>CM019167.2:49313123-50513123 GCA_009739505.2 Apolygus lucorum | reverse complement strand
TAAGTGTTAACTATCCTTAACTGATTACTTCCAAGCTCATTCGACATTCACAACATTCGGTAATTTCGTGCTGTACACTATAGAGAGGAGAGTAGGCTACGTGAGAACTTCAATCTTGCGAGACAACAGTCGTCCGGAACCACAATTCCGAAAATCTGGCTAGTGATATTTACCTACCTGCATGTCCATAAAGATCCAACAATAAACAATGATATTGTACCAACAGAAACAAGCGTACGTTACTTAGGTCTCACTTTAGATAAGCACTTAACCTTCGATCCTCATATCACTGAGACACTCAAAAGATGCCATCACCGCCTAAGAACTCTCAAGCCAATGCTTCATTCACGATCCCCACTCTCACTCTATCTCAGTACTATTTAGACCTATATGGGAATACGGTTGCCAAATCTGGGGAGGAGCCTCTGATTCGCAAACCCAGCGGATCCAAACTTTCCAAAACCATGCCCTAAGGATGATCACGAATGCACTTTTTTTCTTTTTTTTCGGCAGGCAGGTGAGAAAATCTCGGTGAGTTGGCAGGGGAGTAGGATCTCGTAACATACCTGGAAGGATCCACATCTTCCGGTTATGTGGGATTCAAACCCACTAAAAAAAAACACCTCCTTTTCTCCCACTAGGAGCTCAGCCCGGAACCATTTAACACATTACTTCGGGCTGAGTCCTGGGGCGTTTAATCAGTTCTGGGTGAGGGGGCGGACCAGATGCTCCCTCCTCTCTCTTTTTCGTTCTAATAGTATCTTCCTTGTCAGGATGCTTTCTGTGTACTCAGCCACAGCAGTACAGCTCCTATCACCTTCCAGCATCCTGCTGACAACATCTTCTGGTGTTGAACTCTGGGGAGCTAACTCCAGGTGTGCCATCAGCTAGTCTCTTTCAGGCGCCCATTTAAGGTCGACTTACGCCCAGTAAGGTACTACCAATCCTTAAGTTCCACTGCATAATCGGTAACCCCCTCCAACATTTTACCGTAATTTTTCCTATCACTCGCGGGAGACACTGCACACAGGTACTGTCTCTACGAACGCTCGAGCCCGACTCCACCAATGCACCTTGGTACATCAGATAAAATAAAAACCTTTTTAACAAAAAAATGGACCGACCTCAAAAATGATGTCCGTGAACACCAAAAAGGAAAAAATAATAATCTCAGCGAAAACACACTGATGTATTAGGTTGTTGGACATAAATATCTTGTCAACAGATGATATGTTGGAATACCAACAATTATTTGTAATGTGATTCACACTCATTGTCACACTCATATCCTCCATCATACGATACCAGTGACGTACTACCCAATAGTTTTGGAACACTTATCTCTACTCGTATTCATGTTTTGTAATACTCACCAGATCATGTGAGTATTACTTAATGACCACAGTGTATCCAGATACGTAGGTAGGTACGCATTGAAGTCGCCGCCGTGCCCACCTGTAGACACAAAATAATCACCTTCCTTACTCGATGATCTGGTTAGCATTACAAGAGTAAGTACCTACCATTGAGTCAAAATGTGCTCCCCAAACTATCAGGTACCTAGTACGTCTCTCCTGCCATATGAGTATGATAGTAAGTGTGAACCTCCCTAGGAATGGTTGTGACGAGTAATTTGAGACTCTATTATTACATGAGACTGTTTATTTTATTGGTGGATATATTATATTGTAGCAACATACCTTCGGATTCGTTGTTACCTAATTAACGTTCAAAACCGTCCACAATTTTAGACAAAAAGATAGGTAAAAAAAAGAGAGGTATGTACCTATATTTCCGAAAACGAATAAAATTTTGGTAAGTAGAACATCTAGGAGACGTTTGTGTCTACAGGTGGGCACGGCGGCGACTTCAATGCGTACCTACCTACGTATCTGGATACACTGTGGTCATTAAGTAATACTCACATGATCTGGTGAGTATTACAAAACATGAATACGAGTAGAGATAAGTGTTCCAAAACTATTGGGTAGTACGTCACTGGTATCGTATGATGGAGGATATGAGTGTGACAATGAGTGTGAATCACATTACAAATAATTGTTGGTATTCCAACATATCATCTGTTGACAAGATATTTATGTCCAACAACCTAATACATCAGTGTGTTTTCGCTGAGATTATTATTTTTTCCTTTTTGGTGTTCACGGACATCATTTTTGAGGTCGGTCCATTTTTTTGTTAAAAAGGTTTTTATTTTATTATTTTTCCGTTTTATATTATTTTTTATTTTTCACTTTTTAGTGGTCCTCAATTTAAATCAGAAATTAATTTACCCGCAGTTTTTCGATCAGTTTTCGCAATGTAGATCTACTTCAATACTGTGCATCATTTCAGTAAGGTGAACTAGAAGCCATAGGGTGGACGACATTTTGTAATCCGGATCAATTTCCATACGTGTAGATGAGTTTCCGTTTATGGATCAGTTTCAGGAGGTATTCGGGTCACTTTCCTTCTTAGCCATCTACTCTCATATCCCTTAACTGTTCGACTTCCCTCATATATCGTAGGTACTTGGTAGTTCTGACAACACACTTCAACAACTCAACCATGACATGATTGACGAGGGACTAAGTGCTACATCCACTTGATAGAAAACCCTTTATCACCTAACTGTACTATATACCTCATATTTGGTACGGCACTATTCAGTTCTGACGATCTCCTATACCATTACCTACCCTACTATTTATGAATGACGAAGAAGCGATGTGCTACACCCACTTGGTAGAATACCCTCTCATCACCTAACTGTACTATATACCTCATATTTGGTACGGCACAATGTACTTCTGAAGATCTCCTATACCATAACCTACCCAACTGTATTATGGATGACGAGGAAGCTATGTGCTTCACCCACTTGGTAGAATACCCTCTTATCACCTAACTGTACTATATACCTCATATTTGGTACGGCACAATGTACTTCTGAAGATCTCCTATACCATTACCTACCCAACTATAGTATGGATATGAGGAAGCTATGTGCTACACCCACTTGGTAGAATACCCTCTCATCTCCGAGTTGTACTATATACCTCATATTTGGTACAGCACAATGTACTTCTGAATATCTCCTATACCATAACCTACCCAACTGTATTATGGATGACGAGGAAGCTATGTGCTTCACCCACTTGGTAGAATACCCTCTTATCACCTAACTGTACTATACACCTCATATTTGGTATGGTACTATGCAGTTATGGCAATCTCCTATACTATTGCCTACCCAACTATATTATGGATGACGAGGAAGCTATGTGCTACACCCACTTGGTGGAATATCCTCTCATTACCGAGTTGTACTATATACCTCATATTTGGTATGACACTATGCAGTTATGGCAATCTCCTATACTATTGCCTACCCAACTATATCATGGATGAGGAGGATGCTATGTGCTACACCCACTTGGTCGAATACCCTCTCATCACCTAACTGTACCATTTTATTTCTAATATTTGGTACGGCACTATGCAGCTCCGACGATCAGCTATACCATTACCTACCCAACTATATTTTGGAGGAGGAGGAAGCTAAGTGCTACACCCACTTGGTAGAATACCCTCTCATCACCTAACTGTACTATACACCTCATATTTGGTATGACACTATGCAGTTATGGCAATCTCCTATACTATTGCCTACCCAACTATATCATGGATGAGGAGGATGCTATGTGCTACACCCACTTGGTAGAATACCCTCTTATCACCTAACTGTACTATTTTATTTCCAATATTTGTACGGCACTATGCAGTTCTGACGATCTCCTATACCATTACCTGCCTAACTATATTATGGATGACGAGGGAGCTATGTGCTACACCCACTTGGTAGAATACCCTCTTATCACCTAACTGTACTATTATATCCCTAATATTTGGTACAGCACTATGCAGTTCTGACGATCTCCTACACTGTTACCTACTCAATCATGTTATTAGTGTTGAGAGAGCTATGTGCTACACCCACATGGTAGAATACCTAACTAACAGTACTATGATTATCCTTCATATTTGGTAGGAAAACTCACATACTCGAGCATTGATAAACACGTTTGATATGGCTCATGCAGGTTCTGAGCGAATAACCCAGTATAATTTCCCCCTTTCTCATCACCGCAGCACCTTTTAGTTATCGGAACCCCCCTCATATAGTATATCATTTTAAAGCTTACAATCAGACCTTTAATTTGACTATGCACAAATGGTCCTCCATCGACTCAGTCGGAAGTCACAGGGCAAGAAGAGTGAATGCGGACCAATATTCCCGAAAACGGGACCCACGTTTTTCAACTTCATTCACAAATTTTCGATACTTCTAACAAAGCAAAATGAAATCTGTTTGAAACGGGACCACCACGGATACTTGTAGAACAAATTTCAAAAAGAACCAGACAGATTAGTACCAGAATAAAGAAATGCAAGCGACTCGGACATACAAAAAAAAAAAAAAAAAAAAAAAAAAAAAAAAAAAAAATCGTCGTCCCACGACAACCCGAATTGAGTACCTCCTCTTTCGCGCGCCTTCGGCGCGTTGAAGTCGGTCAAAAATACAAACCTACACAAAGACACTGAATTGTCGACAGTTTAGGAAGTGCTACTCAGCACTTATACACGTTTCCACGACCGAATTCACCACCGCCCAAACCCATTAGCAGCAGCCATTTTGGATATGATTCCTCCTGACCGTCCTAACAGGCGATTGATAAGAAAACATCACACAGACGTACTCATCACAACCAATGGGAACAACTAATGAGCAATGTCTGCTGGATGTATGATTAACTAATTAGAATTACCACGTATTATTGTTAATGTTAGTATTAATAGTTATATTAAGCAGTTACTCACCTTTAATGGGAGAAAATTGCTGGATTTTTACTCCCTTGCATGTGTCATTTTATATATGTATATTATCGTTATTAGCTGAACTGTAATACATTCATATGTAATAAAGTTATATCGAAAAAAAAAACTACTACTTCATGAGCAATTCTATACATCACTTGAACAAGCGAACGGACATGCAATTAACGTAAAACCAATATAACGATATTAAGTTTTCATCATTAAACGAAATAACAATTGTTATTACTGTTGTTCATCAATATGATACGTATTGACCAACACTGACTACGTAATACACTTAACCACCATCTTCTGATTTTCAGTGATATAGGTATTCCCCAGATTGGTTTTCCACTCCCTAATTTATTACCAGTGATCTAATCTTTCCCCTTTGTTCCAGGTACAGTGGATCCAGTGAATTCACGTCAGGAGATCGGTAAATATTATTTATTTGCATGTCCGGGATCTCGGCGGATTGTAGTACAATGCGATCGTAATTTTTCTCAGAGGTTGTTTTCTCGTGAGGTTTCAATCTCGTAATTCTGACGCTGAGAGTCCCCAAAAATGAAGCTAACCAGTACGGTTCCCAAAAAAGGCCATCAAAATCGTTCGAGTCATTTAAGATTCACATATGCGCACAGTTGCACAAATTACGAATTAGCCTTCACCTTTTCACCGGGCATACTGCATACAAGCACTAAATTTGGGGAATATCGATTGATACTTTCGGCACCAAATGTTTATCAAATACCACTTACAAACCGACAATTTCCCGGATAACACACAAGTAAAACTCGATTCCGACATCAAGATCCTACAAAAAATAAAGTTATGTAGTGTAATAGTGACGAGTACGATACAAAAAGTCTGCCAAGTGGGTGTGGCACATAAAATTTCTCGTATCCATAACCCGATTGAATAAATGATCCAATGCGTAGTAGCTAATCCCAAAACATTAATTTCCGAATACCTCGAACTACTCTCGTACCATCTTCACGCCAACCCGCACAATCTCTGAAAATTCCTTGTGAAAATTATGGCTGTTACAAGGGTTTTACGTTTGCACTTGTGTAGGTGATACCATCCAAGTATTCGGAGGCAATGCTTTTCATCTACAGAAAACCCGTTCAATCCCTGAAAATGTCATCGTATTCGGACAATAACTTCGTTTAGCTTTGTCCATCAGAAAGATTTGCGGACACAAACCTATTTGACCGACAGACAAGAAATCAAAATTGTTCAGAAAGGTCTGAAACTTTGAACGCGAGTGGAAATTTTGATATTAGAGAAATATTTTTCTTTTCAACCTGTTCGCGCGAGGCTAACAGTTTAGATAGCTCGGAAATTCGTCGAACTATTTTGAGCTGATTCGCAAAGGACAAAAGTAAAAAAGCTATGAGACAAAGTGGACTGCGAAAAGAGGAATTTACCAAATTAATTAGGAATAAGCACGGATTCTGAATTTTGCTTCTTGTGGAATTTAATTCACCGATGACGTAGAGGATTTCCCAGACCTGGTACTATCGCTTGTGGAAGACAGAGCGGGCGGCGATGAGGATGACGGTACTCAGGATCCGTGATAAATTTATAGTTTTACTCGTGGATTACCACCAAATGTTTCAAATTAATAAGGGAGAATAACTCGAATATACTTCGGAAAGGTCCTAACAACTTTCAGGTTTTTTAACAAAGAAAAACTAGGTAATCAAAAATAGCAGCGGGGCGCGAAAGACGTTCATGCGTTAGGGAACCAAACTGAACACTAAACTTCATGCACTGGAGGGCACACAGAGTGCAGCACTTCTCAGGCCATTCGGCGCCAACACAACCATGAAAAGTGAAAATAATACTTAGGCTACCTTGGTAGACTTAGCAGGAAGCCATTCCAGCCGTTTGAATGTTGCTCACATGCTGCTCAACATTTTCTGAAACAACCCGTTTCCATCTGGCATATGCGACTGTTAGAACGTTTCAAATTGGAGAATATCGGTTGAGCCGTTTGGTTGTAACTGGTTCCGACACACAAACCGACAAAGTTATTTATATGTATATAATATACATATAAATAACTTTGTCGGTTTGTAATAATTATAGGTCGATTTGTAATAATTATAGGTTTGTAATAATGTAATAATTATAGGTCGATGAACTAAATGAGACAATTGAATTATTACTGAAGAAAGAAAAAAAATGCCAAGTGGGTGTGGCACATAGCTTCCTAGTATCCATAACCCGATTGTATAGATGATCCGATGCATATTAGTTAATCTCAAAACATCAAAACAGGTTAATCTGTAACATCCCTGAAAATTTAATTGAAATCGGACGGAAAATGTAGAAGTTATGGCCGTTACAAGGAATTCAGTGGCTACTATCAGTCCGAAGGTGGTGATTTTCATAGGGGACCATCTAAATACTAATCTGTAACATCCCTGAAAATTTCATTGAAATCGGATAGCAAATGTAGAAATTATGGACGTTACCAGGAAATTCACGTTTGCGCATGCGCAGTGGCTACTATCAGTCCGGGGGTGATGATCTTCATAGGGGACCATTTAAAACCTAATATGAATAATCCCTGAAAATTTCATCGAAATCGGGTAGAAAAAGTGGAAGTTATGGCCGTTACAAGGAAATTCACTTTTGCGCATGCGCAGTGGCTACTATCCATCCGAATGTGATGATTTTCATAGGGGACCATTTAAATACTGATCTGTAACATTCCTGAAAATTTCATTGAAATCGGATGGAAAATGTGGAAGTTATGGCCGTTACAAGGAATTCACGTTTGCGCATGCGCAGTCGCTTCTATTAGTCCGGGGATGATGATTTTCATAGGGGACCGTCTACACACCAACCCGCACAATCCCTGAAAATTTCATTGGAATCGGACAATAACTTCGTATAGTTATGCGCGTTACAAGGAATTCATGACAGACAGACAGACAGACAGACACACAGACACTGAACCAAAATTGTTCAGAAAGGTCTAAAACGCAAAACGCGAGTGAAAATTTTGATTTTGGAGAACTTTTTTTTCCGTCCTTGAAAAGTGAAAACAAAGCTTCCGCTACCTTGGTAGACTCGTAAGCAAAAAATTGATAGGTACTGTACGAATACGATAGGAACTGTAGCAGTTGGCTCCAATGTTATACATCTTCCCCCAGGGGTGTTTGTATCGAATTACCGCTCAAACCGCTGCTCAAACACCCACCCACAAGTTTAAACGAACAGCAACATACACTTGTACTTGGTGTGGAACCCAAGGGATAATTTATGTAAGGGACCTAAAACGGTCAGAAAACAATTTATTTTAACAGTTTTCGCTCGTTTCATCAACTTTTTCCCGGGAAAATTAAACCCTGTTAGAACGGGACTAACGTGGATTCCGGGAGATCAGGCCTTTTTTGCGATTCACACTCGTGTTTCTGATTTATCGTACATCCAACCCTTAAATTCTCGTAGGGAGCGAACGATTGGTCCTACAGAGCTGCGTTTTCATTGCAGATTTGGATTCTATGCATAGTTTTATAATTTTCGACGCTTCATTCGGTGGATTCCAGTAAACCCAAAGAGTGGTACATGAAATTCCATCATGTTTTAACGCTGATTCACGCTATGCCATCCATTAGCAAAATTTCCAAGCAAAATGAAGCTATTTCAAGGCCCTCAAAATTTGTAGAATGGACTTTTTTGAAATGTAATTCACTGAAATCCTTTTTGGAACATTCTGAAACGATGCCTGAAGTTTTGAATGTATATTTGTACGTGTGTCACTCCGGATGATAACTTGAGAAATGCCAAAATGTTCATAATAACAAACAAAAAGAATTTTGGACAACCCTAAGGGGTTCAAATTCCAAAAATAAGCCAAAAAACGGAGTCTTCTTGGTTTTTGTGGTTATTACCATTACAATCATAGTAGGCAATGTATGATAATTCGGATTCTGCACAAAATGTTTGATACCAAAGCACTTTTCAAAATTGAAAGTTGTCCAAAAATGTATCTATATCATGTAAACCTGCGTATATTTGTTGCACCCAAAAACGTGATAACAGTGTGGGTACTATTTGAGTTCATGGAGACGAGTAAAACATGAATATGGATCCTAACATCATCAACACGTACATTGAGCATACAGTATGTTGGTATGGTAAACAAAAAAAAAAAGAAAAAATAACAATTCACGTCCACACGCTCTAGCCCCCCCCCCCCCTTCCCTCTGACTACTCTTTCATACAACTAACATTCGATTTTTTTCTGGCTATGGTTTTGAAGGTTTCTTTGACAATTCGCTCATTAGCTCATGCTACATGAATGGACTTTACGTTATTTGACCTGTTTCTAGCGGAATAATGACCGAAATTTGATTATGCCGACTTCTAACTCTCAGAATCAAGACAATTTTTCACTTCAACACTGAGAACGGTTTTATTCACCTATATTTAAAATTTTCATCCGAACCTTGAAAATTATTCGCGGTAAAAATCTGAAAATAGGCGCTTGAATGAACAAAAACCTAAAGAAAACCCGAATTTTGGTCATCATTCCGCTAAATACGGATCGAATTGAAAAGTGGATGGCAATACGTGAATCAGCGATAAAATAAAATGGAAATTCACGAACCACACTTGGGGTTTGCTTGAATTCATGTTTTACTCAATTTTGGTAATTATCCAGGCAAGTTTATATCGGATTGTGCGCACAAAAAAATAAAAAAAAGTTGCAAATTATTAAACGATGGTTTATTATTTTTATATATAGATTACTCGTCTGCAAAGCCACCAACATGAAGAAAAACGTCGATCGCATTTCGGTCAGCTAAAATTTGAACGGAGATTAGGCCTCTTTTGCGATTCACACTCGTGTTTCTGATTTTTCGTAAGTCCTTAAATTCTCGTAGGGAGCGAACGGTTTGTCCTACAGGGCTCCGTGTGGTCTCAAAAAATTCTATAGGTACTATCTTAAGTTGATGGAAAAACAATACCTTTACATCAAAATGTTTTGTGTTAAGGCGATTTCAAAATTTCAAAATTTATTTTTCAACCCTTAGAAGTGATGTACATCAACTAAAATCTTCGGAGCACAACTAGACCCCGAATGGAGCCTACATACCAAATTTCATCAAAACCGGTCGATGCTAAGTGTGGAAAAGAACCGCGTACGCCGTCCGCACGACGAAATTTTTATTCGATTTTTGGATTCTACATACCTGGAAACGTAAACCAACAAATTTTGAGGGGGGTTAAACATTTTTTTTCTTGGTCGATTCCAAAGGTTCATTATTGAAAATAATAAACCAAAACGTCTGCCAAGTGGGTGTGGCTCATAGCTTCCTTGTATCCATAACCCGATTGTATAGATGATCCGATGAATAGTAGTTAATTTCAAAACATCAATCTCTAAGTACCTTCCACTACCTTCATAGGGGACCATCTACACGCGAATCTGAACAATCCTGAGAAATTTCGTCGAAATAGGATGGAAAATGTGGAAGATATGGCTGTTACAATGAATTCACGTTTGCGCATGCGCAGCAACTACTGTTAGTCTGGGGGAGATTATTTTCATAGGGGACCATTTACCATTTACACGCCAATCAGAACAATCCTAGAAAATGTCATCCAATTCGGATGAAAAATGTAAGTGTTACGGCTGTTACAAGGATTTTACGTTTGCATATGCGCATTGGCTACTGTCAATTTTAAGGCCTTGATTTTCATTGGGGACCATCTACAACCTAATCCCCATAATCCCTGAAAATTTCATCGAAATCGGATAGAAGATGTGGATGTTATGGCTGCTACAAGGAATTCACGTTTGCTATTCCTCCGTGGCTACTGTCAGTCTTGGGGCAATGATTTTCATAGGGAGTCATCTGCAGGCCAACCAGCATGATCCCCGAAAATTTCATCAAAATCAGGTGAGAAATGTAGAAGTTATGGCTGTGGCAAGGGTTTCTCGTTTGCGCTTGCGAAGCGGTTACTTTCAGTCCGGGGTGAAGATTGTCATAGGGGACCATCTACACCCCAACCCGTACAACCCCTGAAAATACCATCAAAATCGGATGGGAATTGTAGAAGATTGCAAGGATTTCATGACAGACAGACAGACACGGAACCAAAATTGTTCCTAAAGGTCTGAAACGTAAAACGCGAATGGAAATTTCGATTTTGGAGAACTTTTTTCTTAACCTTGAAAAGTGTAAACATAGCTTCCGCTACCTTGGTACATTCGTTAGCAAAATTGTGTTTTTATCACCATTTTGGCGATTTTTGGAGGGGGTTGGGGGTGAACCCGTGGGACACCTTGCATACAGATTGCGTCAGACAGCTTCACAACCTGTTTTTCAAAAAGGTTCATTTGATACACAACGCAGGGATACGCACTAGGAAGGCATACGAAGGAACTAACTCAAGAGAATTTAACCCTTAGGCTTGTGGAGCTGCGTTAGCATTGTCAAAAGAGCGAGCTAACAATTTACTATTACGTAACTTATATATTCTGTGCTGTCGGTAGTTTTTACCAGGAAATGTCATTTAATTCGAATAGAAAGTATACACGAGTAAGTTACGGTTGATACAAAGGGTCAACGTTTCCGCATGCGCAGTGTCTACCATTGAATTGATGTGTGATGGGTTCATTGGGAACCATCTAGAGTCCCATTCATACAATCCCTGAAAAATTCATCAAATTAGGACGTAAAATTTTATGGGTGATTTTGATTAGAGACTATCAACCCTCCAACCCTTTGAAAATTTCTTCAAAATCGAACAGTTTTGTCCGTTGCGACTTTCAGACCGACTGACGGACACGAAACCAGAACTGATCAAGAAGGTTCAAAACGTAAAACGCAAGTGAGAATTTCATTTTGGAGTACTTTTTTTAAAATGAAGAGTTAAATGAATGCTTCCGCTACCTAGGTAGGCTCGGAAACAAAAATAACAAAAATAAACAGTCGTCCCATGACACACCGAATTGAGATCTCTCATCCTATGGGTTTTCGGTTGTTTTGAAGTCGGTTTGCAATATTAAGGTACTTCCGCAACACACTAAGTAATTACTACAGAGTGAAATTGTTCTATAATTTTTAATTTATCATTTATCGCCTACTGATTCACACTGAGCGTGTGTGTGTTCCTAAATAATTTGTTTATTAAATATGTATACGTTATATAACATTTAAAGATATTTGTATTTGTGGTTAAACAAACTCTGAACAATCTGTAGCTATAACTACTAATAATGATATAGCTCATAATATTCATTTTATAACAAACCTATAAGATCTATAATATTCAATGTATATTGGAATCTACATGGAAATAAATCTACATTGGAATCTACCATCTACTTCTCTTTTAAACATTTCGTTCAACTTTATGTATGTTACAAATTCTTTTATGTTGTACTAATTAAAAGATTTAATTTTCTTTTGCACTTAGTAGGTACAATGGAACTTGAAAGAGGGTATCTGTACAGTGACAAGTCCTCGCAACTATTAGTGGAGCACGTAGATTATTCTAAGTAACAACATAAGTTTTTTAAATTAAATTTTGATAGAAAAATAAAAAATGTAAAGTAAGCCACCATTTCAGGTTGGATTTTCGTCCGACTGACATTCCTGGCGTCGCGGACGTCATCAGCTGTCTTTCTAAGAGAAGATCGGAATTTGTTCTGATGATTTCGCTTATAGCTTCCCATTGGCCTCACCGCCCTGGGTTGGGACGAGGGGTAACTGCGACCGGCTTACCCGAAAACTATGCTCACGAGGTGAGCCTCGAACTCACGGCCCCGCAACCGGTCCGAGTATCGTCTCCAAGGATACACACCGGAACTCGCTCGGCCACAGCTGAACCCTTACATTTTGATAACAACAATAACAAAAATGAATGGGACGAACAATACAAGAAACAGAACGAATAATAACACGAATTGCTGGATGACTAGGTTTCGACTAGATCGGCGGTACGTTTTCTTTTGAGACGTCGGAGGAGCCTCGTTCTGTCCCACGAGGAGAGCAGTGCATCGAATGCTGTAGATTGATGTGATCGGATCGTATCCTGCATTCGTGTCATTGTACTCCTGATCACAGTTTCTACCTCAGGAACTTCTAGGTCTCGGCGGATCACATCATTCCTCACGAACCAAGGGGCGTCGGTTACAATGCGGAGTATACGGTTTGGCTGGGTTTGAACCCGTTTGATTTGAGATTTGCTTGCCAGGCCCCAAACTGAGCAACCGTACTGCCATAAAGGACAAATAATAGTGAGGTAGAGTAGCCTTTCATTATCTAGTGATAATGGTGACGTTCAAGACAAAAGTGGTTTTAGTACATTGGTTCGAGTACGTAGCCTCCTAACAAGTTCGCCGATATGGTAATTGTATGGCAGACGTTGTTGCAAGTGGATTCCCAAATATCGAACTACCTCAGCTTCGTGTATTTGATGGTCGTTCATTGTGATTGGGTTTGTGTGGTGGCTGGTATTCAGTGTGAATATTGTGGTTTGTGACTTGCTGGTATTCATGGCGATGCGCCATCGTTTGCTCGATTCTGCAATTTCGTTAATGTGGCGTTGTAGGTATGCGGATGCATTTGTGCCCAATGCGTCACGAGAGAGTACAGCGTGGTCATCGGTAAATTTAGTGGACGTCGTATTTTGGGATGTCCGAGACATACATTAGGTAAAATATCGGGCCCCACACGCTTCCTTGAGGCACCGACGCAACGAGATTCCTGCTAGGAGACTAAGAGTCATCACATTTTACGTGGAACGATCGGTTTGACAGAAATAACTGGATGGCTTGAATTTTGTTTTTTTTCGGCAGGCAGGTGAGAAAATCTTCAAGATCCATAGGTGGAGTTGGATCTCGTAAGATACCTGGAAGGGTCCGCGTCCTCCAGGTTATGTGGGATTCAAACCCACTAAAAAAACACCTCCTTTTCCCCCCATGTTGGAGCTCAGCCCGGAACGGTTTAGCACATCAGTTCTGGGTGAGGGGGCGGACCAGATGCTCCCTCTTCTCTCTTTCTCGTTCTAAGAGCATCTTCCTTGTCGCCTTGTCGGGATGCTCTCCGTGTACTCTGCCACAGCAGTACAGCTCCTATCACCTTCCAGCATCCTGCTGACAACATCCTTTGGTGTTGAACTCTGGGGAGCTATCTCCAGGTCTGCCATCAGCTGATTTCTTTCAGGTGCCCATTTGGTGCATTTGAAGAAGGTGTGGAGCACATCATCATCTTCTTTGTTCTGGCAATGTAAACATGTTGGGGCAGATACCTTTCCCATTTTATGCAGGTAGGCATAAAACAGTCCATGTCTCGTAAAGAACTGCGTTAGGAAGAAGTCCACTTCTCCATTTTTTCTTTCCATCCACGTCTGAATGTTTGGTAACAACCGTGCAGTCCACCTTCCTCTATGTTCTCCCGTCCATATATCTTGCCAATTTGCCATTGTGCGCTCCTTTTCTTCCTTGGCTATGTAGGCCCTGTCTCCTTCATCCCTTCTGTCAAAGGTTCTTTTCCTCTCTGAAGCCATCGGCTGAATGGGTACGACCCTTGTGAGGATAAAGATAGCGGGTAATTACTTGATAATGGGGAGAGTAGGGGCTTGAGTTTGTAGAGAAGACCGGGATGCCAAACCCTGTCGAAAGCTTGATGCGTGTCGATTTCCTCGACTATTCTATGAAGTTGTTGTTGGCAAGAATGTAGGGATCCAAATCCAAATTGGAAGTTTGGTATGCTAGGGGTTAATGATAAAAGTAGTTTCGGAAATAAAAGTCTTTCGAAAATCTTGGAAAAGATGGAGAGCAGACTGATAGGACGGTAGCTGGTCGGATCGTTCGCCAACTTTTTCGGTTTCTGGATCATCATGATATCTGCATGCTTCCAGCGGTTAGGAAAGTATGTGATGCGTAGTATTCCGTTAATAAGTTGTACTAATGCCTTTCGCGGTAGGTTTGATTCGTGATTCGATCCGGACCCGGTGCCTTTTTGGTCGGAGATCTTAAAATCTCATTTCTGCTTTAAGGGTTCAGTAATAGCCTCTTCCACAAAACGCTGCAAATTATTACACAATGGTTTATTTTTTTCTATATAGATCACTCGTCTGCAAAGCCACCAACCATCCAACTTGAAGAAAACCGTCGATCGCATTTCGGTCAGCTAATATTTGAACGGAGATTAGGCCTCTTTTGCGATTCACACTCGTGTTTCTGATTTTTCGTACGTAAACCCTTAAATTCTCAGTAGCGAGCGAACGGTTTGTCCTACAGAGTCATTTTAGTGATTTTGCTTCATGCCATAGTGAACCATCTCTTCTATCTAAAATGAGGAGATCGTTCTTCTTTTCTTCTGAATTTAGTTCTTTTAATGCTATTTTCAGATCTGCTGTTGCTCTATTGTAAGCTGCTTTGTGTGGTGGGTACTTCGTCTGTTCATACAGAGTTCTAGCACTGTGCTTTACAGTTAAAAGCTGTGTTATGTGATGAGGAGTGTATGACACAGTTCGGTGTGTGATTTGGCTTGCTACATTTGTAGCGTGATGGATGTTCTGTGTAAGTTGACTCACAGCTTTGTCGATCGACAGACAATCTACATTGGACACACAATCCACATTGAAATTATGTCTGGTTTGGAAATAAACGAGCCTGAAGGATTTTAAATTATTATCAACCATTATTGCCAAAAACTGCTTAAATCTCTCCAACCTTCCATCCGTATATCGAATAGAGGAGCTCCCGACCGAGTGCCTTGAAGCATTGGGCATCCCCCCTGCTCTTTCTCCTAGTATTTTATTATTATTATTATTATTATTATTATTATTATTATTATTATTATTATTATTATTATTATTATTATTATTATTATTATTATTATTATTATTATTATTATTATTATCATTATTATACAAGCTATTATTTTGGCCAAGTCCTCTGATAGGTTTATTATGATTACTGTGCGCTGTGTGTATGATAATCATGAATAACATGAGGAGAATTCTGTTTTCAGAAACAAGCGATGCTGGTGCGACAACTGGAAGAGGAGCTACGACTGCGGATGCGGGGGCCGAGCCTGGAAATGCAGCAGCAGATGGAGGTCCTGTACGCTGAAAACGAACACCTAACGCGAGAAGTAGCCATACTGAGAGAAACCATCAAGGTAAGAAAATCCATTGTACAATATTGAAGATACATTATTATAGCCCTTGCCGGTATCGTACAGTGAACTTTTTTGATGCAGGTGTTAGTAAAGAAAGAGGTGGTTGAAAACGCAACGATATTAGGCAGGTAAATAAGTTGCATTGAATAGTCAAACTAGGTTAGCAGGCTGCGGTACAAAAAAACACTGGTTTCGTTAAAAAAGTTGTTGAATCAAAAGTAAGATTTGGTTGATTTTAAGGAGGTCGTTAATTAAAAGTAAATTAAAAGGATGATAATGTTGTGAAGTTTAAACATACTCGATGGGTATAATTTATCTGACTTCAATGGAATTTATACGGTATCGTCCACGGTCGCGTCATCTCCGTATTTCTCGGATTCGGATGAACATTGAGGAAGTCATTAATGCCATACGTGCATAGAATTGAGCGCAGTGGCTACCAAATATCAGATCAGGTTGAAACTCATAGGGGACCACCCAGGGTTTAAATCACTCACACCCTGATTACTTGATGGAAGCCACTACACTAGAATGACATGAATGTTACAGGGAGTTTACGTTTGGTGCTACCAATGATTCGATCACAGACAGACCCTTAGAATATAACGAGTATCTAAAATCCAAATCACACAATTTCTGAAACTTTAATTGAAATTGAAGGCAAACTATAGAAGGTAAACTTGTAACAATTAATGCATCCCCAAAGGCTTAATCTAAGATCTATGAAACTCTCAGGAAACCATCTTCTAGACCCCAACTCCCAAAACTTCTGAAAATTTAATCTAATTGGACTTAGCTTCGTGGAATTCGCGGACAAGCCGACAATACGGAAACAAAATTGTTCAGAAAGATCCGAAACACGAAATGCGAATCGACTATTTGATTTTGTTAAACATTTTCAACATGCTTCAGCTTTCTTGGCTGAATCGGAAGCAAAATCCATTATTTATTTTTCAATTTGATTTGAGCAAACAAAATCAAATAGTCGATTCGCATTTCGTGTTTCAGACCTTTCTGAACAATTTTGTTTCCGTATTTGTCGGCGTTTTTCAGCGTGCGATCTATTCGTCGAATAAATTAGGCCTAAGACGAGAACGGCAGTTTAGACCCTTGCCTACGTGTTACGGTGTCGCAGCAGCTGTGTCCTAACCTAATGACCTTATTCTGTCTAACGATAAATGCTTGCACTGTCAGAAATATCCACTCAGATAGACACGCACCTCACTCAGGCCCGTCACGATTGGGAACGAATGGAACCAACGGGACAAGCAGTCCACATTTCCTTCCTTCTCATTTGCGATGGCGATATTTTCTCTAGTCCCCCTGATTCAGTGAACAGTGTGTACAGGGTGTTATCCTATGATAGCTTTCAAGACATTCACTACTGACTATTATTTATTAACACAAGTCACAAAAAGTGCCGAGCCTTAGGGTAAGAGGCTGTTTATCAGGCGTGCTTAAGAGGGTCTCAGTTGGTAGCCGTTCGCTTTTTGGTGTTTAGCGAAATTGAAGACGCAAAAACTTGAAACGTTGTACCTAAATTTGAAATGTTAAAGGATTTTAGAAATTCATTGGTGCACGGCCCTAGGGAATTGGAAAACTGGAATATTGCCGCTGGAATCTTCAAAATCGAACAATAATTGCCAAAGAAAACGCTGCAAATCATTAAACAATGGTTTATTATTTTTTATTTTTCTGTATAGATCACTCGTCTGCAAAGCCACCAACCATCCAACATGAAGAAAACAGCGATCGCATTTCGGTCAGCTTTAATTTGAACGGAGATTAGGCCTCTTTTGCGATTCACACTCGTGTTTCTGATTTATCGTACGTCCAAATTTAAATTCTCGTAGTAAGCGAACGGTTTGTCCTACAGAGCTCCGCGTGGTCTCAAAAAATTCTAAAAATTCTATAGAATCTTAGATTGAAGGAAAAACAACACCTTTATATCAAAATTTTTTGAGTTAGGGCGTTATCAAAATTTCAAAATTTTCAAAAGACCCCAAATGGAGCCTACATACCAAATTTCATCAAAATCGGTCAATGCTAAGTGGCAAAAGTGCCGCGTTCGGCGGACGGCGGACGGACGGCCGAATTTTTATTCGATTTTTGGATTCTACGTACCTTGAAACGTAAACCATCAAATTTTGAAGGGGTGTTAAAATTTTTTTTTCTTGGTCGATTCCAAAGGTTCATTATTGAAAATAATAAACCAAAATGGGAGAAACTACTGAACAAACGGTTTTTCCTATGTTTTTCTCATACTTCTCTGACAATTAATGTTCGATGTTGATGATTCCAGCGGAAATATTTCAGTTTTTCAATTCCCAAGGCCCATGCACTAATGAATTTCTAAAATCCTACAAAATTTCAAGTGTAGCTACATTTTATGTGAAAAACATAACTGAATTAACGGTTTTCCCCATTTTTCTCAGGCAATTATTGTTCGATTTAGATGATTCCAGCAGCAATATTTCAGTTTTTCAATTCCCTAGGGCCGTGCACTAATGAATTTCTAAAATCCTCTTAAATTTAAAATTTGGGTATAACTTTTTAAGTTTTTGCGCCTTCAATTTCGTGAAATACTGACCCGGAACGAGGAGCGAACGGCGACCGACTGAGACCCCCTTAATACAAAATCCTTTTTTAACGTAGACAAAAATTTCGTGGAATTTCCAAATGCAAAATTTTTTCAGTAGATACAAAATTTCCAAAACATTAAAGAGAATTTAATACTAAACTCTCCCAAACTTCATGGTATGAGTTCACATGAATTTCTCCCCACTTTTTCTGTCAGAAAACTGTTTTAAACTAGTCTTTCTTTTAGCATTTTAACAACTAACTTTACTTTAAACAGAATATCTATGGCTCGATATTAATCCATGGCTCGGCTAGATCTATCTCGTTGGAGATCTATGAGTTAGAAAATGGCAATCCTATCATTAACTCATCATTTACGTTGTTGGTCGAAGTTACAATGAAATCGAACTTATGGAGGCGAAACGTAAATTACTGTTCAAAGGCAAGGTTGGTGTGAACAAACGACGAATTCGGCGGATAAACATATTTGTCACCCCCTCCCCCCCACGCAGTGACAAAGGATGAGTTTACGAGTTGGCGAAGTTAAGCTCGAATTATGAACGCCCTTGTTTACTTGGTGAGAGGCGACTGGGAACTTTTGTGGCGGCATTAAACTTCCGTCGGCAGTAGATGAGGCCAAACGATCTTGTGACGAAATTGTTTCCAGGTGATGGGACTAAAAAAATTCCACCAAGTGGGTGTGGCACATAGCTTCCTCGTATCTATAACCCGATCGTATAGATGATCCGATGCATAGTGGTTGATCTCAAAACATCAATCTCTGAGTACCTTGCAAAATTTCATAAGGGACTCTACACGTCAACCCATGCAATCTCTGAATATTGTTGGAAAATGTGGAAGTTATGGACGTTACAAGGATTTCACGTTTGCGTATACTCACAAAATACTTTCAATTTGGGGGCTTTTGGTCATAGGGGACCATCTCCACCCCAACTCGCATACCTATCTACCTACCCTGTGGCGCTACAATCCAGTGCGGATCTTGGCCTGCCTCAAGAAACTTCACCATTCCTCTCTATGCCAGTTCTGCACTCCAAAACTCCTGCAGTGTTCCTCCACCCTATCAACCCATTGCAGCTGTGGTCTCCCCCGCTGGCGTCTCCCTCCCGGTTCACTCATGAGGACCTCCCTGGGCAACTCTGCCTCTGGCATCCGTATTAGGAGACCTGCCCACCTTAATCAGCAGCACCTTATAAAGTCGATTACACTCTGGTACCCAAAACATAGAGATAGATCTCTCGGTTGAACTGGGCTCGCCAGGTACCACGGTCACGAACAGGACCAAATATTTTGCAAAGCACTTTCCTCTCGAATACCGCCAATGCATTTTCATTGTCTAAAGACAGGGTACAGGTTTCTGGGGCATACGTCAGGGCTGGTCTCACGAGTGTCGTGTACAGAAGTTCCTGAAATGCTTGATTAGACAGAAATATCATTTGTTGGCATTCATTATTCGGGTTCTGATTTCTCATATATATATCATTATCCCACGTTACTGCAGACCCGAGATGGGTCCACTCCGAAATGTCATCGATATCAGATGGAAAATTTAGAAGTGATGGCAGTAACAAGAAAATACACTTTGCGATTGCTCAATGGCTACTGTCAGTCTTGGGGTAATGATTTTCATAGAGGATCGATCATCTGCAGGCCAACCAGCATAATCCCCGAAAATTTCATCGAAGTCGGGTGAGAAATGTGGAAGTGATGGTTGTGGCAAGGATTTCACGTTTGCGCATGCGCAGCAGTTACTATCAGTGAGGGGTGAAGATTTTCATAGGGGACCATCTACACCCCAACTCGCACAATCCCTGAAAATACCATCAAAATCGGATGAGAGTTGTAGAAGTTATGGCTGTGGCAAGGATTTCATGACAGACAGACAGAGCCAAAATTGTTCAGGAAGGTCTGAAACGTAAAATGCGAGTGGAAATTTTGATTTTGGAGAACATTTTTTTTTTCAACCCTGAAAAGTGAAAACAAAGCTTCCGCTACCTTGGTACACTCGGAAACTCAAAAAAGTCGGTCATATAGCTTCCTAATATCCATAACACGATTGTTAATCCCTCCTGAATACGATCGTTAATTCCTCGAATCTTTAGACTACTTTTGCCCTGATTTTAAGGGTAGTTTCTACATACTTAGAAAGGTTAACATTGGAACTACAAGAATAAACTATAAGCACGTTGGTAAGTACCTATGGAAAATTCATGTAAAAAGCCATGCTTCCGCTTGTTAAAACCTTGTTAAAAAATATTTCAAGATTGGGAAAAATCTTTCCTAATTAGCAATGATTGAGGTCCCAACACAAAAAAACCGTGGATGCCTGTAGCTATGAATAAGATCTTATATTATGGAGAGGGCCTTGAATGAAGCTCGATTACATCACTTCCGCCACTGACTACTGATCGTTAATTCATCGGATGCTTGGGTCTATTTTGGCCAGATTTGAAAGGTAGATACTTATAAAGATTTACATTGGAACAACACAAATAAAATAAAGAGATAGGGGATAATATATATATGTTACTCACTTCTTCCAAGTGATGCTTCCGTATCCTCACATGAAATAAAGTCCTCCAGTTCCGACGGAGATTCGGAATTGGAGTCGGTTTGTGACGTTGTTTGTACTAATCTCCCGAGTATTTGTCGCTCTGAAATCGGGTCAGGCCGGCGTGGATGTCAACGGATCGGTTGTTTACTCTGGACCCGTGCCGTGACAGACGATCTTGCGGTTCAAAAAGCGCCTATTGATCTGGTCGGGACTTCTAGCTGGGGATGGGGGGCTTTTGGCACTGCACCCCGACCACTTGGAGGCTAGAAGCGCAAGTCCGGGGATTGAACCTTCCTAGGGTTATCCAGTCCTACGAGTGCAGTCGTAGGTTCGGGAGTCGAAGTAGGTCCGCGGATTCTAGTGCGAGAGAGTGAATAGAGTGCTCACCTTACGAATCCTGCATGTTGACTCACCTACCGTTCACGTGAACTATTCAGAGGAGAGAGAGAGAGTCTTTTAATTACGGATTATCTACCGCTAAGATCTACTCGAGAGATCCAGCTGAGATCTATCCAAGGGCCTGGCTGAGATCGATATAATAATTTTGTTTGTGAGGAGGAACTCCGGGAGTGGAGATACCAATAGGACGATACCTCCCAGGCTCTGCCCCACTAGCTATCTTATTACTGAGCTTACATCTTAATCTATCCAAAATTGGAGATGTCCAACGATTAATCTCGTCCCGTCAGAATTTGTAGATTCAAATGATGTGATAATTGACTAGCACTATGATTCAGCTAATATGAAAATTTTCATCAGAGCGAATAACAACTTTTTGTTGAAGCCTGCATGTCCATTCAACATATCAACCTGATTCTCCATTTGGCGTGAGATATGTACACTGAGTGTACAACTGAGATATGTACACTCCATAATTATTAATTGATAAAGTCAACTCAACACAGGATTTTCTCGACATTTGTGTGCCAATATCTATTATAATTACGAATATCTTCTGTCACCCAATGAATTTACCATTTTTTTCTTGAATTCATTTCAATTTTTAATTAATCCAAGCTGAGATGACAAACTCCGCAAAATTAAAAAATAGTATTACATGAGCAATCAATTTTTGTTTATTATTTTTAATAATGAACCTTTGGAATCGAGCAGGAAAATCAATGTTAATCTCTTCTCAAAATTTGGTGGTTTCAAAGTACGTAGAATTAAAAACTCGAGTTTAAAAAACCCGTCCATCCGTCGTTTTTAATAAATTATCTCACTAATTATGTAATATGCAATATGTAATACTCTCAAAATGCCTCGGAATAATTTACCTACCTTGCTGCGGCGCGGCAAAAATATGTTTGGTAATTTCCCTTACAATTTTTCAAGTTAGGAGGAATAATTGCCAAAGCTGGTCGTAGTGCGCGACGCCTCTAGGTCTGGGCGAATATTATCGATCTCGAGTTGCAATAAGAGGGTGCGAACGAATCTGGAGTGGAAGAGAAATGAAGTCACTGAGAGATAGTGGGGAGAAGTGGGCCAAATAGAACACGTGACGACACTCGGAGAGATAGGGCGCCAAACGCTTAGTTGGTTTTAATGCTTTCAGCTCTTTGTCAAAAAGCTGAAAATTTGTGGCAACTCTACTGAACTATCGAAATTTCCAAACAAATAAAAATAAAAAAAGTAACAGAGAAACCGAGGATACTATATTTGTATTTACAGTGGACAGTTTCATGACTACTGGCTAATTATGAAAGTAAGTATCTGGTAGTGTGGCTGAACTGTAAAATAAACGCTTAGTCGGCTGCTTCATGATGAACTGGTAGTTTCATTTTCCTTCATTGAATCCTTTCGAATCATTCTCATTCTTGACTCGCATCGATAGCTCTGCGCATGATGGCTAATATTAAATTAGCCAAGCAATAATTTTCGCACAAAGCCAAATCTTATATTATTGCATTACACTTTCTTCATGGATGAGTCGATATCTCAAAAGCCGTTTCATCCATCGAGTACTCACATTGGTCTGGCGAATCGCTCCAGTAGTTCCGAAATTTTCGTGCACATTTTTGACATACTATGTATATTACATATTACTACCACTCGCTTCGCTCGCTCATCCAAGTGGTTTTATAGATCATTATAATTTCACTTACACGTTAGTAGTAAGAATTGTTGGTTGTTACTTGTAGTCTCATGGGATTGCTGTCTCATAACCTAAACGTGTCCGCGGGCATCGCAATTTAAGTTGTTGACACAGAACATACAGTCTTTGTCGTCATCCATTGTGAAACTTGCATCCCTTAACGTTTACTGTACACCGTTTTGTGTATTACTTTGCGCTGTTCTTACGTTATCTTCAACGTGGGTCGTAGGCAACTACGCGACTTTCTGCCAGCTATCGGCTCAGGCACTCCGACTGCACCCATTTCCGTCATTCTCAGAGCAACGCACGGATAATCATGGATTCTGACGTCAGGAGATACAGTTACTATGGACGCGTGTTCTGACGAGTTTTGACGAATAGACAAACTGACACCTACTTTCCAATGAAAGTGGTTACTGTCGAACAAGAAGCCAAAGTGCTTTAATGCGCAAAGAAGTAATCGATTCCAGAGAGAATTCGATCGTTTCCTGTCCAACGCACGGGTGAAAATTGATTTTAACATTGGGCCCTCTATGAGAGAGCAATTAGCAGAATGCAAGAACTCTCATCAAACCGCCATTAGAAGTCGACAACATTTTCCCATCAAGCAAAATTTTGTAAAACAGTCTATTTGTAAGGCATAGAGTACTGTTTACACGTAGGTCCAAAAATGTAAATATCGGTTGATAGAGGTAATGCTACTACCAAGCGTGAGTATCGGTTTACCCATTTAGGTTTCGTCGGTTGGTAGACAGAAAAACCAAAAAAAGATATTTATATACGAGTATAGACGAATATGTTCTTGCCTAAAAATGCCGTTGAACCCCGCTGTGATGGAGTGCCATCGCTGGAAGCCAGATTCATTTGTATCGTAGTACGAGCACGACTAGTACTTCAATCTAGAAGACATCACTCGTTGTTACTCAGACATTCAACCACAATTCTGCAAAAACCTAATTTAGTAACAATTCACTTCAAAACTCGATGAATCATTAAATGAATATCAAAAGTGGTTGTTGCAATTCACTCGAAGGTAGAATATATGCCCATGTGTATTTGACTCTTGAATTTGAAGTAAATTGAAGTGTTTTTGATCGCTTTCACGAAAAGATATTTCCTCACGATTTCCCCCAGTGAATTACGGTTCATAATTGCATAGACAGATTACCAACCTCCACCCTCATAATCTCCCTGATTGCTTACGAATCCACGGGGTTCGATTTTATTGTCAATTGATTGGAGGTGGGAGGTTTAAAATATGGTATCATTTTAACATAAACATACTCGATACGAGAAGTGTACCGAAGAAGCACAAAAGAGTAATCAGTGCAGCCCGTTCCACTGACGGATTCTGTTCGTATGAAACAGGCAGGATGGGTGCAAATATTGAGAAGGATCTATGTTCCCTATCTACCTCATCAGGCTCGTAACTCTAGCTCATCCGATCGCGCATCGTGATGAACACCCAGAAATTTTTTTTTTTTTTTTTGTGTGTGAAACACAAACTTATCGAATTTTGTGAACTTTGGATGAGCTGTGGGGAAGTAGTAAAAGGTTGTATTCATCCATTCACTACATGAACGTCGATTAACGGAACCGTATATTGATATTCAACATTTGGAAGTAGTCGTTTCAAGACAGCTATTGCCAGGTTCCCGAGCAACGCATGGCTAAAAATTTACTCACTTCGGGACCCCTCAAGTGGGGAAATGTGCAAGCTGAAAAAATCCCCATCAAAATAGGTCCATTCGTTCAAAAGTTGAGCATAATATTGTGCAAAATTTTAGCGTAGCCTTCTCACTTCCCTATATTACGTCATAGGTACTGTATAAATTTACCAATTTTGGTGAATTTCGGCTGAACCTTTTGACTGTAATCCGTTCTGTTCGATCCTCGTCATTCCAGTTCCCCGTACAGCATTATTCTATTTCAGTTTCCTGTCTATTAAAAGGAATTTTGCCTTTATTACCTGTGTCTCTGTGATGTTACGTATTCGTGACAGAATAACAGGAAGCAATATCAGAATGTGAAAAAGTAATGTTGGTAGAAGCTCTTTCCACTTTCTTGTGTTTAGATTTAACACGATAAAGCCACTCAGCAGCGGTAATACAGGTAGAAAAGAGGAGCTCACAATAAGCTTGAGGAATAAACTGAATGCCGAGATAAAAACAGCAACCTCCTTAGGAAGTGGCTGATTTTACGAAGAATTGAATTTTTATTTTCAATCTCTTAGCGTAACGAAGTCAATGCAACGAATCCAATTACAGTTAGCTTTATTCCTGCTATTCTGTCTTAAGGATACCGCCTCTATCTCGGCTCCGTCTTTTTAAGAAAAAATAAGAAAAAGACTAACAGCCATTGATATCCAAGGAATGCTTGTATCCGATTTCTTTAGTCATTCCAAGCCACTCAATCGATTCTCCTCCTTTTTTCAATCCCACTTGTTGCAGCTGCCTTTTTTGGGACAGGTAACGTACAGTAAGGAGATATATTACGGAATAAATGCTCATAGATGACGCCAATTTGAACCTTTAGATCTAGGAGGTGTTGAGAACAATATCGGTACAGGTATAAGTCTCACTAGTTTTGTCTCCCTTGTATTTTATTGGATTCGACGTTCCTTCAGTGAGAGAATTTAAGCATCATTCTTCAGACACCATCAAATCTATGACCGTCGGACATAAAACATTGAGAACCACTCTTGAATTTCAACATTAAAAGTGAAAAATCGGTATTGCTACTAACTTTTATCACTGAAGATACTGCCACCAGAATTTATTAAAAACACGCAAAGAACCCCTCTTGTATCTCAGTGCCTCACGTATTACCGGTCATAACTGATTCTTCAATTACTATCTTAATTTAATCTGTATGATGATCTCAAGGAAGGTCATTCTTCCTGTTAAGAAATCATTTTGGAAAACTGAACCTAGATACTTCCAATCTCGCTTCCTTTTTTCGCTGGATCCCGCGGGATTGAGGCGATTTCTGGATGGGAAGCAAGTTTAAAGAGAGATAGAACCTAATAAGAGTAATATGTTACGAGGAAAGATAAACTTCTGTTTTCACATGTGGAAAATTGAAAGAATTTTCAATTACAAACAATTTGTACCCAATCGGACAGTTTCATTGGATTTTGCTGGAATAATATAGGAAGTAAAAAGTGAGGCCTCCTCCCGATAATTAAACCTGCTCCGCACTCGACATCTAACGACATCTCCAAATGACAATAAACAATGGACATCACCAACGAGATAGACGAGACTCGGACCGGTTGCAGGGGCCGTGAGTTCGATTCTAGCCTCGAGAACATATTTTCGGGCATGACGGTCGCAGTCCCCCCTCGACCCAACCCAGGGTGGTGAGGCCAATGGGAAGCCATGAGCAAAATCATCAGAACAAATTCTGATCTTCCCTTAGGAAGACAGCTGATGACGTGCGCAACGCCAGGAATGGCAGTCGGACGAAAATCCAACCTGAAATGGTTGTTTACTTTACTTCACTTTTTTACTCACCAACGAGATTCAGGACCGTGCAATATACCCCTTAATTATACATTACAAAATGGTGGTCCATCTGATCCATTCTAGATTTATGTAAGATAGGTCCTTAACATTAATTTCTTATAGTTTTATGCCCAAAAAGACTAGTTATTGGTAATTTATCCATCAAATTTCAAGACGATATTCATCAGAGGCTATTAAAAATTGGATTCTCAAAACAACAACATTGTTCAAATGAGTAGTGCTTACATTCCAGGGGACGTTCCATTGAATGAGTACAACGTAAGTTCCAACCAGTAAGCGATAAAACATACATTTTTATTTACCGTTCTAGGTACTTCTCAAACCAGTTTCACCCAATGTAATTTAGTTTTATGTTTTGGAAGGAGTGCAATCTCTCATTGCTTTATTATTTTCAATAATGAACCTCTGGAATCGAGCAAGAAAACGCTATTTTTAAACCCTCTCAAATTTGATGGTTTACGTTTCATGCTATGTAGAATCCAAAACGCTGCAAATTATTACACAAATGTTTACTATTTTTCTACGTAGATCACTCTTCTGCAAAGATCACGGCTTTGCCATTGTTACCACCAACAATATTGAAGAAAAACATCGATTGCATTTCGGTCAGCTAACATTTGAAGAGAGATTTGGCCTCTTTTGCGATTCACACTCGTGTTTCTGATTTATCGTAAGTCCAACTCTTAAATTCTCGTAGGGAACGAACGGTTTGTCCTACAGGGCTCTGCGAGGTCTCAAAAAATTCTAAAAATTCTATACTATCTTAAATTGATGGAAAACCAATACCATTGTATCAAAACTTTTTGAGTTTGGGCGTTTTCAAAATTTCAAACCTTATTTTTCAACCCTTAGAAGTGACCTATATCGACCAAAATCTTTGGGGCACAACTAGACCCCAAATGGAGCCTACATACCAAATTTAATCAAAATCGGTCAATGCTAGGTGGGGAAAGTGCCGCGTACGGCGCACGGCAATTTCCAGTATTATTGTATACAGTTCACAAAAAACAGTGAGTCACAAAAAAAGGTGGGTAAATACAAACGATACTAAGTGCAATGTAATATTTAAAGATTTTTACAATATAGCTATCATAATTTCAGGAAGTTCTGTTTTAAAAAAACCCTTTTCTGTACTGTATATCAGTTTTTGTGAGGCGGACCAGTGGGTGAAGATCACGCCTCGCTCTATGTGAACATGTAATGAGCTATGTATCGCACACCCTACCTTAGAATACCCACTCATCGCTTAAATGTTTGATATTTTGCAGTTCTAATTTAGCAGGCCTCCATCCCATTACCTACCCCAATATATTTAGCATCTCGTTGAAGCTATGTGTCATTAGGTAGACTACCCTCTTATGAACCAACTGTTCGATATCCCTCATATTTGTTAAGTATTTCCCAGTTATAACGGCCTTCAATCCCATTACGTAGACCCTCACCCATTTTGGGTAGACTACCCTCTCATCACCTAACTGTTCAATATCCCTCATATTTGTTAGGTACTTCGCGGTTCTAACAAACTCCTATCCCATTACCTACCCAGAAACATCTGCCAAGTGGGTCATGGCGAAAAGATTTCTCGTATCCATAACCTGATTGTAAAGATGATGCATTGTAGCTGATTTCGAGACAACAATCTCTGAAAAAAGTACCGTGCACTACCCTCAAAAGGGACCATTTACCCGCCAACCCACACATTTCCTGAAGATTCCATCGAATTCGGACGGAAGATGTGGAAATTATCGCTGGTATAAGGAATTCACGTTTGCGCATGCGCAGTAGCTATCATCGGTCCGGGAGCGATAATTTTCATAAGGGACCATCTAAATATCAACTCACACAATCTTTGAAAATATCTCCCATATCGGACAATAATTTCTTGTAGTTTTTCCCGCTGCAACATGTTTTGGATGATGAGGAGGACAGTTTCTGGTTATCCAAACCCCCCTCATGTAGCATCTCATTTTAAAGCTTAAAATCAAATTTGAATATACTCAAATGGTCCGTCAATTACTTTGTCGGAGGTTATAGGGGAAGTAACGTGAATATGGAACAATCTTCCCGAAATCAAAAACCACGTTTTTCAACTGTTTTCACAAATTTTCGACACTTTTGACAAAGCAAAATTAAATCCGACTAAAACGGGACCACCACGTATACTGGTGGAATACATTTCAAAAAGAATCAGGCACATTGACACCAGTAGAAGAACATGCAAGGTGTCCGAACATACAAAAAAATAAATAGTAGTTGATCTCAAAACATCAATCTGTAAGTACCTTGCACCACCCTCATAGGGGATTTTACACATCAACCGTCAAAATCTCTGAATATTGTTGGAAAATGTAGAAGTTTTGGACGTTACAAGGATTTCACGTTTGGGCATGAGCACGAAATACTTTCAATTTGGGGGCCGTGATTTTCATAGGAGCCATTCCAACTCGCATAATTCCTGAAAAATTCATCGGAATCAGATGGAAAATGTAGAAGTAATGGCTGCAACAAGGAAATATACGTTTGGTGTCCTCACAAAGAGTAAATTGGTGAAATACATCTTCAAGATCCAACTTAGTGATGTCGCCGCAACCCCTAGACTTGATATTACGTCATCAATAAAAAGTAATGTTTAAGGATCTAGCTGTGCATATTCATTTACCTTTCTATAATCTTGACACAATCTCAGACTTTCATTCTTTTTGGGCACAATGACGCAAGGTCAAACATCATGTGACTTTGAGTGCCTGGTGATCCCTCATTTCAGCTGCTCTCTCTTCTCCTGATCCCAACTGAATTTTTCCCTGTTTATAGAGTAAGGTTTCAACTTGACAATGGGAAAATTCGGTGTAAAGATTACATCTATTAATTTAGAAGGTCGCGGTAGCCCATTTACTTGTTCGGGAAATAGTTTGGTACGTCATCTCTGCTATAGATTTATTTTCTAGCTTCTGAAAATCACATCTCTACTTTATGAATCCACAAGTCGGAGTCCCAAGTTCTTGAAAGCTCGCCACCCTACACAGGCTTTGGAATTTACTGAGGAATTACATTGACTTATATTCAACTCAACTGCACTACGAAAATTCTCTTGTGAGCCAATGAATCCTTGCAAAACAAGGTATTCATGATAACATTTTTATTTATATCTTGCAACAATCTTGGATGAGCCATGTTGACTATGGCCCCAGTATCCAATACCTTGGATACTATGGGTAGCTATTTTATTCCTATGAAATGAAGTGTATGAGCTAGGATAACCACTGGTGCCAGAAGAGAGATAAAATGAAAGTTCATTAAGACGTTGCTTGTCACTCACGGCATGATCATCCGCTGTTAGCGTTGATTGTTCAACATCAGATTTACGACTATTGAACGTTCTTCGAGTACACTGCTGGCAGTCCTCTAGAACTATTTTCTTCTTCAGTGGTTGAAATGGGTTTACGATTTTCCATCACTCATCTGAAGCTCCATATCCAAGTTTCAAGCTTCTGATCCTGAGGATCCATATCAAATCTGTACTCCAATAATAAGTTCTGCATACAGGAGGGTAACCTCTGAAGGATTAGTAAGTTGAATACACTATCAGGGAGGTACCCAAATGCAAGAAGTAGGTGGTGTTCTCATAACAAAATTGCATGAGAGTTACAGTATGGTAGTGGAAAGTTAGCTTCAAAAACCAATCGGACCAGATTCTGGCCAAAGCATGTCAGGGACGAAGCTTTCCATTGCTCATCTGAAATCTGAGCGTTAAACCAGTTTTCAGCATTCCTGCCAGGCTGGAGGTACCCTAAAAGATTGAAGATCTTGTGATTTTGACTGCAAGTAATCTCGTACAGTCATTTGGCGGGGTCTTCATCCCTAGCAGTGAATTTGGCCACCGCCATTTCTTCTGGTCTGTAACTGATATGTTTTTGGCGAGAGGAGTTGTGTGGGATCTGTTATGATCCCGTGGAAAATTCTCTGGTGGTAATGTGGTTTCCCAATTACGAACCAATTGATGGAGATTCCGAATGATCGAGAACCGCCACATGTTCAATTGCTTGATCTAAAACAACTGACATTCCACTCACTAGTCTTCCAATTACTTCCTTAATATTTGGCTGCTGTGCTTCAATCTAGGTATGTACCAACGTGAGGTGAATGGTCTAATTAAAAAAAGTATATTGAGCGTTTCAAATTTATAAGACGGTACTTCATCTACATTAGTGGTTTGGGTAATGAAAGGGGGTGGGTACTGTGGTACAGGTTCCTGATCGATCCGAAAACCAAACCTTCAGTTCTAATCATCGACATTTGAAAACGAGTAGGTGAAATACGTAACATGAGGAAGTTCAGAAATGCAATCTTGTTCTAGGTACACGAGTGCTGATGATGTCGATAAGGAAGGTAAAGATTTAAAAAAAATAATAGTCTACGTGAATTAATTGAAATTGCGAAAAAGTGCAATTTATAGTAGGTTGTTGTCAGTCCAATGCCCATGGCTATCGTGAGTGCTCTACATAGCACATCACCTACTATTCTTTTAGATGATCGTTGGATGACTGAGCTTTGGTCATGCAAGTTTATTATAAATTGATAGACAACACCCAGGCTGTAGGTAGGTAGGTATGTAGGCTATCCGCTATTCATAAGAAATAAACTAAACTCCCTTCAGATGAACAGTGGATATGCGCACTGGAAAGTAGATTGGAAATGGATAGATAGATAATACGCTGATAGTAGGCGTGTTTCCAAGGTCCTTATTTATCTTGATGTGTTCTACATAACCATTCGATAATCCTTCGATCCGGGTCGTGGGTTCAAATCTCATGGCCAACAGCGTGAGTTTTTGTGCGTCCGGGGCTCTCATCGCCCCCCTCGTCACAACCCAGGGCGAGATGAGGCAATGGGAAGCCATGAGCGAAATCATCAGAACAAATTCTGATCATCCCTTTGGAAGACAGTTGATGATGTCCGCAACGCCAGGAATGGCAGTCAGACGAAAATCAAACCCTGAAATGGTTGTTTACTTCTACTACTTCTTTACTTACTAATCCTTCGATCCTTCGGTTGACCGAGCGAAGCGAGCGGTCATGCAAGTAGATTATAGATGGGGTGGTAATACCGAGATGATAGGTGAGTCCATACTGTCCATGTCGTTTGCTATCTTGAGTGCTCCTTACCTGAGACTTTTAGTGCTCCTTACCTGAGACTTTTACTGCCAAACGAATTTTTTTTATACGTTATTAATAAATGTAGACCACCATGTATAAATCGACCTGAACCTTTTCTTGATTCATGATCTCCTTTAGTTCATAATGAATGCAATTTGTTTCAGGACTTAGAATTGAGGATAGATTCCCAGAAACAAACCTTAGCAGCGAGAGACGAAAGCATAAAGAAACTCCTAGAAATGCTTCAGAATAAAGGTGTTGGTAAGTATCAAAGATGGCAGTATAAACGCTTTTCAAATTTCATTTTGTACCTTACTTCTAACCTGCTCTTCATGTATGGTATTATTGTTCACTGTAATAACATATCTATGTAGCATGATCTGGATACTATCTCTTTACTCGAGACCCGGACATTGCATTTGCTTGGTCTTCTACTCGTAATTATTGACAGATTTGCTAAATGTCACTGCTTTTATTGTCATGTTCTAACTATCGCTACTATCCCTCATTGAATATTGAACAGTCGCAATAAAAATCGACTTATTGGATTTCAAAATTTCCTTTGTTACGATAATGTTAAAATTGGCGAATTTAATATAAAAAGAGAGCGGATAGGTAAATGTGTTGAATCGCAAACAGTAAAAGTGGTATTGACCAAAATCAAGTTTTATTTAGAAACTGTTCGGTATGTTTTGATCACTCATTGTATATTCTAGTCCGGTGTTTAGCTCTCAATTTTTTTTCACGGATTGAGTATTTGAATTGAAGAAATTTGTAAAATGTGATTCGTGGGTGGAAAGAGAATTTCTCATAATAAAACAATAATAATAAAACAATTTACCACAAGAATAATCAAACATTAACCAATAGTTAAGATGGTGATTACTGTGAAATTAACATGCTGGCTGCAGCACGCAATTTTAAACTATTTAGGATAGCATTAATTTCCATCGTCTCAAGTTCATGTCTTCAGCGAGCAGATGAAATGGTTCATTAGTGCTTAGCTGATTCATATATTATATGAATCGCTGAAGACATGAATATTATTATCTACTCTGATATCTGATTTTGGATCTGGTAGACAGTTGAGCTCTCACAATCACTCGAAAATCAACTATAAGTAGTCTGAAATGGAATACGTAGATACGGTAGGCCTATACAAACTTAAATTTAGTGTTTTTGAGTAGAAGTATCGGTCTAGCGTACGAAGAACCAACATTTTACATAGTTTGAAAATACAAGTTTTTATATGACTGACGAAATCAGAGACCTCCTCCTCCAGTTTCTGTGATTAATAAGCAAACCAACTGCTCACTTCAGGAATGAATAATCACATTCAATCATAATTTCTATCAACTCAAATGACTCAGTTCTTCACGTTCCAGTAGAAATGCCACGATTTCAAATATTCTGGTAGGTTATATCGGTACCTTTCTTACACCAAACCTCAATTTAACATAGGATGAACGCTTTACTAAACGGCATAAAAATAGCAACATTCCAAAATTACGTTGTAATAAACTTCCTACGAAACATTTTAAGCAAGATTATGTAGAGTAGAGCATGTCTACGGATTTTTAGTGTGTAAAGGTTAAGCGATTCTGTTTTAGGGAAAGAGGAAGAGAGGCAAATGTTACATCAAATGCAAGCGATGGCTCAGAAACAGGTTGTTACTCAGTAGTTTATTCTATTTACAATTGCTATTTTTTTTTTTTTTTTTTTTTGCTAACGTCTTGCTAAGAATATGTGACTTATACCATTGCACTTGTAACAACGTCCCATACATTCAATACACACGTTATATTATTCCTACTCCATTACATATTTTGATCATTTCACAAATTTGTATGTTGCATAACATGTTTTTTTTTATTCTTATCGACAATTTGGTTTTTGAGTTTTTTTTTCACCAAAGTATTCTGGTGATCTGCTGCAAAACCAGAAACGTCACAAATAACTGAATGGCGAATTTATGTATTTGTCGAAATTGCTTCTTGCACTTCACACCCAACCCTTAATTTTTCAATTTGTAATTTGGTTTTCCCTGACATAGTTAAGTGGTTTAAATTAGATGAAATTCAGTTTAGAAGTAAAGTAGGTGGTAAAATGGTTAGAGGATGAGTGGATGGTGGAGGACTCCAGACAAATATGACCCCCGCAGAGTAATTTTTTTTAAAGTTCTACAGTGGAACCTGAGTTACGCAGTCGTTACATAGCTTACCGAGCAGTTCACAAAAATATATTCTGTTCCAATAAAGAAGAATTTAGATACTCATGAGATATACCGATGAATGCGATGAGTAGAAATCCGATGTTGCAATTTAGAGGGAAAATTATGAAAGGAAAAGTGAGCTGAAGTGACAGGAGTTCTGAAACAAGGAGGTAAATACGTTCAGTGCCAGAGGAGATTGGCGATTTAATTTTCTTCGCGTATATCATCCAGGATTTGCTCGACTTTCATTCATAAGCTAGAAAGCACACAATTTTTTCGAAAAATACCAAAAATAAAAGTAGCCTAGATACCTCCTTGCTAAACAATAAATCGATATATCAAAGTTAATATAATTTTTTCCAGGTGTGTGAGAGTTTTCATATTCATATTTACGAATACACCTATTATACAGTCCAGACCGTTACAACTTCCAGTATTCTTAGAACGTAAAACTCAATCTCAGCTACCCAATGTATGCATTCAAAACGAACCAACAATGTTATTTGTAACCAATGTTACAAATGAAAAATTTGAACTTTTTAATTCTCAACTTCAGACGACGGAATGTAGGTTTAATCTCATTTAAACTGGACACAAATATCCGTCCAGACTATGACCGAGTGGTCATAATTCATATTCAATTTTTTTAACCCTAAATTATTACGATGGACATTTGAGTAACTTATGCTGCTACTACAATCAGTAGGAAACAACATATCTTATTGTGGAGAAACATAAATAAGACCATCCTTGAACTACCTTAGACTGTTTCTAATACAGCAAAATTAAAAGTTGAGTGATATGTAAAAGGAAAAAAGTTGAGTTCGAGTTGAAAAGCTGAAATGATTCAGTTATTAGGAGGAAATAAACGTAGAGACATCCAATCATATTAGGCACCTAGAGATTGTGGAGGTCTTTTGGATTTAATTAACGGTTATTGCAAATACCGTTTCAAAAATGTAGTAAACTTTTATACGAATAGATTCAACAGGTTTTTTGAATAAATACTTCACCTACAGGTTAATATATCGTACAATAGATGAAGCTAACAGTAGAGTTTTTAAACATGTTTTACAGTAGTCAAATATATCTTTAAAACTGTTGAATCTGTTCGAGTAACTGTTAAATTTAATTTTAAAACATTCAAATCTACTCGTTAAACAGTTAATTCAATCCGAAAAGGCAACCTAACGTTGCACAGGAAGATGTTAGAAGCCAAAAACTATCATCATTCAGCTCTCAGTGATATCAAAATGAGCATATCAGCATTGAGATAAATAACCAAGTTCCACTGTTTTCAAATAGTAATCCCTGTGACAAATGGAAATTGAGCCACGTAAGACATTCTCCGAACATAAACATAATTGAACGACAGGGTATGAACATACTTAAATCAACCGGCAAAATTATTTGTGATTATCCAGACGAGTGGAAGAATAAATCAAAATTCCGAGGTCAATATGAGAGAAGTGAAATAACCTGAAAGGTTTAAGCGATTGGTCAATTGATTGATTGATTGATCAATTGGCATACCGTTTGTCGGCGAGTCGACACGAATTGGATCCCAAGTCTATTTCCAAGTTTTTGGGACTAAACTACCTTCAAATTGCTAGATGTTGTAACGATGATCTACGGCTAATAATTGCTTCTGTTTTATTATGCCGAAATTTCAATATGAAGACCGAATCGAAATTATAATTTTAGCCGGTGCTACATATAATGCGGTAACTTGATGAAAAGACTCATATTAAAATTTCACAAAAATTAGATATTCAAATATCTCTTAAATCCATTCCTGGATTTCCATTGGTCAGCTCTTAACACGGAAATTTTCCAAAAACCGTTCCAACTTAGATTCATAGATAACTACATATTTTTGTACCCTACAATTACTTAGTCAGAACCCTTCAACTCTTCCTGAAATTGTCGATGCTTCGATATACTAGCAAATTCTTCACCTTACTTCTCACATCATGTTTTACTTGAACACAAAATGCGGTATATGTTCAGACAAAACTGATGCTATATTACGATCTTCGTGTGTTTTTTCATAATTAATTTAGGCTATAACCGCTCTCATTTCTCGAAGAAAGCTTCTGTCTTAGAACCTGCACAATCGGACAGTAACGTATTATAGTATTGTCCGTTACAAGAATTTCATGACAGTCAGACAGACAGACCCGGAATCAAATGAAAAAAAAAACCAAAAACGTAAAATGCGAGTGGAAATTTTGATTTCGGAAAACATTCTTTTTTTCAACCATGAACAGTGAAAACAATGCTTCCTCAACTTTGATAGACTCGGATGAAAAATATATGTACCACATTTTGCCAATTAGCTTCCTTCAGGACGGTATAACAAACCACGAATCTTCGATCTTGGTGATAGAAAAACGAACGCAAGCTCGTAAACCAGCGAAGAAAAATACGAGAAAATCGTAAGTGTAACAGATCAACAAAAAAACAGTTTTCCGATTTAGAGCTCATTTTGAAAATCTTTTCATTTGTTTTCCTTTCATACGAATAGGTCAAGATGGAAGAACGTGTGTGGTGCAATTTATGCTCAAGAAATCAAAATCGGTAAGGATAAATACGCGCTTCTTTACGAGGAAAGTACATTTTTGCTCATTGAGGGCAGAACAAGGGCTCAAATATCCAATATTCTCATTTCACGAGGGAAATCCTCAAGAATGACGTTAATCCGGATTTTTGTCTTACTGAAATGCTGGGCTATCAAATTTTTATTGTTTATGATCCTGTATAACCGGTAAATGGTTGTCATCATCGGACATAAAGCCCAATTTGCTCCACTCCGATCTCATGACACTGCTTTAGGAATAAAATCCGTAAGCAAAAATGGCTGTAATTGATACAGCTTCATCAATTAATGCCGAAGGTTTTCATTAATTTTTCTATTTGATCGATAGATCAATGGATCCTTGTGACCTTATAGCCTTCTAATGGACTCTTCTTTCGTGTCCAAGTATTTCACTGTGTGTGAATGCGCGGGTTTCAGCTCTCTCTTGGAATTCCAGTTCATTGAATCCTTTACTAGCAGATTTATTAATCGTTTCGCCGGTGTTGGAATGGAAGTATCAAGCTGTAAGCTGTATCAGTTTATCCAAATAATTCGAATGATTTATATCAATTCTTATCATGAAAATACAAGCCAAGGCAACCAGCCGCACCATTTTCATGAATTAACACCTACCAAATGGTAAAGTCCTGTTGGACGATTCCATAGACCTCAAGTAATCTTGCGATTGTATTATTTATAACTTTCACATTATTCGAGAACCACTAATAGTGATATAATTGAATGCACTTCAGGATTAGTGCCGAGCTATCGATAGAAATCCATCATTGAATTGGCCAGTGGTGAAGGGAACTAAGTGCAACATATCGATTTTTTTTATTGTTGATTTGGGTTCTCCTCGGCAAGACACATCATGTGGTGGTGAAAAGAACTAAGTTCTCGCTTCAGATTGTCATATATTCGTCTCCACCACTGAGCGTTTCGTGGAGAGAAGTAAGTGTGCCCTTCACCACCTGATGACGGGTCTCAGCGGGCATGTCCGTTGATCAAAGTACATCGTTTCTCTTCAATAAACAACAAACTTATTAGGTATACTAAGCATTTTCGTGAACTTTTTCACCTCAGTCTGCTTTCTCCTATGTTGAGGTACTGTTCGTGTGTGCTTCTAAATATTGTTTATGTTCGCGGTTTCTCAACCGAGCGATTCATTTTTTTTTTTTAAATGGGTCCCAAACGTATAAGAAATGAAGCTGGACATAAACGTCAAATAATTAAGAAAAAAGACTGCAAGGCCTTCAGTACATCAGTTATAGTGCAAAGAGTGTGCCATGTTCGTAAGTACCTACCACAATATCATAGCTTAGTCACCCAACTTTTTACAAAGATACACGTTTATTTAGCGCCAAGAAGTTGGAGAATGTTGGCAAACTAATACAGTATGTCCCTGAAGCGTTTAAACATTTTATGAGAAAATATTGGCTTGGCCAACTCAGGAACAAGAAGATGTAGAACAAACGTGAGAAAAAAATTGAGAAAAATGAAGAAAAAATATAAAAAATCGAAATGACAATCTATATACATAATATTCAATAAGTTTACAAATTTATTCGTTCAAATAAAGATATTTCGTCATATTCGGTCTTAATTTTCTTCATGCCCAGGTAATCAAGTGGTAAAAGGCACTAAGTTCCCAAAATTTAACTTTTTTTTTGGTTATCCCCCTCTAAATTTTGCGGCAGTTCAAGTTGCTTGAACATCACTTTTATTTGCCTTCCAAAAGAAAAAAAAACTGGGTCAAAATCGAGCGCTTTAGTTAAACAAAGCAATTTTTTGCTTCTCCTGAAAAGTGGCGTTTTTGCACTTAGTTCCCTTCACCACTGGACAATTCAATTACTACTACAACTATTTTCATTATCAGGAGAAGCACTGAAATGTGGACAAAATAAACGCTTATTTCATCTCAAATTAACACAAATGCGGTTTGCTAACGTTAATCTTTCATACATATGGTTGATGCATATGACGGAAAAGCTCACCGAGTGCATAGTTTACCTAATTTCTCATGATTTATTAATATAGTTGTAGCAACTTTTTCCACTAACTGAAAGGCAAATTTTCAATTTGATCCATTGCATATAGTTGATGCATTTAGTTTGCATTTGGTTGGGTTATAAAAATGTTTTGAATACAAATTATTGAAAATTTTCAATATAAGTTATTCAAAATTTAATTCGTTTATTGACCCTAAAAGTAATATTTGGATAGTTAGGAGACTCAAATTTATCCTTTAGACCAGATATATAATGTCAAGAGACAATTATGTCAATTGCCAAATGGCTTCTGCTGCTTTGAAATTAGTGCAATATTAAATCAACAAGTGGTGTGATGGTTATTTTTGTGGAGCATCATTGTCTACAAGAATGGACCACCAAAAATATAAATATTATGATAAGTAGATGCTCCAAAAATAGTCTTAAAAATCCTTTAAATTGTAAAACACTTGATCACTACCGTAGAGTATCGTGTGTGTTGGGCCTTTATTCAATTGAAGTTGGTAGGTTGAGGGAGGATTTACTGCGGCTTTATCCTTATACTTTTGGTTTATTATTTTCAATAATGAACCTTTGGAATCGACCAAGAAAAAATTTTCTTTAACACCCCCTCAAAATTTGTTGGTTTACGTTTCAAGGTAGGTACGTAGAATCCAAAAATCGAATACAAATTTGGCCGTCCGTCCGCCGTACGCGGCACTTTCTCCACTTAGCATTGACCGATTTTGATGAAATTTGGTATGTAGGCTCCATTTGAGGTCTAGTTGTGCCCCGAAGATTTTGGTTGATGTAGGTCACTTCTAAGGGTTCATAAATCAATTTTGAAATTTTGAAAACGCCCTAACTCAAAAAATTTTGATATAAAGGTATTGTTTTTCCTTCAATTTAAGATTCTATAGAATTTTTAGAATTTTTTGAGACCAACCGGAGCTCTGTAGAACAAACAGTTCGCTCCCTATGAGAATTTAAAGTTTGGACGTACGATAAATCAGAAACACAAGTGTGAATCGCAAAAGAGGCCTAATCTCCGTTCAAATTAAAGCTGACCGGAAAGCGATCGATGTTTTTCTTCATGTTGGATGGTTGGTGGCTTTGCAGACGAGTGATCTATATAGAAAAATAAAAAATAATAAACCATTGTGTAATAATTTGCAGCGTTTTATTCTGTCGAGTTCACTTTCGCTTACTAGCATCATCAGGACACTGTAGAAGAGTAACAGTTCAGCACTTGAAATTAAATTTACAACAGGTTAATAATTGTAAGGGGGTTTTTTATGCTAGGTTGAGGTACTTAGTGTTATTAGGTAATTAAAATATGAAGGTGTAGGGACTCACTCAGATGGGTTTTTATTGGTTGGTACATCCAAAATTTTGGTGCCATTTTTGAGAGCCATGTGTTGAATATACTGGTCTCGGCAGGAATTCAGGATCACTACACATCTGGTCCATGTCTTTCGGTTTATTTTAGTTACCAGTATGAGACTGCAAAGAGAGGGATTGAAGAGATGACTCCAGATAGATGGTTGATAGTTTGAATAAAACGAGCAAGAAGAAAGAAGCTAAGTACTTACATGGTTCGTATTTGGATTCTTGAAGTACCGTGGTTTGGTGTTAAGTGCTACTTCCAGTATGGTGACTCTAAGTTTGTAGTGATAAGTTGAAGAATTCAATTGTTTTTTCATTAGGATCTCTGACTTTGCCTGTAATATTTGGTTAATTTTTTTATTATTCAAATTGGATGTTCTCCAACCCCTCACTTTGCAGTCTCATACTGGTAACACCAATAAACCGAAAGACATATACCAGATGTGTAGTGATCCTAAATCCCTGCCGAGACCAGTATGTATTCAACACATGGCTCTCAAAAAAGGCACCAAAATAAAGATGTACCTACCAGTTAAAACCTATCCGAGTAAGTCCCTACACCTTCATATTTTAATTACCTAATAACACTAAGTACCTCAACTTAGCATAAAAAAAACCCCTTAGAATCAGTAACCTGTTGTAAATTTAATTTTAAGTGTTGAACTGTTACTCTTCTACAGTGTCCTAATGATGCTAGTCAGCGAAAGTGCACTCGACAGAATAAAAAGTATAAGGATAAAGCCGCAGTAAATCCTCCCTCAACCTACCGTAGAGTGATTGTTACGGATTTTCGGCCAACTTCTTAAAAACGCTGCAAATTATTACACAACCGATTATTATTTTTCTGTGTTTATCACCCGTCTGCAAAGAAAACGGCTTAACCATTAATACTACCCACTACCAAAAACACAGCTATCCGAGAGTTGTGGGTTCTTTCATCACGAAATTTGGTCTTGGTTGCTAAGGAAGCACAACTGAGTGACATGAAACTCTATTCTTTGAAACGAACAAAGGACGTATTAGATCAGCTGAAATGTGAACGGAGATTAGGCCTATTTCCGTCAGTGAACAGTATTTTGCGATTCACACACGCGTATTTTGTAAGTCCAGCCCTCAAGTCCTCATAGGGTGAAAACGGTTTGTCCTACAGAGCTCTGGGTGGTCTCACTCGATTCTATTATAAATTGATGAAAGAATTTCACCTTTACGTCAAAAGTTTTCTAGCTAGGGCGTTTTGAAAATGTCAGCCCCATCATTGAGTGACAATAACCAAAATCTTCGTGGCACAACTAGACCCCAAATGGAGCCCTATGGTAACCCAAAGTCGGTCCATGATAACTAAGGAAAATGCCGCGTACGGCGGACGGATTTTCGGATTCTATGTACCTTGAAACGCAAACCATCAAATTTTGAGGTAATTTTTTTTCTTGCTCGATCCCAAAGGTTCATAATTGAAAATAATACACCAAAAGAGCTTGGGATACCGAATTTTATGATCATGAGATCATATTTAAATTTCGCTTTCTAGGAACCGTGTATTTGATTACAGTGCGATGCGAATGCATTTCTCTGAAAAATAATGATCGAGGGAAAATTTATCAAGTTTACCTGTAAACAGAATCATCAAGCGAATGAAGAAAGTCACAATGTTTTTTCGTATTATTTGCTCACGACATTTCCCAGATATGCAAACATTTTAGTGACAGAATTTAATAAGTAGGTATATTTTTAGGAAATTTAACAAAAAAAGGGTAAATTACAGTTTGGTCTGTTTTACGTTCAATGAGACGTTAAATACAGCTCCTAGAGACGGATAGTAAAATCCAAAATTGTGCTAAAATGTTAATACTATTCTAAGGAAGAATGGGTTTGTTGGCCAAAACTTCGAGACCATTTTTGAAGGTCAAGTTTCATGGGTAAAAACGCTGCAAATTATTACACAATGGTTTCTTATTTTTTATTTTTCTATATAGATCACTCGTCTGCAAAGCCACCAACCATCCAACATGAAGAAAAACATCGATCGCATTTCGGTCAGAAATATGAACGGAGATTGGGCCTCTTTTGCGATTCACTCTCTTGTTTCTGATTTATCGTATGCCCAACCGTTAAATTCTCGTAGGGAGCGAACGGTTTGTCCTACATAGCTCCTCGTGGTTTCAAACAATTCTAAAAATTCTATACTATCTTAAATTGATAGAAAAACAATACCTTTATATCAAAATGTTTTGAGTTAGGGCGTTTTCAAAATTTCAAAATTCATTTATTGACCCTTAGAAATAACCTACATCAACCAAAATCTTAGGGGCACAACTAGACCCCAAATGGAGCCTACATACCAAATTTCATCAAAATCGGTCAATGCTAAGTGGGGGAAGTGTACGGGTACGGCGTACGGCGGACGGACGGCCAAATTTGTATTCGATTTTTGGATTCTACGTACCTTGAAACGTAAACCAACAAATTTTGAGGGGGTGTTAAACATTTTTTTCTTGGTCAATTCCAGAGGTTCATTATTGAAAATAATAAATCAAAATGATAATAATTTTGAGTGTGTTTAGAAGATTTCTAAAGGACCATAAAATTTTCATAAGGATTAGAAGTTTATATTTTCATTCAATTTCAGAAGTTTTTATTCTTAAAACTATACCTAATGAATTTAAAAATTCCCAACAAAAAAATGATTGAATTTTTTTTTTAATTTTCTCATAGAGTCTTATTGCATGATCGGTTTTATCAGTACGACAAATAGCGATAAGACCTAACTGCCTGATGATTTTAAATCTGCAGTAATTTTTTTCCTCTTTCGAGTTTCTTATCGCTGCAATTTTATAGATGAAGAAATTTATCATTATATTAATTTAATGGCAGAAAATTCGTAGGTCTTAGTGATATTTTAGTGCTTATTTGAGCGTAAAAAACGTAGGTAGCAGTTTGAGAAAAATTTCACGAAGAGTTGTTTTACTGAGCTTCAGTCACAAGACTTTACTTTTACTCGTTATGTTTTCCATTATATTTGGATAACTGTTAACTAAGATAAATTGAAGTACCAACCCTAAACAGCATGATGCTTCTTGGAGCTGCAGTGACCTAATTTACGTCCGCTTAGTACAGTTTGACCAGACAGATCTCAGAGAACGAGAATGTTGGATTTATTGATCCTATTTAAAACTTAGGTAACCTCAAGAAACCTTAGGTAAGTATAACCACCTCATGACAATATTTCAAGATTTCTAGCCCTCGAGAACTCAATTGGAATTAACACGGTTCTGCCGTTTTTTATACTGTAAGTATCTGCAACGTTTTTTTCTTGGCACAATACGATTCTTGGGCAATGGTGATGCTATTCAGGAATACAGAACGATTGTTTTTTAAAATTTCGTGGCATTTTTAATCACTAATCGGATATTTGGTGATGCACTCATCAATAATCTCCGATATCTATTACGAGTATATTCGTTTGTTAACATTTATTAGTAGTTAGAATTAATCAAGTGCCTTCGCAGGTTTTCGTTTTTAAAACATTAATTTATTACACCAATTATTGGGTTGGAATAAATTGGATCCGTATGAAAAAATCTCATGCGTTTCAACACAAAAAGTATTTTTTAACCGCAAATGAAGGGAAGCTCACTTCTTTCAATGAACAATAATTTTCAGAACCAAAGGAAAATACAGAAAAATTCACAACAGGTTTTTGTGGTGAGGATAACGTTCGAAAAAATGATATTTTGCAATGAAAATAAAACTAAGTTCGACATTGTGGGAGACGTGATGTTTATTTGATTGGGATACAAATGTATAATACGTCATGCACCTTTACCTACCCTATGCAGGTCATTTTGGAGAAATATTGAGCATTGAGATACGAAATGGAATTCAAAGAAGTCTATATTCATATTAGAGAAGTGATAAAATGTAACACTCGAACCAGCATTGAAAAGAAATATCCGTTCCTGTCCATAAAATTTTGCGATTATTAATGTCCCTAACAAGTTTTTTATGGACATACGATGGATATCCTGTAATACGGGGAAATAAGTCGGTAGGAAGTGATTTCTGAGACACCCAAAAAATAAACTGGGTCTTCGGTGTTATCTGCGGTTTTTTTTACCAGACTGAGTAAGTGTAGAAAGGTTCTAGGTAGGAGTCAAGAGACCAATAGAATATTGGCATCCTCACATGTGAAAACTCATTATGAACACTCAAAAATACTTAATACTCTAAAAACTGTTACGAAAGATTTAATGGAAGCTGAAACTTCGGGTGCTAAAATATATTACATATACTTTTGGAATGAATAATAAAGTTAATTTTGATTCAGATAAGATGAATAGAGTTGATGTGTAGCTTTTTAGAATTTAATTCAATTACAAATCGAAAAGTTTATTATCGTACCTACAGGTCAGTACAGTTCTACTTCAGTGAAAATCGCCACGCTTGTGGCTCCAATTCAGTTGGGAATACAGTTGATGAATTGCTGCCAACTTTCACCAATTTCACTGTTCTAAATATTTTATAGCATAAAAATCATCCTGGGAATAGAAGGTTTTAAAAATATATTTCCGTTAACTGATTCTGGTGAGTCATTATGAACATTCATTTGTTTGTGGTTGATGGACGAGTTTCTGCAATCCACAGGTTAGCTGTATTTAGGCAACACAAATGGATTAATCTCATTTCTTTATCAGTTCTAAGAAAGAGTACACCTGCCTAAATTATTCTGAATGTTGATCTGACTGGTAAAAATATCTTGAAAAATAGCTAAATAGCATAATAAATAAATAATTTATATCAGCAACCGCTCGAAAAGAACCAATCAATCAAAACATCAATCAATCCAACAGTGTCAGAGGGAAATTTTTAATGTATCCATAGTTTTCCTGGAGGAAACTTGAAGGTCAATATTGTTACGCAATATCCCTTAAATAAAAGTTCTCACTGCTGATCATAATACCTCAGATGATCTGCTTCATCGTGATTACTCTAGCTTTCTCTAACACAGACTCTCTAACTGGATGATATGTAAGAGCTTTGCATCCAAATAGTCTGATTCACAGCCCTGTAAGGTCAGCAGATGTTACTTGTTGAGTTAAGAGGGTCTCAGTCGGTCACCCTTCGTTCCTCGTCCCGGGTTAGTATTTCCCTCAATTACCGACGCTCAAACTTTAAAAGTTGTACCTAAATTTGAAATTTTCAAGGATTTTTGAAATTCGTTAGTGCGTCTGCCTAGGGAATTGAAAAACTAAAATATTGCCGCTGGAATCATCAAAATCGAACAATAATTGACGGCAAAAATTGGGAAAAACCATTTATTCAGTTAGGTTTGTCCCATTTTTCGCTGACAATAAATTATTGTTCGATTTTGATGATTCCAGCGGCAATCGTTCAGTTTTTCAATTCCCTAGGCAGACGCACTAATGAATTTCGAAAATCCTTGAAAATTTCAAATTTAGGTACCATTTTTAAAGTTTGAGCGCCGGTAATTGAGGGAAATACTAACCCGGGACGACTGAATGAGACCCCCTTCAGAAGCAGCTAATTCCTTTTTATTAGGCGATTCGACAATTTTTTCGGGATTCGGCAGTTTAATTTTGGAATAGTGAACATCTCGCTCTAAATGATATCGGTCTTACACGTACATTCTTGGTTCGAGTACCGACGGGTACCTATAATAGGGTATAATTAGGTCTTAAGTAACTACAATCAGGTATTAGGTCACCAGCCAATAATGCTATTCGCAATGAAACGGAAAATGTATGTATAGTTGGTATGGGACTACACAAAGTGCACCAGAAAATTTTTACCCTCAAACCTCATTTGTAATCCTCATGTTTGAGCGGCCCATGTTACATTATTGCTTTGGAGCATGTTGCCGGATTTACACCATGGCAAGCGTTACGTCCTAAAACATTGGTAGAGTACTAAAAAAATGTTCAAATACGTGATTCACCACACTTTCCGAATTTATTCCCTAAGTATTTTAGATCATACTTTTCGACTAATAATTACTTTTTTCCCAAAATATGTAAAACAATTTGCTTCTTTCTAACTGATAGGTCATAAGGAGTTTGCAATTTTTTTTTTAATTCCTTTTTTTACCGATATCTGAGGCGGATGGCAACGGTGTATATTTTACGAGTTAATTACGCGTAATCCATTTTAAAGCCTAGTTCAAACCCTTCATAAAAGTATATTCGGCATTTGACACACCGTTGATCACGTTGGCTCTGGCTTGACTCTCTTTTGTTAAGGTAAACAGTACAGTAGTACTCAGAGCTGGAAGATAAAAAGGAGACATGAAAATAAATATGCACTCAAAGATTCACACGACTTTGAGTCTAGGAACTGAAGGATAATGTATATTAATTTAGTTCGTACAGTATAGTTTTGACATTTTCTGTCTTCACTTTGACACATAAACGAAAATCGTCACGAAATAGCGTTACAGTTAGTTTTTTAATGATTTCCACTTACAACCAAGTCGTTGCAACGGAGCTTTATCTTCGTCATTCGTGTTCGTAGAAAAATCGTTCACTATTCGTTGGAAAGCCCTAAATGTATGCATACATTATGTACTGCAAAAAGGTGAGGAAGGTAGACATAAAATGTCCCAATGTGTTAGAGACTCGTATGCAAGCGTTTTCTATAATTAATTTTTGCCTTCTCCAGTTAATATCAAGGTCAATAAAAATCAGATCTAGAGAGAGAGATAAATTCAAGACCCTGCCATTTTGGTGAATTTGCAGGGGCCAGTTTCAATTTTGGAGGCCAAAAATACTGAAAATAGCCAATTTTAATAGGTTTCTGAGAAACAATGCTGAATCTAGTGACTAGATAATGGGTAGGTGATTGTGCATTATACCAGTAAGTATGTAAATTCTTCCCGGCGAAGTTCCGAACCTCCAACTGAAATGTTTGTCAATTATCCTCATTGTCCAGCAAGTTATGATCTACCGATATGGACTTCAACACAACCATCGTGAACTCAACAAGAGGTGATTTAAAATAATTCAAGACTCTCGGAATCAACAGCTAATTGAATAATTTTTTAAGAATAATACCTCTTTAACATTTTTTAAGAAATAGAAGTTGCCCTACTAACTATGGTTCTTCATTTCTGAAGATTGGTACCACAAATCTTTTTCTTTTCACACATATGTAAGGTACGAATTTGCTCAGTCGATAGTGGAGCAAACCCACTAATATGGCTGAACTGCTATCAACTTCTCATAGGAGATAAAAATTTAATGGAATTTTCAGTATAAGTGGAATTTTGACTTCAATTCACTCTTTAATCCTAAACATGGAAGTGTAAATATTCGAATGAGAGTGTGTGAATAAGATACACAATTATCAAGACGCTTTATGTAGGTACGAATTTGCAAGTACCCGAAGTTGCATTTTATAACCCGACGATTTGGGCACGGTTGAAAATTTTCTCAACGTATTGTTTGATACAATTTTTACATCTGAATTTCTTTATCAGAACAACGCCAATATTGAGTTATGTAATAATTTATTAGGATACAAGTAGGCAAAAGGTCACGTTACATGTAGTGCATTCTTGCTCGTTCCAAGTCCCAACTTGTGATCCTTTGTGAAACATGATTGTTTTAAAAATGACGATTTTGACATATTTTGACTTATTATCATTATTATTTTCTATCTTATCGTCCAACGAATAGTAATTCGAATTGGGAACTTGTTTAGGTGATGACTTGGGGAGATTCCGTGTTACACCTTTCTGCTGGAGCTCGGGTATTTTCGGCGATAACTTCCCACTATCTTCAATCCAATAGGTAAACACATTTGTCAACTTAAACCCTAACAATTATATTATACTCAGATTGCCACATTCATTACAAAAAAAATAACTAAAACACAATGAATCATTGAAAATTTTAAAAAATCATCGCTTAAACACATATATACGCCCAATTCAATCAATTGGACAAGATATTGAGCTATTCATTGCGTTTTAACTTCATGTTCATGATCATCACCCTAGATCTAGATGAGTCATGTAACTTAGACCATTTGATCAATGTTCCAAACATCCTTGGGAAGCCTACTAGACGTCATTTGGAATTCCTTCTCAAACATCTCGAAATCCATGGAACGGTCTTAGAGTCATTCCAAATTCGGCAATCATAAAAGATCCAAACCGTATTTTTTTTATAAATTGAAATAAAAGCCGCAATAATAGGCCGCCCATGGATGTTATAGATTGGAATGTATGAAACCTATATCTAGAATAGTGGCATGCGTAATTTTATTTGAAAACGGTAGTCTTTTTCTTCGTTAATTATAATAATTAACTTTTCTAATAATTCAAGTATTGCAGTAGATATGGTCTACCAACTGCAACACAATAAATGTAAAGATAAAAGTGAGCTAATAGTTGTTGATATCAATTCCCAAAGCTACCTCAATAATATGACCATGTCCTGCATATTACAGTTTTCAGTGATTCTTCCTCATATTATACTATGCCACGGGTATCCCATATCTCTTTCAAGAAAGGCAACCCTACATCCTTAAACATTTCATGGCATTCATTAAAAATTAAAACTACAAAAAAAGTATAGCAACCATCCAAGTTGACTCACATGATAAGTTCATTTTTTGATTGGAATGAAATAGTTGGGAGGGGTAGTCACGAAGCTGAGATAACTACAAAGCTCCATGTTGATCGTAAATATTTGTATTAAAATTTTGTGGGAAGCTAGCAAAATAAGAGAAGTAGGTATAAGCGATTGATGCTGATATGTTATTAGAACTGTTGCGGTTGGGCATTGTTGCTGGATTTGACTGAAATAATAAAAATCAAGCAAAAAAGGTAAATAGAATCTACAATTTCTTTTAGTTGACCTATCCGAGTGTCAAAAGGTAGTTCAAAGTAACGTCCATGACACACTCTAAACTTAATTTCATTAGAATGTGTTGCGAACATACTGGTTTTGACAAAGTTGAAAAGTTTCGCAATTATCATTCGTATCTTCTATACCTTTCTTCATATATTCTATGACTCTCGTATCTTCTTTTGATAGCACAAAGGAAGAGTGAGCGTATCGATACCACCAACCTTTTAAAAAAAACCTTCAAAAAACGTTCACAGGACATTCATTCTCAATATTAACAAACCCAATATTTAAGGAGTACATTCACGATTACAATAGTGGGGAAATCGAAGGATTCGGAGGCCTAAATACGACTGTCTTTGAAATCTGGGTAGGAGACTAAAGTAAAAAGTACGGGATACAAATTTTTTTTACTTAGAAAGGATGTTATTTCTTGGCCAAGTCCTGTTTACTAGTAGGTTAAAATTTGAGTTAGTTAGCAGAAAACTCTGCTAATTATTACACAATGGTTTATTATTTTACTGTTCAGATTGCTCGTCTGCATAGGACGAGGCTATCTCATTAAAACTAACTTCTAGTAATAACTTCGCTATCCGAGAGTTGTGGGTTCTTCAATACAAAATTTGGTCTTAATTGCTAAGGACGCACAACTGAGTACAACACGAAACTTAACGAAAGCAACGAACAACGATTGCGATTCACACTCGTGTTTTTGATGTATTTTAAGTTCAACCCATAGAGAACGAGACTTCTTAGAGGGCGAACGGTTTGTCCTACCGGGACAAACCGGGCTAAGGGTATTCTCATTTGGTTCTAAAAATGCATTGATTCTATTCTAAATTGACGAGAAAACAATAACTGTAAGTCGAGAGTTTTCGAGCTAGGGCGATTTGAAGATAGCCCCTATTTTCAGCCCTTAGAAGTGACTGACATCGACCCATGGAGCCCATTTACCAAATTTCATAAATATTGGTCCATGGTACAGCATATTTTTTGAAATTCGATTTTAGCATTCTACGTACCTTGAAACGTGAACCATAAAATATTGATGAGGGAGGGGGGAGGAGGGTTAAAAAATGTACTCTTGCTACAATAAGAATAATAAACCAAAAAAATGCATAAAATATTGGAAATTCTACACTGAAATCAAGGTAAAATTTGAAAACTTGAATTCGCTAATTAAAAATTATAGTAAGTAATAAAAATAGATTTTAGTAAATCAGTTATTTATTATATAATGTAGGTTATAATATTGCTAAAGCCTTAGCAAATGAAATTTTCATTGAAAATTACACGAACACTGATTGAAGAACATCCTTTTTTATCAATTTAATTTATTGAAATTTTTTATATTTAATTAGCATACTTTTGAGACTAGGATTCAAATGACAAGTTTTTTAGGTTGTGAATATGCACATATATTTTTTGCGTTTGATTAGTTTGATGAAAATTTTCATTGCATCGGAAGAAACCTTCATTATTCCTGTCATAAATTATTGTTATGCTCATCTGCAGACTTAATTTTTGATACAACAAATCTATCGATTTCAAACAATTTTACTTGTTATAAGTCCGATTTGGTTCGCGTAAAATTTATTTGTACCGGCTTCCCTATTTGTAACGTGCACGTTCCATCTAAATTTCTGTTGGGGTTTCGCCATTGGGGGTTGGGGTTTCCATTCTCACTACAGATTCGTGATGATTACTTATTAATCTCTAGTTTTGTCTTTCAAGCCTTCGTGAAGGTTTCAAGTTGATCAAATGATCGGCAAAGGATCTGATTTCCGAAATTATTGATAAATTCGAAGATAAATTTCTCCTGAATTCTCTAAGAATCAAAGTAATGATTCCTACGACAAATTTAACAAGTAGAAGAGTGTGAGTAAATTATACAATCTACCGTGGATTTCGTATCCAAATGTAGGTTCTGAAAAATCATCCATGATGACAAATTCATTATTTCATGTTGATATAGACAATTGATATTTATTTTGATTTTAATTGTGAATATATATCCGATTATACGCATAATCAGTACATTTTATACATTTATCCCATATTCTAATGATCTCCTATTCTAATGATGACCGTTTAAAAAGATCCTAAATTTTTTCACGATATAATGTACGAGTACAGTCGTATCAATTATGTTTAGGAAGGGAATTCTCATGATTACCTATTAACGTGCTCAACGCAGTTCTCTACCGTCCATCACTCAACTGCCATTTTACGAATTTCAATCGTTATTTTCGATATAAGTAAAGAAATCTCCATTAGTACCACGACCAAAATTTTCTTCCTCAATAGGTTGCATACCCTTCATTAGTACGTATAGGGTATATGTTGACCATTCCGTCAAAAGCCCGTTTTGTAAATTTAAAAATCAGATAATCCTCCAGTATTTTTGCCAACAAGGAATTAAAAACTCAGGTTTTTGCGAATAAGTGTGCGTTAATAGTGAATATGTTGGGCCCTAAACTAAAACTTATAGAACGCGATTTTCAGGTATTGTGACATATACAGGGTGACGGGTATAGGATGTCAAAACGTTAGGTAGTGTTTGTGGACCTCAAATGCAAAAAAAATTCCTCTTGACCCATCTCCGGCTCTCAAGTGTAAGAAAAAAAAGCAAAATTTGTGATTTTTGGAAAAAAAAACGTGATTTTTCTCCTCAACTACCAACAGCAAATTTTTAAAAAACACTGAAAAGCTCATTAAATGTCTTTGAAGAAACATTGCTTATTAAGATTCCCATTGAATTTTTGTAACCGCTATAACAATTCTAAAATTAGAAAATTTCGAAATTTTACAAAAATTTGTCTTGGAGTAAGCAAATTTAATTTTTAATTTAATTTAGTTTTTTTTAATTGTGCGGATTTCACAAAAACTTGATTTTTTAATGAGAGCTCCAACGTTATAATAAAAAAAGTTTACAATCGAATTTTGGGAAAAGTTTGTGTTTGACCGCTAGAAAACGTGAATTTTTTTCTGCTTGAAGATCAGGTTTGAACGAAGGGGGGTATGCCATCCACTGCCCCACGCACCCTCTCCATTCTTTCAACCCCGGAGCCTCAAGCTGGAACGATGTAAAATTTAAAAGTTAACGTTTTTTTCGCGTTCAAATCCAATTGTTTAAATTACCTAAATAATAAACAACAAAATAAATGTAATTTACCTGAATTCGATTTTTACTATACTTCATTAAAATAAGGTGTTTTTGTAAAATCCGCACAGTTTAGTGTGGAAAAATTAATTAGTTTGCTCAGAGAAAAATTTTCTAGATTTAGAAATTTAGCAATTTTGGAATTTTAGAATTGTTTTTGCGGTTACAAGAATCCAATGGGAATTTTGAAAGTTATGTCTCCTTAAGGAAATCTAATAAGATGCCCAATGGTTTTATCTAAATTTACTGTAAGAACAATAGTTGTAGAAGTGTGATTAGTTTTAGAAAACAAACACATTTTTCTCCAAAAACCATAAATTCTCCAATTCCTCTCCTTGCGTTTCGACATTAACACCAGTCTTCATGTATAAACTAATGACGTGACAAATGGCGTATGGATATCAATTAGCATATAATTCTACCTCAAAAAATTTAAGAGATACTACTTGAATGAACAAACACAACCTTTTTTCGTGCCAGATTACGAAAATACTAAAAACGGACTTTGCACGTGATAAAGCGCCAAAACAATACGTCAATACCAAGTTTTCCTTTGCTTTTGCCTTTTGCGCACCCTCCCTAGCTAAGTTTCTCCCATCATAGAAAAACAGGTGGAGTAGGTATGCAGTTTGAGACATTCCTTTGATAAGCAACTGCCGAAATGAGAGTAGTGGCAATCGGAAGAAAAAAAGCGAAAAATACGCGTAATGTTTACAGATTGGTCTCAACGCATTTACATTTAGGTACTCTAAATTAGATTTTTTAATTCCTTGTTGGAAAACAAGATGGTGGGATATTGTCTCTCTTTACAAAATTTACTGTTCAAAAGAGATGGTATTGTTAAATAACTTAGTACTCTCTCTGTACAGGATGTTTATAAATCATCATGTTTCACAATCACTTGTACAGTTGAGTCAAATTTCCTTCCATTCAGATTTGATTCCACGGCGGTACCAACAGTTTCAAGTTGAAAAACTTATTTTCAAATCGGATTCGTGATCTCGAATTTCCGATCGTGCCAATAACGTAGTTATTATTACCCACGAACCACAACCAATCCAGTTGGTTATCATCCCAAATGAGAGTATATATGTTACGATATTGGTGTGCATCCCCCGAAAAGCATGTGTATGGATTTGGAGTTGCATGGAAAGATGGATGTGAACTGTTTTGCGAGTAATTAACAATGCGAATAGTATTAGTAGGTACATCACAAGTTTCTTTGACCATAGAACCAACCAAAGATTGAAATTTAAGAGAAAGTCACATTATCATATCCATTCCATACCAAAATAAAACATCACATAATTATAGCCCTGCCCTTCTCCTCAAACACAATTGGTTCTGTATTGCTCATCGAATCATTGCCATTTTATGAGTATCACCAACAAAATTACATGCGACAGGGGCTTAAAAGCAAAAGAAGGAAATCATTAAGTTTTCATTTTTCTATCTCAGATCAGATTTACCTATCGATAGTCGACGAAACAAGAATAAGCATGTCAATCGAGTTTCATTATTTGGAGCCTCTGGAAGGGTCTGAAAGCGCACCTACACCCACTCCCATTAAGAAGGTGGAATCAAACCTATTGTGTATATAATGACTGGGTTCTCGATCAAAAAATGAATAAAAAAATAAGCCTCACAAATCAGACTGTGGTCAAGATTCGGAAGTCTGAATAATTTAGAGATTAAATTAAATAATTTCTTTCTTCCAACGTAATACAAGCATAACAAGTCAACGTAACTCCAACTCCTAACATCTTACGTTTGTTTTCTTTTTCCTAATATTATCATCTAATATTGATAATGTTGTGTGTGACAATTACACAAAAAAAACCTTAAATTAATCGAAAACCGGAATAAAACTTTGAGACGTATTTGCGGAAATTCAGTTGTAGAGGAACTGTTAAAAAGTGTTCTTCATCTAGTCGTTATTCGTTTATATCGATTACTAACGTACCAAACATTTCATTGACATTTGTTAATTAATCATAAGATAAATTTATGATGTACCGTAGGCTTTTTAAAACAAATTGAGATTCAGTCTCGCTAAAACTTTTAACTTTAACACCGCAAAAAGGCTTCTTTGCCTTTTTTGTAGAAGGAAGGATAAATATGGTGTTTTAATAAGCGAAAAGACAGCTGATGAAGGAGACAAAAGCAAAGAGGCAGGGAGAGTAAGAGGGAGAGAGTGACGTAAGCACAGAGAAGAAGAAATAGAGGGTAGACTAGAGTGGAGTGAAAAAACACTTTCTTCGAATTTTGACTTCGCTAAGCTCCAGAAAGTTTTCGCAAGGCCGATTTTTTTTCAAATTTATAGGCGAAAATATCAACATCTCTTGGTTTCCACACTTGAACTGAAGTTTCGACGATTCAGTGTAAAGGTTTTTTTTGGGGGGTTTTATGCTGGAATTTCCCTTTTAATTCATGGAAATGATCACTGTTAATGGATATTATGGATGACTTATGACCAACTCAGGGCCCATCTGAGACACCATGGTAACCTGTGACCTCCAGCTTTCCTCAGGTTTCGTGAAAATTCCGTTCAAATAACGGCATTGACGAACGAAAAAATAATTTGGCTCTTAACAACCAACAAAAATTTGGAAGAAACCAAAACTTGTGTAAAAAGTCTGACAAGAGGGTGTGGCACATAGCCTCTTTGCGTCCATAACCCTCTTGTATAGATGATCCGATGCATTGTGGCTAACTACCTGCACTACTACTACCTTTACAAGGACCGTTTAGACGCCAGCCTACACAATTCCTAAAAACGTCATCGAATCCGGATGGATAATGTAGAAATTACAGCTGTTACAAGGATTTAACGTTTGAACATGCGCAGTGGGCAAAATCATATACGCAGCTACAAAATTTTGACAGTTTAAGTTCACACCGTTTCAAAAATCCATAAAGTATGTAGTTCCAATATCAACTTGCCTGCTTTGGGCCACAAATACTATTTTTAAACGGTTGTCTGTATTACTCGGTTTTGCCCACACATGAACAGCTCCTTTCGAAGATCCCCTAGGTGGAATTCCAAAGCAGCATCCAGCAATTCAATTTACAGACTGAACTGTACTGCAAGTTACTTATAACAAATCACCGGCGAATATGTTCCTACTAAATCAATGCCTTTCAACAGAGCGCATCCCTTGGCTATAAGGCGTGCTTTGTATTTCATTACATTAACGGCATATTTTTCACTTTTAAATAACAACTTTAGCTGAAGGGAAGTTCTTCTTGGTGGTGGAAACCAGCTCCCAAACCATGTCCCATTTTCAATTTGTGACTGATATTCCCGAAACACGGCTGCCAACAGGATCGGCCAGACCGGCGTTAAAGGATGGCCATGGTGATCAGTGCTACGCTGATAGGATACAGATGGCAACAATGTAGGGCTTTTCTTTCTTTCTCTTTCCTCTTCTAAGCCTTCAAACTGTGGCAGGCTCGAGACGGACTGCTCTGGATCATTTTCTTTTCCTTCGGTGAACATTGGAGTATTCTCATAGTCAGGATCGGGATTTGGAGTGTCCGGCAATACAGATGCGGCGTCCAGCAAGTGATCATCCTCTCGCTTGGTGATTTCTCCCCTGATTTATGGTAAAAGTTGATGTGATCTTCATCTTCACTTTTGGTGTCCAGCAGTGAGCTATTCCATTCATTCTCAAAAAACGTCTTATTTCTGGACTAGCAAGCGAATCGACTTCCATTGGTCCGAGCATGTCCAAATGAACAAGTTGAAGAACACCTTCCAATTTTGTAGAGCTCTTAGGGACGAGAGATTGAAGAGTGACTTTCCCCCAACGTACAGGTTGAATCCACGGGAGATTTCACAACTTGGTTATATCCAGGCAGAACAAATTGTTTACTGGAGATGCTTTAGTGATGAGTTCGTTTGGCCGGTTTCATATTTTAGCAACACCTGAGACTTATAAGGTCGATCGACATACATATCACCATTACATTCCGCGTCAGTGTTTTCCGTTATTAGAGGTTTCAGCGAGATTGACAGTTCTAGTTTGAATGCGGTCAGGCTTGCGCATATTCGTGAATAATAAATTTCACTTTCAAAGATCTTTCAATTAAAGTACTGCTTTTGGACGATGAAGAAAAGAAGACTCTGGTTTCATCCCATATGGATGCTTTAAGAAACGGAATGAAAATTGGTGACGCTGTGTAGAGGGTTACTTGACGATGAAATCTAATTTTACGAATATTTTTGTAAGAGCCAAAGTGCATTCTGTGACTTTCTGGCAAAAGTAGAGAATAACATAACAAAAAAGACACATTTTGGAGAAAGCCAATCACTGTACGAGAAACAGTGGCTTTTTGTTTAAGGGAAGTGTTTCTGGTCGAACAATAGTCGAAACGGCTCTCACAAAAAGACTAAACGAAGTCAGTTCACGTCAGTGAAAAGTGGAAAATTATCGGCATTGAGCGATTTGAATGTTTAGCACTGATGCACCTGATGTGAACTGAGACCGTCGGAGCGTCACTGAGTCAGACAAGTACCTACGAAGATGTCTGTTCCCCTGTGTTCACAGAACTTCCAACTCTGATTTTTTTTCACTGAAGGCCACTGTACCGAACGGTATTCACACTTACTGTGTGTATCGATGACAAAACGTTCTTTATGTTCACACCCAAATACAAATCAATATTTAAATCGTTCGCCATTTTTAGATTGTTCGCGGCGGCAATAGTCAGTTGCAACGATTTTCCTGTGTACAACAAATTTATGTCACTTTTACAAGATTGCGCCGAGCTTCCTGAATTCTACATTGAAATAATTTTCAGCTGAAATCCCGACTGAAAAACCGCAAACAGTGATTTATAACCTGGCGGCGTTTAATCACGATTCTTGATGTTTACGTTCCAATTTTGCTCTTTTTCATTGTTCTTTCCGATTCTACGGAGCAGTTCCGGGAAATATGCATGAAATTCTTACATCTAAAACATCTGAGGCCTTTCTTTTGGTTCGGGAACGAACGGTTGTTTTTCGGAGCAGTAACTGCTTGTATAGGAAATACCGAAACCGAACAAGGCCCCCACAAGCTGAATTTCCCGGTTTAACCATTGAAACTTCCGGAAGGATTTCGTTCTTGATGAATAGACCTGTTTTACAGAGTTTTCGAGTCCCTTCAACATCGGCTCCTAATGATCTGGGAGACCAGCGAGCAAAATGATGCCCATCCACTCATCAGACATGGTCTACAGACGGTTGTACTTACAAAATCCTCAACAGACTCACATTCGGGGGCTAATCGAGTGGAGACCCGGCACTTTTGGTCCGTTTTAAGGTCAATTACACTGTTTTTCCATCTTATCTTTCCGGCTCGAAGGAATTCCACAAATCGAGGTCTTACAGGTAAGCTTAGGCCGCGATTTTCGATGCTTCTTAGTTCTCAGGTCCCAAAATAGTGATTGGATGTTCACTCAGAACATTATTCCGTTTCGAGCATGTCAACTTGATGACAGTATGTTTTGTTGGGGGGGCTTTCTCTACACGGAACTGAGCGTCAAAGCAGAGCAGTATCCATTAATGCGATTGCGATTATTAATTAATAGAGGTAATGAGAAGCACTCAATCTCTGGTTTGATTACAGCACACGTGGTCACTCTCAATCACGCTTCCATGTTGTGTGATTACCCCTCGATGACAACAACACAATAGTGAACTAGTACATCACAAAGCCATGATTATATATTGTGATAAAAACGTCGATATAATGTTACGGCATACAATGGTCAACATGAAATATATCGCAGGGCTTTGATAGGTATTCAGTCTTTATTCCCTTGTATCTTTCAATTCCGCTTACAAATTTAGTTTTAAGAGCTCCTTAAGACGCTTTTGATGCGAGTAGGAAGCGACCCAAAATCCTTAAAGCCAAGAAATACTATGTTGCTGTGAGATGTGGAACACCGTAGACGTTCATTCCAGGATCCATAAGGTGCGGTGAGTTGGTGCCGCTAATGCGTAAAAATAGTTCCCCGTATAAACTGCCAGCTGAATCACTCAAGGACGTTGAATCACACACCAAGTCGGTCCACAACCGCCTCTTAACTTCCATCAGATCCTCATGGCCAATTTTTGATTCATCTGAATGTCTATAAATGCATTGCCCCAGATTATTATGCAATATCAAATAAGCATTCGCATATTCGCAATAATAATAGGTGGTCGGGAGAACAAAGCGTAATCACACAAAGCCAACTTGCGCCGCAGGAATTTCAACGAGTGATTCAGATGCAATCATTGCATTATACCTTCCAATAAATGTACTAGAGCTATTCATGATGGTCAGTTTAATGTCATTTAAGAGATTTAGTGGTGTCTTATGTACTGATGAACGTCATTCATCCTTTGTAGGCCTCCCTGATTAAGTCAACGTATGAATTGAAAATCTAGGGTTTTGTTCGTTGAAGCACATAGTTTGTTCTGTGATAGTTGTGTACGTGATATGTGACTTGTCAATACAATGAAAGCTGACTAACGATCACTAGTGACCACACAGCACTAAATAAATGGGTTAATAATTTTCACTAGACGCTAACAGTTTAGCACTAGGAGAGCGAAAACAACACCCAAAACATAATAAGTACATAATCACCATTTTGAGTGAAAAATTAAAATCTACCCAAGTTGCGTCTACACAACACTCACATAAAACATCACGTTCAATGTTGAAATGAATGCAATAATTTTCATTCAATTGTAGTGTGTGCACGCAGATTGGAGTGTACGAGTTCAAAATGTGTTTTGCTTGTTTTTATTATTAAAAAATGTACTTATATCTTATAATAGAAAGAATGTGCTGTTCCTTGGCGTACTAAGAACTCGAGACTTTGCATGACCTTCCCAATTTTGGCCGAAACTGAATCTTACTGCAACTTTGGATCATCCAGCTAGTTTGTTCATATCGTCTTGAAATGATTTCTTTAACTTTCCCAAAGTAAGCGTGATATTATCGCTCTCCCGTTATTGTTATATGTAAAAAAAAATTACCTTCTATTGATATGGTAGCTTGTTAATGTGTCACCCATGGTGTTTAAGTCCCTTGAGAAATTAAGCTTAACCCCCTGAGAATAAGTTAAGGAGGATTTTGAGAGACATCAAAGTCCTCATAAATGTGCTAAATCAAAGACCCTTCTTCACAAAAGGTCGACATCAAACAAAATTTATTAGCACATTTTATCACCCTACGGAAACAAGAATTATATTAAGAATACCAGAGTTATTCGTTACCCAAGTAATTGATAACTTTTCTCATTGTCATTGCTTGCCAATTCAAAGGTAATTTCAATTACCATCACTGGCTGTGATGGAAATGGTTCGATACAGTTACTTTTTCCAATCATCCGATGGTGATAGATTTACCATTTCTACTAATTGAAAAAAGTAACTGTAATCGTATTGTGTACCTGCTCAAAATTATTGTTTTCAATTCTACATAAAATGTTATACGTGTTTGAACGGTTGCCGGTGGTAATTCCTCTCAACCACCGTTGTAGGTACCCTTCCTAGATTCTATGCGGATATAAGGCATGCTCGATGTTTCAGATGTTATTTAGTCTAAATTAAAAAAATAAATACATTACTCCCAGAACATTGAACTGACTAAATTTCAAATTCAGATTCAATCTGGATATTCTACTTTAATTAAATTAAATTTGCGTCACATCAATTTCAAAAGTGAACAAAGTAATAGGCATAGTTTGCAATGGAAGTTGGCTATTATCAGATAGTTTTGTAGTTGTTATATAAATTTGATGATAGCTGGTTACAGTAACAAATGGAAATTTTAAATAGTATGGATTCAAATTCAAAAAGTTTATAATTTTTTGAACCCTAAGAAGAGGCAATACAAACGTCATTCTTCAGTCATGGATAACCTTTCTACCTTGAAACTATTTCTTGACCAATTGTACGTTTTGAGCCAATAGTCGATCAAGATTAATATTATTTTAAATAAATATAAAGAAAGACTTCACAAAAAATCATTTGATATACGAATACATTTGTTATACAGCTATTTCCTTGTTTATAATAAGATAGGTTGGCCAAATTTGGGAAGTGTCCAAGTGATAAATGACATGGTTTATTACTAATCCAGGAGTTGAAGGCGGCTAATGAAACGCTAAAAGCTTTGCAAACGCAACTCGAGAAAGCTCTGCTAAATCAGTTTGACAGTAACCCTCCAAATAGCACGGTGACAGCAATTTTGGAAACAAAGGACGCTCGAATCTCGACATTGGAAGACGCTGTTCGACTCCTAGAAGAGGAACTTGATAAACATACGCACAAAGAGAGCATTATCTCTCCTTTGCTAGATCTCGGTAGCGGACATCTAATGAAACACCAAGTAAGTGAGGGTACTTGTACCTCTCACGTGTCCTGATCTGACCGAGGTACCTTCCATGGATCCTACATACATGTCATGCTCATTGAGAAGATTAGACTGATTTTGAATCGTCACCATTTTTTCACGTTCTACTTCTCACTACTCTAATTTTCCTTTCGATCAACTAGGTCGGAAATCGAATTGTTGTTTTTTTGTCGTACTTTACAATCCAGCCTGCCTGACAGATAGGCTCTTTCCCATTCGTATTGTACTTTACATCGTAAACCTGACTACGCTAAACTGAGAAACACTATAAAGTACCTACTTGCAAAAGAAAAAACCACAACACACAAAGTTTAACAACATGTTTAAGCAGGATAATACATTACTGCCACATTGACACCATTCCGATGATAAAGCTCTTAAAATGCCAACAGTTTTCGGTTATTCACCGTGTGAGGTTCACTTTAATTATGATATCTATATTTTAGTTACTCAACTACCAGTTGAAAAATATTCACAGACCTCAGTTGTCGTCAGATATTATACAATACGGTGAGGAAATTTAAGTACGGCTTCTTATTGTCATTCTTAGGATATTGAGGGGAGAAAATCATTGAAAAAATAATTTTGTAGCTTTTTGTTAATCCATTTTTTTCTTTATAAAATCTTAAACTTTCGGTTCTTAGTTTCATCCGATATTGAGACCCTCTTTCAACCATTGGAGGCTGATATTTCAATATAATAAATTTTATTAAGTTTTTGGTGGGTAGGTACGCACTTAACTGGCCCGCCTTATCCATGTTACTTAATATTAAATTATAGCTTCTAACTTTCGAATTTGTGCGTGATCCATTTATAATTCCCGGTGCTGGAGATCTGTTTGTTCCTTATTCTTGCATTCACTGCTCCAACAAACTTCTAGATAGGTTTGTATTTTGAAATGTATCAGTTTTTTGAAACTTTAGCCAACCAATGGATCTGGGGTAAATTTTGTACAATTTTAGGCTAAAACTGCAGAGTTGAATATACTTATTCAAAATCTATATGTACACTATTTTTCCTCGATCAACTGTGATCGTAGTGTCGAAGTCGTTAATGTACATACTAAGTACCTACCCAAAAACTTTTTTAATAAACAGGAAAGAGGGATTTGGAATGAGCAACTAAGTGACAGTCAAACAGATACTTGAACACAGATTCAGAAACTTGCTAAAGCAGTCCCCTAAGTTGTGCACAAACAGTTCTAAACGAAGCAATTTAAATGGGTCAAAAGTTCAAAAACACGAGAAAAAAATCTTTAAACGTAAGAAACATCACGAAAACAAGAAACTAAACCAAATTTCAAAGAGAATATTTTTGCGGGAAATTACTAGATGAGTCCGAAACTAAGGTAGCAAATTAAAGAGCAAATTATACATCCTGTATGCTGCTGATTGATTTTGTGAGTTGATAGATATATTCATATAGAGATGAACTAGAAAGTGGGTCTATTCTATGAGAAATATGAGATGATTAATGAACATGCTGTACAAATATCATAGTAGCATTGCACTGCTATCATAGCGTGATCAGCTTGTATGTACAATGAGCATAAGACATGTACTGTTCTGACTTAGTGCGTCGATCACACTAACTAACCTAGGAACGTGTTATATCCGTTACGTATACCGAAGTTACTTTTTGTGGGAGTAGTGTTTGATGAAATCATGAGTAAGAATCAGCAATGCACAGCTATCCAATATCACGCTAGAGGAATTACGAGGGCCATTTCTGAAACCAAACACAACAAAACAGCCTACTGACTTTGTTTTATGTCAACAATCGATAGATAATCTCCAAAGAAATAATTGTTCTGCACTAATTACTATTCCCTGAGATTTCTAATAGTTGGCTACAGAAATCCTTATGGTTTCCCCCACTTAGTATATTGAAATGGGTTGTGTATGAAAATTGGATTCCGGATTCGACTTTATCACACGATCGAGAATTGGACAGTTTTTGAGAAGAAGCGCTGGAGTACATCTTTCAGCGTAAAGATGATCAATACCACTCATGTTTTACCAATTTTTCGGATGAACATTTATTACACACGGGAGCAATCACATCAAGGGTGGAGTTTCTGGTACGTCCAGTTAATCAATTTCGTAAATTGTGGTCTCATATGTATACTTGAAGTATATATCCGAGGTGATTCCTCCTGCGCACTGCACTGGGACATGCACAGGCCCTACCTATACTTGAAGTTACATTTTGTTATCGGCGTTTCAGTAACATTATAACTTTTCATACAAATGATGTATTGGGTCCTCTCTCACCAGACGAAGCATGATTCGAATCATTTGCAGAAGTATTGATGATTGGAGGGGGGGGGGGGAATCAGTCGTAATTGCGAGATAGACTATTGAGTTTCTAAAAACGGAAACCGACTCTTATCTAACACAACCTATTGTGTAACTACCTATAAGAATAACTAATACGAGAATAATCTCTTTGAGTAAAGTTATTTTGTTGAGGTATGTTTCCATTCTCTTTCCAACACCTAGTTGGTTGTTGCAGAATAATTCAAACTCGTTTCAGTCAGAGAAATTATAAGTCTCAAATCATTCCGTATTTTAAAATTGTAGATCAGACGTTCAGAGCTGACATTGGGGGCGCTTACCAGTATTGTTCAAGTATTTTGGTTTCAAGAGTGTTCACCTTTGGACATATGGATACTTACCTCTAGAATTATTAGGGATTCCTATAGAGAGTAGCGTGACCGAAAATGTTAATTAGAATTATCAGTGAGAGGTTAGAGAAACTAATGTTCAAGAGCCGCTTCAATTGAACCATCCCAAAAGCCCAGCGTCAATTATGTCCATGTTTGGACATAATTGTACCACACATCACCCTCCCCGTCCTCATACGCCATCCTCGTCACAGTAATCGAGACCTACTCGATGTTTTAATCAGCAGTCAGAAGGCATCAGCAAAAGGAAAAATTTCTGCGGAGACGAGGATGGAGCGCCCAGCTGTGGATCACCATCACAGTTGAACCTGGGTACCTACTATGGAACTCAAACTCTTGTCAAAGCTGGCCTTTTGGGTTTATTTGACTGGAAACCCTCGTGCAATGAAAGTCGTTCTACCAGAGGAGTGAAAGAGGGTTTTATTTTCCATTACGCTAGAGATAGACTTGGCTCGAGGCAGTTCCCTAATTCTCCAACATATTTTATTGGTAACGTCAAACGTTTACGTTAATATAATTATTTACTTGTTAATTGATGTAAGATTTCCCAAAAAGGAACGAATGCAAAAAAGTAAATTTTCTGGAATCGACAAAATATGATCAGATTTTTTGCCCATCAAGGAATAAAGAAATCAATTTTTTTTATAAACCATCTACTCCTCCGTGATATCATATTTATGTACCATCATGATGAAACTACCACTCCCATCAAATCAGAAATTTAATATGAAATAGGTGGAATCATTATGCCCGTTGGCAAAACCGTGCCTCAATCAGAATATGTTTTCATGTACCTACACCAAAATACATTAAAGTGATATAAGTACTAAGTTCTTTGGTTAACCTATTCACCTAAACCCACTCAGAAATATAAATCATAATTTTATAGGCACACTTGTGATGGAAAATCATATTTTCTTCTAGTTTCCACCTCATACGCCCATATTGCACTTACCATTTTAGGAACATCGTTACACGTCATGACCATCAAACTTCATTTTCTCTAACGTAGTTGCCCCGACCACCCGCCTGACCACTCGTCCCATTTGGAGAGTAATTTAGTTATTTGTCTGAGAAGATGTGCGAGGTCGTGGAAGGTACCTTGTAGTTCCACCGTCGGCTCTAATACACCGGCCGGAACGAACTCTAATTTTTGTTTGGGTGTGATTGAATGAGAAAGTCATGAAATCTTTCACGTAATGTTTCTCGTTATGGCACGGAACGAAGCTCGTATATTTTGTGTTTAGAGGTCATAGCATCTTTAGAATTGTCGCACCAGCTTCTTTCCGATATTTCAAAACTCATGTGCACTTTCGAAATCCTACGCTTCATACGCGACAACCATTTCAGGCGACTGATGAAACGAGATCGAAGTGAATCATTATGTTGTAGCAACAGAAAACGCTGGAGGAGTGACAGGAAGATAACTATTATATTTTTCCCCCGATAAAAACAACACAATCCCAACTTCTCCGCCTTTCAGGTCTATATGTAGCGTCAAATACAAACAAACAGAACAGGCAACTTGAACTTTGGATTTAGTTCAGTATTCATCAATTCCATACTCTTGAAATAACACAACAGCACTCATAGAACATATTCAGGGTAACTTTATCTGATATTCAATTCCACTTGAATCCTCATAACAAAGTGAATGATCGTAAAACATGCTTTGTACTCGTACACACAAAAAAGGCAACCCTTGTTACATTCCTTTAAGACGTCATCTTCTTATATTGCGAAACTACAATCACTGTCCGAAGATTATTGGAATTATTGATTTCTAAATTTTGAGTGGCTTTTGAAATATATTCCAAATATCGAAGGGTTCTAAATATCAAATAGCAATCAAACAAAAATAGCACTTTACTTAGATCGGTAATGAAGTATCACAAAGTAAAGAATAACGTACAAAAATGGTAGTATGATTGCAACTATTAAACGTCGATAATGTACCTGATATTGGTACATTTTGACAACTAAATACAAATTTAAATTTAAAAAAAATCTTCCAGTGAATATTTTATATTTTTATAACTGTAAACAATTTTCAACATTTTCAAGGTTGATGAAATTCATTGAGGTATAGGTTCCAAGAAGCAGGGAAAGGACAATATGGACATAGGAGGTAACTGCAAAAATCAAAAGTGAAGCATAATTAATAGCGAGTAGGTATGCTTAATTGAAAACGTCTGAGGTTACATTAAATTTGAGTGGTTAGTAATGTGGAGACATTATTCCAGGAATAAAAGAAAATGTCCGGCAGAAATGGTTGTCATCAAACTCTATTCCTTCTCAATTAATCAAAAACTACAGTGTAGTTAAGAATAATTCATTTTTCTCATTAATGATTTGATATTCCTCCAAAATTACCGCTGCATAACTCCCTAACATCTAGAGATACGTACCACCATAGCTACCATGTGTACCCAAAACGGAATTAAAAGGCTAATAAATGAATCTTTGAATAGAGTTCTGCCCGCACTCCAAGGTACTTTACGCAGTGTGCTATAAATGTATACAATGAAATATCATCTGGCAAAAGACATCACACCTCTTCCGTTTCCCGGGAAAATAACTATTTGTTTTTCCACGTTGATTGCATTTCCGGGAGATTCTCTATTAAAAAAAAACAAAAATATGGATTCCTTAGCGTCAAAGATCAAAAAGTTCCATGCAAGAAATCTAAAATCCCCCTTAAATTATTAGGGTGATAAGAAATGTCAAATATGAATTGTAAGATTTGTTACAATGTTCATTTTTAGTGAACAAAAACATGCGGAAATGGGCCCAAAATATACCCCAAACACCAAAAATCATGTTTGTTGGTGTGATAAAACGCCCAAGTAGAATTATAGAAAAAATGGAATTCGGATTTGGGATGAAAAATGAAGGTACCCACAAACAAACTAGAGGATTATACAATTTGATATTTCTTCCGAAAGAGCATAGGAATTAAAAAAGTTCATTAAGTGGATGGGTGAGGAACGGGACGGCGAAAAACCACAATATGTAGTTAATAGTCACAACATTGAGAAACGTTAATCTTCCAACATCGCGATCAGATTTATTGGTATTCAATTGAACAGAACCTGAAATTATCTTAATTAATTAATTAACTTAACTTAATTAATTGTTATTTATGAAAGAGATACGAAGTATCGATCGTAATGTGTCATTAGAAGTATACTTTCCTGCCGAGTGAGTAGTTGGATCTGTGAGTCCAAAGAAGAGGAAAAGGAAGATGGTGAAAGGGAATAAAAGTGGGTTTTCTGTCATGTCTTAGTGAATGGAAATTTTTTTAAGCGTATCTGCTATGTGTATCAACTATGTGAGCCTAGTATTTCCCATAATAGCGTTGTTTTCGGTTCGAATAGCCTGGTGTGCAAAACTACGAATTTCGATGAGCTGATATATTTCATTCTATCATCCATCACAAGACACGATAGACAACATTTGTGACCAACCAATATATGGTCAACTTTTGTTCACCGACATCATATCGCACGTTGAGAATAGCTTTGTGACAAGTCAAAAATCTGCAATTTCGGAAAAACGAATTTCAAGTTTCGCGTATTACACACAGTTCAACAAATCGTGATTTTTTATTATTTACTCTTCGTTTTTGTGTAAAGTGATACATAAGGAGTTCAACAATTTTCCTAAATAACCATGAGTCGGTAGGAAAAAATTAAATGAAGTGTTTCCTCAAATTACTAAAACAAACAGGTTAAACAAAAACTCTAACTGAGGAGAGTACTGTGACAACTCTGAGGAGAGTAGTGCGACTATTCAAAAAATTATGTAATCCAGGAGAAGAGCAATGTTGCAACTAGAAGAGTAGCGTTACAACTCAAAAATACACTCACTTCGTGAGTACTGTGTCATTTGTCCGGCACCTGGCTGCAATTGGCTCACAGGTGTTCTCACACTGCTATCCTAGTGTGACACCCCCACCCCGACACAGGTAGTAATGTAACTACCGTTCCCAAGCGATCACTATTGACACTGGGCTTGTAACGATACTATCTCCACGTAGAGCTCGTCGAAATCTATCTGCCTGTAAGTTTAACTCAAGACTCGATTTTTTGGACTTGTCACACTGCTATTTTCAACATTACGTGATAGCTCAATATGATAGCTTCATTTGCTTTGAAAACTCTCTAAAACACAGGTCGACAGAACTCTTAACTCTCTTAACGGCCTGAAGATGGTGATTTTACATTGACTACACCCCTAAAATTAGACCTTGATTGGTAAACAAAGGTATTCAATGAGATAGGTAAACTAAGGCATAATTATTTAATATCCATCATAATCCCGTGATGAAACCAGAGGAAAGATAAGGAAATCTCTCCACACACAAATAGGGTTCAACTCTAAACATATAGGTACAGAAACTATGTAGAATGAATAGAACTAAAAATGCTCTCAGAACCATGAGCCGCCTGAAACGGTTGTGACCCCATCGATGTTGTGTTAAACTGTGGGATAATACTTTTTGATTATCATTGTTATTCGTTATTCTCATCTTCACTCCGCACCATTCAATTCTTCTTCCATTCCTTCGTTCTTCTTCTTCTCACATCTATTTACTTTTTTTTTTTTTTTTTTTACAAAGAACACTCAAATTTGTCGGTCCAAGAATGACTCCACGATAATCCTACTTTAAGAATATCGCAAGGTGCAACTACCGATACGATAGGTTCATTATACTCAAACATTCTTCTCACATCTTGAGTTGACCTGGGCATTATTATTCACGAGCACCTTCACCCCCTCCCCTTCCTAGAAAACTTGATTCAAATTTCTACATCTACATTCCAAACAACTGTAGACCTTTTATAGTTTAATTAGAAAAATTTGTTTATCACTCAATTAGCGCCTCTTTCTGGTTGAAATATTGCCTTCAGTTTTGTGGAGCAGTATGTCGAAATCATACAGCTCTGGAAGCTAACAGCGTTAATTAAAAGAATTGTCCATCAGTCATCGAGATTCAAGGATGGTAGATAGTCAATAATAAAACCATAACGACGTTTGTAATAATCGTCAACTGGATGGTGCTATTCGTGATAACCAATATACACAGTTTTTATAAGGAAAGGCACAATTGTCCCTAGCTTCACTTCCCTAAATCCACCTGAAAGTTTAGATGGAACGTATTGCGACTGTCAGAAAACTAATTTTCTATATGCCTGACTAGTTTTGAACAGGTCTGATCGAGACATTTTTCATGTTTTAGACAAATCTTCTTGTCGATGTATGTTCATATCGCCCTTAATAGCACGCGCTGGGAAGTTGCCCTTGCTACTGCTGATTTTGACTTCGTTCAAAAGCAGTTACCATGGTGCTACCTACACATAATCTGCTCCCACTTCCGAAGTGAATTCAGAAGTGATCTACATGCCTCGGCAGAAAGAGCAGTACTCAGGACTCGTGTTGGGTCCTTTTCTTCGAAATGGGTGGGTTCGGAGTCAGAGAGCATAGATAGAAAAGCTTGCCGACACTTTCACCCAGACCAGGTCTTGCTAGTATTTGCGAGGCCAGAACTAACGATATCACTCAGATGTCTTCTGTTGGTGTTGCCAGAGTATATGTAAAAATCAGTTTCTTGTGGAGTAAGACAGCTCGAGGATTCATACAACGCCTTGATGCAGTCGTCAAGTAGAATGGTAGAGCGTTGTCATTTAGCGACTGGGAGGTCGAGATGATGGAGACACGCTCTTTCTCGCATCAGTTCAAGACAGTGCTCAATAGTGAACGGAGAAAAAGCGCTTCCTGAGTCTCTCATCAGGATGGTCATTCTTGAGGAATTGAATTAGGGAAACATTTTATTTGAAAACCTCGGTTTTTGCTGGAAATTCGTGGGTTAAATCTATAAAACTTTCAAATTGGCTTGGAAAAGCGACAAATTGAGGCAGAATCATTAGTTTGTTTTCCAAAAATTCACTGGAAATTAATTCAAACCCACAATTTAGCTGAGCTACGACTAGATTGTAACAACTTGTTTCAAATTCATATTGTCGGGAGAAATCATATTGAGGCCAACTCCTTGAAAAAATCTAAGATCATTAGGTTTTCCTTCTTTGACATTTTTTTAATTCCCATTTACTGTTGAATACAATTTCAATACTGATGGATTCACAGGAATGATATTTCATCGATCTGGGTAGTTTACGACGGACAATCTGTTTGAACCATACCGATAATAGAACTTACGTTTGAAATGTTACCAACATAGATCGGTCAAAATGGAGTTGACATACATGAAGGCTGAAGCTTGTTTATTTGTCGTACAACACTGCTGAATTACATCCACCAGAATGAGCTCTCCAAATGACGAAAAATGTGTACATTGGAAAATATTGACGTTCTGAATTAAATTTGTTGATACCCCGCATCAATATCGATCGTAACCTTATTCAAGATTCCTAATCTATCAGGCTATCATGCAGGGAACTGTCCTTCTATGGTTTCATGGAGAGACCTCACCATTTCGTTTACCCGGCATAAGACAGCATTTATGCCACTGGATCTACATACGCCCAACACAATTTTCTTGAAAACTTAATTAAAGTCCAAACAACAAATCCACCTTCTTCCATCACTTTACCACCTTTACGGCACTGTTGAGTTGAATTTGAATTTCTTTCATCTCCTACACACAACTACGAGTATATTATCTTAAGCATGAATAGCATGAAACCTTGTTCATACATCTCTAAATCTTCCGAATGCATACTGTAACATATTTCAATATTTATCCTTTCCTTCGTCGACAGAAGCAATGATTATCATTCCGATCATTCCGATTCGTATTTGATGATTAGCTCGTTTGAAGAGCAACCCACTTTCAATGTGTTCCTCTATGTGAAGGATAAATGGAGTTGGTATTTTTCGAATTTATTTCTTATACAGATTTTATTGCTTCCAACTGTCATTTAACTAGAGATCAGCATTTTTTATCGAAATTACCTATCCATAGCATTCTAGTCTCCCATAGGTAATATCAATATAATAGAAGCAAGGCACCCAACCAACGAAAACCGTTCTAGTGCCGTATTTTATATACATCTCTGAGATATTTCTCTTGAACATGAATGTGGAATGTAAATGATCTATTATCATTTGCATTGATACACATCGCATATCTTGGGCTGAGATTGTTGGTTTCCTTTCAGACATTTTTTTAAATAATATTTTTTTTCTTCCATTTTTTGGACAGAGAAGGAGAGTTATTTGTCAGGGTTCCTCATGATACTTCACAGTTGGGATGCAACAATACGATCAATATTTGATCGTCAAGTTCGGCAAGGTTCTTGAACGATGTAGGAATTCAGTATTTTGACCTTCGTGCTGTCAAAAGAGTAACAGTGCAGTTGAAGGTTATTATTATCATTTACTTGCATTAGCCGAACCTAACGGTAACATTGTATACAATTTATTTTGCCAGCTGTGTCAATTTTTAAAATGTAGGACGAATACAATAATTTAATAAATTATAAAAATCTCACTGTTAGCGCAAGCAAGCAATGTTGGTTTCCAAGTTTCTCGAAATAATGTTTCCCCATCGGTTATTCTAAAGTTTCATCTCATATGGCACCGCAGTGAAGTATCACCAAACCAGTTAAACCAACTTTTCAGGTTGGTTAAACCCAACCTGTATGACTGGCAGGTAGGCAAAAGCGCAAGGAAGCAACAGAAATGCTTTTGTAAGGAAATATCGTTACCCTTTGGAAGTGAACCGGAAGCCAATCAAATTGCTGCTTTCTCATTTTGACTTTTATAACAAATGATGTAACTTACAGATTGCGTAACAACCTAATCGGTCGGCAGTTTTTTAAATTATACAACGTTCAACAAATTGGTTTACTTGAACTTTGATTGTCGGATCGTTACAAGGAGTTGAGATTGGGAATTCTACTCTTCCGAGAATATTTAAGTAACCTGGCAATGGCGAATTTCCTTGGTTATTTTCTCCGTTCGAAAGTTTCTAGTAATTGCTTCCCAAAAAGATGCCATATGAAGGGTATTTGACTAGTAAAACTGACATCAATTCAAATCTTAATTGCTAAAGAGATTTTTTAATCTTCGAAACTTCCAGCCATGCAAGTTACACATTCTGTTTTACATACGTATTTATATTCGGACTCATAATCTTCTCCCACCCAAACCGAAAATAATTTGTCTTTTTAAACCCGGTCAAAACTCTGTATTCGCATGCACCGATTTCATACGCGAGATAGATACATCAGTCCAGTAGTTCTTAAATAAACTCTTCTAAACACCATGTGTTAAGATAGACAGGTATTGATTAAATTATATTTTTGCATATTGACCGCTTTTCAAGGAGTTCAAGGGATTACGTTTTGAATTGAAAATAAAAGGTTACTCTACAATCCATCATCGTTCGCCATCCTCAACCTGATGCTTGAGTAATTACCTAGTAGTTGAATAGATTACCTCATTAATATTATCCTTTTTGTTATTGAATATTGCAGAATATGAATCACATTCCGTTTTGAAAATTAAAAAAAACCAAAGCCCAACACGCCATAAATAAGAGCAGAAAAGTGCACTACGATTCACTCTAAAAGGATCACCTCATAGTTATTAACAGATTTAATAATAATTGTGTTGAAATGGACTGGTCACAATACAGAATGGTATTTCACCTATTTTTCTTTATATTTCTCTCATTTTACTTGTTATATATATTCTTGAAGCTATAGTGCTTTCTTTTTAATTCATTTTCATGCGCACTTCGTATCATTGACACAGAAATTGTTATGAACAATTCCATCGAACCTGAATATTGCATCTTCTGATCAGACATGTAACCTAGGATAAATTCGAAGTACAAGAGTTCAATTCTTAATGTACTCAAGAGTCTATGTTAGTCGTACCCAACTGAAATTCCATCCAATTTGGAGTTGTGCATAAAGTCACCATACAGGCGATCCAAGTTATAAGATCTGATAGTGACAGATTTCTAGCGTCGATGATTATGGTTAGAAGATAATTTGGAATTCATCAAATAGATAGAAAGATGGTTCTCGAGTCTTGTAAGGTGAGAACAGTTTCGGTAGACACCTCTGCTTTGAAATATATCAACAATATTGATGCCGAAATAGGGCAAGCCGCATAATTATCAACGAATTCTCAATTTATGCGAAGTCGTGTGGTAACAGAAATGACACCGTTGCCGGAGATTTATAGAGGTGCCGAATTTCAAGTCAATTCTCAGCGAAAATTTCAGTAGTCGATGTACTCGTATGTGATAGATTCATTTTGAAAACCGAAATATTTAATTTTCACATGAAAATATGAAGGAGACATTTTCGATTTTTATAGGAAACTTAACTCTTATAACACCCATCGCATGGGTCTACAATACTCCTGCTTACGTTTTGTTACTAGGAAAAAACTAATTTTGAGAATTTTCTGACAGCTAATCTATTTGCGAAGTTAACGAAACAAACAAATGAATCATAACTTCACACAATTTTGCATCGAATGAAATCAAACTCGCACTATTGTTTAATTATTTTTCTGTAAAGCTCGCATATGTGCAAAGATCTCAGTATTTAATTGTTCAAAACTGGATGATCGAGATTCTGAATCATTTTACGCGACCGGTTGGACAAACAAAGGTCTTAGTGGTCTCTGAAAGTTTGGGGAGGTTTCAACTTTTTCTGATCTTGCTCGATTTCAAAGGTTCTTTCCGGATCGTTATAGAAAATAATAAACCGAATTCATTGGAAAAATCCTTGCCAATGAGCTTCAGTTGGTTTCATTCAACTCGTAGGAGCACTAGCGTAGGTTCTCTTCGCAAATTCCTTGCAACAGCTCCAAATTTGCTATATCTCAATTGACTGGATGTCTGGGCTCTTAATAGATTATACAGTTGAATTTAGCATCTTCCTTATATGAAAAATATCATGTTTTATAGGTTGTTGTTTTGCCAAACCAACAAAAATATTGATGAAGTACCTACATAACTAGTGTTACTGTCTGGTCTCTGGTTGCAATATTAGTCCGATAGATGCGTTTTAAATCTCATCATGATCACACTTATATGACATAGGTATTCATATCCAATACCAAACAGCTTTCAAACACTGACTCAATTGTCTCATTTCCTTTGAGCAACCCCACCCTGCACGGAATACTTGGCATGGCAGCATGAAGCTGGTAGTGACTTGCATGAAATCAGAAAATCTCGAACATAAAAATGTATGAGAAAACTACCTGAATATCATGTGCGAAAGAATTCTGGTTGATTCAATTAGGTAATGGAGAATTTGTTCACAATAAAGCGTTCCAATCAAAACTGATGGAACACACACGTTGTTTCCCCTTCTTGATGCTTACATCATTCCTGCCCATTGCTTCCAACAATTCTAACACCCAACCATATTCTTACTTTCTCAACTACCTAGCCCTCAAATCCACCTTGATAAACAAACGCATGCTTATACTATTTTTTAATTAGCTTTCTCATCCGAAGATTTCATAAAGGGTTTGAGATTATTTCTCACATCATCAGATCATTTTTTTATTTACATCTTGAAGTTACAACCATTTGGTGAGCTTCGTTCATAGATCTTTATTTGTATTTTCTCAACTCAATGAAGCTTGATAGGTACAATTCTGCCACAACATCCCATACATCAAGTCGACCCTATTACTACCAAGCCTGATGTATTGTTTTCAGTTAGTACATTTGAAGTTACGTTTTATTATCCTAATTGAGTTAACTTTATCATAATTTGTATAATGAATATGATTCGATATGGGAAATACTTTCACTTACTTCCCAAACTTCCCAACGAGTTCACATCATTCCATATAATGTACAAGCCAATGATATCCTTCACAGCTCTCCTCTAGTAAGGATTGAAGGCTTCGAAGCATTTTCGATTTCCAGATGGCTTTCTCCAGCATTTTCAGCCAACTCCATATTTACATTAACCATTTTAATAATTGTTTTGATCAATTCCATACTTGTTCAAACAATATTATTATCAACCAAATATACAATATCATTCATTTTACAATTTAAATTCATATTCAATCAATTTCACGATTTTATTTAATTTCCTTCGTATTATCTGATTATTTTTCAATTTCATAGTTCAATTTGATTTTTCATAATTTCCCAATTATGATTCATAGTCATATTTGGACAATTTCGCAATTTAATTCATTAAAAAATTTGAAAAAACAATAAAAATCACAAATTTCAAATCTTTAATTCATATGCATTGTATTTCAATGCAAATTCAATAGCTGAATTTATCATTTAGCTAAAAAACATCTGTTCAATGGTATTCGAAACTGAGTTTTTCATTATCTACTTGGCAGTTCAATTCAAAATGCCAGCGAAAATCCCGCTCTCTTTCAAAAAAATGACGCTCATTGCATTAGTATTCCATCAAGAATGCGTACTTATATACTTCTGGAAATCGAAACTGATTTGAAGCTTGGAGAATTAGTCGCGGTAAACTACTCAAAAACAATCTTAATTCGGGATTGAAGTAAATAAAAAAGATGCAAACCAAGAAAGCAGGAGGAAAGATGTTACTGCTCCGAAAATGTCATATGAGCTATAATACTGCTGGTTGTAAAATATGGATACTCATAACAAAAGTATAAACTATCCAATCGAATAGAGTATTTGGGATAAGTCCTCGTAGTGACTATAACTTTCCTTGGATCATTTGAAACCCTTACCGACTTGAAAATGTTTGGGGTGTTCGTGAAATTAATGTAGGTGTATGTAATTGATAATTGTAATTTCAATCATTATGTACACTATTATGAGGTTATAGAGTGTTCTGACCCCTTTATGAGATCGTCGTAAACAACCCACGGCATTAGTATGGTAGCTTGTCAATCAATAGTTTGTTGGATGACCAAAACAAACGTAGAAGAGAATTTAATGCAAAAAAAATATTGGAAGACTGATTGGCCGTATGTGTCTGGTGGGTGAGTAGCTGGAGGAGTTTCGTGCAGAGATAACGCGAAGGGACCAAGAAATCCTGGCCATGTCAGCAAAGATGAAGACGTTAGAAGAGCAACACCAGGACTACCAGAGGCACATAGCCGTTCTGAAGGAATCCCTCTGCGCCAAGGAAGAGCACTACAACATGCTTCAGGCAGACGTTAGTAAACTTCATCATTCCCCTCAAGAGGTTTACATTCCAATTCATTCTATTCTATTCGACAACTTATAATGCCCCCACTCCATCGCCCTCCACCTTGACCTGATTTTTCTATTTCATTCCCCATCAAAACATGATCATAATCACCTCACCTACCGCAACAACTACTCTATGCAAGACGAGTGGGTGCTTCCTCTTCTAGAGAAGACCTGTTTTCATAAAAATTGGAATGAATTGTAGATGTGTACGTATGCTTGTAAATGATTCACACCATATCAGCCCAAGCCTTCTTGATAAAATGTACGAATCAATATACGTCGGATCCCCAAAAAATCACAATTGTATTATGCGCAATATATAATAGACATTTGGATGTAACTGAAAATGGAAATTTGATAGAAATGCATTCTGATTCATCACTAAAAGGGGATCTCACAGTCTCTGGAACGGAGTATTCTTTGAATTCCCAATTTTTAAATTAAGTCCGACAGTCAGCTGGTTGTCAGACGTCTTTGAGCTCTATATTTGCTATAATATAACCCAGATCTTAAGATACTAAGTTGTTAATTTCAAACCCGAACATAGGCTTCTCAAACTTCTGGATTGCAATTTAAGTGGTGATGAAATCCAAAACCTCACGATAGTCAATTTCATTGACATTTTTGGAAAAATATAAAGGTTTGTTCGATTGAGGCAGAGAATAATTAGTGGGTTATAATAGTAAGCTAGATGAGCATCTGTTCCAAAAACTTATAAATCGGATCGATAGGGTTCAGAGGTGAGAGGAACCGATTGCTACATGTCCTAAGATAGGGAGATCCAACGAACTTTATCCTTAAGTTATATAGGCGACTAAAAAAATGTATATTTTTCGAAGTAGAAAATGTTGGTTCAAATATTGAAGTTCGCGGTTGTTTTCGGTCTTTTTCTTCTTAAGAGTGGCCTAATAGGATATAAAAAGCAACCTAGGTTGTTGGCAAGACTTAACTTTATTAACTCCCCAAAAAGACACGGAGCACACGTCATAAGAAAATAAATAAACTAATTGAGGGAAGGACGCCCTGGACTTCCCAACGTCGGCTCGAGGTTTAAGGAATGATGTGGAAGGTGGGGTAGGGAGAAAAGAATGAAAGGAAGTACCCCTATAAAATGACCTCCAGTTGAAATTCAAGCCATGCCGGATTCGGGGTTTTGATACCACGGAGTACATTTGCCAAGGTGCCAAGCGCTAGTTACTCCTGTGACCAGGTCCAGTCATGACCCTGATGTTGCCTGTCTCTCCTTTCAACTCGGATACTGATTGTCACAGGCCATTCCTATCATACTTGCTTATCATGGCCTGCAAGGTTTGTTCTATGCCCAAGCTGCCATTGAGGCTAAGTGTCAAGGGGACGTCACCACGTAGCACTTTGAAATGATCAAATTTATTTAATATTTTCCCATAACTCGGAAATCGGATTTAAAAAGAGAAAACGACATTTTCTAGGGTACGGTAGATCATTTCCGTTTGGATAATGTTAGGACATTTTTTCATTAACTTCAAGTGACAATGATGAAAATAAATTGGGTTTTAGGTCAAATTCAGAGAAATCTCATCAAATGGACAATCGCTCATCAGAATTAAAATTTAATTACAGCCTCATCAACTGGAAAACCGAGTAAAAAAGGTGGCGAAGAAGGAAAAACAATAACCTATTGCATCACAAACTTGGCAAACGATTTTTATTTCATTTTGAAAACGCTGAAATTATTGCGAAATGTGTTTTTTATTTTTCTATACAGATCACATGTCTGTAAAGAAAGAGGATTTCCCATTAAAAGTAACTACCAACCATATTACAGCGCAAGAATAACAATCACTTTTACTTTTACTAAAAGCACCTACCAGCAATAACAAAATTCGAGATGCTTTCATGACAGAAGGTTCAGTATTGAAAATACAAAACCAAAACTTGAGTATAAATTAAAACAATTTGCCCAAAGCTATGATCAATTTGTCCGAAGTATGTATTGGTTTCTTTACATTTTTTGAGCTACATTGTATAATGCTAACCTAATTCTTTATGCAGGTTCCCTGTTCATACGCCCTAATCAGAGGCGTTCTTCCACACTCAACAGACCAGTTATTTTGTGATAATCTGATAAATAGATCCATGCTGCGATCAATTGACCTTTCCAACATGCTCTCATGTGCATTTGTATTCAATGTGAAATACCAATCTTTCAAACACACAATGGCAGCGAAGTTTCATTCATGAGGATGTGAACCGCATACATTGCGCAGAGTAGTCTAGTTGTCTGAGACGCATTTTTGTCTGAGAATGTACCCACTCGTCTTCATTTGCTTTAGATACCTTACATTTCACACCCATTTTGTGTTGTAAAATTATCACTATTTTGTCATCACATTGATATTGTGTTCATTTCAGCATATGCAGTTTCCTTTGACCCTGCACAAGTACCACCTTTTACTGAGACATACTCATTTTCATCTTTAGGCCGTCATAACATACTATGGATTCAAACAAATCACAAGCACTATTATCATACAATTTTATTCTATAGGTACAGAACAGTGACAGCTCAGGAAAATTATTGAGTTACAAACCGATAGCAGTCAGGGGTAGACTGACCAGGGTCAGTGTTATCTTCTGGTGCTTCCTCACTTGAAAATAGATATGAATTGAATGTTCGAAAATAGCCTGCATAGGATAAAACTGAAAGATGAATACCATATTCAATATATTGATCTTCTATCGAAAAATAAATTCATGAATTAGCCACTAGGAGGCATTTTAAAGCTCACATTCTAGTGATAATGGATTGAAGCAAACAATGAGATTAAAAATACGACTAACAGCAGATTCCCATTGGACCCTTATTGCCGAATAAGTCAGGAAGCAAAAAAAATTGAATCTCGTAAAATCAGGATACTACGAAAGAAGTACAAGTAAAACAAGTACATTACGTTGCAATAGTTGGTTCAAATCACAAAGTGAATATGGTTTTTAACCGATTCTATAAGTCGATTTATCAGGATATATACCATTCAAATGAGAACCTATAATTATAGGGTGCAGAAATTTTAGCTTCTCACTACAGTTAGGAAAAAAGGCTTAATTCCATTTAAATTAAAAAACCTCATTTAAATTTCAAGATGATCTCGAATACATCATAATGATGATGGTTACTAAAATTGGTTCTTTACTATTATCCTAAAAAAAAAATTAATACACTTGTATGTCCGAAATACAGATTTTGACTTAATATTGATTCTAGATTATTGAATGCATCAGAAAAGTGCTATTCTAAACTACTTTCAGATATGGATGAACTTTCAAAAGTTGAATCTTGTAAAAGGCCTTGGAAAGATGGGATTCCACATAATCTACTTCATGGAAGTGCTCCGTTATCCTTGTATTTGGAATATTCGTGACACACGGTAGTTCTAGCTGACCAAATTCACAAATAAATATGATAATGTGTTATAATTGATTGTTGAACTACTAACAGTTATTACGATTTGGAACGGACCTCATTCATAGGAAACGTTAAACTAGTAAACTCGTTATTAATTTATCACGTTATTCATAGGAAATTTGGCTAATGAATATAACATTTTTACCAACTTTCAATTAAAATTATAACATATTCAATGTTTCACACGACTTTCCTTACCCGTATGAACTAAGGAAAGTGGCGAGGAGGTGGTTAAACGGCATTTAGCTTCAGTTTGTAAGTAGAAAATTCTGAGCTCATTACATGGTTCATCCCAATTTTAGATACCAATTAAAAAGTTTAACTACATGCCGACTAAAAAATTATTGTATAACCATCATTTTAATGGATAGTTTCAGGTCGATCACATACGTATTTGAAAACAACAAAAATTCACAGTTAACATTAATTAGTATGTTTTTTAGTTTCGACTCATATCATAATTTGTCAGTTGTGTACATGTAGATTTCCCACTGGATATTAAATTGACGCATATCCTACACGATATCATAATATCATTGGCAAAACAAAGGAGCGTATCTGCAAATTGGTCATCGTTCATGAGGTTTTTTTATGAGACTCTAAACAGGTTGGTTGGTTAGTTCCTCGCTTAATACAGAATTTAGTTAAGATTGCACATGACCTACTACTGCTGTGGATTGAAAATCAGATGTACTCTGAGCATTCAAAGATGCTAGCAGAATGTATTTCTGAAGGAGAAGAGTGAGAACTACTTACAGTACATCATAGAAGCTCATTGCAAGTGATAGACCTGCTGTGAACTAGCTTGGCTACCTGCATAAACGAATTAAGCTGGCTATTACTTAACACACTCTTAAGTAGAAAACTACCTTGTTTTAGACTTTGTCTGTTATTTGCAAAACAAGAGTTCACGAAGTGACTCAGTTTTTCCAATATCGGGGTTTTGCTTCTTTTCCAAAGCATGTCTTACGAGAAACAACTTTTGGTGACATTTAGCAGATTATTGCGGATCAAGGAAAAAATGTGTTTCTAGTTTGAAAATTGTTGTTAAGCGGGCCCCTGAGGTGCGATTACAAATAAAAATCGGGTCCTAATTGGTTACAAACAGCACATGTGGACTCTATTGACTGACTTCATTCATGGGAAGACTGCTCGCTGGGATGAAATGAAAGCATCTAAAAGAGCTCCAATGGAGCTCGAGAGAACTCATGTAGGTCTGGAATGAAGAAGTGTCACGTACCAGCTCTTGACACCTCTTCACTGCTGCCCACAAGTGCTGGTGGTGTGAAGAGGACAGTCACTAACCTCACTACTTTGGATTGAGTTGGAGAGTTTTCACTCAATTCTTCTAAAAAAAAAAGATAAGTTGATGAAGGTAATTTGAAATTAGTTTGTCGAAGCCACTTTTATTCGATCTTGATATCACCAAGATTATATCAAAGAATCGCGACCTGTACTGAGGTGAGAGGAAGTTACCATATAATTGGAGAATTGGTCTTCCTGTGGTGAGAATGTGTTCTTGGCACCATATTACGTGCATTAGTTGGAATCTCACTTCTGAGATTTTGCATAAGGAGGACAGAAAGGAACTCGATCGCATGTGCTAGTGAACGCTACGGACTGGACGTCATCGTCCCGTGAGATATATTTTGACTGACTGCACAACATGAAAATCCCAGAAACAAACTCTTGATGACACCTGGTCGAACCAAGCGTGCTACAATTGTCGCCCTGTCCACAACTCTGCTGGCCTTTTAAAACATCAACTGTGGGAGGAATCAACGCCCGTCAGCTGATATCACAGAGTAACGGAAACAACAACAGCTGTTACTGAATAACCTGAAAACGACTTGACCACACTCGGGCGTGTGTCTTGGTCTGGCTCACTGGGACAATACGTGGATGTTGGTATTCTGATAAATTACACAATAATTGCTCATTTAACGGTAGATGGTCGTCCATGTGGTTTCATTCGTTTCTTGAAATTGAACAATAAGAAATCTTAAATTAATGAAAAACCATTAACATTCAGCAATAAGGCAATTAATTACACTAGATTACCAAATTTAGGGGTGGTCTGGCTGCCTCGTTCTTTCACCACTTTTCTTATGGTATTTGGTGCGCTGAATCCGAATCTGACGTCAGTTTTTTTTTGTTTATGTCGGATTTTCAAGATATAGTAGCTAGTTTTAAGATTTTTCTAGTTCTCACTTTTCTTCATTTTTTAGTGAGAACTCATCTTGCTCAAATCTCCTCAAAAAGTACTCAGACTTATAGGAAATTTCATGTAGAATCCGAATATGTACTTAGTTTTTAAGTAAAGTTGTGTTAAACCCCCTATTTTCCACAAAACGTATCAAAAAACACCGGTTCTCAACGTTTTTTCTTCGAGGTTTCCCTCACATTTTGCCACTTGGAAAAAAAATTAATGCTAAAAAAAATTTTCTCGGGCTTTTACTTTGTAGGGGGGACACCCCAGAAGAGAATGAGACCAATCGCAGCTTCCTAAACCCATTATTATCGAAGGAATGAGCTTTTTCATGGCACTGAGATGAAAATTCACAAAACCCGTTAATTAATTTTTCGAGATAAGTATGTGCGTTCCTAAATCTGTTTTCCTCAAATGGACTTTCTTTTCTTCTACATTTTTTATACTTGTCACTTATTAAGAGTAAGATCGGAAATAGGTACTCAAAGGGGGAGTAAATCATAATTAGGAAACTCTTGTTTTGTTAAGTGATTTTAATTCAGTTTTACAAACGAAACACAATAAACTGCAGAAAAGTTAACGGTGTAAATATGTTTCATGAAGGCTCAGATAAATCAATAGTTGGTAAAATGTTTGGTTATTCCTCCACCTCAGAGGTTCCACCAAGATATGAAAACCATGGAAGAACGGTACAAAGGGTATTGGGAAGTTCACATGATGGCGGACTATTGTTGGACCTTAAAAAGACATTTACCTCAGGCGGCGAAGTTTTCTCTACATAGATGCCGGCGATGAAACCTCTGAGGTGGAGGTATAACCAAACATTGTACCAACTTTTGATTCATCTGAGCCTTCATGAAACAGATTTACACCGTTAACTATTCTGCAGTTTATTGTGTTTCGTTTGTAAAACTGAATTAAAATCACTTAACAAAACAAGAGTTTCCCAATTATTATTTACTCCCTCTTTGAGTACCTATTTCCGATCTTACTCTTAATAAGTGACAAGTATAAAAAATGTAGAAGAAAAGAAAATCCATTTGAGGAAAACAGATTTAGGAACGCACATACTTATCTCGAAAAATTAACTAACGGTTTTTGTGAATTTTCATCCCAGTGCCATGAAAAAGCTCATTCCTTCGATAATAATGGGTTTAGGAAGCTGCGATTGGTCTCATTCTCTTCTGGGGTGTCCTCCCTACAAAGTAAAAGCCCAAGAAAATTTTTTTTAGCATTAATTTTTTTTCCAAGTGGCAAAATGTGAGGGAAACCCCGAAGAAAAAACGTTGAGAACCGGTGTTTTTTGATACGTTTTGTGGAAAATAGGGGGTTTAACACAACTTTACTTAAAAACTAAGTACATATTCGGATTCTACATGAAATTTCCTATAAGTCTGAGTACTTTTTGAGGAGATTTGAGCAAGATGAGTTCTCACTAAAAAATGAAGAAAAGTGAGAACTAGAAAAATCTTAAAACTAGCTATATCTTGAAAATCCGACATAAACAAAAAAAAAACTGACGTCAGATTCGGATTCAGCGCACCAAATACCATAAGAAAAGTGGTGAAAGAACGAGGCAGCCAGACCACCCCTAAATTTTGTAATCTAGTGTTATCCTCATTAGGCGAACGGTTGGTCCCACAGAGCTCCTGAGTTGTGTCAAAAAATTCATAAAACTCGGTTACTATTTTAAATTAATAAAAAAATACCTGTATATCGAATGTTTTCGAGCTAGGGCATTTTGGTAACGTTTTCTACCACTTTTTACCCATTAGAAGTAATTGACAACAACCAAAACCTTTGGAACATAACTGAACCCCAAAGGGATTCGATATACCAAATTTCATCAAAATCAGTCCACGGGAACTGGGCAAAGTGCCGCATGATTCTACGTTCCTTGAAACTTGAATACTCAATTCTAAAAGTTCATTATCGAAAATAATAAACCAAATTTCCCTATAACACGAAGAACCAAAATCAACGTCAAGCACAGTGAGATTGAACCTCCTTATCATTCGACTGTAAGGGCCCGTTCAAGGTGCCTCTTACAATATCTCACATCCCATGCTGCCATTCAAATTTTATTGAGACTCTTGTCTCCTTATCTAGATATAAGCGCCTCGACCTCGACTATGGTGTTGGCATTCTTCGTATTATCGTCTTCCTGAGCGGTTCTCTCTAAAAAGATTGCATTCTTCTAGACCTGCCATTCTGAGCAAACTGCATCAACTGCTGCACACCAAATACACTATTTTCATACTTTACGTGGCTTTATGTTTATGTTTATGCTCACTGCTCTCTTTTGATTGATTCCTTCTACTCAAGCATCGACATCTTTCGAAGACGATTTGTTGTTATATGATGAATCCTGAGTCAATTATAGTGAAGTTAAAGTAAATACCGGACTTCCAACTTCTCCCGCAGAGACCCGCACTCTCCCAAAAATGTCTTCTATCCTGCGAGATAGGTTGTTTGCTAATGAAATTTGACCGTGGTCAGTTACTATTTGGGCCGTAGTACTGGATATTTGATTCGGACTTTTGGACGAACTTGATTCAATCTTTTGTACGTCAGTCGTTGAGCAGTTTTGGCGCGGTTTAGCTGTTAGGACGAGGTTTGAACGTGATTCAGCCGTTTAGTCGTGGTTGGTTCCGTCACTTGGTTGTTCAGCCATTTGCACACTCCTTTAATAAATCGTGACATTTTTTTCACCAAAAAATGTCTAGGATTGACCCCATAAGACACTGATATCAACAAGCATTCAATCTTGCAAGGATTCTCAGGGGTTCCTATCAGCGAGCAAACTCACCTTGAAGAATGTAACAGAATGGTGTGGTGGTGAGAGTTGATCGTCCAGTTACGATGCAATCATTTTGCTATACATAACTTTTTCTAGGTTGTTGGACAAAAAATATGTCAGATCTAACATACACTACAAATGAAATGCGCTGCCCTCACTAGACATCCATGAGGTACGACTATCTTATAAAAAACTCACCTAAGTTTTACGTTTCTCAAGGATTATGTGTAAGAACAGACACATCATCTAACGTTTTTTGAGAAGAGAAATGTTGGTGATATTGTTTCTGGTTGGTATTAGGTACAAAAACCCATAGTGAAGTGATCGCAGTTATAATAAGGTCAATTTAAACGTTTATAAGTAACATTAGTGAAAGTTTAAAAACCAATTGCAGATACCCTCCCTTTGTGTCGAGGCATTAGCTAAACAAGTAGATTTAATTCGAATTGACAGGATGTCATCTTCACTTACTTGACGTTCAACATCAACATTTTTCATGTGCAGTTTCAACTGGTGGAGACTCAGGTAGGCAAACACTTCACAAGCATAATTGCTCTAGGGCCATACATATTTACAGCTTGTAAAATCGTTCAGTTTTTTCACCATAACTGGTGCTTGATATCATATGCTAAGCCGCCCAATTCAAGCGCCTAAGGTGATCCAAGGAACGGCAATAAAAAGTGAGCCTTAGTGAGTTAGAAATTTGTTGACAATTTTACCAAACTTTCAGTGTTATAATCTAAAACACGTGGCCTACTTTTTAAATTTACTCATGCCGTGTGCAAGATCAAATGTACTGGAATTACACATAACTATAATACACGGACAAACGAACATCAGGCTGTAATTTTCGAATGACTAACAACTATGATGTCCATCTTCACAAAATGTTTGGCCTCATTGGAGTAAGTAGAATAATAATTTTTGAAAATTTCCTTAAATGAGCTTAAAATGATTGAAAAATGCTTACTTAAACTCGTGTTATGAATAGTTTCTCAATATTCAGTTTTTATAATAATGAGAATAACTCATGTCCACAAAGCCCCTTGCTTAGTCGTGAAATGGGGGTGATGGTTTTCAATAACTCACTAAATTGACGACTTTTGGAAAATACATTTTTTAGGGTAAACAGTTTTTATGGAACATTCAACGTTGAACACGTCAAAATCTCATGTTCTGAATTTAAAATAACCTTTCTGTATGATTTTCTAAGAGAGAAAAAAATTATTCGAGTAATTCAAAAGTTTTAAAATGAAGAATAAACTACGCAATTTAGTAGGTTTTTAGGATTTGAAAGTCTAGCGATATTTTAGAGCGTATAAAATACATATATTACAACTTATTGAAGTTCTATATCTTTAAACGGTCTAAAAATACAGATTCAGCGCCAAAAAACGCATGAACCCAAATAAATACCCCAAATCAAGTGTAATAATAATCAACTCTAATGATTCGAACTAATAAATCAACACTCATGGTCATGAAATTTTAAATTACCTCGAACTTGAGGAATCTGAATTTATTTCAATTTTTGTTTGTTTTCAATCCAAAAGGTTGATTACCTTATATTTTGTATTGTCGTTTTCGAGGTTATCCAGATTCAGAAATCTCTCTAATGACCTCCCTCACCCATTTACAATAGTGGTAGCTGATATGACAAGTTCCATTAATTATTAATTATTTGAGGAAAGTAATCTGCAAGCAGCATAGCTTATCTCAAACTCTGCGCCTATTTATATATTCAGCTAGTCAGCTACGCTAAACTTTGGCCAGTCGCGTATTTGTTACATTTTATTTCTTGCGGTATGTAGTGCGTTGAAATAAATCATACTTATAATCAGATGTAAATTTAACCTGAGTATACATGAATTATACAGTAAACATTGAATAGGTCTGAAACACTTTTTATTTTAATGAATGAGCAAGTCTTCGACCCTTATTTATCATGTATGTTTGACGTACTATTCGTCATATTATCAAAACTGTATCACGTTTTATAACTGAAACGATTGCGAAGACGGTGGCTCAGCTATTGGAGTTTAGCTGAATGACTATTTATGATTATGATTGCATATGACAATTATATAATGGTATGACAATAATTATATAAGGTATGATAGACGGTGGGCAAGGAAGTTTGGACGATTATGCTGATCAATTAGCGTGCTTACTCTTCGCCACTATGTACGATGGGAGGGACTCAATTTATTACCTCTTATGTAGATGATTTCTCATTGTCAAGTTCATTCAAGTGCTCAATAAGTTGATTCAGAATATTCTGTCAGTTCCGCGGGAGGCGGCGTGATAACCGACGGCCTAACACAATTCCACCGTTTCTTCTAAATTACAGATAAACAACACTTGAAGAAATGTCACAATATTGTATTGAAGGTATGAGTATTATCTTTCGATCGCACAATTTTGTGTGGTAGGGATGTGAGAAATGTGAAGAGTTCATGGGCGGAACAATTTTAATAATACTTGGCTCATAAACGTAGTTCGGGAGAATTTGTCGTTTTTGAATTATTGGCTCAAACTGTGTTCTTACTTTCATCACTTGAATTGGTATATTCAGGTTGTGTAAAATTCATAGTGGAATTGTGGGAAGTTGCATTTCTCTCGTACTTTCTGGTATTTCTGAATTGAAAAAAAAATCGATAGGACCATAAAATTATAGTGTAAGTAAGTTTAGTTCAAATATATTATTTAAAAAACATTTAAATTTTTAAAAAACATGGAAGTAAAGTTGTCTTCCAAAGGGAAGATCAGAATTGGTTCTGATGATTTCGCTCATGGCTATTTATTGCCTCGCCCGCGTAAGTGGGACGGGGCTCACCAACGGCTCAACCCGAAGAATCACCCAGCCCTGCGATACCGTCCCCAAGCGGTCACCAATCCAGATAATCTCCCGAGCCGACCAGCCATAACTTCGGTGATCCTACGGGACCGGATCATTATTCCAGCTAACAAAAAAACAAAAACAAAATAAATAGAATGATCCGTTGCGCGATTGTCACAAAATATTCTGAATCATCTTATTGAGCACTTGAATGAACTTGACATTGAGAAATCATCTGCATAAGAGGTAATAAATTCAATTCACTCGATGCTCGCCCTAGCAGCTTCTCACGTAATGACAGTTCCAAATGTTGCTGTAACTCTCTATTATTTGGTCATTCCCGGATATTTTCTAGACATAAGATCGATTGAGACAACTGTAGGTCGATAGGAAAGTCTCGGAGTATAGGAACCTCTCAGAGCATGAGAACGCCCTACAACAAAGACAATTTAATAAGCATAGAAATCTTATAGAACTTGGTAACTCCTCAGAAAATAAAAACGCCTCACAGCGTAAAAACTTCTCAGACCGTAGGAACGCCTTATGATGGTCTCCAATTGGCCTAAGTTTAAGAAATTCACGAAAAACAATAAATTTATTAGCAGAGACTTGAGGGAATATTCCTTATTCCACCATTCCGTGCACTATATGGAAGTCAAGTTGGACATAACTCGACACGGGGCCCAATGAACGGTAAGGAAAAGATTCATCGAAATCAATCCAATTTGAACCGCACATTCCCTGTTATTAGCCCCAGAGCATAGAAACGTCTTAGAGCATTGGAAACCCATCAGCGTTGGTTGGCATCTCTATGTGAATAGGAACGCCTCAGAACATAAGAGAGAGTAAGAGCGTAGGAACGCATCAGCGCATAGGAATGGAGAAAATATAACATATTCTAACTCTCATAAGCATATTATGCATATTATGCTTATGAGAGTTAGAACGCTCCAGAGCCTAGGCGTCCTTCAAAGCAAAGGAATTTAGAGGATCGCCTTGAGCATTGGAACACCTCAGCACTTATGAATCCCACAGAGCAGATTTAAATGCGTACTATTCCGATCAGTATCTATTATTATTATTTTTCTTTTTTTGTTCTTAGATAAAAGTGTAAATTAAATTGAACAACAAAGCTTGGTCTTGGGAGCTACTTGGTGGGATTGGTGAGTCAATATGACGTCATGAGCAAAAAACGCCTGAACCCACTCTGATCCTCTGGACTGCTGATGACGTGAAAAATATTTTTGTTGAGAGATCAACATGATAAGGGTTCGATAGATTTAACTTCTAAAGACTTCATTATTTCTAATATCCTTATCTGAACATTCAAGTTAGTTAGCGATTCTAGATTCGTTTTCTCTTTTACTCCTTTCCGGTGCTTAGTGCCCACGGTATTGATTTTTTAGCCAGACTACATGGGTTGACCTTTCAATACTCCTTTTATCAATTTAAGTGGTCCATAACTTAGTTGAGATAAAAGAACGGACAAAATAAAATTCTTGCTTTAAATAAATGAGGAAAATGTTGGAAGCCCAATCTGTTATTCGGAGGGATCGTTTACTCGCGTGGTTACCTAAAGAGGCTGGAAAACTTGGAACGCTTAACATATTCCATCCATCTCCCACGAATTTTCAACGGATTATGTTTCCAAAATCCTCTTCGCTGTCGGCTACTAATTGCCTCACCCCCTTGAGTGGAGAGGTATTTACTAACGGGGGCGAAATAGATAGACCCCTTGTTAGCAGAAATACCTCCCACGTTTCATTATCGTTATCTCCTTGTTATACTAATTAGAAAGGAGCCCTTCATGAACATTTAACACGTTCCCCTAGTGCAAAATCCATTTTGATTGAATTAACTTGTTACCAATTCAAAAACTTGGATCTAAAATCGGGACCTGATTAATAATACAGGGGAATTTCTCGTAAAAATAGGGAGTATGACTATTTTTCATACAGTAAAAAATAGATTAGAGTTAGAACAAAACTACTGTGGGAGTTAATTATTAGCAATTCAAGAAGGATCAGGTCAACAAATAATGTTGCTCGGATCAAAGTTTCGAATAACAACCTTAAACAACCCTAATAAAGAGATTTTATTCAATGATAAGGAATGAGAAATGTCGAAATCTATAACGTTTCAAGACTGAAACCAAACAATATAAATATATACTACACAATGGTGTGAAGATGCTATGTAGGAAAAATTTGATAACTAGAACAGGTACCTACAATAACAAGTTTAAAGTGCCAAAAATTTGAAGGGAAAGAACCTTATTTGTCTATGCGTTTTTTCGGTATTAGAGCTACAAAATTTACAACAACTATTAAAATTTAAATAAATATACAAAAAGTTATTTGTGTAGGGGAAAGCAAAGAACCATTACGTCGTCGTACCCAGGACTGCATCCAGATAGCGTACCAAAAAGCAGCTTCATGGACCTGATTGGAGTTTTCTTTTATTCCCAATAAATTTACAACGTTCAACATGATTTTAGCGGAAGTTTGAAGCAACAAACTCCACTTTTAAATTATGACCCTCAGATTCAGTTCCCTTAGTGATGTCTAAAACACATCATTCCAAAGTGAAATTAATTAAACCAAAGTATTGAACACTGTTGCCATATTCGAGGCATTTTTCCGTGTAACTGTATCCCCCCCCCCTCCTCATCACCAACTTTAAATACTCCAAAGAGTAATCAAAAATACTTAGGTACCTTCAACAGTTATAGGTAATTTATAGAGATATCACAATTCATATCTCAAGATATTTTCTTATGGCTGTACGTCAGGATGAACCATAGACTCATCAAGTACCTATACCATTTTTATTTTACAACAATTACACACAATTCATATTGAAGCAAAACTGTTTGGGAAATGTTGAGATGCGTGTGAATGTTGGCTAGATTCAACTTCATAACTTACGCCATTCCCTACGTGTTGTTTGAAATATTAATTGTATGGGTATTGTCTTATTTACTATTTATGTTTCCCTTTTCTTATCTTGTCATCAACGGCATGTGCATGATGATCAGACTCTGTACCATGAATCCTACAATAGGTATGCCGCTTGATTTTTTTTCATGTGTTGAGGAAGACGAGGATTATGTTCCACGAAAGTGGGATTACCACTGAGCAGGTTGGAGAATATAGTGCAAGAGAGCATGATCCCGTCATTTTTGAACAAATTCTCCCAAGAAAATCCTATGAGCATGTCCGAGCCTAATAGGCTTGAACACTAAACTGAATTGAAAACTGTCCATGTTAAAGATATAGCGAGGTAAATGAAATCATGCCTCCTTTGCATGTTCAGTTATAAATGGCACACGAAATTTGGCATTCCTCTCTTAAACCTCATCAATCAGTATCGTATCATTTTGATTGTATCGCCTTTTGTTAATCATACTCAAAAATTCATTCCATCGTTTTTGATTTAACCAACTACACTCTTAATTCACGTGACGAATTCACCTTTACATAATTTGGGTTGAATATTCTATTAGCAGCCTACTCACACGTAGTTTAAAAATTAACTCAAATGTAACTGTTTCATGTCTAGGAAGAGCCCTCAGTTCGCCAAAACAGCATGATTCCATAAGAAAAGTCTAAATACTATTTCACTAGTACAGTTGCCGGTAATTACCTTAAGAATTACGATACCACTACCTACTTTTGAAGTTATGAGTCTTTGAATCCTAAATCAATAATCGACGAAAATCATAATCGTCAGTAATTTTTTTTTAAATATACCTAGACGATTCTACATTATTTGCTGTATACTGACATAGGTTCATTTGGTTGGTACCAATGTTATTCGAAGACCTTGGATTCACAAGGTATAAGATATAAAGTGCTTAAGTTGAAAATACTATCACTCCCGTTGTATATTTGCCCAAACTAACTAATGGAAATATATGTACTCAAGCGAAAGTACATACCCAGTGGTTGAACAACACAATCTGGAGGGAATTCCACGACATACTTCCAACAAAACGCATTCATGTAAACTAGGATAATTAGATTGTGAGGTCTATATTTATGTTGCGTTATACCATACACTAGCAGACCTGTGTAATCCTCAGTCCTACACCGTAAGTGTTTTCATCTTCCTCTACTTCCATAACAGTTCCTACATACAATTCAACTCAGACAGGATTTGATCTTCCATCACTTTGGTTCTTCCCTTGATATCGTTTTATTATGTTTTCACTAACATAGCCCTTCAACACCTTCCTTAGTGATGGGGGCTTTTCGGGTTTGAATGATTTTATCCATTATCGCTAATTACCGTAATTATCTAACGGCGCCCTGCGTTTCCCGTTTCTTTTTTGCCACCACTCGCAGGTGGAGGAACTGCGGCAGCGTCTGGAGGAGAAAAACCGACACATTGAGAAGAAGACGCAAATCGCCCTCCAAGCTCAGCAAGAGAAAAATCGGATGGCAAATGAACTTAACGAAATGCGAGATCATATGGATATTAAAGATAGGAAAATTAACGTTCTTCAACGGAAGGTTAGTGAAAAACAGTGGAAATTTAAAAATTCAAATTGATATCACCACGTGATCATGTCATGCTCGTGTGCGAACAATTTAGTACGGCGAACAGTACTCACACGGTTGCCAAATCACTGGTTCGCACGTGTGAACGGTTTTCGCGTACGGTGCCTACGTGTACCGCTCTCACAAACCATATTTTTGCGAGCTTTTCCGCTCACTCAAAGTGATTCTTCACTCATCTAGAGAAATTATAAAAATCAGAATCAAGTTCAAGTTTTACATGATTTAGAGTAAGATATTCGGCATTTTGAGAGATCAGCCAAAGATTTGTGCACGAATGATAGAAAAAAGACTTCCTGTTACATACAAGTAATTTCCATACTTTTCCATCGATGCAGTGATACAAAAACATAGGATAACGATAAACATATACCTGTGTCATCAAGTATTGATATAAACGTAAGTAGTGTACTATTTGAATGAAAAATAACTTGTTCATATTTGTGAAGGACGAACGGAGCGTTACCAATAGTATTGAAAATACTGAGTAGACATATTTAATGATATTATCTTGTATTTACTTTTTCAGATTGAAAACCTAGAAGATTTATTAAAAGAAAAAGATAATCAAGTTGACATGGCACGTGCAAGGTTGTCCGCTTTGCAAGCTCATCACTGCACGAGTGAGGGAGCATTATCTAGTTTGGAAGAAGCTATTGGTGACAAAGAGCGCCAAATGAACCAGTTGCGAGAGCAGAGAGATAGGGCTGAACAAGAAAGGCAAGAGGAAAGAGAACTTCACGAAAGAGATATTGCTGAATACAAATTGAAGTTACACACTCTGGAAAGTGAGGTAGAAAAATTGGCCACTAGGATGGATCGAGCTCAATTGGAAAAAGATAGATTGGAAGCCAAGCTGGAGAGCTCTCAACTGGAACTTGGAAAGTCTAAGGCAGAGCTTGACAAGGCTGCCAGCGAAGTCGGCAGGAGTGGTCAGGACTGGGAAAACGCCAAGCAGCGCATCACAAGGTTGGAACTGGAAAATGAAAGACTTAAACATGAATTGGAGCGGTCTCAGACGACATTTGGCCGTAGTACTCTAACCACGTCTCAAGAGCTTGACAGAATACAAGAGAAAGCAGATAAGGCGGCAACAGAGCTTAGGAGAGCGCAAGCTGAGCTGCGTGTCACTCAGGCTGACAACGACAGAGTACGCGCTGAAGCGTCTGGAGCTCAAGAAAAAGTGGAGAAGCTCCAAGGGGAGGTGTACAGGTTGAAAGCCAAGTTGGAGAACGCCCAAGGAGAGCAAGAGAGCGTTCGTGAAGAATACGAACGAGCACAGTCGAACGTTTCGCGAATGCACGCGGAAAGAGACAAAGCCGTGATGGACCTCGAAAAGGCTAGAGAGGAATTGGAGAGAACCCAAGCGACCCTCGGAAAAGCTCAGCTTCAACAGGAAAAACTTCAAAACTCATTAGACAAAGCTCAAAGAGAAGTCGACACGTTACAAGAGAAATTGGACAAGTCTACTGGCGAAATTAGAAGGGTAAGTCAGACTTTCTCATAAGACAAACTAGTATTCAGTGTCGTTTGAATGAATTATCTATTACCTTTCTAACTGTTTGATACTGCACTGATATCACGCGTTATTCTTACTCTTGAGCACTATCAACTGAAAAACATGGGAACTCATTATTTACAGAAGATGATTCAGTTTTGTACTTCCTCTGAATAAATAATTGTAGCAGAAGGTTTGATCGTGCAAGCTAGGGAAATAAATCACAGCTAGCACTTCACTTGAATATCTATTGGCAAATTACGTGCTATAATCGGGCAACATTCTTTAATTTATTAAAGATCATTGCGGGAGATCTGACTACGAATAAAAAAAATTTTCTTAATTGGGAGGGAGGAGGGTTGATACCAAAAACGTGTATTTTTACCTACTTCCATCTCGAATTGTGCATAACTTCCCCTAAGTGCGTAATTTGCATTGAAGGGGGGGGGGGGGTATAAACGAAAATACCTGCTGCACAAGATTCTGGCTCACTAATTCGAACCTATCGATTAAAATTCAAGATGATATTATCAATAAATTTTAGATTTTCGTGAATCATTATGGATGTCATCGTGACACAAAAAATTGACGTCATCAGAAGCTAAGTAATACCATAGGTTTTCGGGTCTTTCTCTTCGAGTTCAAGGGTGATCTTCCACTTCTAAAACAATGTTTCTGACGACACATGGACGGTGTAGCACGTATTGAGATGATCGAGGGCTCTAAGTGACGGGTGCGTTATCATTGATCATTGAGGATTTTAATATTCCATTTCCTGGCTATGATACTACCCTAAAGAATCAGCATATTAAATATCAAGTGAAACTTTTAAGATAGTGTGGGAAGGTAATTGATACGTTTTATACCTCACTGATTGGAGGTAAAAGTTCTACTTACCATCCAAAGGGACGTTCCTTGGGATGCACGCATTACTAAACAGTGACTTTTCCCTTAAATAGTGGGTTCCTATATTATTGCATAATTTTGTGCTCTTGTTATTTTAAATTTTCTCTCTCCTGGTCTTTGCCTTAGAATCCGCTGTTTCTATTACGAAGCGGGTTTAGTGTGTAGAGCAGCTACTTCAGTATTCTCAAATTACTGTACATAACCTTTCTTCTTTCCATTTTATTATTTCGGAACCATTGAATTCTCTATATTCTAATATTAGCTTGGCGTATTTCATAGTGCTTTAAGCAAAGTTGATCGCAGCTTTATTTTATAGTTTCAAACCTCAATTTAAAAGACGAGAAATGAGAGGAAGGATTTTTATTCGTGATGAAAATGTTTCATCCCGCAGATTTTGGTACTTACTATACAGAAATATATATACCGCAGACTTTGGTTTTTGAAGTATTAGAGAGATGAGAAGTGGTTCCCTTAGAAAATTGTATCCCACCGAGGGAGATGGGGTCTATCCCACTGAGGAAGTGGCTGGGAGAAAAATTTCACTCTGCTGTTCATATTTACCTAAATTAATAAATATTTCTTAACTTTTGTACAGTCAGAAGTATTACGTCTACCGTATGTATGAAACAGTGTAATCCCATCGATGAAAACGTCCTAATGTAGGAACATCAAACCAAAATCACGCGGGTAGGCTCATCAAAAAATTATGGCACCTATAACTATTTCAGATGCAAGTGGAGAAAGAGAAACAAGCTTTCGATTTCGAGAATATTCAATCTCAACTCGATAAAGCCCTCGGGCAATCGACGAGATTGCAAAAAGAAAAAGAAACATGTCAAGTTGAGGCCGATAGACTCCGTGACAAGACTGAAAAGGCTCAGGTACTAATTACCATACAAACATTTGATACCGCTTGATAATGGAGCATTCATGTTCATGTAGTGAGCATTCATACATTCATGGAGCATCATATTTTCCAGCTTGCTTTTTGCTTACTCCGGCTCGCTTTTTCAGATTTTGTTGACCCGCTTGCAAAAAGAAAAAGAAACGTTCCAAGAAGACTGCGAGAAGTTGCAAGAACGGTTGGAATTCCAACAAAACCATTTGGTCAAAGCCCAGAGAGATCGCGAAAATATGGCCACTGAACTTGAAGTCGTCAAGGACAGATGGGAAAAGACGCAGCAAAATCAACAGAAAATACAGGTAACGCTAGAAGCAATATTAGGATGCTTGCTTGAAAATACTATTTTGCTTGACTATTCTTACGCCTATCAGTAGCGCACAGGCAAAATCTTGCTTATCCCTTAGAAATTCTTAGAGGCTCTTGCATTAGCGTAATTTTTTGTTCTAGCTCGAAAAGGATGATTTGCTAACAGAAATCGAGATATTGAAAGAAAAGCTGGAAAAAAATCAAATAATTTTACAAAAAGCGTTGGAGGATAAAGATACTTCTAATAAAGAATTTGAGAGAATGTTGGAGAAGTATGACAGGTAATGGAGGACACAATAGTCTTTTCTTGTAGAGTAGCAAGATCGAGTTTAATTAAGTTTGATTTTTAATCCTAGGTCGCAAGGAGAGGTATATAGGCTGCAAAATCGCCTTGAGACAGCCGAGACTGAAAAAGATCGCCTAGAATTGGAATATGAAAAAGTGCAAATCATGGCAACGAAATCAAGAGAAGAACTCCGCAAGATCCAAGATGAGGCTCAGCGTGTTCAGGAAATGTATGATCGAGCAATGCTGCAGCTTGGAAGAACCAAGGAGAGTGAAGATAAGTCCAAAGAAGAGATGGATCGCATGGCAGTAGACTTGGAAATGATGAGGGACCGATACGACAAGACACAGATAGAATTAAGACGGGTTCAATCCGATCGAGATAAACTGCAAGCTGACATGGATCGACATATGTTCGAATTGGAAAGAGTCCATTCTCAATTGACCAAACAACAAGGAGCTTACGAGAAGAGCCAGGAAGATGTCACTAGAGCTACATTAGAGTTAGAGAAACTCTACGACAAACAAGATAAACTTCAAACTGAACTCAGGAAAGCCCAATTAGAATCGGAGCGCTATCACAGTGAGGCTGAATCGCTCAAGGAAGAGGTTGAAAGGTATGCTGCAAGAGCTGGAAAATACCAAGATACCCAAGAGCGAAGTAAAGAAGAACTTGAAAGATTCAGAGAAACCGCTGAACACCTTAGAGGAAAATATCAGCACGAACTTGAAAAGGCAGAAAAACTCACTCAAACAAATGAGCGATTGGAAAGCAGGATCCATGAGGTACAATTGGAATTGGATATCAGCAGATCAGAAATTAGCAAAATGGCCGAATCCCAAGCTAAACATCAAGCGGAGATTGAGCGCTTACACATTGAATGCGAAAAGGTGAGAGACAGACAAGAAAAGCTGCAAATTGAAAATGATAGATTACGGTCTGATGTTTCAACCAAAGGAAGTATGGATATTGAAGCTGGAATGCTACGCGAGAGGTTAACCAAAGTTGAGGTGGCCAGAGATCGAGCTGAATCAGAAACAAATAAACTGCTTCGCGAGCTGGAGAGACTTCAGCTTGAGAATGATAGGTTTCGTTCAGATTCGGGAGGAAGGACGGCAACCGAAGCTGAGGTCGAACGGTTGAGAGACCGTCTTGAAAAAATGACACAGGCAAGAGAATCGAGTGAGCTAGAAATGAAGAGATTGAATAGAGAATTAGAAAAATCACAAATTCATTTGGCCAAGTATCAAGAGAATCACGAAGTAGCACAAATTGAATTTGAGAGAATGTCAGCAGAATGTTCTAGAATGCATGAAAAACTCGAAATGGCGAAGGCTGAAATGTTGAAAATGGCGGAAGATAAAATCCGTGTTGAAAGTGAATTAACTCAAGCTAGAAGGGCTTTAGATAAACAACAGAGTAGCGTTCACGAAGCAGACTACAGAATAAAAGAAGATTTATCTAGAGCACAACAAGAAAAAGAACAAGCAATCAGAGATATGGAGAAGATGGCAGCAATGTTAGACAAGAGGGAAAAGCAATGCGACAAACTAGAGAAACAGTATGAAAAACTTGAGAATGATTTCAAACAACTGAGCAATGAGAGAGATCAACTCGTTATGCAACTAGAAAAGTCCCAAGATATGTTGGTCACTTTCCAAAAAGAACTTCAACAGTCAGAACAACGGCTTGAAATTGAACGTGACGAAGTTAGTAAATTGAAAGAAGAACGAAGGCGCGTTGCTGCCAAAGAAAGTGGGGCGCGTGAAGGTTTAGACCGGGATATGAATCGTATTCAGCAGTTACTACAAACTAAGGATCAAGAAATACAAAGTATACAGCACACTCTGGCAGCAAAAGACAAAGAACTGCAGCAATTCCAACAAAACATGCAAGTTCAAGCGCAGCAGTTTATGCAGGAGAAAGGCAAATTTGAGAACGAGTGTGTCATGTGGCAGAAAGCCATCGAACAAGAGAAAAGAAGAGCTGACGAGTTACAAAAGCAACTTCAAGCCTTGCACTCCCAACAATCTTCAGCCAAGGATGATGTTACTAAAACCATGCAAGCACTCGAGAAACAACTACAGGCGACCCAAATTGAATATAAAGAAACTAGGGAGAATATGCAGAGGAGAATACAAATGCTGGAGCAAGAAATCCAGGGAGGAGGGCCAGCGGCAAAAGACGTCCAGAGACTTTTAGCCGAGCTGGACAGATGTCAGGCCGAGCTGAAGAATGGAACAATAGAACGTGAACGACTTCAAGCTCAGTTAGAAATGTTAGTCCAAGAGCTTGAACGGAATCAAGTAAGTTTCCATTCCTAAACTATTATCAAGTTTTGCTGTTGTAAGTGTAGTGGAATCAGGAGACGAAGGATCATTCGGGAATTTCTCTCTTTACTCGTAAAATAAAAGAACATTTCAAAAATGTATAGGTACGTATACGTTGGGAGACAAATTAGGAGCGGTGTTGACCTTTTTTTGTAGTATTAACGTAGTAAAATCGGGAAACCATCGGAAATTCCGAGAGAGAGTGTAGTGAATAGTTAATTAACATCAACTACATGCGAGTGGGTAATGGAAGAAGTTGATCATTGGCTACCACAGTAACATTCATGAATCGTTGTTACCCAATGGCTCATAATCTAGTTCCTTCCTGCAAATTACTCGAAATAGTACATAGCCTCAGATGGTACGTTCTTTAAAACAAGACAAAATAATGAAAAGTATTGAAATCAAAATTATGAACCAGTCTTGAGCTCAATTCGTCAACCGAAACTTTGTAACTAAGAGCATCAATGGTTTCGACAGAAGAATCTAGAGTTTTTTTTTTTTTTTTTTTTCAGTAATGGGTACTTCTTTGTAGGGAGGGTGGAAGGGATAAGAAAGATTTTGTTTGCAAAATTTAATTTCGTACCCCTGAACGTGAGCGTTGTGATATGTCCTGTTGTCCAATCACTTCCTGCCTTATTTTCACTTTTATTTCTGTGCGAAGTATCTCCATAAATTACGTTATAACAACACGAACGCTTCATTTACCTCCTACCTAATTTTGACCAGGTTGGTTCATTATAGTCAAGCTTCTACTTCTTGAGTTAAAAAGTGAACGATACTCATAGTGTGTTTTCATACTGAACTTTTGACAACATTTTAGTTTATTCCATGAACCCAACACCCCGTACAAATCCAAACGTACCAACTTACTGTATTCATGTTGGTTAAATTCCTCCGCATATTGATTAAAATGCTTTCTGTCCATAAATATCATCAACAACTCAGCTATTTCAAAAATTTGCCAATTTTGGAAAAATGTCTGATCTTTCCCCTCCGATCCACCACTCATACCTATTTTGTTTACCGTTTGAACTATTGAAAACTCCAAACGATTTACATCTTTACGACCGTCATATTATTATATTCTTGCATAACAAATATGCATTTACATAACAACTACATGCTTCACCTACCTAGTTGGAACTCCGGGAGGCAAACAAAAGACTACAGAGTGCTGGAAACCAGGGAGCAGCCAATGAGGCAAGCCGGAAAGAAATTGATCAGTTGCGTAAAGCACTTGACGAAACAAGACATCAAGCGGACGATTTCAAGAAGAAACTGGATGAACAGAAGAGAGTCATTGAGAGTAGAACTAAAGATCTTGATGACAAGGAGAGAGGGCTGATAGATCTTGAAATGAAACTCAAGAAACGAAAAGAGCAAGGAGATGTAGGAAAGGTACGCATTATACATATATATACACATTATTATATTCAACACTTAATCATTAAACATTAATCGGCCGTGGAAGTAATGTATTAATTATGCATGATATTTTACTGTGAATATTTACTACAATGAGTTATTTGTAGGGTGGTGGAGCGGATGAAGCTCAGACGGAAGCTCTGATGAAAGAAGTTGAGCAGCACAAAGAAGCTGCAAAGCACTCTCAAGAGGAAGCTGAACGTCTCTTGCAAGTTATGCAAATGACCCAAGAGGAGCAGAATCAGAAAGATAAAGTCATCAAGGACCTACAAGAGTAAGTCATCTCAATTCCAGATACCACCTTAGTATACTCCACTGGGCATAACACTGGATAGTGCCTTGGAGTATACGAAAGAACACCTCAACTAGAAGGTTGCCAAAAATAGGGATTAAACTTTCCCTCCTTCCGGGAAAGTCCCGGGGAAGTCCTTTCCCTCCTTTCCTCTCTCTGGAAGACAATACTCTTTTATACAAAACACAACCTTAAATTACGTTGAAATTTTGAGACTGCATTATAAATCATGGCTCACAATTTTGTTTTCAGCGCATTGAAAAATGCACAAGCCAAACTCAAATCTCTACAAACTGCCAATGCACAAAGGGAACAAGCACGAAAAGCAGAAGAGGTGAGATAAATTCAAGTAGCTGTAATCTATCAGTTGTATTGGATGCATCAGATGTAAGCACAGAGTATCATAATGAACTATCAGGTACCAATAAGCAAAACTGACAAGAAATGTGATGACCTCTGTTTTATTCTGTTACAGGCTGGGCCAGCTGGCTTCTTAAAAAGTTTTTTTTAATAACTCTAATTTTTAATTTTCAATATGTTGATGTTCATACGTATCTGTGTGTTTGTAAATAATTATTATTAGGTATCAAACAAAGTTTAAAAAGTTATGAGATACCTTACATCAGTATTAACAAATTGAATTTCGATGGTTCAATATAGGTACGGTTTTGTTTCGCTTGTTCAAGTATTAGCCGGTCGTTGTACACTTTGTTTAATCGCTAAAATTTAGGCTTTAAGATTGTTGCGTTAATTTTTGTTCTGATCGTTAGTTCAATATAGTACCCACTCCCGTTAGATGAGTGAGCTAAATATCAACGAGAATATCCTTCAAACGGCCTTTAGAGATGAAGTCTGTTATAAGGTAAGCCATGTTACCCTCCACTTATCAATGTATGTTTAGAATTACCTGTGATAGACATTTGAAATGCGAATGCACCAATCTGAATAGGAACGTCATTAGGACCCTCAGTCGTTGAACTCCGCCTGTTGAACTGATTCCGGATATATATGAACGTTTAGGAACATTTAGAGCCTTGATCCATACCAACGCAAACTGTGAAAACTGAAAGAAACATCTTATAGCTTGAAAAGAACCTCATCCATCGGGAAGTTTGATTAAAGATGTGAGACTCCACTTTTGCTGACTTTTGGGAGTAACATGAGTAATCCTCAGAGAAAAGTTAGGTTTTTTTATTAGTAGTAAAATAAAAAACCATCTCAGGTTGAATTTTCGTCCAACTGTCATTCTTGTCGACTTGGAAGTCATCAGCTGTCTTCCTAAGTGAAGATTGGAATTGGTTCTGATAATTTCGCTCAAGGCTACTTATTGCCTCACCCGTTGAAGTGGAGCGGGGTTCCTGAGATATCGCCCTTGAGCGGTAACCAATCCAAATAATCTCCCGGGCCGACTGGCCTTAACCGGTGATCTCAAAGGAACCGGTTCATTAAACCAGAAAAAGGGCATTGGTTAGTTTTCTATCAATGAATTTTTTTCTTTGTTCTTTGTTCAAAACTGATTAGGAAAAATTGTTTTTTAAAAATCATTATTTATGTAGAAGGAAAAATTGGTTTTATTGCCGAGCGTCCACGCCTGAATTCATCATTGGGACGGACTGAAAATGTTTCACTGGACTGACTCCAAGAACCATTGGGTTAGCCGTGCTTAGCCGTTGGGATTTAAGTAGGGGTCTAATTATTGTACAATGCCACTAAGTCCAGATACCTCAATCTGCTTGTCTTGACTATTTCATATAAAAACTCACCGTGCGGACTGATGAATTGAATTCAAAATGTATAAAGTTCTACATAATAGTAAATATGTTAGCGCTTTGGGAATCTTGAAAACTATACGTGCAGGAGGTGTGGGCAGTATTTCCTCAGAGAAACATTCACCACAAATTCTCTATTACAATAGAACTTGAATCATTTCAATTCTAATTCTTCTTCCTAATTTACTTATGTCAACGATATTCGATTATTTAAACAAATTTGTGAGTTGTAACGATGACAATGAAATATAGCAATAAGAACTTATTTTAGAGTTTAGTTTTCATTAAAAATAGTTTCATAATTAGTCTTCAATTTTCCAATTATTGATAGGCTACTATCACTACTATCAATCAAGTACCACTCAATTCACCGTTCCAACCGAACTTCAACAGTGAATAACTAGTGTGGTACTTCTGGTACCTAACTAGTTGACCAGAAGATCCAGAAGTTGATGCTGGTGTGATAATTCGTATAACTAACTTCTCCATTAGACCCCATAAAAATAAATACTCTAGCAATTTCTCTATTTTTCAGGTATATACTAAAATAAAGACTGCCGTGATTCATCACTATTCATATTACTGCCATCCAGAGTTAGGATGTTTCAATTCAACCAAAATTTACTAAGGTAAGGTCACTTGATTTATCAGCTATTTCTGCTTTTATAATTTTGAGTAGGATAATGTAAAATACTTGTAGGAGCTTGAGGGTGTAGCCAGTGCAATAAAACAAAGAAGGTAGCTACTTGATGACGCTATAATTAATTGTCTGCAGGTACAATGGAAAAACAGTGGGGTTAACTTAACAGGTCTACATCTCGACGACGACTGACTTTTAAAATAAATGAGGGGGGGTTGTGATGTCACACACCAGTGACATTTGTATGGGGGTACTAGTCCCGGTCAATTTTAAATAAACACAACAGCGCTATTCGGCGCGTACACTCCCCAGCTGGCTTGCTTGGCAAGCCAAACATAACACCATTGGTACTTTAGCACATCACTCGCGATTTAGGCACATATTCGTAAATCTAAGAGACATAGTACCCAGTCGATATAAAGCTAGAAATATTCACATGAATTCATACTCTAGAACATGACAGAATAAGATGTGCTTAGTTACTAACAGGGTTGAGCTAACAGTAGAGATTATGAGAGCCTCCCCAGCATGGAAGATTTTAGAGAATTACAGTGAGAGGGAGAACTGAGAATGTCTCCCCAGCGTGAAGGTTCCGACTCAACAGAATTTCCAGATTCAGCTATTAACGTTAGGATTGAGAAGTTTGTTTTAACTTAGCAATGAAGGAGTGACTTTCTTAGCAGGCTTGTAGAAGAGAGGTTACGTTGAGACAGGCTTTTCGGAAGCGGCAAGACAAGAGAGAGAAACGAAAGGGTCTAGCACGCTCCTAGCTGATAAAGAAAACCAACTTCTCCCTGAGAACGAGAAACATGGGTACTTGAGGAAATGATGGAACATCATGAAGTAGCAGAGATGATACCAGGGAGGCTAACTTCATGACTACGTTTCCATCATTCTCTTGAGCGTTGAGGGTAATTAGCAGAAAACAAGACAGCAGCGGTTCTACATATGGATTGCTGTCTGGCTTCTCCGCACGAATGACCAAGCAGGATCCGAAGTGCCGGAATAGTGAAGTAAACCAAAACATAGGTTCAGAGACGAAACGATACTATCCCAGTCACAACATCACCAGATCTTGATATTAAAGCGAGGGGCACTTGAGGGCGATAACTGAAAGAGGAACTAGGAGGCCCCACTAGTTCATTAAAACAATCGTTCAGGGGATTTACTTGAAACATCAGACTTCTGAAATCTGGAAATCTGTATGCTGAGTGAAATACCTAAAAAAAATCTTACTAGAGGTTGTACTTTATTTTGATAGCTAGGCGTGGACTGTATTATTGAATATCTATTTCATTTTTTTTTTTTTTTTTAAATTATTTTTGTAAAGAGACAAGGGAAAAGTGCTGTTGATTACAAGCAAGAAGAACTAGGAGTAACCAAGTGAGCACAGACAGTAAACATCAATTTACCGAAGTTTTAAAGAGATAAATTTCCAACTTATGGACCAAGTTGAAAGGTACCTACTTGGAAGGAGATCAACCTGAACCCAACTTGGGTTAAAAGGAAGTCCTATCGAGAATAGTGAAACAGTGGACACTTTGTAGTGACAGGTTCAACAAACCGTTATTACTTCTTGGGAATTAATTTTCACAAGTGGGTTGACAAGAAGTGAAACTTTTCGAAAAACATAGGATTAATGTTCGAACGTACAAAGCGAGTAGGTATACGTGAACTCCATCGTATCATAAATTACACGTATCGGCTGCAAACAGCTGAATCCTAGCAGGCTAAATTATACAGGAACATAGCTACATAGGTAGATGCTAGGAAAATGAACGTGATCCTGCAGAGAGAGCCGACTGAAGCGGCGACCAAACACAAACATGAAATACGAACACTAATTTATTTGAAGTACCAAGCATACTTCTCAAAGGTTTATTATAAACAAGAATGGTTAAAACTAATGAGGCGAGAACAAGTTGAAATTCCACTTTCTTTACTTGAAAGAATTTCACAGTGTTTAGGAGTAAGCTGATATATCTACTGTTTTTTGCAACTGAATTGAACTTATAGTCAAATGACGAGCGGAGTATCACAAATTTCATTTTGAAGTGAGACCATGGACAAATACAACAATTTTATTGTTGTTAGCATGAAAAAGAGAAAGATAACTCCAGTATTCTCTGACAAAACTATGAGCATGGTATGAAAATACCTTCACTAGTGGGTTTACAACAATTTCACCAATGAATGAACTGAAAACAACACAGGAGAAGTTCATTCACGGAATGATTTGAGGTTGAACGAGTGAAACATGAATATGAAAAGAACTAGAGAGTGTGAATGACAAAGAGGTTTTACGAAAATGCCAATCACGACCAAATTTGAGAAATTAGGTACGTTTGAGGAGATAGATACGAATACACTGGAATGAAACGAATGGGTAGTGAATGAGAAGAGACTATTACTATGAGTCTCATTCACCAGACGATATAATATTTCAAACAAATAGGTACTCTATCTGAGAGTTTTGATTACGAACCCTTGCGAGAGATGAACACAATTTGCGCAAAAGGTTTTACTCACGAACGAAGAAAAGAGAGGCGTGAATCGAGGAGATGCATGAAGTAGACGATCTGTTTCTCTTACACAAGCGACACGATTTGAACAGAACGTACGAGTATTACTATAATGTCCTATACTATCTCTGATCTTCTTATAATACTCAGAGTTCTGATTTCACGAACGCGGACACACGCGAATTCACTACTCGAATACGGTGATCTGTAGTCAAGATGCGAGGAAGTTTCACGAGAAGGTACGTTTAACTTGACCACAGAAGAGGTTCCAACGAGACACCGATTTATGTGAGCAGGATCTTGAGAAATACGTCTGTATTTTGAAGAGAAAAGAACTTGCATTCTATTCGTAAGAATTGTTCACGAGTGACGAATAGAAGTACCTAGTTCACAGCGAGAAAAATAGTTACAACCTCTTCAAACAAGGGTTTCAACAAGTGTCCATTCGGACGACGAACAGCTACTGCGGGGAGATGAGAACAGGAAACTTCGTGTCCATACGATAATAGAATATCGTACGCTCGGGATGGACTCAGGTCAAGTTGACAAATACTAGGGAAATTTCCCTCAACTGAAGTGCAAACACGTGCCTTTCCGAAGCGTTGAGAATTCACACGACACACGAATTCCACTAGAATGACTTCCGCGTAAACATTTTGAACGAAATTAACAAGAGAAATTCACTATTGTACCCACAGACAAAGAACGAACGGAGCCTCACAGTTCATAGAAGAGCAGGTAGTTGCACTGGCTTAGACGACGGTGGCCATTGGAGACAGGGTGTTCAAACGAAGGGTTCCAACGGGCTCACGAACGTTATCACTTTGCACTGGGCCAAAATATCCGATTTGGCTCGACTGGACCATTTTGTAGGAGCTTGAGGGTGTAGCCAGTGCAATAAAACAAAGAAGGTAGCTACTTGATGACGCTATAATTAATTGTCTGCAGGTACAATGGAAAAACAGTGGGGTTAACTTAACAGGTCTACATCTCGACGACGACTGACTTTTAAAATAAATGAGGGGGGGTTGTGATGTCACACACCAGTGACATTTGTATGGGGGTACTAGTCCCGGTCAATTTTAAATAAACACAACAGCGCTATTCGGCGCGTACAATACTTCCTGCATTTATCCAGTTTAATTTCGTTGAACCCTGGGTTTTAATTTTGCTTTCGAGTCTACCAAGGTAGCGGAAGCAATGTTTTCACTTTTCAAGGTTTCAAAAAAATGTTCTCCAGAATCAAAATTTCTACTCGCGATTTAAGTTTTAGACCTTCCTGAACAATTTTGGTTTCGTGTCTGTATGTCTGCGTTTGTATCTGTACGTACAGTTATGCCTTGTATCGGGCATAACTCCTATATTTTCCACTCGATTTTTCTTTCTTAATATTCCGACAAAGTCCTTGAAAAATCAGTGCTTAAAATAACGCAGAAGCGATTCCACCTAGGCAGTTCAAAGCAGAGGGAAACTGACTTGAGACGTTCTTGCTAAGGATGAAATTGTTTATGTGACTTGCCACAAATCGATGAGATTTGACGTCCATTGAACAGAGAAATAAGATTTCAACTCAAATACCTCTTCTTTCCTGTAAAAACCATTTCAGAATAGCTTTGGATACCTTGCAATTGAGGAGCTTGATTCCAAACGGTTCTATAAAATCATACGTCAGAAAAACGTCATACGTGAGAAAAACGCGAAAAACCATAGCGACCTGAAAAACGTGCTATAAACCAATGACGTTATTTTTTGTATACTCTTCTAAATTATAATAAATATTTTTGGAAAAAAAGGTTAATTAGTTCAAAGTTGAAGATCATTGAGAACGAGATTTTAAATATAAGATTTATGGATATAGTACTTTTTGAAACAAAACGTGGCGTTTAGTACTTTTTGAAATCAAACGAAGTGGATAAAGTACTTTTTGGAATCAAACGAAGTGGATACAGTACTTTTTCAAACAAAACGAATAAGAGTCCGCCATTGTGCTGGATATCGTACCTTTTGAAATTAAACTGGATATTCACCCTCGTTTTTCAAGGGATTAGATTAACTTTTGCTCCAAAACGATCCCATTCTTATGAAGAACTACCCCCCTAAAACCCTGGGAAAGTGTTAACTCAATTTCGATGAAAATGGTCTTTAGTACCTATTGGAATCAAACTCCTCAATTGCAAGCAGATATTGTAACGGTTACTACAGTTTATTTTTGTGTTTTACACCTGTTGGATTTTTGATTACTGTTTTTGAATTTAAGAAATTTCGTTTTCAGTCAGGCATTCAAGTTTCAAGTTTCAAGATCCCAAAAAGTTGTGGTTTCTAATTTTCAAATTGCGTTACATAAATATATTTTCTCTCACAAATATTTCCGGTCATCTTGCATATTGGAGTCAGATATATAAATTACTAAATTAAAACCATTGTAGGTCACCACTAAACCTTCAATATTAGTATTTGTAACTACACTGAAGTTGCAATCAGATTAAAAGAAAAAGTCTGCGAATTGGGAGTGGCACATACCTTCTTCGTGTCCATTACCCGATTGCTTAGATCATCAGATGCATCGTAAATCTCAAAACATCATTCCAAGTACCTTGCACTAACTTTAAAGATGGTTAGTGCACCCGCACAATTCCTGGAGAGTTCATCAAATTTTGTAGAAAAGATAGAAAAGTAGAAGTTAGGCTGTTACAAGGTTTTAACGTTTGCGCATGCGCAGAGACTACTATCTATCCGGGGGCAATGATTTTCTTGGGTACCCATTTACGCGTCAACCCGCGCAATCCCTTAAAATTTCATCAAAATAAGGGACTTCGTGTAGTTTTGCCCGTTATATGGATTTCATTACAGACGGACAGTCGGACACGAAACCAAAATTGTTCAGGAAGGTCCAAAACGTAGAACGCGTTATTATCAGCCACCCACGAAGTATGGGATAAAATTTTAAAAACAACGTGATTCGTATCAGGAATTTGAATAGATCACAATTTTGAAATCAAAAGAGGCCACCGAACACTGCACTATGAGAGGAGCACTATGAAAGTGAGCTTAAAACTGGTATTAAAAATCGAAATACACACTTATTCAAACCATACGTACATCTTGTGTTCTAAACTATGTGTTTTTATTCTCAATTATCGCTATCCAGTTTCATACACCTCTCAAGGCTGGGTACCAGCTTTTGTATATCTTCGTTATCGCTCCTTCTCTAAATGCCACTTCCTCACATATCCTTCACCTTCTCGTTGTTGGAAGTACTTTCTCCACCCAAGAGATACTTCAATTAAAAAATAATAATAATAATAAAAGTCAACGAAACTTTTTGTTACAGGCACCTTGACATTTTCGTGACATACATTTTATAAATAAAAAATGTTCAGCATGCTGTATCTACCTTCTTAGAATGTAACGATGATTCGTCCCATTTTTTCTGTTCACAGATCAAATCGAGCATGTTGAGGAGCATCAATAAACATTATTTCAGCGTTTACCTTCTAACACATATTTCATCTTTCAATGTGGTTCAATCTTTCCATGTAAATAAAGCCATCACTATCTCTATTCACCATTCAGCATAAATAATAATATGATGGCTTCATCGTGTGTTTATTTTACATGATTTATTTCCCATACTATACATGTGAGTTACTGACATGCAGGGACAAAAAGTTCTTTGAAGCTTCAATTTGGAGTATTGTGTTCATGAAAAATATTAGGGCTTAAATTCACATCAATAAATATGCTTGGTGCTGAATAAAGCAATAAGTACTTTTATTGTTATATTTGATATCAAATTGTCGTATAAGTGAATACAAATCAGAGGATCTCTCTGATGATATTTACCTAGTGTTGACAATAATGCAGTTTGGCATCACCCAAGATATATGTACACTAACTGTTATTAAGAATGAGTTATTTTAAACAGACATATCTATTATTGTTAAGTATTGCGTGAATATACGACATCGTATTAGGCATGGCATATAACTGTTCTGGTAATTTGGTATGATTGAGCTTTGTAGTATAAACAATTGAAGAATATTGAGATTTCACAGTGTTGTAGATAAATGTGCTTCTCACTGTCACCTTATATACAAGTATATTTAATTAACAAAAAAGTGGAACCACATGTAGAAAATTAACGAAATTCAAGGAACTGACTGCATGCAGAAGGGTCTTGCACCAACGCGCAATATAATACCCCTCATTCGTTGTTCAGAGCATAAAAATGGAGTGTGAAACTATTTAAAATAAGAAGCACTAAAGGTACCAACACCAATTTAAATGGAGAATCTTTCAGTAAAACCAATGGACCGCCCCAGTCTTTCGTTTTATTTCAGCGTTGTTGTAAATTTGTGATGAAACTTGGATTACTCAGAAAAATGAGCAATCAAGTTTGAATACCTTGGCAATGTTACTGAACGTTCAAATATGAACTCCTGTTCATCTACGATTAAGTAGTTTTGTTAGCTTTTGCTTGGCGGTAAACTATTTCTCATTTAGATCATTTGAGTAGAATCTGAGGTGGAGGCATCATCTACTTAGTCAAAGTAACAGAAATGTTACCAATGTAATTAATCGCGAGAAGTATTGAAATGGGATGTTGAACTTGTTGACTGCCATAATATGGTAACCCAAATCGGTATTAAAGATACTTTTAGAGGTTGCTGAATATAACACAAGGTAACTACGATTTTGCAGAACCAGTTGTCAATAATTATTATACGTATTAACAAACGCCGAAGAAAGCCGCTCTGATCTACGTAGTGCTACCAATATGCGACCAGAATGAAACTTTCATCATCAAATGAACGAGATTGATTTTGTAATAGTTGCAATACGAGCTGTTTAGTTGAAGACAAGAAAATATGTTGTTACGCCTGAAGTAGTTGAGGTGCGATTTTCAACTACAACGAAACATTTGCCGTATAGAACGGCTGCATGGGACTGATTTGCGATTGATAAGCAACAAAAATAAAGTATCTTTTTTATCAATTTGTTAAAGAGTGAATCTTGTATCGAATTTTCAGCAATGACTGCTTTCAAGTAATCGAAATGGTTTCAACATGACCTTTGGAAAGGAAGATGCATGATGTACCCCGTGTTTTTACGGGGTAAAATACTGCATAAAAGAGGCAATTAGGCATAACTTAATATTTCAGTTGGAAGTTGAAGAAGATTATTATTTATATTGATAAAGAAACAACAATGGATGTAAATTCATTTATCAACTTCAAGTAGGAACAGGAATTTATTATGAACGAATTCGATTGATTTTCGAATCACGTATGATGGAAGTAAACCAAATTTGAAACAAATTGACAACCAGAATAAAACTTCTGTCAATAAATGGACGAGAATGGTTATGGATCAGTTGCACTGATATACCCAAGTCGCGCAGTTGGACGGAATAAAATTATGTTCTTACTCCTTTAGTTGCAGCAGTTCGGTATGCAACACTGCAAACATTGCAACTACTACAGTTGCAACGTTGCAACCGTAAGCAACAAGCGCTTGAAATTGGTTTGGTATTGATTGCAACCAGCAAAACGGTTTATTTTTTCAACAATAAATTTGTTAAAGAGTCGATCTTATAGCAAATTGTCGGTACTTGTTGGTAATTTGTATTGACCAAGAAGATGCCTGCTGTTCAGTGCAAAGTATTACAGAATCAAGTGAGACCATTAGGGTAATAAATAAATCATTCAGTCCCCTGGAGGTTGAAGAATACTCACCTGAGGACATTGGTAAATCTCAATAGTTCCATGAGTGTTGTTTTCTTGAGTGGAAAATCGTTTCCTTTCTCTTTCTGGGAATAGATATATATATAAAATCTGTTTGATATAAGTACTGCAAATTAGCGTGACATTATTTTTATTATTTGATATTCAAGTCGAAGTCACGATGTAGGGAAATACGGAATATATATTGGGTTGATAAGGTAGGATAACAGGTACCTTTTATTCCGTACTTACCTGCCATCCAAGTTGATCCCACGAATTTCTCACAACGACAGTGATAATGATTTGCGATTTCTTTTGTCAAAGGAAGTACTTAGTTTGTTTTATCCGATCATTTACCCATACCAATTCATATTATTTACCTCAGAAGGATTAGTAATCATGTTTCTCCGTATCGTAATTTATGGTGAAAATGTGGACATTGTCACTTGACGAATTATTCCCATTGTCACTCATCTTCAAAGTTTTAGCTATTACGATTATTACGATTACCTCTCTCTTATAGAACTTCACGTCTAGCCTTAAAAGTAGATAAACCCTCATATAGAAATCGAATAGGATCTTGTAGTTGACGAATTAGGAAATATTTGAATTTTATGAATAAATTATACTCTTATCGGTGCCCCATGAATGTTGAATATGACTGAGAATATCACTGATTTCCTAAAACCAGGTGCAATTATTCTGTTGTACATAAAAATTAAAATATCTATTTCGTATATTTTATGAATATTTGTGCCTAAGAATCATGATACCCAAGGTTCATGGTGCCTCGGCACCATATCTACTATCCAGCGGTCCGCATTTAAGATTTTTCACTGCCGTTCACTGCCAGCACCCTCAAACCGCTTAAGAATTCTTTATTGTCATACGCACTTTACATATTGTAAACGTATCATGGAAGCCTATCATATTAACGTATTAATTCCTCCTGCTCTTTGTGCGCACAGCGTTTTTTGCAGGGTATCCCATTCGGTGCCTTTTGATGTCACTCCACCACTCAGTTGGTAGATTCATGAAACGGGTATCTAGTAATTTACATTGGTTTCAACTGTCTTCCACGAAATATTTTTAATCTCATCATGCCTTACCAAGTTCCTCCATATTGGAGATGAGGATTCTTTGGGAATAGCGTACCTATTACTTGGTACCATCGTGTTATACTATAATTTGTATTCATTTATGTCTCGATGTAACCCCATAATATATATTCATCATACGATATTACGAGTATTTACAACATTGGTGTTCGCTGCATCGTTTGATCAGTTACGAATCAAGATCCTCAACGTTCCCGTATGTCTGGTTTTATGAATCTTTGCCTACCATTCGGTTCATACTAGAAAGGAAATATAGTGTTTACGTATCTCGTTCAAAGAGGAAAAGTTTAATATTTTTGCTGATTCAGCATATCTTCTACTACCTACGGGTGATTCCTATTTCACGATTTGCTTCCTCTTCAAAGGAATAGTACCTCCAATAACTCATTTTGTTGATCCAATAACTAATTTTAAAAAGGAAACTTGAATCAAAGGTAGCTCTGGAACATACCCTGGAAAAAAATAGCTCATATATGTCGAAAATTAGTATGGGTCAAGCCAGGACTGTGACATTTGAGAAGTTTGTGTGAGTGGGTCAAAAATATTTAAAACTAATTCAATTTATTTGAAGTACCAATTCCAACAATTTAATGATGACAACAAGTACAATCTGAAATGACCCAAGCAGTCGGTATGAGGTATATACCTACTGCAAACCATGGCTGAGAAAAATCCAACACAAGATTATTTATTCTTAGAGCATCAAATCGTGCTGAAAAATAGGAATCACCCCGGTTCCTAATGCTGCTATTTCACTAAAAATTACTCATCCGCTGATTCCTTCTTAAATTTTGATTTTGAGCTTGAATTTCCAGTTAAGCACACAACGGTGAAGGTCCCAAATCCGTAACTCCACACTACGTTTATTTAACTAACCCTATTGTCGACAAGAACGCACATTATTGGTTTCTTCAATTCATAGATTATGTATATTTTACAACTCCCATTATTGAAATATCATGTTGTTGTGGGTGGTTTCTCATTACCGATGGTGCCTCCGCCTATATTAGGTCACCCTGGATAAACGAAATTTCATCTTATCCCAAAATTTTAAATAGATACTAGCAAATTCGATTAGACTTAGTACGCATATCACCCTTATAAATTAGCTTTTTACTTGTATTCGTCAAACTTTGATTTAGTAGCTTTGTTTTTCCACGTTGTCAAAAAGAAGCTAAGAAGCTCAACTAGACAACGTGAATTTTGATGTTGATTTTAATTGTATCATTTGTAATGAATAATTATTGAATTGAGAACGTCAGTGTTTGAGATTGTATTTTCATGGCCTGCTTACCTTCTAGAATTACGTGTAAGTGGAGCGATCAGCTTTCAGCAAGATGAAATGATCTCAGATGAAGACATACTGTCAGTGAATCAACTTATTCTCAATCGGAATGAACAATTATCGTATGATTCATGCTGGTCACACTCGACGTAACTGGAACATATTGTTACACAAGAATCTGTACAAATCATTGTTTGAATAAGTTCCTTCTCAAGATACACTGTGATTTACGTGATATTATGTGGCTAGTATCGCTTTACTATGTGCAATATATTATTCATATCAACTGTATTCTTTAAAATATATTTGGTGTTCGTGGAAAAATTCACGTATATGATTCATTCCATAAGGCATCGCCGTGTTTTGAATCCAAGTGCGTTCAAACCTCGTGATTAAGCATAGGTATCCATCTCATTTGCGCGTATTAATTTCAAACTGGTGCGTAAATTTTGGAGGTTCAGCATATTTTTGGTGTAGCTTTCGCTGTACGTGGTTCATAGTTAAATGTTATTATGTACTTGATGGTCGCTCGTCGATTTCGCAATCCGTGATGAGCTCGTGTAACCGACAGTTGAACGTAGTAAATCATCATTAGGTATATCGTCAGTGTTGTAATTAGAGCCTCTAGTTGTAGTGACGTTAGATTTAACTGCTCTTTTCATGAAAACATGTCTTATCTGTACACTTTTTCCTGCCCTCTCATTATAAAAAATATCTATGCAAGATTATAAAATGAAATGTCCATAATTTTCATTTGAGAGGTTTTGAAAAACGTCATTCAATCAAAAATAAACAACAAACTATTATAACTTCAATATATAATATACTCGTATATCGCATAAAACTTCGGAACACTGTTTCCTTTTCAAGCTACTCGTGCAAATTCACCGCGATGTGAACTCGATCAACCTATACGTGGATGTTGTGAGCCCCGTAAGAAGTTTGCAATCGGAATACATAACCAGAAGAACTAGACGAAGTTCCAAATTTTACTACCTCTAGATGATATATCCCATGCGATACATGTACCTTCTGCCCTTCCGACAAATGTAAATAAATCAACCACCCCTTATGTAAATCATGTTCAAATAATCAAAAGTGTTGTGTGCATACAGACGCATGTGAGTCAGTATCCTGGAAATGATAATCGTTTCTGTCGTAAATAGGACAGTGTGAGCAATACATAAAATTAGACAACAATCTCTTACAGTACAAAATTCCGTTCTGTTGTTCGTGTTTTATTATTTTTAAACGGGAGCGTTGCTCTTGTATGTGATCAAAATAGAAATTCATTCCAGAAGTATACATTACATACTGCATTCTGTGATTCATTAAATAAGGCTTATGTAAAAAAAAAAGTTATGAATAAATTGAAGGAATGAAATGGAAAATAAAAAAATGGTAAGTACATATTAACTGATAAACAGTTTATTGATTGTGTATTGCTATATTTACCACATTAAATACCTATATTGAGTGTTCTATCACCTACCAATTTAGTAAAGCTCTTTCCTCTAATCTGTACTTACTTGATGAAACTGCCATCCGTTATTCCATATGAGACCATTCTTGAGCGTTTCTATTTGAAAGCTTTGTCGAAAATTTTTGTTGAACCCTATTTGAGAAAATTGTAAGCAGGTTTCCAGTAGCGTTAGATGAAATTTAAGTCCTAAATCTTGAGAAAAAATTGATAAAATATGAAGCCGATTGATTCATAACGTCATACAACACGAGTTGAATTGGCACCAGTTCATCGTTGGCCTATTTAAATAGTAATGGTCTAGGTGTATTTATGTATTTAAAATCTAATGATATAATCATGCCGCTAATGTTATCAGTGCAAAACGCTCTGTTTTTTATTTTGATGCATTGCATTTATCGGGTACATGAGTCAAATGTACTCAATTTAGTGTTGAAACAACTGAATGGATGCTCGTTGAATGTGTTACAAATGTTTTAAGGGATACAATCATTGCATACTCGTGTATTTTCAACTGTTAAACATTGTTAAATAATATATATAATAAATAAATATATATAAATAGGCGTTATAAAAACTGTGAATAGAATTTGAAACTATAAATGTGTATAATTTATGTTGATTGTAATCCGAAGTGTATGTACGTAGTCTGTTGAACATAATGTACCTTATAACGTCTGACTTTTATTTGAGAGCTTGTCAGAACAATGTCCCGTGATGTGCAAATGCTTAATTGTATATTTATCAACTTGAACATAATGATTTGTGTGTACCTATCCTATAGTTGCAAGCGCACAGGTTATTCAGTTCTGCAAGTTCTTCTCGGTTGGATTCCTTCAGATTATTTTAATTGCAAATCTACTGAGTTATCAACTTATAAGGCGTTAGGTAGCTGGATAGCTAGTAGATCTACACATTGCAAGGTGAAAATAGGTTTATACAGTCCGTCTTCATAATTTAAGAAGCAGGCTCTTCTTGTTTGTACATAATGTAGTTGCGAATCACATTTATTTCAACGCATACGACTTCCTTTGACTCACATAAAGTTCATTGTAAAATGAAAATCACATCCAAACTGTAAAATTGATAGCTCTTCCTCCCTGACCATTAGAGACATCGTCTTTCCCCCAATCGGTCAACGTTATCTATTCGAAGATTCATTATGTTATAGCATGGCAACGCTGAGCGATTGTCGGTCATTAAGATTCACTGTAGTCAACCATGTACATAACTTAGTTCAAGACACGTTTCTCATGTTTTCAATAAAACCGCAACAGATTGCCATAATATAAAAAAAGAACTTTATCTCTTAAGAATTTTGAACTATCCAGCTTCCTGGCAATGTGCGTTGAAGGACGATAATGTAATCCCAAATCTCAACAGCAAACAGCAACCCAGACTTTTTACCTGTACCTATTTCAAGTGTTATAAAAATGCCTGTTTTGTGAAAGTATGATCATATCATAAACATTTGATATCTTGTTGAGATTTGATTATTTTCGAATGATGTTGTGCTGTTCCTTGAGAACACTAGTGATTTTATTTTCATATAGATACCCCGAAATCAGCTGTTAACGCTTATGGAAACGGAAATTCTATTTGGGTATTGATTCTTTAAAACGGTGTCAAGTCATTCATTATGCAATTTGTATTGTATACTTTTCCCTATGCCAAAATTCAATTGACGGTAAATGACTGTTGGATTGAAACCATTTGAATTGAACCTTTGCCTATTTCAAAAATATATATAATTAAAAAAATGTACTTGTTACTACCCAGAACTGTCCGACGATACTGTAGATCACCATCCTGAAGTCAGACTGGCGACATTAAGGCCAAACATCTCCGATTTTATTAAATTTTTTTTTTCTTCACTAGATGGCAGTACAGGCGATTGTAGCAAAAGGGGCAGTCGTAGCCCACATTTCTCTCTCCACCAGTTCAAGTGATTTTAATTTTGAAAACGGGAATGTACTCATTATTTGTTTCCAAATGGCGCTCAACTGAAATTTTCTAATTAAAATTGTAATTTCAATTTTATTATGAATTTTAAAGTTCAAATTTTAAAAAAATTCAAAACTGAACTTGTAGCGCCAAACTACAAACTAGCCTGGAACTAGCAAATATTGGGCGTAAAGCATCGACGGCGAAAAACAGGAATTCCAAGAAGGGGGCGGATGAGCAGCTGAGCCCCTAGGTGTCATCCACTGGACTCATTACCGGAAATCTGTTGGCCACCTCCTCTTCCGCGAACCAACACAAATAGTTCGCGGTCCCCAATTTTTGTTAATTCATTCTGATCCCAAGTCTGTTCATTTCTTCAATTCTGAATTCCCTCTCACATTGAATTTTGGAGCATCCTGAATAATTTTGATGAATGTCTATTCGTCTAACGGTAGTTTCCATGCCATTAGTAGTTCCTACCTACCTACCGACTTGTTAAACAACAAGGAAATCATAGTTGGCAGGTACCTATCTTATGTGTGAAATACTACCTACATAAATTTGTAATACGAACAAAAGTTTTAGGTTGGGCATTGTTGGTAGGTAAATATGTACTTCCTTTAGGTACCTTCTAAATACAAGGTGGAATTTTCATGAGGAAATATTATAGGAAATCGCAGAGGATAAAATTAGATGTTTCCGGGCCAAATTTATGGCCATAATCTTTTTCGTTTAGAACTTCAAAAACAAACATTTTCCCTCACTTTTCGTTACAGAGATCATTGAACAACTTTGGTTCTGTGTCTATCAGTGGAAATTTCCACGTTACGGATTAAACTATAAGGAAACATAGCCCGATTTTGATGAAATTAGCACGATTGTTGCGGATGGGCTTCGAGATCAGGCGGATAAGGTAGGAAGGAAGGTAGGATCCGACAGCTAGCAGAGACTGCTGTTGTTTGATTGCTCGATTTTGCTAGTTCGTGTATGGGTCATGGAAGATTACGCTTTTTACAATCTAATCAGTGGGTGTCGCGCATACTGTAAATTTTTACCAAGTGGAAGTGGCACATAGCTTCCTCGTATTCATTAAATGTATAGCTAGGTAATCCGAGAGAATAATAATCAGCACTAGCAACTAACCAACCGAGTTTGAGAAAATGGAATTGTTAGGTAATGAGAAAATTATGATTAGATGTACCCGAGAATGTGATTATTTTGACGGAGAAGAAATTTATAGAGGAACTTCCGAGGCCCAACCCACACCACACCAATCCCTACTTTATTTCCCCTATTTTATACGGGAAACTAGCTTGATGAGTTCTATCAAAACAAACTGAAATGCTGATGATCTTATGTGTATTGAAGCATTTGAAGCTGTGTGCAAAAACTTGTGGTTTATTCGGGATGAAACATTTGCCCAGCTATTGGTGGACACTTGTCCTTCAACAAGGATGACAAAACTAAGGCTGGAATAAAACTGTGAGGTTTCAATCACGGCGAGTTCGTCTTCCGTGTTGATGGAATCGAGGTTGCTTACAGGTAAACCAATAGCTGGGTAAATGTTACACCCATAAAAAAAATCTTCCAGCTGTATCTCCTTATTCTACCCCAGCAAAAAAATCCCTTGTAAAATCAGTAAGCTTCAAAGTGCAGATTTGGAATTTTTTTTAAAGTCACCTTCCTAGAAGACATCGGTGGCTGATATAGCTGGAGCGGCTATTCGATAAACCTATGTGCCCATCTGTAGACACAAACATACTTCTGTATCCTCTACTTACGGTATTCTTTTCTTCACAAATATACATACCTACCTACCTATTCTACGGGCATGCTTCCACACCAAGTATGAACGTATATCGCTGTTTGTTTAAAATCGTGGGTGGGTGTGGGAGGATTTGAACGTTAATTAGGTGACAACGCTTCCGAAGGTAAGTAGCTACATTATAATTCATGTCCACCGAAATAATAAACAATCACAACTAACACAGTAATTCCCCGATTACCTTTAGATCACTTCCCTCATAGGTTTTGGATCAGTTTCTCTTTGGTTTTTGGATCAGTTTCTTCAAACATATTGATCAATTTCATTTCAACCTTTGGATCAGGTTCCCTAGTTTAATTGGTTTCTATATTGTGGATCAGTTATTCCAACAGTATTCCGATCAGTTTCTCAACTTTCTTTGAAGACAGATCTAATCGAAAGTCTCAACACACTTGTTACAACAATTTCTGTAATCCAGGTCAGTTTTCATATAAATATATAAAGATAGGTTTCTGTATGTGCTAGGATCACGTTCTCACTGGCCCTTTCTTGTCAACTAACTGTTAGTCTTTCCTCGAATGTGTAAGGTACTAGGTAGTTTTGAAAACCTAATATGTGCTAGCTCTGGTGAAGCTATGTGCTCCACTCACGTTCATTACCCTCTCATCACCGAACTGTTCGATATCCCCCATATTTGGAAGGGTATTTTGCAGTTCCGACGACCTCCTATCCCATTACCTACCCAACTTTATTATGGATGACGAGGGAGCTATGTGCTACACTCACTTGGTAGAATACCCTCTCATCACCTACCCGAACTAAATAGTCCCATTCAATCTACCAAGTCTACCTTACAAATTCGAGGTGAGTCTAATAGTTAGGAGATGAGAAAGGCCCAGTGAGAAAGCGATCCTAACACCTCATCCAAACACAATACGGAAACTCATCTTTATATATTTGTATGGAAACTGACCCGGATTACAGAAATTGTTCTACCTTACGTCTACCTGATTCACCTTACTGCAACTGATCCACAGTAAGGAAACAGATCAGCAAATTCAGATAGGTAGGTAGGTACAGATTGAAGTCGCTTCCGTGCCGTTCTGTAGATACAAACTTACTACCTTTCATAATCAATGATATGGTTAGTATTACAAGAGTAAGTACCATTGAGTTAATATGTGTCCCAAACTATTAGATAGTACGTCACTGGTGTCATATTAGTGTGATAGTTACTGTGAACCTCCCTAGGAATTGTTGTTACGAGTGTGTTGAGACTTTCAATTAGATCTATCTTCAAAGACGGTTGAGAAACTGATCGGAATACTGTTGGAATAACTGATCCACAATATGGAAACCAATTAACCAAGGCAACCCAGACAAGGGAACCTGATCCAAAGGTTGAAATGGAATTTATCAATATGTTTGAAGAAACTGATCCGAAACCTATGAGGGAACTGATCTAAAGGTAATCGGGGAATTACTGTTAGTTGTGATTGTTTATTATTTCGGTGGACATGAATTGTAATGTTGCTACTTACCTTCGGAAGCATTGTCACCTAATTAACGTTTAAATCCTCCCACACCCACCCTCAATTTTATACAAACAGCGATAAACGTTCATACTCGGTGTAGAAGGATGTCTGTAGTATTTTTTTTTTTTTTTTTTGGTTTATTTTTTCAACGAAACAAATTATTTTTGACATAATCGCATGTGGGGTGCTGTGGTTTCATCAATATGATGATTTTAAAGGCATTTCAAACGGTTTGATGTACTAAGTAGTACTAAGTAGTACTGTTTTGGGAGATCTCTGTGCAGTTTGTATTCCAATCCCTCGTGCCAAACCTTGTCAAAGGCCTGTGCCACATCCAAAAAGATACTAGTATTAAACATGTCGTAATAAACGAAAACAGATTTGTTTGAAAGCGGGTATATTTAATATCGTTTTGATAGAGACAAGTGCACATGTAACAGAATGGAAGTCAACTGAACTGAACAGGAAAAGAGCAATAGTGGTGGTAGCATCCCCGAGAGGGGGAGGACCCCACATCCCATTGGTTAAATCAAAGATAAGGGAGATTGTCAATCCAACACCCCCACTCAATCTCACAAAACAGAATACAAATTATAGATCAAATTTAGCAACAACTTAAAAGTATAAAACAGTTCAACTGAGAACACGAAGTATCACATTTCTACAATGCCAAGAATCAATCGAAACTTTTTAAATAAATTTGCAGGTAAAGGCTTGGTCAGCACATCTGCTGCCTGTTCAGTTGTAGGTACATAAGAAATTTTAATAATCTTTTTCTCGACATAATCTTTAACAAAGTGGAATCTAACATCGATATGCTTTGTACGTTTAGTCTCCCATGTACTTGCCATAGCGATACAAGACTGATTATCTTCGAAAATCTCTACTGGTCCACAATTTATATTCATAGAGTGATTTAGTACCTGCTTGATAAAAATTGATTCAGAAACTCCCTCAGCAAGAGCGATATATTCGGCTTCTGAGGAGGAACGTGATACAGAATTTTGCTTCTTTGTCTTCCAACTTATAATATTATTGTTAAGCATAACAGCAAAACCTGAGTAACTTTTCCTATCAATTCTATCTTCAGCGTAATCAGCATCACAGAACGCAGTTAGTGAGAAAATTTTCTTTCCAGAATTTTTAAACATCAATCCAAAATTTTGGGTTGCTTTGAGATACCGCAAAACATTTTTTAAATAATTCCAGTGTTCCTCTGAATATTTATTTTGGAACTGGCCGAAATACGAAATAGCGAAACTTAAGTCTGGACGAGACCCGAGCATGATATACATAAGGCTGCCTAAAAGTTCCTTATAAGGTCCTTGAAAATTATCTAGATCAGAACATCTCTCCAAATGTAATTTTGGTTGCAAAGGAATTGAAGATTCTTTAGCATTTTCCATTCGAAATTGTTTAAGCACTTTACTAATAAGTTCCCTCTGATTTACAAAATAACAATCCTTTTTCTTCACTATCTCGAGGCCAAGAAAAGTCATCTTATCACTCAATTCAAAAGAATTCATTTTAAATTTACGGCTTAGGCACTCCTTCACCTGAGTTCCCTGCTCAATTTTGTTGGAGATCATAAATACATCATCTACCCAGAGTAACAAATATGTACCTTCTTTGGAGTATAGACAAGGATCAGAGAGGCTTCTTTTAAACCCAAGACTAACAAGTTCATCATTAACACATTGGTTCCAACACTTTGGTGAGTTCTTTAAACCGTAAAGACTTTTCCTCAGTTTGAGGCACTTCGAGTCACTCATCCCGAGTCCTTTTGGAGTCCTGATGTATACAGGCTTTGGTAAATTGGCGTTCAGAAAAGCGCTGCAAAAGTCCATCTGAGTGCAGACCATATTTCTCTCGACTGCGACAGCCAGCAGAAGGCGAAGTGTGCTCATTCGAGCTACTGGAGCATACAGGTCTTCACCGCTGCAGTCCTGCTGAAACCCACGAGCCACCAGCCTTGCTCTTTTGATGACTTTCCCTTCACTATGTTTCTGACGAAAGATCCATCTCGTGTCGATCAATTTGACTCCAGGCGGCTTGTCTACTATCTCCCAAGTCGCGTTTCTTTCCATATTTTCAAGTTCTTCATTGATAGCCCGAGTCCATTCTGAGCTCTTTACCGCCTCTTCAAACGTCTGAGGTATTTCCGACGGTAGAAATCCAGTTGACAGCGCTGCATATGTCAGGTCGTAATCCTTCAGATGACTTGGTATACCACATTTCCTTGTAGACCTTCTCAGCTGGTCAGGGTTATCTCTTGGCTCTGCTATTTCATCTGACGAAACGAAATCTTCATCCTTAACTGACTCTTCATCCTCATTGCTTGTTCCATCACCACTCTCCTCATCCTCAACATTTTCATGCAGAGGACGTTCTTCCACCTTCCCCTGCTCCAAAACTTCACAGAAACAAGGCTTCTTTGGGCTTTCTTCAAATACCACACTTTTAGCTGTGATGATCTTGTGGTTTTGAGGGTCCCACAGGCGATAACCGTTGTGGGTATATCCTACCATGATCAGGGACTTACTTCTTGGTGCTAACTTCCCAACTCGATCCTCCTTAGGTATGTGAGCGTATGCAGTCGATCCAAATACCCGGAGTTTCTCTATATCAATCTTCTGACTGTACCAGATCTCAGCTGGCATCTGAGGTGGACTAAGAGCTCTGGTCGGAAGGCGATTCAGTACGTAAACAGCAGTCGCAACAGCACAACCCCACATATTCCTGTTCAGCCCCGAGTCCAAAATCATACAACGAGCAATATTCATTATTGAGCGATGGTATCTCTCGCATACTCCATTTTGAGCAGAATTTCGCGGAATATTCCACTCGATATCAATGCCTCGACTCTGGCAAAAAGCGACAAATTTTCTATTCTTATATTCTCCGCCCTGGTCCAAACGAATACGGGAGATGCGTGAGCCAAACCGTGCAGTAACAAGGGCTTCATAGGAACGAAATTTGTCAAATACCTCGCTCTTTTCCTTCAATAAATAAATATGAGCGAAATGAGAGAAGTGATCGATGAACACGACGTAGTAACGAAAACCGTCGTAGGTGGCAGGCGTAATTGGCCCAACAACATCGCTGCTTATCACTTCCAAAATACGCTTTGGCTTTCGATCAATAGGAATCGACACATAAGGTTGCTTTGTTTGTTTACCTTTCATACAGATTTCACATAATCCATCAACAGGGTAAGCAGAGGAATGTCCCATCCTCCTATGTAACAGCATTTTATCGAACTGAGTCCCGGCGGCGCTTGAGTGGTTCATTTCCAGATCGAATTTTACCTCGTACAGATTTCCTTTCCGATCACCAGTCACCACCAAACGATTCCGTCTCATGATTTGCACTCCTTTCTCCGTGAAAATTACATCAAAACCGGCACTGGCTATCTTTGGAATTGACAACAAGTTGAAAGGAAGTTCGCGACACATGAAAACGTTGTTGATTTTGAGTGGCTGACCATTAACAACAACTGGCAGAGTTCCGCACTTCGTCGCGAGTATCTTCTCACCCTTTTTCGCCACTGATATTCCGATTTCGATATCCCTCGCATTAATAAGGAATTGCTCAAGTTCCGAGGTGATCAGGTGATTAGTTGCAGCTGAATCGGCATAGAAAAAACACGAATTCTGACAACGGGAAAGCAGTGATAACGGATCATTATCAGTTTGTCGGTTGACTTCTCCCACTGCGCTCCGCTTTCCGTCCGAAACCAGTGCCTCAGCAGAACACAAGAAAGCTAACTCCTCTTCATTTTCCACAAAATTCGCATTATTTTGTGAGTTTTGAAGTCGACTCGGGCAAAATCGGCGTATGTGCCCTGGGAGGTGACAATAGTGGCATTTAAACGGAAATGATCCACTTTGTTGAGAATTGTCTTCGCATTCACGATTCTGACTTTGATTCTGAGCGGGTTGGAAACTTCCCCGACCTCTTCCGAATCTTCCCGAATACGAACGACGACTTCCCCGACTGCCCCTCCATCTTCCTCGACCACCATTTGCATTTCCCCTAAATCCCGAGAAAGCTACTTGTTGCTGGGTTCCGTTACTTCCGCTTCTTTTAAAAACATTCTGCTCTTCCTGAAGTAGCTTATTTTTGACGTACTGGTAGGTAATCGACGACTTTTCCTTGTTAAAAGCGATATCAAGGGATGTAACGATGATGTGGAACGATTGGGGCATGGCCGCCAGGAGCATCGGGATTTTTTCTTCTTGAGACAAAGAGCCCCCACTTGCCGCGAATTCCTCGGCTTTTCTATCAAACATTTCAATGAAATCCGATAGCGAACCTCGCACGAACTTCATACTTCCGAGTTCACGTCTGATCGAAGCTTGAGCTGATAGGCCTTTTTGAACGTAAGTCTCTTCCAGTGCTTGAAACATTTCTCGAGCCGTCATTTTCCCGCGTACACAATCCAACACCTTGTCGTCAATACACCTGATTAAAATGTCTCGAGCTTCCAAATCCTTCTTGAGATAATCCTCGTTCAGAACGTCCGCGGCCTTCTCGGTCAGGGCCTCCAGCGCGCCGTTCTTTTCTAGGAGCATTTTAAAACGATATTCCCACTTGGCAAAGTTTGTACCATCGAAAGGTTTCAACCCGGTCACTGTGATTGCGCTCGCCATTTTATTCCGCGTTCCACGCACGACCGTTTTCCGACACAAGAAAAAACTCACTCGCTAATTTTCCGCGATTTAGGTAATTCACTAACGTCACTGGGCCTTCATAACCTATTAAACATGTCGTAATAAACGAAAACAGATTTGTTTGAAAGCGGGTATATTTAATATCGTTTTGATAGAGACAAGTGCACATGTAACAGAATGGAAGTCAACTGAACTGAACAGGAAAAGAGCAATAGTGGTGGTAGCATCCCCGAGAGGGGGAGGACCCCACATCCCATTGGTTAAATCAAAGATAAGGGAGATTGTCAATCCAACAACTAGCACATATTTTCTTGCCTTCGAGGGCCTTTTCTATTATGTTAGTGATTCGATGGACTTGATCTATCGTTGAATGTTTTTTTCTGAATCCGAATTGGTGATTTGGAATTAAATTTCTATCTTCTATCAATGGTTTGAGACGTTTTAGAAGCAATTTTTCAAATAGTTTTGACATAACAGGGAGGAGGGATATTGGTCGATACCCCGTCTTCTCGTTTGGTGATTTTCCTGGTTTGGAGATCATGATGACTTCAGCAACTTTCCATTGGGAAGGTACGTGTTTCAGTCTAAATGTAGCATTGATAATGTGAAGCAATTTCATCACTGCTTTATCGGGAAGCTCTTTCACTACACGACCTGATATCAGGTCGTAGCCGGGCGTTTTTTTTGCATTAATGTTGCTTTTTATTTCATCCTTAAGTTCCTTCAGTGTCACTGGGAGTATTTCGAGTTCGTCGATTTTTTCCGTCCGAGTTGTATTTTCGTCTGGTATTTGATTTGGTAATGGTTGAAAAGTTTCGAAGAGATGTTCAGCAAAAAGGTCTGCTTTCTCTATAGGTATTACTTCTGGCCCAAGTTCCATCCTCCTTTTTGATTGGAGGTGAGAGGACTTTGGGACGTTTCAAGTTTTTGGTAACCTTGTAGAGAGAGTACTCCGTATCTTTCTCCGCAGTCAGAGTAGTTAGAAAGTGATCAACTGATTCATTTTCCATGGTTCTGATTAGGTGTTTAAGTTTGTTTGCGTATCTGTTAAGTATTGTTTTGTTTTCGGATGTTCTATTATTTTTCCACTTTCTCCTCGCTTTTCGTTTCGCATTCAGTAAATTTCTCAATTCCAATGGATACAATTTTTGATTGTCACAATTGTTGTTTCGAGTTACTCGTGTATTTTGCCAGGCTGCTTGTTGTATATTATTAATAAAGAGGTCAAGTTCATCTTCTATTTGTTCAGGGGTTTTCATTGGTACTTTCAGGTTTATAGTTGTTTCCAGTTGTTGACGGGAACAGGACCAGCAAGTTTTCCTATTGAACAAACTTGGAGTTTTTTCTCTCAGGATAACTTTTTCACTGATTGTTACGATAATGGGTGAATGATCAGATGGTAAGTCGTCAGTATCCTCTACGTTTATGTATCCACTTGAGATACCTCTGCTTACAAAGAAGTCAATTAGATCAGGGGTAATGTTGGGATCAGTGGGCCAATATGTAGGCCTGCCAGACGAGTAGAAATCGCACTTGAGTATACTTGCTGCTGCATACAGTTCTTTACCTTTTGTTGTTGTTAACCGTGATCCCCAGTATGTATTTTTGGCATTATAGTCTCCTCCGATAATGAAGTTGCTTCCTAGCCTTTCAAAAAGACTTTTATAGTCATCTTGCTTCAAGTTATGTCTCGGGGGACAGTAAATTGCTGCTATTCTGAAACATTTGTTTTTGAGTTGCACGTTGACCGAAGTTACTTGCATTTTTTCCTCCTCAATTTTCAGTTCTTCGTGATGCACTACGTTCTCATTAATTATAATTCCTGAGCCTCCTCTAGCTTTATTGCTAGGGTGAATTGTGTGGTAACAAACGTACCCTTTTATTTTAACGTAAGAAGAACGAGTGAAATGAGTTTCAGAGACGAGAAGAATGTCTATCTTGTTGGAATGGAGAAATACTTCCACTTCTTTTATGTGATTCAGTAAACCATTTGCGTTCCATGTTGCTATTCTTAATGTTGGATCTATCATATTATTCCGTAGTTGGTTAGACTTTTTTCTAATTTGGCTATTCTCTCAAATAACAGCTTATTAGTGTGATTTTGTTCGTTTAATCTCTCTAGTATTTGTCCGAACATTTTTTCAGTGCTGGACACGTTCACCTCTTTTTTTGCAACTACGTTAGCATATGAAGCGTTGGAGGTGGAATCACCTGCTATTGCTGTAGTAAGCGATTTTCGTCTGCTACCACTTCTTTCGGTGGAATTATTTTGTCTTCTGAGTTCTTTCACTTGGGGTTTGGTGGCATTGTTCCTCATTCTTTGTAGCTCTTTAGCTACTTCGCAGCCGCGATAATTTGCTGGGTGATTCCCTTTACAATTAACGCATTTTGGAGTTTCAGCCTTGTCTAGAGGACATTCGGCTGTAATGTGTGGTCCAGCACATTTCACACATGCTGGTTCTTTTCCACAGTAGGATTGTGTATGAAGATAGCTTTGGCATTTTTTGCATTGAGGGATACGTTTAGATGCGTTCTTTAACGGTTCAATCTTCACAACTATGTTGAGGATAGCCTTTATGTTATGTATATTGTTAATATCATCATTTTTGTCAAATGTTAGCATGAAGATAGGAAGAGGTTCTTGAAAGGTTTCAAATACACCTCTCTCGTTTTTCTTTTTAACTTTCTTTAGTATGTTAGTGACATCCAAGATATTAAAACCTTGAATTCTCAGGTCTTCGATAATTTCTCTTTTATCACATGACGCGTGCAGACCTCTAGCCATGACCTTAATAGGCCTCTCAGCTTTGTCCTGGTAAGTGTACCATTGTTTTTGCTCTGATCGTAGATTCTCTGTGATCAATTTCCAATTGTCACGAGAATCCACGTTGATTTTCCAGACGTCATTGTTCAGGGAAGTGACTTTGTATTTGTCTTTGGGTATGTCTTTGATGATGTCTTTAATCGATGAATAGCTCTTCATGCCTACAACATTTATAGGTGGAGGAGGTGGGTCTTTTTTTGTTTTATATCTGATAGTTTGTTCACAACCTTACCATCCTTGGGTTTGATCGAGGAATGAGCTCCTTCTGGTGATGAACCAGCTTTGCGTTTTTTGCGTGATTTCTTTAGGATCCAATCCGTTTCTCTAGCGAGGTCTTCTTCATCAGTACTATAAATCTTAAGAACCTGGGGTTGAGTAGGTTTGGGTACCCCTTGCTTGTCCTCAAGAATTTTTACTTTTCGATTAAGATCCACTATTTGGTCATTGGCCTGATTTAGGTAATCGCAAAGTGAAGTTACGATACCATACAAATGATTGAATGCGTTACTTACGTGAGGGTCCACACTTCGAATCGCATTTGTCGCCTCACGGTGTTGCAATAATTGTTGCCTCGTTTCCGTAATAACGACCTGAATAGTCGGCTGGCCTTCATTGTTGCCCGGGTCATCCATTTCATAATGTAAACATCACCGTCCACTGGGCACTTGTATATTTTTTTACGCGAGAGAACTGTCCGATGTTGACTCAACGAGGTTTCGCACAAGACTGATACAAGACTAAGCAGATAAAAGACTCACCCAATGCTAGAGCTCCAAACCAGATGAAAAGAGCAGTCAGACCCCTTATCACCACCAGGTGAGCACTTCATAATGAAAAAACACTCTTATAACACGGTTTTTGATTATTTTTATCACAAATCATGAAAAACCTTAGAGAAAACAAGAAAGTCAATGTCCATGGCAAAGATTTTCAACAAAAATCACAATAAAACCCTACAATTATGCTAATAGCTGGAGAGCACTCTTAGAGGTGTAAACATTATGGCACCAAGAGCAAGACTAACCATCCCTAACCATCCCTAACCATCCCTAACCATTCCTATCCATTCCTAACCATCCCTAACCATCCCTAACCATCCCTAACCATCCCTAACCATTCCTAACCATCCCTAACCATCCCTAACCATCCCTAACCATTCCTAACCATCCCTAACCATCCCTATCCTTCCCTAACCATCCCTAACCATCATTAACCATCCCTAACCATCCCTAACCATCCCTAACCATCCCTAACCATCCCTAACCATCTCCAACCATCCCTAACCATCCCTAACCATCACTAACCATTCCTAACCATCCCTAACCATCCCTAACCAGATACAAGACTCACCAGATACAAGACTAAGCAGATAAAAGACTCACCAAATGCTAGAGCTCCAAACCAGATGAAAAGAGCAGTCAGACCCCTTATCACCACCAGGTGAGCACTTCACGATGAAAAAACACTCTTATAACAAGATTTTTGATTATTTTTATCACAAATCATGAAAAACCTTAGAGAAAACAAGAAAGTCAATGTCCATGACAAAGATTTTCAACAAAAATCACAATAAAACCCTACAATTATGCTAATAGCTGGAGAGCACTCTTAGAGGTGTAAACATTATGGCACCAAGAGCAAGACTAACCATCCCTAACCATCCCTAACCATCCCTAACCATCCCTATCCATCCCTAACCATCCCTAACCATCCCTAACCATTCCTAACCATTCCTGAAGGGATACTGCTCGGATGACTGCGAGTTGGATCTTAACTCGTACCCATCCGGCTATATGCGATTGAGGTTTGCTCCACTTGTCTCTTTTGAAAGCTTATAAATTCTCTGTGGAGTACTGCTTCACTCGAGCACACCAGAGGTGTGAAAGTGCCACGAAGTTCCTCTGCTGCAGTTTCGTATTTTATATGCTTAGATCATGCTACTGACTCAGATATGTCGGACCATTCCCGGGTAGAGTAGGAAGTGGCGTCAGTGTTAATAACGCGGTTGTCAAAGAAAGACGCCCTTTCCCTACTCCAGACCCCTTGGACTTTCATATCAGCTATGAGCCGGGTGCATGATAGGTATGTAGGTATGTATATTTGTGAAGAAAAAAATACCGTAAGTAGAGGATACAGAAGTGCGTTTGTGTCTACAGATGGGCACATAAGTTTATCGAATAGCCGCTCCAGCTATATTAGCCACCGATGTCTTCTAGGAAGGTGACTTTAAAAAAATCCAAATCTGCACTTTGAAGCTTACTGATTTTACATGGGATTTTTTTTGCTGGGGTAGAATAAGGAGATACAGCTGGAAGATATTTTTATGGGTTTTCCTGTAAGCAACCTCGATTCCATCAACACGGAAGACGAACTCGCCGTGATTGAAACCTCACAGTTCTATTACAGCCTTAGTTTTGTCATCCTTTTTGAAGGACAAGTGTGCACCAAAAAGGATACCAATAGCTGGGCAAATGTTCCATCCCGAATTAACCACAAGTTTCTGCACACATTAGATCATTCATCTTTGTTTGACGAGCTATGATCGCATCAGCCTTTCAGTTCGCTTTGATAGAACTCATCAAGCTAGTTTTCCGAACATCAAGATGATATGCTTCAAAGGCAACCACGAGACAATAAGAGAGAAAACCATTTTTACCGCCCACCAAACTTGGCGGACTTTCTACAACAAATGCGACCGATCATTTCTATTCCGAACTTTTTAAATATGACCACGTGAACATTGGACCACACTGGTCATGCTTATCAACTCACAGAGTAATGAAGACAACTTTATTATTACAGATTTAGTCTGGATTCAGGGGAGAGTAACTACACATTAATTTTAGACCTGGCTGTATTTATTGAGAATATTTTAACAATAGTGAACAAACAACTGATGACTTTAACAAATACTATTTACAATTATCAACATGGGAGAGAAAAAACATTGAATAGTACTTAATAACTACTATTTGAGCCTTGTTGTATGATGAACTTTGCGACAAGCAGATTCGTGTGTTTCGATTCTGTTTGGGAGAAACTTTCTCTTGCAAACAGGACAAGGAACAAGCTTTTCTTTATATTGTTCGTACTGTTCTTCGTTATTTACAGCTGATCCTGCAAAAGAACCAAACCCATACGAATTAAATTACTAGCGGCGGGGTTGTGGAAATCCATATCAATAAAAATGGAGTTAAGAAGAACATAGTCTATTTCTACGAAAGCAATGAGTTACTAAGTTAGATCGATTTCGACGGTTAGGTCATCATCAGTAACAAACAATAACTGAAGGTACATCACAGAGAGCACAGTTTATATTGTCGCAGCTGAAAGGGAGCTTGAATCCCTTTGGTCGAGAATGTGAAAAGCATACGCAATCAGATTGAAGCAGATATAAGTGAAAGGAGAAATTGAATCCTATTGTTTAAGAGAAGTTCTGGGAGGATCAACAAATGCCAATCTAGGCAGAAAACGCTGCAAATTATTACACAATGGTTTATTATTTTTCTATATAGATCACTCGTCTACAAAATCACCAACCATCCAATATGAAGAGAAGAAAAAAAAATCAAAATCACCAAACATCGATCGCATTTCGGTCAGCTCTAATTTGAACGGAGATTAGGCCTATTTTGCAATTCACACTCGTGTTTTGATTTATATATATATATTTCAATATAAACCCTTAAATTTTCGTAGGAAGCGAACGGTTTGTCCTACAGAGCTCCGCGAGGTCTCAAAAAATTCTAAAAATTCTATAGAATCTTGAATTGAAGGGAAAACAATACCTTTATATCAAATTTTTTGAGTTAGGGCGTTTTCAAAATTTCAAAATTGATTTTGGAACCCTTAGAAGTGACCTACATTAACCAAAAGCTTCGGGGCACAACTAGACCCCAAATGGAGCCTACATACCAAATTTCATCAAAATCGGTCAATGCTAAGTGGCAAAAGTGCCGCGTACGGCGGACGGACGCCCAAATTTTTATTCGATTTTTGGATTCTACGTACCTTGAAACGTAAACCATCAAATTTTGAGGGGGTGTTAAAAAATTTTTTTCTTGGTCGATTCCAAAGGTTCATTATTGAAAATAATAAACCAAAAGAGAAAGGGAGATCAAACAGTGGTGAGGGTAACATTGTGAAGGGGGAACCAAGCTATTGCAGGAATGAACCTACTAACGGTGAAACATGTTAAGGGACCATTTCATTCAGACATTTACAAGACCTACCACTCTTAGGAATTTCGAACTTTTCAAGCAGATCCAATATACCTCCCTTCGGACAAAATGTGTACTATCTCACTTTTTTATGAATCTCAGGCTTTCTGAATCCATGATGAATTACTCGATTTATCATTGGCAACCCGGAAAGTCGTAAAATAATGGAACACAGTTGCTATAGAAATGAAAAAAAAAAGTTTGCACATTTTGGGTATGGCACATAGCTTCCTCGTATTCATAACCCCGATTTATAGATTGATGATCCGATACATAGAACGTAGCTAATCTCGAAACATCAATCTCTAAATACCCTGCACTACCATCATAGGGGACCATCTACACCCCAATCCGCATAATCCCAGAAAATATAATCTAATTCAATCGAAAAAGGTAGACGGTGTGGCTGTTACAACGGTTTCACTATCGATTCAGGGGCGATGATTTTCATAGGAGACTATGAAACCGCGAACCCCGACATTCAATTAAAATTTCAACAAAATTGGAGTTTTCAAGGATTAGACACGAAAAAACACGAAACCAAAACTGTCCAAAACGTACAACGCGAGTGGAAATTTGATTTTGGAGATTTTTTTAACCTTGAAACGTGAAAACAATCAAAGTTTCCGCTACCAAAGTAAGTCCGGACTTACGCCCTTCTTTTAAAAAAACAGGATTTTCAAGGGCGATTTCTATTATGTTAGAAAAGTCATTCGCATGCTCTTTTAATTGTAAACGATGCGCCTAGAGTTAAAGAACAGAAAAATGAAGAAGAAAAAACCGAAATGGCATTTTTGTGGAATTACGCCCTTCTAAAAAACGCTGCAAATTATTACACAACGGTTTATTATTTTCATCTAGATCACTCGTCTAAAAAATCACCAACCATCCAATATGAAGAAAAAAATCAAAAAAAAAAAATAAATAAATAAATAAAAAACAAAATAAAAAAAAATAAAAAAAAATTTAAAAAAAATAAAAATCACCAACCATCGATCGCTTTTCGGTCAGCTCTAATTTGAACGGAGATTAGGCCTCTTTTGCGATTCACACTCGTGTTTTGATTTATATATATATATATATTTCAATATAAACCCTTAAATTTACGTAGGGAGCGAACGGTTTGTCCTACAGAGCTCCGGGTGGTCTCAAAAAATTCTAAAAATTCCATAGAATCCAAAATTTAAGGAAAAACAATACCTTTATATCGAAATTTTTTGAGTTAGGGCGTTTTCAAAATTTCAAAATTGATTTTGGAACCCTTAGGAGTGACCTACATCAACCAAAAGCTTCGGGGCACAACTAGACCCCAAATGGAGCCTACATACCAAATTTCATCAAAATCGGTCAATGCTAAGTGGCAAAAGTGCCGCGTACGGCGTACGGCGTACGGCGGACGGACGGCCAAATTTTTATTCGATTTTTGGATTCTACGTACCTTGAAACGTAAACCATCAAATTTTGAGGGGGTGTTAAATTTTTTTTTTCTTGGTCGATTCCAAAGGTTCATTATTGAAAATAATAAACCAAAACGATTCAACTATACCCCAAATTTACCCATCGGTTTCTACGTCCCCTGAAACGTTGAACCAGAAATTTTGAGGGGAGTGGAAAAATCTCGCTTCCAAAATTCATTATTGAAAATAATACACCGCAAATGCATCACCATACCACTGTACCTCACGTTTTTTGAGCCTTAAAACAAGAATATAAAGTAACACAAAACAGTTAAAGTTTCACTGCGCTTCATTTGCCGAGCATCACCAGATTTTAGAAAATCAGGATTCAGACATACTCACCCAATCGTTCGTTCTCCAGCTGGCCATCAAGATCCGTCCATTTGATATCACAAGATTCAATATGTAGTCTTAACAAGTCTTCGTCAGTTCCAAAAGTTTTGCCACACTTTTTGCAGAAAAGTAACGTTTGATCATATGCCATTTTGAGGTTCACTGGAGCGAGCACCTGAAATAGATTCAAAGGATTGGATGAAAACTTCAACTAAAACTTTATTTACTAGAACTTGAAACGCTTCCTAGATAATGTAGGGAATATTATAAAATATTAATTGAGACGGACCAACAGTAGCAGTGGATACCTACATGTGAAGCCAGAAGAACATATTCATATAATGAGCGTTCAGAACATATTTTTTAATTAAAGTAGTTTCGATTCTAAGAATTTAACACTGTGAGAAAGCACTAAAACTTGTAAGATTTTAATGAAATAAAGGTGGCCAAAGTCTCTCACTAGACCTGGGGATTCCCAAGAGGCAGAAGGTTAATGCACCTTCCTCACGGAGAAGGTAGCTTGGGGAGAAGAAGATCACTTATAATGAGCCGAGGGCTCAAGCCTCATCAGCTTACAATTCTTAGGGCGATTGTAAGCTGGGCTCAAATATTGTGTACTCGATGTAAACTGAGTCTAATCCTTACTACTTGCCCTCCCCCTTGGTGTGTAAACTCGGCCCCGGATGCACTCATCTCCTCAGTTCGTTCAACTTGAACTTTTCCAAGGAACTAGTTAATAGTAGTCGTTTATTCCATGAGACTTACAAAATCATGGTTTTTACCCATCAGAGTCTAAAATAAAAACGAGTATGATTGTGAATCAAATATACAGTGAATTAAGTTAAAAACAATAATATTATGTGTGTACTCTGAAGATGGGGGCTATAATGAGAACTGACTCAAACGGCCACGCGATAAGGACCCTGGAACGCGATAAGGCTGCCCTGGAAGTTCAAGTTTTCCAGTGATGGAATTTTGGCGTTTCCGTGTGGGGACATTTTTAGTTGCCGGTGTTTAAAATGAGCTACTGTAGAGTTTGACTAAAACTACTTTCTGGTATTCTAACAGCACTTGAGTGAATCAAAAATATTTAGGTGAAAGCTAGAAACTGGTTTTTTTTCGAGTGGGTGTGAAAAGACCCAGAGATGTTAGTAGGTATTCCTGCTTTCACTCTCACAGGCAAGTGATTATTCCAGAAACTTTTCCAATCTAAATTTGGTCAGTTTAAACACTTGATGGGCGATTATTGATCGGTAACACCAGTAAATAATAAGTAATTAAGTAAGTAAGTAAGTAATATATAGTAAGTAAATAAGTAAGTAAGTAATATATGTATCGGAAAATTTTTTATCCGATTTTTGAATTCTACATACCTTGAAACCAGCAAATTTTGAGGGGAGATTATAATTTTCTCCTACTCGATTCTAAAGGTTTGTTATTGAAAATATTCAACCAAATGACTACATAGAGGTTAGTGACCAGAACCACGGCTGAAATAAGTTTTCCATACCTCCAACGAATCACAATGGGCCCTTGAAGATTCAAGTCAAATTTCATTCCCTTAGCAGAGTTGGTGATATTTGGACCTCTTCCGAAAAAAAGTAAGTTAAAAGTAAAGTAAACAACCATTTCAGGCTGGATTTTCGTCCGACTGTCATTCCTAGCGTCGCGGACATTTTCTTCCGAAACGTTACAATATCACTGATCAATATATTTTGAGTCTTGGGGGTTGAAATTTTCAGTGTAGACTCGTTAGACCCTCCTATAGGTGATCGGAAGTGACTATCATGACAGTGTGGTGTATATAATTCAAACTTCAAACTTGAACTGAAGTATGAGATATCCGACGAAGAAGCAATATCGAAAGGCCCGCCAAGTTTCCATAAAAAATGTATGCGGAGATCGAGCGATACAGATAAGAATCATTTACTTGAATAATTAACGTTCTATCGATGGACTTGGTATCGATAAGAAGGAAGTCTCTGTTGAGCTCTGACCTCCAAAGCGCCAACTGACCAACCCCCGGTACCGATCGACCAGCCTGCCTAATATATGCAGGCCTCTACCTTTCTCGTTAAAAATGAACAAAACAGGCACGCTGCCCACGCCCTCAATTCTCCACCGATTTGCAACGGTGTTTTATTGTTCGGGTTTGACGTATTTCTCAATGTCGCGTCGCTCAGTGGAATTTACATTTGGCGCTCTTTGGGTTTTATAGGCTTTTTGGCCGACTTCAAAACACCCAAGAACGAGAAGAAGGAGTATTAAATGAATGGGGTTAGTTCCGCTAGGTATGAGAATACAATGATCATCTACGTACCGTATAGGAGAATCCGTCGTAACTAGCAAGTCGAGTACAAGAGGCGAGCACTTTCGATGTTAAGATATCATCTCGAGAGAATACTCTCTGAAAATGATGTCCTAACATCGAAAGCGCTCCTCCTGTACTCGACTTACTAGTTACGACGGATTCTCCAATTCGGTACGTAGATAATAATTGAGAAGAAGGAGGTCTCTTGAATTATTTTGTATGCTAACTCTTTTTACTCCATAATTTAATAAAAATACCATGAATTAGAATTAAACGTTGTGGAATATAGTTGAAAATATACCTAAGGTTTTAAATTCATTGTTTTAAAATCATCAAGACTAGAGACAATTTTGTTTCATGGTATCAAGGAAATGAGTATACTGGAATGGATGTCTCAAAGTGTACGCTTAAAATAAAATATTAACGGTATTGTGTAATGCCCACCCCCATGGCAGCGATGGATTTGATTCACCTTCGTTACGAAAAAATTGATATATTGTGAACAAACACCGATATTAATTGGTCATATCATTACAATTCCGAGATATTTTTCTAGTTCTTAGTATAAGAGCGTCGCTGCCCAAAAGTCACACCTCCTGCCCTCGCAAGGAAAACCCCGGAAAAGTATTTATCCTCCAACTATCTTCTTACGATTTCACATAGAATGTAGCGAATGACCACTTCCAATCGATTCAACTTGCATTAGTCAGATTTCAAGGTAGCAGTTGAAAACTTTGAAACTCCGCGCACACCCTTGACCCGATTAAATATATTGGGTGGCTACCACTCCCTTGGTCATTAATCTCTTACTGGCCATTAGAAAAACACGAGAACCTGGCAACCTCATGAATTGTTGTAGGACTAGGAAACAATATTTACAATGGTTATAATGAATTGTTAGACGTTTAACTAGCTCTCAATCGTGTTCAACCACTGCAGGAGAACGAAATTCTCTCTATACAGGGTGTCCCATATGTTATCCACCAAATTTCGGGAGTCGATTCTAAAACTAATTTGCAACAAAAAATGTCTCCTAGCAATTTTTCAACCCCCTTAAAATCCGACTTTTTTGACTTTCAAGATTTTTTTCGTGTTTTCGACCTTACACCTTTAAAACGGTCATAACTCCCTTAAATTGCACTCAAAAACTAAAAATAAGGATACCGTTGGAAAGAGCGTGGAATTTCTCAATAGATGAGTCGTTGAAAAATTGAGAAAAACAAAACGCTAGAGTAGTATTTTTACCTCAAACTTGAAAAACACAACTAATAACAACTACTACACCTCATGTTACTGAATCTGAAGGTTGGTTCTGCAAGCAGTAAGAACGCACTAGTTACCCATGCCTCTAAACGGCTTAAAGTCGAACATTTCAGTGTGATTTTCTTGCACTAGATGGCTTTATTTTCGGGGATAAAATTGGTTTCTGAACTTTTTGTATAAAATGTGGAAAATTGGAAGGTCTGAACGTTGATTTTCATTTGTATGTACGTGATCGAGGCTCTACTGGTGGACGAATGGTGGTAATTACTGTTACGGTGCACTGATACATACAACTGCAAGGGATTTCACTATCACAGTTAAGAAATTTATTTCATTATCCTTACCACATCCGCTTTTCCCCGGCAAATCCTCTCGTGAGCCTCTAGCAGATTTGAAACCACCTGCTTCCCACACTTACTACAAGGGCTTGACACCTGTTGACAAAAAATGACCATACCTACCATGATAATTGAAAGTAACGAGATCCCTTGGAGAGAAATATTAAACAAATTATAGAAAAGGCTAGTAAAATAATATGTCCTATTTAGATCTAACGGAGAGTTAGAATTTGTCCCCCTCAAATTTCCTAGTGATTGGATGCAGTCACCACGGAGCACAAAAGTGGAACCATCGCATCTGAACAACCCTGGAAAATGTCACCGGAATCCGACTCCAATTGGTGAATTTTGGTCGTTACTAGTATTGCTTCCGAGTCTACCAAGGTAGCGAAAGCTTTGTTTTCACTTTTCAAGGATGAAAAAAAAGTTCTCCAAAATCAAAATTTTCACTCGCGTTTTGCGTTTTAGACCTTCTTGAACAATTTTGGTTCCGTGTCTGTCTGTCTGTCATGAAATCCTGGTAACGGGCATAACTATACGAAGTTGTTGTCCGATTTTTATGAAATTTTCAGGGTAACATTTTCAAAATTTTCATGTAAAAAGGAGGACAGATGACGAGGAAGTTTTAATCGAGCTACTTCGAATGGTTCAATACCCCTACTTGTACAAATTTTTCTGTCACGACCTCCCTTTGCCGGTTTCCCCTCATTTTCATCCATGTTTGCCGACGATCTTGTTTTTGCTACATCTGCCTCCAAATTCGAAACTGCTTCATCTCATCTGCAGCATGCAGTGGACCACTTAAGGAATTGATGCACGAAGTGGGGACTCAGAATCAATGCTGCAAAGTCTAGGGACGTAACTTTCACGTATATGTCCACAAACCAATCACATTTTCAACACAAGTGATACCCAAGACAGCATCCTTTAAGTATTTGGGAGTTGTACTTGACAATCGGCTGACTTTCAGGGACCACATCTCAGATCTGATCCAGCGGCAGCGGAGCCGCGTGAAGATGTTTAATTCTCTCCTTCACAGCCCATACCTACCTCTCGATCGAGAATCAAATGTTGCTAAATAAGACGTTAATCAGGCCTATATGGGCATACGCTTTACTAATATGGGGAATTTGCTCTGCCTCACAATAGCCATTCCTCTCGTCAGGAACTCAACCATATACCATGATTTTGAGCTCGAGACCCCCAGTTAGATACAAGTTTTTGGGATCAAACAGACACGTAACCGAATTTTTGTCAGAAAGGTCCATAACGTGGAATGAGATTGGAAATAATATTCCTTTTTTTTGTAAGACAGTATTTACATCTCCCTATGAAATTTGCTATACTAGAAGCAAATTTGCGCTGCTATTTGCTGTTGATAGAAGCGGAAAAAATTCAAAAATGATGACTTTTTACGATATTTAGGCCATTCATTGTCCCCTATGAATTCCATCGTAAATTGTAGTGATTTAAGTAAATTGTAGTCACTAAGAATGCGCAATGTTTTAATTGATTGATGTCATTGACCTTGATTTCTCTGACATTAACTGATCGATTTTTATCAAACTTGGAGATTGAAGTCTTGATGATCCTCAATTGATTGGATAATCTGTTCCTCAGGGAGTTCTTGATGGAAAAGGTCAATAAAGTACTAAAAACGGCAGAGTTATTTAACAAAAATATTTTGTACAGAATAAAACGAAGCATAGAGATAGGAAGACATAGGATAGACTCGCGGCCAAGGGATTAGAAATTATATTTCCAATTGATTTTTACTTTCATGGTCGCAACTCACTCGCAATTAAACTCTCGTCACTCACATAACTGGCACAATCAGATTCTGGTGGTTAATAAAAACGGAGTTGAGTAGAACGTTGTCTATTTCCACGAAAATAATGAGTTACAAGTTAAATCGATTTCGACGGTTAGGTCATCATCAGTAACAAACAATAACTTATTGTTTGAAATTGACAACGTTCTACTCAACTCCGTTTTTATTAAAATGATTTTCCACAATCTCATCGCGAGTGATTTCATTCGTTCTGAGGGTTCTTGTAGACTGTACGATCTGAACGGTAAAATGCGTCACCCTAGCTTGGCAGCCTAGTACTTTCCAGTACTTGGGAACTTGAAAAGAAGTAGTCAACTCTCGGAAGTCGAATTACGTAACCAAGAATTTAATAAACGATGATTGAGGAATAAATATAAGGATGGAAAAGTTATTTGTGCCACTCGTCACAAGTAAGCGAAAAATGGAAAAAAAGACGATAACCAATAATTGTTCGCCAATGCTGTATCAGCAAAGTGTCAGTTCTACTAAGCGTTTGCGCTCGTGGAATAACAACTTTTTCGCCATTTTTTCGAGGAAAATGGAGGAATGGATCATAACTTAAATATATGTACAAGAGATGTTAAAACAGATTGGAGAGCATTAATGTTGGTGGGTACAACAAACGCCGAATTATTTAGAAAAGTAATTTCACTCTAAGACATTGTACATCATAAATAAAGCCTAACATCAGCTTATTTTGCCTCTGAAGCAAAAAACTTCGTTTTTGGGAGTTTCGAAGCTGTGAACGCAGTGAAATTTGAATTCAAAAAGCATAAATCTTGGGTGCTGGAATATATTTTGTAATAATTTCGGTAATTGGTGCATATTTTCGGTCAAATCCCACGTATTTATGTATGTTTACACATTTTCTCACCAATATTTCACAAAAATGTAGTGCCCTACAGGCACAGGCTTTTCATTATTGTATTTTTTTTTTTTATTGAGTAAAATAGATATTTTTCAAAATTAAATTCTAAACTAATATCAAAATATTGAGTGAATTTGGAAACAATGATAAGTGACTATAAATGGTGGCAGTTACATCTCTTATGATGAACATTGTTTGGTAAATTTCAATTCTCCTTCCTCATTAGAAGTTAAAGAAATTAAATCATAATTTTCCTACTTTACCATTATTTTTTGGGAGTTGGTGCTGAATTACGAATTAATTAAAATACGAATGAAAAATCTATTTAGGAGTTTTGATGGTTTCTGAAAGCAGTGCAAATAGGGTGTGCGCCTTGGCAGGAAAAACTGTTTATTGTTATTTTTAATCTAAGGTAGACCTCATTCTGAGAATTTTGGTACCATCCTCGACCTTCTAGCGTGTGTAAATCTTTTCCTATGAATTTTTAAAGTTTCGACCGTTTATGACGTCACAGTGGGCTGGGGGGTCCCGCCCAGGCGAGAGGGGCGCGTGACGTCATAAACGGTCGAAACTGAAAAATCATAGAAACCGATCTACTCACGCTAGAAGGTCGAGGATGGTACCAAAATTCCCAGGATGTAGCCTACTTTCGATTAAAAATCTAAAAAAATCAAGGCGCACATCCCATTGAATTCAAAACGCTGCAAATTATTACACAACGGTTTATTATTTTTATATAGATCTCTCGTCTACAAAATCACCAACCATCCAATATGAAGAGAAAAAGAGAAAAAAAATCAAAAAAATCAAAATCACCAACCATCGATCGCATTTCGGTCAGCTCTAATTTGAACGGAGATTAGGCCTCTTTTGCGATTCACACTCGTGTTTTCATTTATATGTATATATATTTCAATATAAACCCTTAAATTTTCGTAGGGAGCGAACGTTTGTCCTACAGAGCTCCGCATGGTCTCAAAAAATTCTAAAAATTCTTTAGAATCTTAAATTGAAGGAAAAACAATACCTTTATATCGAAATTTTTTGAGTTAGGGCGTTTTCAAAATTTCAAAATTGATTTTGGAACCCTTAGGAGTGACCTACATCAACCAAAAGCTTCGGGGCACAACTAGACCCCAGATGGAGCCTACATACCAAATTTCATCAAAATCGGTCAATGCTAAGTGGCAAAAGTGCCGCGTACGGCGTACGGCGGACGGACGGCCAAATTTTGGTTTATTATTTTCAATAATGAACCTTTGGAATCGACCAAGAAAAAAAAATTTTAACACCCCCTCAAAATTTGATGGTTTACGTTTCAAGGTACGTAGAATCCAAAAATCGAATAAAAATTTGGCCGTCCGTCCACCGTACGCCGTACGCCGTACGCGGCACTTTTGCCACTTAGCATTGACCGATTTTGATGAAATTTGGTATGAAGGCTCCATTTGGGGTCTAGTTGTGTCCCGAAGCTTTTGGTTGATGTAGTTCACTCCTAAGGGTTCCAAAATCAATTTTGAAATTTTGAAAACGCCCTAACTCAAAAAATTTCGAAATAAAGGTATTGTTTTTCTTTCAAATTAAGATTCTATAGAATTTTTTAAAATTTTTGAGACCACGTGGAGGACAAACCGTTCGCTCCCTACGGAAATTTAAGGGTTTATATTGAAATATATATATATAAATCAAAACACGAGTGTGAATCGCAAAAGAGGCCTAATCTCCGTTCAAATTAGAGCTGACCGAAATGCGATCGATGGTTGGTGATTTTTATTTTTTTTTTTTTTTATTTTTTTTTTTTATTTTTTTTTATATTTTGGTTTATTATTTTCAATAATAAGCCTTTGGAATCGAGCAAGAAAAAAAAAATTTTAACCCCCCCTCAAAATTTGATGTTTTACGTTTCAAGGTACGTAGAATACGAAAATCGAATAAAAAAATTTCCGTCCGTCCGCCGTACGCCGTACGCCGTACGCCGTACGCGGCACTTTTCTTAGCAACACTGGACCGATTTGGTTCAAATTTGGTATATAGGCTCCATTTGGGGTCTAGTTGTGCCGCGAAGCTTTTGGTTGATGTAGGTCACTTCTAAGGGGTGAAAATTAAGGGTTGAAATTTTCAAGAGTGCCCTAGCTCGAAAACTCTCGAAATAAAGGTATCGTTTTTTCACCAATTTTAAATAGTATTGAATTTTTAAAAATTTTTGAGACCACCCGGAGCTCTGTAGGACAAACCGTTCGGTCCCTACGAGTACTTGAAGGTTTTCCTTCGATAAAACAGAATCATGAGTGTGAATCGCAAAAGAGGTCTAATCTCCATTCAAATTTTATCGGACTAAAATGCGATCGCTGTTCATTTCTTCGATTTGTATACAGTTTTGCCTTCTGCGTAACCAGTAATCAAATTTCCATACGAAGCTTTTTATTTTTCCAACCGAGTGTGATGCGTTTAGTTCTTTCTAATAAACTTGATTGTGAAGGTGTGAAGCCAGTATGGTGTGGTAGGTAGTACCTAGCTAGTAGGTAAAAAAAAAGTTGGTAGGTAAAAAAATTGTTGGTGGGTAAAAAACGCTGCAAATTATTGCTCCAAAGGCTTCTTCACTCCTCAGATCACTGATCAGCTGAGTGAGCTCCGAAGCCATTTTCAATCCTATTGAATGGAAGTGCTCTTCCAGGCGTCTCCAGCATTCGAGGAGATCTTCTTCACTCCTCAGATCACTGATCAGCTGAGTGAGCTCCAAAGCCATTTCTATTCCTATTGAATGGAAGTGCTCTTCCAGGCGTCTCCAGCATTCGAGAAGATCTTCTTCACTCTTCAGATCACTGATCAGCTGAGTGATCTCCAAAGCCATTTTTACTCCTGTTGAATGGAAGTGCTCTTCCAGGCGTCTCCAGCATTCGAGGAGATCTTCTTCACTCTTCAGATCACTGATCAGCTGAGTGAGCTCCAAAGCCATTTTTACTCCTATTGAATGGAAGTGCTCTTCCAGGCGTCTCCAGCATTCGAGGATATCTTCTTCACTCTTCAGATCACTGATCAGCTGAGTGATCTCCAAAGCCATTTTTACTCCTGTTGAATGGAAGTGCTCTTCCAGGCGTCTCCAGCATTCGAGGAGATCTTCTTCACTCTTCAGATCACTGATCAGCTGAGTGAGCTCCAAAGCCATTTTTACTCCTATTGAATGGAAGTGCTCTTCCAGGCGTCTCCAGCATTCGAGGATATCTTCTTCACTCTTCAGATCACTGATCAGCTGAGTGACCTCCAAAGCCATTTTTACTCCTATTGAATGGAAGTGCTCTTCCAGGCGTCTCCAGCATTCGAGGAGATCTTCTTCACTCTTCAGATCACTGATCAGCTGAGTGAGCTCCAAAGCCATTTTTACTTCTATTGAATGGAAGTGCTCTTCCAGGCGTCTCCAGCATTCGAGGAGATCTTCTTCACTCTTCAGATCACTGATCAGCTGAGTGAGCTCCGAAGCCATTTTCAATCCTATTGAACGCAGGAAGCTGAAATTTGAGAGGGAAGGTCAAGGGAGAATACAGATGGTGGTAGGTGCTATTGATGGAGAACCAGTGATCTATACAGAAGGGTGATCTATACAGAAAATAATAAACCTTTGAGCAATGATTTGCAGCGTTTTTTTTATTTTTCTCTTCATATTGGATGGTTGGTGATTTTGTAGACGAGTGATCTATATAAAAATAATAAACCGTTGTGTAATAATTTGCAGCGTTTTATTCGATTTTTGGATTCTACGTACCTTGAAACGTAAACCATCAAATTTTGAGGGGGTGTTAAAATTTTTTTTTCTTGGTCGATTCCAAAGGTTCATTATTGAAAATAATAAACCAAAAGCATGTATGTTGGCTGCTGGAGTAAATTTTGTAATATTTTGGTCACAACCCTCGTATTCGTGCATATTTACACATTTTTCCACCAATATTTCACAAAAATGGAGTAACCTCCAGGTAATATTTTACTAGTGTAATATTTTTATGTAAAATAGAGATTTCCCAAGATGAAATGCTAAATTAATTTCAAAAACATCGAGTTAATTTGGAAAAAACAGTAAGTGACTATAAACGGTGGCAGATACATCTTTTGTGATGAATTTTATTTGATCATTTTCAATTCCCTTTTTTACTATTCTATTTTGGGATTGATAGTGAATTGCAAATTAATTGAAGTACACAGTACAAATAACAAATTTAAATACTAGAAAATATTTACGAAATGTATTTTTGTAATTCAAAGTATTCTATTCTGGCAGACGATTTTTTAAATCTATTTTCACTCTATTATGACAGTATTTCTGTTCAAAATTAAGTACCTACTTAGTAAGATATGGCCAACCGTGGCAAACGGCCTAGGCCATATCGGTCAGAGAATTCTTTTGTAATCACATTGGATTAATAATTATGTCAATAAAGCATTCATCGATCAACCACTGGTATAATAAACAGCTCACAGGCCCAGGAGAAATGAGTGATCAGATTCTTCCTTTGTATCACCTCTCAAATATTAACCTTTTATCATTTAATTCGGTCATCTGTTAAATAAAGTCTCACTCCAAAGGTTCACTACTACACCGAACGCCAAGACTACTTCCTCATTCTTGCAACTCTGTAAGTGATAAAGCATGCTGAATCCATTAGCTGGCAAAGTTCAGGGGTCAGATCGAAAAACGAGTGATGAATAATTACTTCGGAGGCAGGAATGGTCACTTACACATCCAAGGGCACCAGATCGATGGATCGAACGACTGGGCGAAAGCGAAGTATCCCCTCCAGTCCAAATAATGCCATGACTCAAAATGCGAGCTTTTGCCAGAGTCAATTATCGACTTTTCTGCCGTTCTTACTAGGTACTCTAAAAATAGATTGTAGACGTCGTTCGAAACTGTAAGAGGGACTATTTGCGAACCGACCAACAATTGATTTGTCGATCGGACATGGCGATTATGTACGACAAGAAAACCCGGTTAGGTGCTCCAAGTTCCGGGAAATTGTTCGGCGTATTTGGCTCAGCCCGATCGGGAACAGTCCTACTTTAATTTGGTGATTATTGATATGTTAAGGAATAGATATTTTCAATTGCTGTAATCCTTCATGTCAGTTTTCCCGGATTCCCAGTAATCCGGTGTTTTGTATTGGAGCACGTATGTTCTGAACACTTGCCAGGGCGGAGGGAATGTTGTCTCTGCTAACGATGTCTCAGTTTTAAGAAGATTACAAGAACCAGAACTCTAGGTATGTGTCTATCATCAGTAAAGAGCAAGAAAAAATCGATGGGTATTTTCAGCCATCTACTTTCAAGGAATAACGTTAAATAGATGATGTATTTTTTCTACTTTTTTACAATGTAAATAATTGAATCTGACGTTTGACACACTTCAAACCCGCCGTAGGCGAGAAGGAGGAGGTACTCTTTTCGATTTGTCATGGAACGACTTTTTTTATGATAACTTCGTTGTGGTTTATTATTTTCAATAATGAACCTTTGGAATCGACCAAGAAATTTTTTTTTCTTTTTTGAACACCCCCTCAAAATGTTTTGGTTTACATTTCAAGGTACGTAGAATCCAAAAATCGAATGAAATTTGGCCGTCCATCCGCCGTACGCGGCACTTTCTCCACTTAGCATTGACCGCTTTTGATGAAATGTGGTATGTAGGCTCCATTTGAGGTCTAGTTGTGCCCCGAAGATTTTGGTTGATGAAGGTCACTTCTAAAGGTTGAAATTTTGAAAACGCCCTAACTCAAAACATTTTGATATAAAGGTATTGTTTTTCCATCAATTTAAGATAGTATTGAATTTTTAGAGACCACGCGGAGCCTGTAGGACAAACTGTTCGCTCCCTACGAGAATTTAAGGGTTGGACGTACGATAAATCAGCAACACGAGTGTGAATCGCAAACGAGGCTTAATCTCCGTTCAAATTTTAGCTGACCGAAATGCGATCGATGTTTTTCTTCATGTTGGTTGGTGGTAACAATCGCGAAGCCGTGTTCTTTGCAGACGAGTGATCTATGTGGAAAAAATAAACCTTTGTGTAATAATTTGCAGCATTTTTCTCGATAGTTTCCAGTAATTCTGAATTTTCGCTAATCCAGCAGTGCTCTGGTCCGATATCTGCCGGATTACAGAAGGAGTACTGTACCTAACATATAATAACGAGAAAGAACAAGGACAGTATAAACATTCTTTCGTATCAAGAGACCATAGTCCCGTGAGACTACGAGTGACGACCAACGAGTTTAAACCACTTGGATGAGCAAGAAAACGAGCGGACAAATAGTGATTTATGATTGAGTCACAATGGGGTGTGCGCATGATTATTTTTCAGATTTTTAACCGAAAGCAGACCTCATCCTGAGAATGTTGACACCAGCAGTTCTCTTTTTGGACAAGTAGATCGTTTACTATCATTTTTCAAAGTTTCGAATTATTCTGACGTCATGCGCCCCTCCCGCCATGGCGGGACCCCCCAACACATTGTGACGTCATTAACATTCGAAACTTTAAAAAATCATAGAAAACGCTGCAAATTATTACACAAAGGTTTATTATTTTTCTATATAGATCACTCGTCTGCAAAGAACACGGCTTTGCCATTGTTACCACCAACCAACATGAAGAAAAACATCGATCGCATTTTCTTAATTTTCAACCCTTAGAAGTGATCTACATGAACCAAGATGGTTGGGGCACAACTAGACCCAAAATGGAGCCCACATACCAAATTTCATCAAAATCGGTCAATGCTAAGTGGCAAAAGTGCCGCGTACGGCGGACTGAAAAATTTGTATTTGATTTTCGGATTCTACGTACCTGAAACGTAAACCAACGAATTTTGAGGGAGGGTTAAACATTTTGTTTCTTGATCGATTCCAAAGGTTCATTATTGAAAATGGTAAACCAAAAGGTCTTCTCAGCTAGAAGGTCGCGGTTGGTGTCAAAATTCTCATAATGAAGTCTAGTTTAGATTAAAACTAACAATAAACAGGTTTTCCGACCCACGCACACACCCCATTCTGTTCTAACCACTTCTACTATTATCATATCGTATTTTTGTAGGAATGTATTTCCTATGTTCCATGTTTATCCATCTTAATTTTGGCATATGTATGCTCTTAGTTATGTATTTTATAGTTTTGGCTTATGTATTTTATTATCCTCGAGTTTATATTTTGCCTGAGATGAGGGAATTGGTATTTGAATAATTATGGCCCTTGATGCTAAGTGAAATTCCTTGTCTACTAGACAACCCTTTACTACGATTTTGTTGAGGAATAATTCAACTGTAGAGTATCCAAGAATTCACTAACCTTACAAATGCTGAATTTGGCAGGTAGAATTTTTGACGTTGGCACAAGAGAAGGGGAGTCCTTTATTTCCAATTGAAGTTTGGATTTTTCTTTGGATTTTCCACTCCTGAATTTCAGTGCAACGGGTTTAGTCACGGCCTTTCTGTGAGTGGTTTCCTCCATTATTTTACTCCTCGTTGACGCAGTTTTTGGATGCGAATGGAACCTCTCAGGTTCGTCGTTTTTCGTGCAGGTCTTGCATGGGCTTGGCACTTGACCCGTGACCTGAAAAGGTGAAAGAACTGTGATATATTGTAAGGCTCTAATAATAGAAACGATGAACACATCGTAGTATCAAATGTTGCCAACGTTGACTTGGCATAACGATTAGGAGAAGCTAGCGACTGATTATGAGAGTATTTGAAAATGTGGCAGCGTCCTCACATTGAAGATTTACACAATTTCTTATATTGTATATTTCTTTTTTTTTAACGCATAGATCAATAACCTGAATGCAAAAAATACTTTATTTGCAAAAACCCACTGATTACTAATAAATCAAAAGCAAAAACGTTGTGAGCAACGTGCAACTAAGCGCAATGATTGTTTTCAAAATTTAAACGGTTGAATCTTCTGTCGGAAATACTTTTTTTTATAATATACCCAAAGAATGGTAACAGAAATAGAATAGGAAGAGAATAGAGACATAAGAATATAAAGAATATCATGCTGGAGTTTCAAACAGCAATATTGATTTTTATGGGAATTTTTGTATACTTCTATAACCTTCCCACAGGAGGGTTCCCGACCCTGGGAACTGAAAAAAAACTAGGAAAATGGGTTCAGACCCATTTTGACCATGCTTTGCCAAAGGAGATGCAGTATGAAGATTCAGTACAAAAATCTGACAAGGGGTTTGGGACAAAATTATTAAGGAGCATCAAAGGACAGTATAAAGACTGCAAACCCGTGATACTCGTGGAGACGTTCGTGTCGTGACTTGGATGAGCGAGCGAAGCGGACTTCCTACTGCTATAGATATCCTCCCTTTGGATGAATGCTAAAATTAACTCCGGAACTGATAATACGTGAAATTACACGGCATTCCTTCAGGATCTCAGTTGCTATTTGCACGGCAGTCACACATAAACAATAAGGTCACTTTTACTTGTTCCTACAAAACTGACCGACTAAAAGGTCGACTGCCTCAAGTTCAAGGAGTGACAAGGGTTGGATGTGACAAGTGAATGATAGCGAGGAAGGTCTAGGTAGAGGCGGATGGTATGATATCGCGTATTGTGCAACTAGCGTGAATACACTTCAGAACGTTGACCTGAGGTTGACAATGACCTCGACAATAGATGTTTACAAAAGCTTATTGAACTTGATGTTGTGTGATGGCGGTCGAGGTTGATCGATAGGGGTAGGTATATTGCCATCACGCGCTAACTGACCGCACGCAAAGAACGGAATTTACGAATATAATATTTGATACTATCATGTCCGCTTGCTTCGCACGCTCATCCAAATGGTTGTATATATCAGAGGACTTGCTCATGGAAGTGGTTATGATTTGCAGTATTACGGGATTGTTGTCTCTCAGGATTGTAATCATGCAGCCTGCAGGGATATTTCAATGCCCAAACTAAGCAAGTAAATTGCGTTTAAATGCGGAAGAAAAAAATCATGAGTATCCAGACAATATTAATATAATATTATTTTTCTTATTTTGCTAAATATCATATTGCTGGTTCGTAGTAAGAATGCACACATTTCTAAAACACTCGAATTTATATTGTTCTGTTGGGAGTGAGAGAAAAATTGCATAAAAACGGTACCTAGCCTCTCAAGTTGCAGTGAAGCGATTATGAAACACGGATTTTTCTGGTCTAAAATTTAAATTACGATCTTAATTTGTGCAGTAAAATAAAAATATATGGGCTATACAAGACAACCCACACCTTCCTATACAAGGATTTACTTATACACACACACACACACAAACAGAAAATAAATAAAATTTGTTCAGGGATATCAATGAATTTCCATCGAAATTTGGAAGTAATGCCTTGTTACCACTTTACTAATGACTTTTTTGTTAGGTGATCTTAACAGTATTTTCTGTTTGAAAATGTAATTACGATTGATATTGAAGATACACAACACATACCTACATACATAACGATACATTAAGATGTGTGTATCGACCCAGGGTATGAATAAATTGTCAAATATCGGGACTGGGGTCAACCAAAAAAACGCTGCTATCGCCTAGCTTTCGGAAATTGTATTTCCTTCATCAGGGCTCAAAAGCAGTTATATGTGAGGAGAGAGCACTCACCAACTCATACTCTCTATCCGGTTCTGTTTCAGCTTGTACAAGTCAAACCTTTCAAAATAGCATCGGGCTCTCAACAATAACAAAAACAATAGATTTAAAATTTCTAGGCGTATAAATAGGCAACAGGCAACAATCAAATTTTGGAAACAAAACTAAACTCACTTATTTTGAAAGTTTTGACTTGTTCAAGCTGAAACAGAACCGGATAGAGTGTGAGTTGGTGAGTGCTCTCTCCTCACATATAACTGCTTTTGAGCCCTGATGAAGGAAATACAATTTCCGAAAGCTAGGCGATAACATCGTTTTTCTGGATGATCCCAGTCCCGATATTTGACAATTTATTAACGATACATTGCTACATTGATACATTACTACACAACGGTTCGTTAACTAATAATTGATTCCAACTTGATAAGATACTGGTTACGTAGCGAACCAACGGTTGATTTACAAATAAAAAGATAGGTAAGGTAATATTTACATCCTATCTATAGGTATACTAGGTAGCTATGTTCTTAACACTGAACCGTATATATACTAGAACAGCATAAAACGACAATCTGCGTGGTGTAATCCAAACGAGACCGACCGGTTAACACTAATTCCGATGATTTCTATCAAAATTAGTGCGTTATTAATAAGTGAAGTTATCCGGACTTGTTATAATAAAAAACGCTGCAAATGATTACACAAAGCTTTATTATTTCCTGTGTACATCACTCGGCATTGTCTCTACCTACCAACCATATTTTCGCTCCAGAAACAAGTAAATTTTTACGAAATGAACGGTTCACACTCAATTCGAAGAAATAGGGAGTTGTGGGTGCCTTCATTAGGAAATTTTATTACTGGTTGCTAAGGACGCAAAACTGAGTTCAACTGGAACAAACGAACAACGATCGCATTTTGGTCAGCTACAATTTTAACGCAGTTTAGACCTCTTTGGAGATTCACACTCGTGTTTCTGATTTATCATTAGTTCAACCCTCAAGTACTATGAGGATCGAACGGTTGGTCCTATAGAGCTCTGAGTGGTCTCATTTGATTCTAAATATTCAATACTATTTTAGAACGATGAAAAACAATACCTGCATATCAAAATTTGTTGTGACAGGGCGTTTTCAAAATTTCAACCCTTAGAAGTGATTGACATCAACCAAAAGCTTCGGGGCACAACTGGACCCCAAATGGAGCCTACATACCAAATTTAATCAAAATCGGTCCATGAAAAGGAAAGTGCCGCGTACGGCGGACGGACTGCCAAAGTTTTATTCGATTTCGGATTCTACGTACCTTGAAACGTAAACCAACAAATTTTGAGGGGGGTTAAACAAATTTTTTTCTTGGTCGATAATAAACCAAAAAGAGAAAATCTGTGAGAAAAGATTAGCACGAATGAATGACGTTGCATTCATTTCGATGTTTTTCATTATTCGAACAAATTACCATAATTTTGTCGAAAACAAGATCTTGAAAAACCTTCAAGTTGCCCTTCGCGGCAGAGAACTTATGTATAAAGTGAATATTGAATTAGTTAGGTACCCTAAGTTCAGGTGTAAAGCCCCAGTCCCCTCAGTCCTTTCTCAATCTTAGTGATTACACAAATTAAAATTTCCTCGATAATTTCCATATTATAAGAAATTAATGTTACTAAAAATGTTATCAAAGGTAGTGAATGATTATGTGTGTATCTATCTACCGTAGGCTTACGTGAGACCTCATCGAAAGTTATTTCTTCAACTCGGTAATCACTCGAATTCGTTCACTTTTCGTTTTTAAATGGTGTCCGTTTGAAATTTGTCAGATTGACGGAAATTTTGACTCACTTATTTGAGTCAGTTAAGTTGGCTATCAATTCACTTACAAGTAGAAATTATTTTATTAAATTACATTTCCGACTATAGAAATGGTTCAATTTTGTCGAATTTTGTCTATTTCTTTTGTGTCTTTCCCGTGTGTTTTGTATCTTGATAAACTGAGATGCAGTAATAAAAATAAAAATAACGTTCAAAACCATGAATTTCAAGAAACGTTTGCCCTAATTAGCTAATTGAAAAAAATTAATTATGTCAAACTGTATTGTTCAATGCTATCATGAATGAGGTGGAGAGTCAAGGCGCACAGACCAACCCCTCCCTCAAGACTTAGCGGTCGTGCGTTTTGTTGCATACCCTGGCGCCCGGCTGATCTCGCCGGCTGATCTTGCAGGCTATCTGCGCCAGATCAGGCTGATACCGCCTCCTGCGTTAGGAAAGTCTCAAAGTTGTGCTACTTTTTTTAAAAATTACAATCAAGAAGTGACGCCAGTACTCACTTCCTCACTTCCAGGGGTAGGAAATTCTCAAAGTTGTGGAAGAAGTAAAAAATAAACACGACCTCTAGAATTAATTTGTCCTCTTGTTTTCGCCATAGTGAGCTTTCTCGGCAAATTTGGTTTCGTGTCCTTCATTCGGTCATTCTATCTGTCATTGACCAATTCCTTATTCTCAAACTGTATATCAAGTAACAGTCCGATTTCATTGAAATGATCATGATAAGAATTAGTCTCTAGACGGTCCCCTTTAATCAGTATCACCAAGGGAAGCATTTCCTGAATCGCCAATTTTTCAGACTGTATTAACTAAATTTTGCATAAAATTGAAGTGGTTGAAGAGAACTGGCCTTATGACACTAAGCGATACAAACAGGGTGTCCCCGAAAACGTCTCCCCCCCCCCCCCCATGCTAAAATCGTCCAAGTAGTTGTAAAATTTTTTTTTTTTTTTGAATCTTCATGATTTTTCCAAGGATCTCAAATATGACCACGGTGCGCATTACACACTTGCGCAATCGAGCGCAACGCACATCTTTTTTCAAATGATACCCCCATTTTGGTTTATTATTTTCAATAATGAACCTTTGGAATCGACCAAGAAAAAAAAATTTTAAAACCCCCTCAAAATTTGATGGTTTACGTTTCAAGGTACGTAGAATCCAAAAATCGAATAAAAATTTGGCCGTCCGTCCGCCGTACGCCGTACGCGGCACTTTTGCCACTTAGCATTGACCGATTTTGATGAAATTTGGTATGTAGGCTCCATTTGGGGTCTAGTTGTGCCCCGAAGCTTTTGGTTGATGTAGGTCACTTCTAAGGGTTCCAAAATCAATTTTGAAATTTTGAAAACGCCCTAACTCAAAACATTTTGATATAAAGGTATCCTTTTTTCTTCAATTTAGGATTCTATAGAATTTTTAGAATTTTTTGAGACCACGCGGAGCTCTGTAGGACAAACCGTTCGCTCCCTACGAAAATTTAAGGGTTTATATTGAAATATATGTATACATAAATCAAAACACGAGTGTGAATCGCAAAAGAGGCCTAATCTCCGTTCAAATTAGAGCTGACCGGAATGCGATCGATGGTTGGTGATTTTGATTTTGATTTTTTGAATTTTTTTGAATTTTTTTTTTTTATTTTTTTTTTTATTTTCATTTTTTATTTTTATTTTTTTCCTTCATATTGGATGGTTGGTGATTTTGTAGACGAGTGATCTATATATAAAAATAATAAACCATTGTGTAATAATTTGCAGCGTTTTTATTGCTGATTCGGATTCTACGTGAAATTTCATTAACATTTCCTTAACCGTCCTGTCTACTTGAAAATCTTTTTTCGATTATCTTGGAAAAAAGTTTTTAAGTTACAGGGTGGTTTTGCCCTTAAAAAATGCAATTTTCCTTTTTAAAAAGTTCATTTTCCGTCGATAATTTGATAAAAATGCAGTAAAATCAAGAAACTAACATCACCACGTGATTCAGCGTAAAAAAATACTAAAATGTCATGTGTCACACTTAGGTACTTCGTACATGCACATTTTGACACGCATCTTTGAGCGCGCACTGAGCGGGTTGCGCGCTGTAAACAAAATCGGTTAAGGGGTGGAATGTTCATGAAATTTCACGTATAATCCGAATCTGCAATAAAAAATGGGGGTCTCATTTGAAAAAAGATGTGCGTTGCGCACGATTGCGCACGTGCGCAATGCGCACCGTGGTCATATTTTAGATCCTAGGGAAAATCATGAAGATTCAAAAAAAAAAATTGTACCACTACCTGGACGATTTTAGCAGGGGGGGAACGTTTTCGGGGCCACCCTGTATAATTGCGATTTAATCTGTGATGACCTCTACACACGTACAACATAACCACTAAGATTAATTCTATCCTCCCGAAATATTTAATTATTAAAAAACACCCGAACGTGGGAAAGTCAATCAATCAAAGTAGATCAATAATTTATTTGTTATATACCTTCACTGCCGCACGCAAAATTGAGTTAACTTCGGGAGTTTTTAAAGCATAATAGGAAGATACCTAAAGTGATTATCCTGTAGGTACTACTGAAACTTCACCACAGGAACCCGAATTAGGAGAACTAAGGTTTCTACATTCTTTTTACTTCCAGGTCGTTATCACCCTACCTAGATCTTTTGTTTTAGATACTCACACAGCCTTGTGAGTGGCACTATTCGATTCAGCGAGAGAAATCACTTGGAAAACCGCCCCAAACTTCATTCACCCGCAAGTGCTGAAACAGTCAAAACGTCATGCTGAACCCAAAACGGTAAACGCTCAGGCGGGAGGGGCGCGTGTCATAAACATTCGAAACTTTGAAAAATCATAGGAAAATATCTACTCATTCAAAAAGATAACGACTGGTGTAAAAATTCTCAGTATGAGGACTACTTTCGATTAAAAATTTTTTAAAAAATCAGGCGCACCCCCCATTCAATTGCGATCGGGTCATTGATACCCGCTAAGCAGCCATGAATTCTCTGTACCAAGTATAACTTCGATAATTTCCATCCGATTCTGAAAATTACCTCTTGACCCATGTTTGATTCTCAAGTGTAAGGGAGAAATCGCAGAATTTTATTTACCGCCTAATAGTAACTATATCTCCTCAACTATTGGTCCTACAGCAAATTCAAATAAATCATTGAAAAGCTCATTAAATACCCATGAGGAAACATAACGTTCCAACATTCTCACTCAATTCTTGTAAACTCAGAAGCAATTCCAAACTTTGGATTCTGAATTTTAGACAATTTGACTTGGAGCAAAGGAATTTATTTTTCCGCTCTAAACTGTGCAGATTTCACAAAAACTTTCTTTTTATTAACCTTTTCAACGATACAATAAAAAAACGTCTGCCAAGTGGGTGTGGCACATAGCTTCCTCGTATCCATAACCCGATTATATAGATGATCAGATGCATAGTTGTTAATCTCAAAACATCAATCTCTAAGTACCTTCCACTACCCTCATAGGGGACCATCTACACGCTGATCTGGACAATCCTAGAAAATTTTATCAAATTCGGATGAAAAATTAAGTGAGTAGATGTATGTGATTCTATCAAAAAAATACTTAGCCTCGGCTGGGATTCGAACCCGCGACCCCTGGGGGACAGTTGAAGTTAGGCAGTTACAAAGAAATTCACGTTTGCGCATGCGCAGTCGCTTCTATCCGTCCGGGGATGATGATTTTCATAGGGGACTATCTACAACATAATCCCTGAAAATTTCATCGAAATCGGGTAGAAAATGTGGAAGTTATGGCCGTTACAAGGAAATTCACGTTTGCGCATGCGCAGTGGCTACTATCAGTCCGAAGGTGATGATTTTCATAGGGGACCATCTAAATACTAGTCTGTAACATCCCTGAAAATTTCATTGAAATCGGATGGAAAACGTAGAAGTTATGGCCGTTACAAGGAATTCACGTTTGCGCATGCGCAGTCGCTTCTATCAGTCCGGGGATGATGATTTTCATAGGGGACCGTCTACACACCGACCCACACAATCCCTGAAAATTTCATAGAAATCGGACAATAACTTCGTATAGTTATGCGCGTTACAAGGAATTCATGACAGACACACAGACACACAGACAGACAGACAGACAGACAGACAGACACGGAACCAAAATTGTTCAGAAAGGTCTAAAACGCAAAACGCGAGTGGAAATTTTGATTTTGGAGAACTTTTTTTTTCGTCCTTGAAAAGTGAAAACAAAGCTTCCGCTACCTTGGTAGACTCGGAAGCAAAATCTACAATCAAATTTTTTCAAAAGAAATTTACGTTTTGGCGAAGGGAGTCCGGTGTCTACAGCGCCGCCCCCCTCCCACCCCTCGTCCAACTCCGGTGTCCCACAGCCCAAACGTTGGTTTCGTTTTCTAAGAAATGTTCATAGCTTTCAAACACAAATTTCTTTTCCAAATTAAATTTTAAACTTTTAAAATTATACTGTTAGAAAGTTCATTAAAAAAAGGAAGTTTTTGTAAATTCCGCACAGTTTACAGGGGAAAAATAAATTTGCTTGCTGCAAGACAAATTTTCTAAAGTTTAGAATTTATGAATCTCCAAAAGTTTAGAATTATTTTTGTGTTTTAAATGAAGACAAGAATTAAATGGGAATCTTTGAAAGTTGCGTTTCTCGAGTAAATTTAATGAGTTTTTCAACGGTTTATTTGAATTTGCTATAGGACCAATAGTTGAGGAAATTTGGTTAGTTTTAGTTTAAAAAAATCACGTTTTTCTAACATTTTAAAAAACACGAATTATGCTATTTTTCCCTAACATTCGGAAAACGGACGTGAAATTCAGATTCTTCTTGGAATGTTGATATGTGAATGGTTCAAGTAGGAAAGCAAATTTTGGTGGTTGGGCAACACAATATGTACACATTGCTTCCATTTACGAGACAAATTGCTGCCACGACGGTAATCATACAGTATCTCCCTTTCATTGCCTGGTTCCAACGGTCGGGACAACCCTCGACCTTTCCCCACTGCCTCGACATTCTCGGGAAATCAATCACAGTCACCACGTCCAGCTACGATTTACATAAAATGTTTCCTAGTGAAATGTAAAACAGAAGTAGTGGCATTCCCTTTTGGATCGTTCGCGTGCTTACAAACCAGATAGGTCATACATCGCCTGGAAACAAAGTACAAAACTGACATTTAGATTATCAGCGTCAGTGGCGGTCTTCTCGATTTACTGTTATGATGTGAAATGACCTTTAATAGAAACTTACGTATCGTCTTCTGGAAATAGATGCCACATAACATAACGTCGGCATTGACCGTGCGAGGGTAATTGTGGGTTAGGCGTGGGAGGAGGAGAAAAACAATTTTTAAAATTAAGTGGGTTAGAAAAATTGTTTGGTCGTTATCGCGAATGGACCTGTTTAAGCACCTTAAGCTACACTGAAGGACATTTTGCAGCTTTTGGTATATTATTACGAGTATTATTGATAATAATGAACCAAAAGCTGCATAAGGTTCTTCAGAGTAGCTTCAGATTCTTAATAATGCCCAATTGCGATAACGAAACATCTATTTGCTTAGTGACTCATAAATCAACATTTTTTTTTTAGATTGAACCAAACTAGAGGCAATAAAACGATGAAACCAACGACCGTTAGCTGGATTAATGAACCGATTTTCGTGAGATCATCGAATCTAAGGCCACTCGGCTCGGGATTGTCTGGATTTGTGACAACTCGTGGGAGGTATCCCAGATCCTGATAATTTTCCGAGTTGGGCCATTGGTGAACCCCGCTCTTCTTAAGCGGGTGAGACAATGTAAGCGAAATCAACAGAATGTTGTTGTTGAGTCCGAGACACGAACCGATCCTTGCGGGAGATTGTGAGTTCAAATCTCAGTATTTCAAACCCAATGATTCGACCCGACCTCCCCGAGATACCTAGATAGGTGGTACTTGTGCTTCACCTGATGATTTTATGTTATGCCTGACACCCCGAGCAATCGCCTCGAGATCGGAATGTGCTACTAACATTATCCCGGATTCCTGTTATGTTTGGCTGTAAATCGAAAAGGTGGTCATCCTGGATTCAACCTACCTTTGTTTTTAGTGCCAAAGCTGGATGGTTAAGTGAAGGAAGTGTGCATTCTACACCAAGAGCTTACAAATAGATTGAAATCACCTCTTGTCCAAGAATATCCATCGCTGTTACTTTGGCCGGACGTTTGGCATCTATCGGTCCAGGTACAACTCGTCGAGCTTTCTTCACCAGAATGTCTTCAGCTCTCTTCTTGGCGGCTCTGCGAGGCTTGGTGAGAAGAGCTTCGACTTCCTCCAGCGTCGACAGCTTGATTTCTGTCATGTCGATGTTGAGGCTCCAGGAAGGGTCCATGATCTGAGGCCGGGAGAGATTGGCCGTCGTAGGGCGCGTGGCTCTCGCGCGGAGCGCCTTCTCGCTCATCACCGGTGCCTAAGCTACGTGCGACTGAGCTGAACCTGAAGCGACGGGAGGCGGTTGATGTTGAGCGGATGTTGAAGGGCAGAGGTGGCCACTACCGCCGGGCTACTCACTACCGCCTTCCGCCCATTATCCCTCCGCCTCAAGTCGTTCGATTTTTACTCAGCTTTTCCGCGCACTCCGGTCAACGACCTTCCTCCTCAAGTAGACTTGAGGTAGATGAGTAACGATAAAGGTTGACAGAACACAACGATGTAAAAGGGATCCCAAATAGGGTTGTTGTCCGCCTGCCAGAAGCTGAGGTTGACTGGTCAATAAATAAATACCTAATTTATATTTCAAACCCAAAAGGATAGGCAACTTTAAGCCAAATACAGGTTGAAATTGGAGTCTCGGTTTTTTTGTCCAAATGCTCCTACTGTACTAGTTTAATTCATATTTCTTGGTAGTCCATCCATTCTAGAGAACGTCCCATTGGATGAGGAGTAGAACTTTCAATTCCAAACTATAGCAATAAAAAAATCTATACTCGCCTTTCTACTGCACGACATAGTTACACGCCATGTACTCGTAATTATTAGTTTGCTAGGGAAGTACCATAACACTTTGTACCTATTTCGATATCGTAAATCGTGAATAGACAGGTTGCAATACGTACATTCGACCCCCTTTATCCTTACCGAATTTGAACGATATTCTAAAATCCATGATCTACGACACCCAACACATAAATATTAGTATCCCCCCCTCTCATCAACTGGTGCCAACCCGGCACCACATCGGTATACGTGGTGTCGTTGAACTTGTATCTGTTGGTTTTAGACAACGGTCCACTATATTCAAGTTGAAACACAAAAGTTTCTGATGTTCTGGCACCATGGTGACACCACTGCTTTGTGCCAGGATGTAAAAAGAATAGTTCGTGAAAATTCTAAGGGTTAAAGATTATTTTCCCTGAATTTCGAACGCCTCGACACACAAATTTTGAAATTCTATATAGATGTACGAGTTTCACAAAAAATGCCCACGCATATCAACTGGAGAATAAGGCCTGGTAAATTGCAGCCCTAGTGGAGAATGAGGCGTTTTTCCCCGTGTTTTTCAACGCGTTTGCCGTGTTATTTATTTTCTTTTCATTTTGGTGTTAATTCAACAATACCGAGGTCGAATAGAGTTGTCAACAAAAAACGCTGGAAATTATTACACAAACTTTTGTTATTTTTCCGTATAGATCACTCGCCTGCAAAGAACACGGCTTTGCCATTATTACTACCTACCTACTTCACACTCAAGTTCATTAAGAAGAAATAAACGCATCACACACGGTTCGAAGAAATAAAGAGTTGTGGGTGCCTACATTGGGTAATATGATTGCTGGTTGCTAAGGACGCAAAACTGAGGACAGCTCGAAGAAACGAACAACGATCGCATTTTGGTCAGCAGTAATTTGAAAGGAGATTAGGCCTATTTTGCGATTCACACTCGTGTTTCTGATTTATCATAATTCCCACCCTTAAGTTCTGATAGATCCGATTCTAAAACCGCTGCAAATTATTACACAGTGGTTTATTATTTTTTATTTTTCCATACAGATCACTCGTCTACAAAGCCACCAACCATCCAACATGAAGAAAAACATCGATCGCATTTCGGTCAGCTTTAATTTGAACGGAGATTAGGCCTCTTTTGCGATTCACACTCGTGTATCTGATTTATCATAATTCCCACCCTTAAGTTTTGATAGATCCGATTCTAAAACCGCTGCAAATTATTACACAGTGGTTTATTATTTTTTATTTTTCCATACAGATCACTCGTCTACAAAGCCACCAACCATCCAACATGAAGAAAAACATCGATCGCATTTTGGTCAGCAGTAATTTGAAAGGAGATTAGGCCTATTTTGCGATTCACACTCGTGTTTCTGATTTATCATAATTCCCACCCTTAAGTTCTGATAGATCCGATTCTAAAACCGCTGCAAATTATTACACAGTGGTTTATTATTTTTTATTTTTCCATACAGATCACTCGTCTACAAAGCCACCAACCATCCAACATGAAGAAAAACATCGATCGCATTTCGGTCAGCTTTAATTTGAACGGAGATTAGGCCTCTTTTGCGATTCACACTCGTGTTTCTGATTTATCATAATTCCCACCCTTAAGTTCTGATAGATCCGATTCTAAAACCGCTGCAAATTATTACACAGTGGTTTATTATTTTTTATTTTTCCATACAGATCACTCGTCTACAAAGCCACCAACCATCCAACATGAAGAAAAACATCGATCGCATTTCGGTCAGCTTTAATTTGAACGGAGATTAGGCCTATTTTGCGATTCACACTCGTGTTTCTGATTTATCATAATTCCCACCCTTAAGTTCTGATAGATCCGATTCTAAAACCGCTGCAAATTATTACACAGTGGTTTATTATTTTTTATTTTTCCATACAGATCACTCGTCTACAAAGCCACCAACCATCCAACATGAAGAAAAACATCGATCGCATTTCGGTCAGCTTTAATTTGAACGGAGATTAGGCCTCTTTTGCGATTCACACTCGTGTTTCTGATTTATCATAATTCCCACCCTTAAGTTCTGATAGATCCGATTCTAAAACCGCTGCAAATTATTACACAGTGGTTTATTATTTTTTATTTTTCCATACAGATCACTCGTCTACAAAGCCACCAACCATCCAACATGAAGAAAAACATCGATCGCATTTCGGTCAGCTTTAATTTGAACGGAGATTAGGCCTCTTTTGTGATTCACACTCGTGTATCTGATTTATCGTACGTCCAAACTTTAAATTCTCGTAGTGAGCGAACGGTTTGTCCTACAGAGCTCCGGGTGGTCTCAAAAAATTCTAAAAATTCTATAGAATCTTAAATTGAAGGAAAAACAATACCTTTATATCAAAATTTTTTGAGTTAGGGCGTTTTCAAAATTTCAAAATTTATTTTGGAACCCTTAGAAGTGACCTACATTAACCAAAATCTTCGGGGCACAACTAGACCCCAAATGGAGCCTACATACCAAATTTTATAAAAATCGGTCAATGCTAAGTGGCAAAAGTGCCGCGTACGGCGGACGGACAGCCAAATTTTTATTCGATTTTTGGATTCTACGTACCTTGAAACGTAAACCATCAAATTTTGAGGGGTGTTAAAAAATATTTTTTCTTGGTTGATTCCAAAGGTTCATTATTGAAAATAATAGACCAAAATTCAATACTATTTTAAATTGATGAAAAAATAATACCTTTATATCAACATTTGTTGAGCTAGGGCGTTTTCAAAATAATTTTGAAAACGCCCTAGCTCAACAAATTTTGATATAAAGGTATTGTTTACAATTATTGTAACCCTGATTTTTCAACCCTTAGAAGTGACCAAAAGCTTCGGGGCACAACTAGACCCCAAATGGATTGGGGTCCTAGTTGATTTGGCCTGTTTTGCGATTCACACTCGTGTTTCTGATTTATCATGAGTCCAACCCTTAAGTTGTCATGGAGAGCGAACAGTTGGTCCTACAGAGCTCTGGGTGGTCTCATTAGATTCTAAAAATTTAGTACTATATTAAAATGATGAAAAAAACAATATTTTTGTAGCGAAAGTTTTCGTGGTAGGGCGTTTTGAAAATGGCAGCCCTTATTTTTTAACCCCTAGAATGACCTACATCAACCAAACGCTTCGGGGCACAACTAGACCCCAAATTGAGCAAATGCATTTACCAATTTTCATCAAAATCGGTCCATAGTAACTAAGGAAAATGCCGCGTACGGTGGACGGACGGCGAATTTTTATTCGATTTTCGGATTCTTCGTAGGTACCTTGAAACGTAAAACAACAAATTTTGAGGAGGGGTAAACATTTTCTTTCTTGGTAGATTCCAAAGGTTCATTTTTGAAAATAATTAACCTAAATGCAAGGTGTTCAGACATACAAAAAAATCTTCGTCCCATGACACACCGCATTGAGTAGGTACTTCCTTCTCTGCACCTATACGGCGGTTTTGAAGTCGGTCAATAATCATAATCTCTTCTGAAAACGGGCAGGGTGGTATCAAAACTGTTCACACTTCTTAGAGGTTGGAGATGAATAAGGATCTTTATAGCCTTGTTAATATAACTTTGTTTGAAGAATAAAATTGCTGCCTATGAATCCCTGCATCAGGTGTCCATTGGAACCTTTGAAATGACATAATCCTATTAGCCATCAGAGCGTTTTTCTACCGGCAACGGTTTTCAGTTTGAGCAGACAATAAATGAAGCTACTGAGTCTGTTAGCTAAAGCATTACTGTTCTTGCGGCAATTCAGACGATAGTCCATTGTTTAGATGCCTTTCTGAAGAATCTAGCGGCACGTGCCTACTCGTGCGACTGTCAGATGATGATGTTCAACAACGAAAGCGCTCGCCTCCTATACTCGGATGTCAGTGTTGTTGAATGTGACTCAGTACCTACACTTTTCGAATAACGAATGTAAAATATACTCGAAGTGTATCAAAAATTGTACTTTCGTTCTGGTCAACAAGGTAGGAACCACCGAGTTTGACGAAATCCTAATGTTCAATGAACTTTTCCATAGTAGTCTTATTCACTTTTGTAGCAGAGTGTTAAAGTACACTTTGGTTCGTACCCTAAAAGTATTTCGCAGAAAAAAATGTATGCGTGTTTTTGTGTCGAGATCACACAAAGTTTTATTTCGAATTTTGGAAACCAAGATGAGCAGTTTAGTAGTAACTTGGCAGTTTCCCATTCATGATTCCACAACACTCCTGGTACCTACAGTCCAACATCACTTCTAAGATTTGTAAATCTTGGTCCGGGAAGTCCCTTGGTAAAATCGTCCGCGGTCATTTCTGCCGCCTGAAAATATGGTACCAGGACATCCTTGCTCTGGATCGTCTCTCGGATTAAAGCTCTCGAAGAGATGATGTTATGACCTAGAACTTACAATTATTGAGCTTTATGCCAGGTTCTGCACTGCTTGGTGGTCGCACTTTATTTCGACAGTTCCTGAGGCGATGTCGAAGTTCTGAGCTAGCCTCTTGAGTAGGGTGGCCCAAAATACACAACTTTCCCAAATGTTCTGCCCCCCCAAATTGTTCCACTTCATAAATAAGTCATACAGCCCAAATTTCAGCCTTATAGTGAATAAAAGATAGTGCTCAACGACTCGGAAGTTATGGAGTATCAGCCAATTGTTCCATTTAGCTGTCCCAATGTTCCCAGAAACTAAAACGCTGCAAATTATTACACAATGGTTTATTATTTTTTATTTTCTATATAGATCACTCGTCTGCAAAGCCACCAACCATCCAACATGAATAAAAACATCGATCGCATTTCGGTAAGCTTTAATTTGAACGGAGATTAGGCCTCTTTTGCGATTCACACTCGTGTTTTGATTTATATATATATATTTCAATATAAACCCTTAAATTTTCGTAGGGAGCGAACGGTTTGTCCTACAGAGCTCCGGGTGGTCTCAAAAAATTCTAAAAATTCTATAGAATCTTAAATTGAAGGAAAAACAATACCTTTATATCAAAATTTTTTGAGTTAGGGCGTTTTCAAAATTTCAAAATTGATTTTGGAACCCTTAGAAGTGACCTACATTAACCAAAATCTTTGGGGCACAACTAGACCCCGAATGGAGCCTACATACCAAATTTCATCAAAATCAGTCAATGCTAAGTGGCAAAAGTGCCGCGTACGGCGGACGGACGGCAAAATTTTTATTCGTTTTTTGGATTCTACGTACCTTGAAACGTAAACCATCAAATTTTGAGGGGGTTTAAAAGAAAACAAATTTCTTGGTCGATTCCAAAGGTTCATTATTGAAAATAATAAACCAAAATGGAGTTAAAGCCAATGAAGTAGCACTAAAAGTAGGACTCTTCATCCCCTTACAAATCACCTAAAAAAGAGACCTCTTCAAAGACGGGAGTCCAAAGGAAACCAGATTTTCACCATCATCTGACAAGCGCTTTTGACAGAGATAAACTTCAAGACGGACAAGCCCTCAGCGTGTTGGTACCATTTGCAACAGCTCTCGAGTATGATCCCTCTACTTTTACCGTGTCATGATGAAGTCTTATTCAGAGAATAAGAAAAGTAGCCAGAAGAGAGTTCGCTGATGATACAAAAGCTACAATTTCCCCGGGTGGTCCAATCATCCGGGAATGGGAGTATTTAAACTCCACCCACACCCCAGGAATGTGTTTTGATAATACCTCCACCAATAGAGGTCTTAACAATGGTGGTGCTATCATTCTGGAAAGACGTAGTATAGGAAGGGAACTGTTGTGGCTAGCTTGCTGCTATTATATGCTCGAGATAATTTTGAGTAAAGTATTTAAATTTTACTTGGGTCCATCAAATTCACCCACATACGTATTTTTATTTCGCAGGTTCCTGGCTCTTGGTAGAGCAAGGAAACGTCGAGAGTTTGGAGATCAGTAGTGGCTTCAGTGTGATACCCCTTTCAAATTGTTACCCTCATTACTGTTTGAGCTCCCTTTCACTTTGTTTGTCTAGAATGGCATTTGTTGATCCTCCCACACCCTTCAACTTCTCTGGACCAATAGGATTCAAGTTCTCCTTTCACGGATATCTACCTCAATCTGATAGGGTACGTCTTTCATTTTATCGACCTATGGGATTCAAGCTTCATAGCACATGAGCTGTGCTTTCTGAGATGTATTTTCAGCTCTTGTTTGTTACTAACGATGACATAACCGTCGAAATTGATTTGTTACTCATTACTTTCGTGGAAATAGACTTAAGTTCTTCTTAACTCGTCGCGAATAATTCTATTCGTATGGCGAAGAAAGTGGTTGTAGAAACAGTGGTCCGTGCCACGCTCCAGGAATTTGATAAAAACAAACCTAGGTACCGAACCGAATTTCTGAAAAGAATTTTATTCGTTCAGAAAGTTCTTCTGTGCATACGAAGTTAATATTCAGTTGATAAAATACCTGGTGAAAATATATTTTCCCCTAAATTTTTTTTTCCTGGTGAAAATATTTGATCCATTGGTCACCACCATGTACCTACCTACCTTCTCAGCTTAGGCTGTTGATAATGCTACTGTCCGCTGTTTTATCGACTCCCAAGAAGCTCCAGCGAATTTAAAACAGTAGTCGATGTAGCTCCTTCTGTCGATAGTACACGTAGCCCAGTTTGCGTCAGTCAGTCCGTATATTGGGTCTCCTGTTTTTCTGTAAGTCAGCGCCAAATCCTTAGTAGGTAGCGCAACACAGATTTTGCGGCCAACCATTGTTCTTTTCCATAGCATGCATTGATCTGGCTCAAGTGTCTGACGATGTGGCTGATAGAAAAAAAGTCATTGAAGGTTTGTTGTCATATTTTTTACCATTATTTGTTTGTAAATGTTTTATGCGCTCACCCCATTGGTTCTTAACTTCATTCTTCTAGCTCTTGAATGCTCCAAGTGATTTATCCTAGTTTTTGAAAAATTATTTATACCGTATCGTGTCTGCTGATCAATGAACATGATAAAGTAAGTATCTTGCTCCATTTGGCGTAGTTTATGACACCACAACAGCTTTATACCTGAAGTCACCATGTACTTGCTGTTTTCAGGTATCGATTTAACTACCAATTTTCATTGAAAGTGTTTCCCAATGTTTTCAAGAGAGTGAAACTATAGGAAAATTGTCAGCAAGAAATTTTATTCTTCTCTACAATACACTAATAATTGAACTACTAGGTGTTCTTGTTCGGATTGAGCCCTACTAAATCTAATGAAATGATCATAAAAGAAAACCCCCCCACGTCCTGATGATGCAGCATTGCGAAATTGCACTCGACTAATAAATCTTAAATTGAGGAAAGCCGTTCAAAATTTCCTCTACTCAACCTATCTAACTCGTAAAAGAAAAGCCCAACAAACACAATGACACAATGACAATGGTTGTTAATTTCAAATTTACAGGTACCACGAAAGTTACAGCTGATGAAAATGAAGGTGGCAAAATAATATTAGCCAACAAAAAATAACATTTTAATTAATATATTTTTGATAATATATTGACAAGAATTAAAAAAATTGTAACGATACATAAAAAAAATCTCTACAACAACTTTGAAAACAAATATTTACACAACACCTATAGGTTTATATGTACTATTAACAAACAAATAAACAACAACAATTAATAAGCGTGTTCTCGAATAATAGGAATAAATTACAAGGAGGTACATAGATTCAAATGAGATTAGATCATTGAAAAATGCTGTCACAGTAGGTTCTTTCTATCTATATGAAGATAACTTTTCTTATTAAATAAAGGTATTTTTATAATAACTTTCAAAAGTTTGTAGATAGATACGTACAGAAAAATTTAACCTCTCCAATAAGGGTAAATAGTGTAGGTCGTGTAGGTATACTCGTATCATGTGTAAGTTTCACATATTGCTAAACATGCAGTTGAAAAAATGGAAAGTATCACCAAAAATGTCAAAATAAAGGGGATATGTCCGATGTAGTATCCAATAAACAAACATCTCCTATGTAAACCACCACCAAATTAAAAGTAGTGGTAACACAAGCATTCTATTTCCATTCTTTCCCAAAAACCACAGAAGTAGAAGCCAAGCGAAAGTTGTATGTTCGATTCCGTGGTTATACAATATTGCTAAATTTTAATACAATTAATTCAGTACTATTCCAGTGTATTTTGATTTGCCCACATGAAACCAGAAAAGTGGCGCAACCAGTATGGTAAGATTAGCGTTCATTCCCTTCCCTACCTTTCTGACTCTACAACATGCCAGAAGAGCTGCCTGCGGACATAATAAAAGAGGGTGTAAAAGTTTTTTTTTTTTAGATCCCTCAAAACACGATAGAATACAACGCTAAAATAGTCACGCAGACCAACATTAGACCAACATTAGAGAACGAGGCTGTACAATGTTTGCATTATTTTTCTGCTTTGCACACAAAACTGAGATACCGCCTCCTTCATGGTGCTTCGAAGTCGGTACTGCCCATAATTACACCTATTGAAGCTTAGGAAAGGGTAGCCATCGTAGTTTTTACTTCTCCTCCCCAACACTATCCAAATATGATTCAATTGACAATAACTATGCTAGTAACCCACATCAGTAAGTACAACACTATTGTCAATAATACTACATATATTCACTGATGAAATATGTACATCTTTAAAAAATGAGTGCGTTTTGCTCGTTTGCCAGTATTGAGCAATGAAGTCTTTCCAAAGGATAGCCTCTTCCTAGATAAGTAACCTACGTAACATCTATGAACAAAACGCTGCAAATTATTACACAAAGGTTGATTTTTTTTTTTTTTCTGTATAGATCACTTGCCACCAAAGAATACAGCTTTGCCATTGTCACTACCTAACAACCATATTTCCGCGCGACCTTCACTATCAAGTTTATTTTGAAACAGAAAGAACCGACCAGAGAAGCATCGTTATTTAGTTGCTAGGGAGAAGCACAATTGAGTGACAAGAAACTCAATTCGAAGAAATAAACAATTCAACATTTGACATTTGAACGGGGATTCTACTTCTGACAGTGAACAATCTTTTGTGAATCACACAAGTAATTCTGATTTATTTTGAGTCTTAGTGAGCGAACAGTTGGTCATACAAGGCTCTGAGTAGCCTCATCCGATTCTAAAAATTCAACTCCATTATAAATTGGTGAAAAAACAATACCTTTATACCAAGAGTTTTTGAGCTGATTCCAACCCTTAATTTTCACCCCTAAGAAGAGACTGACGCTAACCAAAAGCTTTGTGGCACAAATGGACCTTAAATGGAGCTCATATACCAAATTTCATCAAAATCGATCCATGGTAACAAAGAAACAAAGAAAAGCACGGCGTATGGAGGAGAACGGGAAAATTTTCATTAAATTTTCGCATCCTAAATACCTTAGTTAAAACGTAAAACATCAACATTTTCTTCTTGCTCGCTTCCAAAGATTTATTATTGAACTAGCTGAAAAGCCTGCTAAAACAGGCAAAAACAAATCGTAGATATGGGGATACACAGTTTACCCATTCAAACTCACTAAATAAAAGGAACAATTCCAAGCACTAGTTTAGGCTGCTCTTGTGACAAATGAATTGTGTTCCTACTTCAGTTCAAAATCTCTATTTTCAGTGAACCCAGCTGACATTAGTTTTCGATTCGATATTGTTCTGACAAAAACCCAACTTGGACTTCTATTAATGATACAGTGGAGTAATTCAAAAAATAATCAATCAGTTTTTAACTTGCAGTTTCAGTCTTGTGTTCTCTTTATCGTAACCTATTTCACAACATGTGGCCAGCCTGCAAGGATCAGTTGAATTCATGAACCGAGCTGACTTTATGGACTTAATGGATGAAGAATTGGCCCGCACAAGCAAAACTATTCTAAGTGAATATTTCATCAAAACTGTGGACAATTTGGAAGTAGCCACCAACGAGGAGATCCCAAGCACCCTCAACAAACAGCTGATATCTGTATAACCTTCAAGCGGCTTCAAGTGGACGGTCTCCAGACTGTCATTTCAAAATATTGAATGATGCGCGCATCAGTAATTTTTGAATATGGTGGGAGTGGCATGTATTCGTCAATTCTTATGTTAGTCACCAGCTGCGGCACTAGTCACACGCGATTGATTTTTTTTCGCCATCCACACAGTTTAGTCTCAAAGTCAGACGTGGAAGATTGACGGTCTGGAGTCGCGAACATTTTTGTTCATCTCTGAAATTAGCAGACGGCCGTGGACAAAATTTAATTTCGGCGCATCACTGCTCAATGTAAGTACAGCATTTTATTAATTATTTGCACTATTTGTCCAATTTACTAATATTCTAGTTGGCCAGTTGCAGTGCACAACTTTGAAAGTGCATTATTTTATGTCTGCCATCTTTTTCTTCTATTTCGAGTTGATTTTTTCCCCATTTTTTTCAAGTGCCATTACTTATTTTCATAGATGTTCACAATTCGGAGAAGCTAGGAATCATAGTCATAAGCCGAACTACTTACAAAATTATGAATTAATTGAGGTTAGTATATTCCTTTTGTTCCCATCCATCCTCCCCCCCCCCCCCCATCACCCACTGTATATCTGGGAACCAAATTCTATGGTAGGTAGTAAAAAATAACAAGAAAAAAAATTCATAGTCTGTTGTGGAAACGGAAACGTCCTGATATGGAAATTGACCGATCATAAACACTCACTGAAATCTACATTTCTAATTATTTTATTTTTCTCTGATTATTGTTATGAGGTATTATTTTTTTGCAAAGGTTTTTCGATTTTCATCCCTTATTTAATTTTTGACTTTACAGTCAGTCAATGACAAATTTTGGTCGCAAAAGAGTGTCCCTGAGTCTCATCACATCTCATTTACATACATTTCTCTGCATTATTCACGAATTCGTGCTTGTGATTCTAAACAATTGTTTAGAATACAGCATGTTAATTATTTAAAAACGTGGACGGTACGCATACTCTCGTGCGCCAGCTGTTGTGAGTTCCAAAGGCGCGCCTGCTTGAAGGTCAATAGATTGCAAATCGTGAGATCACCGAAGTTAGGTTATTAGGGCTGGAAGTTGGGATGGGTGACCTCTCGGAAGTGGAATTGTATGCCCCAGTACCTACTTGGCGAGTTAGGTCGTTGGTGAACCCTTCACTTAAGGAGGGGGTCAGTAACGACAGTCAAGTTAAGATCATAAACGTTTTCAGTCAGTGTTTCAGTCAATGTTGTCAGTCCAATTCATTTCTCCCCAAAATAACGGATGGACTCCAATAATTGTTTTTCCTATTCATTCCTACCATCACCAAAGACTGACGATTGTTTGGCTCCTTGCTCTATGCTTATTGTTTGGATCCATGCTCCAGGTTCCCCGGTGCAGCTACCAATTTGAGTAGTAACATCTACAAGCTCATTGCGATAAGTACCACTTGAACTGGGTACCAAGCACTTTGAATTGGGCGTATGCATGCTATAATAAAGCGCATCGCTTGTATATTTTGTCTCTCTCTTTACAGGCCTCTAGAAGGCCTGCTGATATTATTCACGAGCCTGTTCGTCATTACAACCTTTCCCGAAACAAATAATCTTATTAAACACAACATAATTATTGGAGGTAAGAATATCAATCCAGCAGTTTTGAAAATGACCGTGAAACAGAGAACAAACGTTCAAAGGCAGGTACCTCAGTTCCTCGTAAAAATCTACGTAAGAAATCCCGACGTAAATAGAATTTTCTTTGCCTCTGTATCTATCAACTTTCGAGAGAAACAATAGCACAATAAATAAGTACCAATAAGAAATTCACAAAGACTAAGGATTTTAAGATAAAATTCTACGTCTACTCCAGAATTAGGATTTGTCAGTGAAACTTTGACTACCATAATATTAAACATTTTATAATTACTTATGTACAAAAAAAGTTGAGTTTGCTAAAACCCATTCCATTACGAACGACCACCAAGTTTGAGGTCCAAAAGCTACCTTCTCTACCCTACTAGATATTTCGCCATATTTTTCATTGCCAATACTTTGTAAAATAGATAAGAAGTAGCAGCAGTATTCATAAATATATGTAGGCATATTAATTCTGTAAATCTAATACATAACACACTGAAAAATCATCGAACAATGCCTGATGAATTTCGGAAGCAACGGAATTGTCTGGAATCTGTCGAACAGAATGGGGTATTTCGGTCAATTTTTTTAATTATTTTTTTCAAAAGAGTATGGCTCAGGAATAACGGTAATCGGGTCTGTTCGTCGAGAAAATGTTTTTAAAAAATCAGAGAAGCTAAGGAAAGTTGAAGATTTGAATGGTGTGACGTAGCTAGCCAATCGTGACGTAGCTAGCCAACTGTCTTTGAAAAAGTATCCATGCAAAGAAACCCCTCTTGGATACTACAACATTCTACTCACACACGCGCGCGGGGCTGTCCGCGTCGTAGTCCTTGCCTAGTGTGTGTGCATTTATAGCGGCCCGCCTTTTTCAAACGTGTGATCTCTTTAATTAATTTTTCTACCACATGTTATAGTATCATTGGGCTAATAGTTGGTGTATATAGGTTTTCAAGGGTGCTGAATCCAAATTTGAGGTCAAAAACCTGAATTTCCGACCCACCGAAATACCCCATTGTTGTGTTGTCATACTCGCCAACACTACATCATCATTTTGTAAGGTCACCATGCATACATTCAAAAATAGACCTTTTTTGTCTCTTCTATACGTAATACTATCTTAGTCTGTAACATGTACATTGTGGGTACAAAGAACAGATTACCCACATTACCAAACATCAACGGACGAATGTTTTCCACAAATATTCCAATCTTTCGAATTACACGTATTCAAGATTCTGATGTTATGAGGCAAAAAACTATTTACAGACTTAGCACATATACTTACCTATTTGATTAGCTGCGATTGGGAAATGACTCAATTTCAAATTCATATCACTACAAAGAAAAAACCCTAATAATTTTTTTATTGTTGAGAAACAACATGTCTTTCAGAGAGACGTCTCAGAATATCTCTATTCAAGGCATAAGGACGAATGAACTGCAGCAGAGCGCTGGGACTTTAAAACTCACTCACAAGCAGTTTTCCGTTTTAACCCGTTCTACCAGTGTTTTTTCTTAACAAACGATCAAAATTTTCAATAAATTGAACATATAGCGTAGGTTATTAATATTCAAATACGTGAAGAAAATTGGAATTAGTTAGTAACCTAGTTCAATACTGGGTATCTTGTTGAACCTCCAGAGGGCTGAAGTTGGATTGGTTTTCAGAGCGTATGGATTGTTGATTTTTTATGTCGGGTTCTTGTTCTATTTATTCCTGTAAGCCTTCACTTATTCTGATTCTTCACTTTAAAACAGATATTCTAATGGGATGTGTCGGAAAAACTTTTTATTGTTATTTATAATCTAAACTCGACCTCATTCTGACACTAACCGCGACCTTCTAGCGGGGAAAGACCTTCTTCTATGATTTTTCGAAGTTTCGAATGTTTATGACGTCACAGTGGGCTGGGGGGGTCCCGCCCAGGCGGGAGGGGAGCGTGACGTCATAAACATTTGAAACTAAAAAAGATCTACTCATCCAAAAAGAGAACAGCTGGTGTCAAAAGTCTCAGAATGAGGTCTACTTTCGATTAAAAATTTAAAAAAAAATCAGGCGCACCCCCCTAATGGGGGGCTAATTAAAGACGTCCTTTCATTCCAAACCTGATTTGGTATTATTTTGAGAAGCAAATCCGTAAAAGTTGTGCGATCTTTTGTAAGTCTAATCAGCAGTTCTTGACGTTTTGAATAGAATAAAAGTACATGTCAGGCGCTTTTTACTCATTAAGCAAGAAAGTGGCATCACAAAAATGGCGGGTAGTTGAATAGGAGATATTAGAGAGTTTTTGGCAAACACTAACGGGCCCGTGGAACCTCTTTAAACAGCTCAGAGTTCACAGGTTCACGGGTGACGATGAATTTGCCTCCTGACAACAGCGGGCAATGATGAAAGGGTCCCTGACAGTCACCCGTTTCTAGAGGCCCCCTGTCAAGAGCGCCTCCCTCTCTCTCTCTCCCCCCCCCCCCCCCCCTGTTGATAGTTGATGGGCCTCCTCCTTTAACTGAGTAGCATCCTCTGTTGCTCGCGCTAGTCTCCTCCAAACAGGGCCAGTCAGATTTTGGCAGCAAAAACTCTCTATTAATGTAAGACAAGCCATATACCAGAGTTTGAAAAATCAGATCCTCAAACCATTTTCCATAGAGTAGTCAAGAGAACAACGGCACGCGAATGATTACTGATGTACATCAGAGTTCATCAATCATGGTGGTCAGTGGTTCTCTGTGTTCATACCATATGACAGTTGGTTTTAACTGTTTACCATGAAACTGTATGGATCTTTGTAAATATTAGTGTGAAACCTGGATAACACAACTATTTTAGTAACTACCTGAGAATAAACCCCTACTGTAACTGTTTGAACCACCACTAATGAGTACCTAGTTTAATGAAGAATGTACGATTTAAGGGTTTAGTTCAGAATTACCTAGTAAAGCAATTAATACCTTAGCAACTTGAAGTTCAAGTTAAAGAGCTTCATAGGAATCGTTTCTTGACGAAAGAAAAGCTTCCAGATCCCTGTTTTCAGTACTTGACTTTTTTCTTTTACTCTTCTTCTTATCTGCTTTGGATGACTCACTCCTATTAGATTTCTTCTTTGATTTCTTTTTCTTCTCTGAGTCCTAGATTGAAAAATACATAGGTATAAGTGAACATCAGTGAAACTCATTATAAGTGGGAATAGTAAGTAAGTAAACAACCATTTCAGGTTGAATTTTCGTCCGACTGCCATTCCTGGCGTCGCAGAAGTCATCAGCTGTCTTCCAAAGGGAAGATCAGAGTTTGTTCTGATAATTTCGCTCATGGCTTCACATTGCCTCAAGGGGAAGGGACGCCAAAAAACGCACACTTCCGGCGATGAACCCACGACCACCACAGAAGTCGGTCCAAAGTCCACCGCCAAACAACGACGCGACGCCCCAACGACCGTAGCCCCACCGGACCCCAATTCGTATAAATGAGAATGTATTATTGAGGAGATGATGATGATAAAGAAAGATTGCATAACAAATATTTGTAATTGTTATTAAAACAAGACGGGGATGAAAAAAATAGGTTTCTAAAATTCTGTGTAGATTCTCAAACTAACTAAACATAATTATCTCTCCAATGAAAACATTCCTGGAAATCAGTATAACAAAACAATTTCTTGGTCGATCCCAAAGGTTCATTATTGAAAATAATAAACCAAAATGAATCATATTTCTCTTCTAAACCCTCAAAAACTGAGTATAATTTCTCAACAGTATAAAAAATATCGGGGGCTAACTCTTCCCTAATGGTTAAACTAACCCCCCCCCCCCTCCGGCGTTTGGAAGTACCCATTTTAATTGATCCAGGTAGTTAACTGTATGATTGTTTACCTTATTAACTGAGGCATACATTGAATCAGCGCATCCACTGTCTTCGCCTCCCTCTGGACTTCCTCTTCCTTCAGAAATTGATACTCCACTCATCCATTGATTCAAATCTCCAGTCTCTTCTTTTGCCTGAAGAACAAGTACTTTGAATTAACAATGTCTGAAGATGGAAGAGATAAGAAATGTGTGAGCAAGGAAAACAAATAATACGTCCGTTAATAGGTACATAAAGTAGGTACTTGTACATTCATTATTCTTAACACTACACATGAACACCTATGAATATTTGTCAGAAATTGAAAATTGGCGAGACCAGCACGAGGAAAATATACTATGAATTCTGATTTGTTCCCTGGGTCACTAAGACAACTTATGAGTTACACAGCTTCAACCTCTGTCTATAGAAGATAGAAGTTCAGTCCGACAAGCCGCAGGTTCTCTCACAGATGCGTCCTTTCCTATGCGATATCGTTCCCACACCTTAGAGGTCGCTTCTGGTACTGCTGATTTCACCAAAGAAAATAACATTGTAGCGTAAATGTTTGTACTTTAAGAATATCAAGGACATTTAGTTGTAACTCAAATTTTTATAGATCTCCAAAATGGTTCATTGATCAGTTCTAGTCAAGGCCCAAGATAGTGATTCCCATACATAGAACTCGACAAGGTACTCTTCACACCCGTATCTAAATTGCAGAAGGTCAACTGTTTCCCTATTGTTTTTCTCTGAAAGTGGTAATGCCATCAACTTGAAGAGTTAGGTTTGAAACCTTTTAACAGACTATCAATGCCTGACGCTCATGCTAACAGAAGTTTCAAATAACCCCCAGGGAAACTGTATCATCAGAATTCGATTCCAGAAGACAAGATTCGCAAGGTTCCCAGGGAAAACAATTGACCCACGTTCCTTAAAATCACAGCATGTCGAGTCCCATCCACAACAAATCTACCGCCACCTGATTAACGGGATTCCACCTCTGCTTATTCAAATCAACCAGGAGGAAAATTCAGGAGGACGAAAATGACTTCCACCACAAAAAATCATTAATTTATTGGATCCCCAAAATTCGAAACAAAACGCCCCCTGCTGACTGACAAAACCACTCTTCTCGGCCAAAATCGAGTTTGTACGCATTGGAGTATTATCACTGCAGTACTCCGAGATCCAAGAAGCCAAGATTCCCCTGAAACCAAGCGTTGTGTGACGAGAGGACGGCATCATGACAGTCTACATGGGTCCAAGAGAACCAGCTGCCTCCAGGAAAGAGTGGCAGATCAACGATCTGGGAACACTTGCCGACGAGACCTTATCCTTACAACCTGGACGGCTGAGGGTAACACCTCAGGGAACACAGGTCTTACCTTCTATCACCAACAAATTTTGAACATCACAGCTAGTTCTGTCAGCGCGAGAGTCAAACAATTAAATTGTTCGTTATCTGTCCGCAAAATCCTCCTAATTTCCTCCACTTTTCCTACCCTAATAGGGTCAAAACCCCTATTCAATATCCTGCGCCACAAGGAATTTTTCTTGAAATCTCCGCTTTGAATTCATGTCTGAAGTAGGAAGAAACATAAGGATGTGAAACACTGTCATCCTGATTTGTCTCCAGTAACTTATCAGCTTTTACTACTATGGAATATACTAATCGTACACAACAAAGAGAAAACTTACTTTGGTTTCTTTAGACGAGCTACTACGATCAAGTAGAGCATCGTCAGGATCGACATCATCCTGATATCCAGCCACAAGAGGGTTGTCACCGAGTTCTCCATCGCTGAAACACAAATTTCAATCTTTAGAACCAACTCAAGGAAATATAACAATAACAATAATTATTTGTAAGAGCTCAAAGCGAATATGTTCTCAATAATGAGAATGAATTTCACCTATCCGAATCCGCTGCCAAGATCTCAGGAACCTTCAATGGGAGAGTCGTAGAAGTGTCCTCCAAGAAAGTTTTATCCAAATATCCACCATCCGGTATGAACTCCTCCACACTGGTTACAACATGGGCAGCTATCTCTTCGGTAGCATTATTAACTGGAGACTTTTTAGTTGGACTTTGATTCTGGCTCATTTCATTTAGAGATGCTGAACGATCGATTGGAGTCCCTTGACCAAGTATGATGGATGGAGGCGGTTTAGTAAGATTCTGACAGCTCTGGCTTTGATTGATGCTCACACCAGTGTTTTCAGCAACTTGTCTTCTCCTTTTGCTTAAATTGTCAAGGAACCTGGAGAGAAATTACAATTATAATTTTATAAGAAGTAGGAAACATTATGATTCAGTCTGATAAAGTAGGAAGAGAACGAATAAAATGATATTTGAGAAGAAAACTCTCTACAGGTAGGTGTACATTGTAGGTTATAGTGTTGCTTCCGATTCTACCAAGGTAGCGGAAGCTTTGTTTTCACTTTTCAAGGTTGAGAAAAAAAGTTCTAAAATCTAAATTTCCACTCGCGTTTTACGTTTCAGACCTTTCTGAACATTTTTGGTTCTGTGGCTGTGTGTCCGTCATTAAATCCTTGCAACAGCCATAACTTCTTTTTTTAGGGATTGTGCGGGTTGGCGTGTAGATGATGCCCTATGAAAATCGTTACCCCCGGACTGATAGTAATCACTGCACATGCGCAAACGTGAATTCCTTGTAGCAGCCACATTTTTCATCCGATTTCGATGAAATTTTCAGGGATTATGCGGATTAGGTTGTAAATGGTCTCCAATGAAAATCAAGGACTTAAAATTGACAGTAGCCTCTGCGCATGCACAAACGTAAAATCCTTGTAACAGACATAACATTTACATTTTTCATCCGAATTTGATGAAATTTTCTAGGATTGTTCAGATTGGCGGGTAGATGGTCTCCTATGAGGGTAGTGGAAGGTACTTAGAGATTAATGTTTTGAGATTAACTACCATGCATCGGATCATCTATACAATCGGGTTATGGATACGAGGAAGCTGTGTGCCACACCCACTTGGCAGACGTTTTTTTTTCACTTACAAGTCGTAATCAGAATCGGGACTTCGTTGATAGAGATCAAGTTCGTCAATAGTTATTAACATTTCATTCGCATTCCTGTCCAACTGCTTCATCAAAGTCTCCTTTTGAAGTTGCAGAAAGGGCAAACAGAAAAATTTATGAATATATTTCAAACCAAATCCATTGGACATAGATGCTTCAGTATAACGGATCTGAGCTTTTCCAGTTGGCCTGAAACAAAAGAGATGGAATCATCAGCATTATACCTACTAAAAGTTGAATAATTTGTCTCTGCATAATTCAGCTTTTGCAGAAGGACAAAACTTGGATATCCGTTGAAGATCTTCTCAACAAACCTTTGTATAGAATCTACATAGTATTGTACAGCATCTGCCATTATTGTTCGATGGTGAGACATGTCACAGTGATTGCCCAACACAAGTACAGGGATATCTTCAGGTACTTTCACAATTTCTTTCTGTACATAACCCCAAGTCCTGTAACCAACGAAAAAAACGAAATTAATATGAAAGCATCATGACCTCGGAGTTTAAAATACGTACTGTTGGTGGTTTTTACCAGTTTTTAGTCACATCCAAGACCAGGATAACACCGTTTGTTCCTTTATAGACATCAATGAACTCGGCATCTAGGGCTGGTGTAACTTCATCTGATAGTTTCAGACCTTCAGGATTGGGGCGTTTCTTGCCTTTATCCACAACATCCCACACTTCAACTTTCACAATATCATCAGCATTTTTATAATTCCATTGCACACTTGCAACCTAATTGACAACCAAAATTTAATATTTAATGTTTTATTGGTATCGGGAAATATTTCATACACATAATATATTATAAGGACAAAATATGGTTTAGTAATGCCTAATTTCAGGGTCCCATTAGATAAAGAAACAGTAAAAAAATCAAATATAAAAATGAATAAATAATAACAAAAATAAAGCTTACATTTCGAAATTTTGGCGACTCAAAGCACAGCTTGATAGAGTTCCGAGTCGAAAAAAAGCACGCAAATCGGGTGAACACTAAGGCCTGAGCAGAGTACACGAGTACGCACAATTTCCTAGCAACTTCCAGAGTACACAATTTCCTGTCCCGGAGGGAATCAGGACTTACTTAACAGGCTGGGCCTGTCAGGGGAAAGAGTGAGCTGCTGAGCGGCAGCTCACACACACACATACACACACACACACACACAGACGTACACCTATAGTTCTTTTCACGGATTTGGATTCGAAATGTTCTGAAACGGAATTGAATGTGGTTATTTATTTTCCCCATTGAGTGTTGTCCTCCTTCACCCCAGATTAATCGCACAACGACGCCCAAGTCTTTTTGTGGGACGTCCTAAAAAGGATGTCAACAAGGCAAGAGTAGACATTTTTTTTTCAATATTGTGTCCAAGCCTCAATGGGGTATTTTGGTGGGTCGGAAATTCAGGTTTTTGACCTCAAATTTGGATTCAGCACCCTTGAAAACCTATATACTCCAACTTTTAGCCCTTAATTAAAGAGATCACATTAATTAAAGAGATCACACGTTTGAAAAAAAGGTGGGCCGCCATAAATCCACAAACACTACGCCGCGCGCGTGTGTGAGTAGTATTTTGTAGTATCCAAGAGGTCCTCCAAGGGTTTCATCTCTTCTCTGTGCATGGATACTTTTTTCAAGGACAGTTGGCTAGCTACGTCACGATTGGCTAGCTACATCACACCATTCAAATCTTCACCTTTCCTTAGCTTCTCTGATTTTTTAAAAACATTTTCTCGACGAACAGACCAGATTACCGTTATTCCTGAGCCATACTCTTTTGAAAAATAAAATTTAAAAAAATTGACTGAAATACTCCATTGATGGTTGGAACAAGTTCAGACCTTAATATCGTTCTTTCTGACACGGTTCTATAACTGACCTGAATCTCTTCAGTGGGTTGATATTCGGCAGCAAACTTTTTTCCTTGAAGACGTTGAAACAGACACGTTTTTCCAGTGCTCCTATCTCCTTTAATGATTATTTTCACTGAAAAAGAAAAGTTGAAATAAGGAGAAATAATTGAGATGCTTTCATATTCATTGTTCTGACAGTCATTCCTAAGTTCATGTCAGAGCGAAAATTAGGGGATAATACGATCAATTTGAAATATCTCTTGAAAGCGCTATTGACGAGCTGGTAAGGGTGAACCAACTGCAAGGCTTTCACCATTCAAAAAGTCTCACTTGTCTGAATGGCTCGCCCAAGTTATTTTCGAATGTTCGAGTTTCTAAGGCCATGAACAAATTAGGAAAGCACTTAAATACGATATAATCACGTTATGTTACACGAAAAAAATTTCTGAGACCTTGAAGACTGCACCTTAATGCTACTGAACATCACCAATATTGCGACATAACCACAATTCATTGACATTCGATTAGGTAATACTTTAGCAGCAGGAATATTCCTTGAATTACTCACTATTATACTGGACGCCTTTTGCGAACTTCCTCTGGAGGTTTTGTGACATGGCCTGGTGGCTGGATGTATTCGCTGGAGTACCATTTTCTATCTTGTTTCCAGCAAGCCGTTTCAGTGCTGAGAACATGATCTACGCAAACAACCATAAAATCAATTATTATGAAAGAATAAGGAATGGGTACTAATGATTAGTGGAATTGTGTCATGAGAATAAATCACCCAGTAATGGCTGTTGTTAACTAGGCCAAACATGGAGGAAGTAGAAAGAAGGTCCAGTCAATGTAAAATGGCGCGTCAAATATTGAACCAATCAACGCATTCTCTTGTAGTCACAAGGGAGTAAATAACAAAGTCAAAACGAATACGAATAGTTAACCAAGAAGAGTGATTTTAATCAATTGATTGGAGTGATTTAAATGGTAAGATTTTGTCCATATCCAGTTTGAATAAGAGCAGGTAACTTAACTTCTTCCATTTTAGACGGCAGAGGAGTGAATTAAAAAGGACTTGGAAAGATGTTCACTGTTTCTCCACACTAGGCAGATTCGCACGTTTACACGTTCACACAAGCGCAGTTACGTGTTGGGGCATTTGATTGGCCCGAGTACTTTTGGAATGGACTGTCGCGATCTAAAAGTTAAGATATTTGTCCGCGTCGAGGCGCAGCCAATCAACGACCACGCTCGTGTGAACCAAGCTTAACGGGTATCTTTACTTCTCAATATCAACTACTCCGATAGCAACATCAAAGCAAATAAACAAGGCTATTCAAATATCATCATTTCCATGATGCATACTGTTATGACCCACATATCAATTAATAGTTAGTTCTTAAATAAAGAAGCAAACAGGAGGATCCCTTAGTGAGTCATCACCCACTGGGAGGAGACAAGGTATGGGGGACACGCCAACAAGACGTCACTTTTCCACCTCTTTATCCCCCGAGGTAACTAGATGAGTATATAAGCCCACTCAGGGATGCTCCCTCATGCCTTCTAGTCCAGTCTATTGTCTTGTTCATTTCGCTCTCTACCTTCTCCTTCATCAAGGGATCTCCTCGAAGTATTAGGCTCACGAGGTAAATTTCCCGCATCCCGTCGGTAGGTTTCTATGAAACGCCAGGGCTGTTGGGCTAGCCTGAACTCCCTGCACTCCGCACGTCAGTCTGGCTAATAAGCCAGAAAGCGGTGCGACAGTGCAGCAGTTAGGATAGAGACTTTTCTCTCTTCGTTGAGTAGGGGTTAAAGAAAACTCAAACGCCGCATCGAGAAGGTCATCTCCTTCACTCGACGACATGCAAACATAACACATACCTTCTACTTTTTCCATTAATAAACATAAACTGCTAGTTTCTTTAGGTATAAGTAGAGTGAAACTAGATTAGCTTATTCTCACTGGCGCTACTAGCTGTGTACTGCGAGAGGAACATCCTCCTCTCCTGCTACTTGTTAGCCCCTGTCAACAAAATGCAGTCCCCATCTACCATCCACCTCCTACCTTACTGAGGTAGGATAAATAGGCCATAGGAAAACGACAGAAATTCCCCCTGCTTATGTTATGTTGGTGGAGAATGAATAAATTCGAATTGTATATATTATTTTCCCACTTTTGTAAGAAGTATGAGACCTGGTTTGCACTGACAATAATAACAGTATTAGGTAGAGTAGCGTTAATTGCGAGAAACGCATTGAGAAAGCTTTTTGCTTTGTTCGACCCTTCAGGCACCTTACTTTCCAGGGAACAACTCCGGACCGCAGATTCATCGCTAACAGAAACGACCAGTAGTACCATTCGTTACCGTTTCTTTACATTTAAGACAGCCGTACACCCACGTCGCTAATCAACAGCACACACGCTATAGTGTGATTATACGAACCGTATTATTTCCTGTTTGCCACAGAAGTGTTCCCTGTTTGCCTCAGTTAACCTGATGCTTTTTTATCAACAGCAGTTTGTTGTTGTAGCATCTAGAATCGGCGAATCCTTCCCAACCAACGTTGCTCAAGGCATTTCTTTCGATGAAATATGACTACAAACATGAATCAATGGCAACCACATCAAGAATCAATCTTGAACAGAACATATTGAGCAATTAGCCACCAATTAATACAAGTAACTCAACATCAAGTAGGTACTAATGAAAAACGATGTTGAAGCGCAGAAGCGGATGAGTAAAAGCCCATTATCATACTTCCAGATAATGAGAATCACCAGAGAATGAAGAAACACCGGACAAGTACAAACATCTAAAACGTAATATGTTATTTACATTTAAACATTGAGATACTGACCGGTGGTATGCGACTGTAGCACTAGGGAAAACAATAAGGGATATTTCACGTGATAAGATCAAATCAATAAATAATTATCCATCACATGGAGCCATAATTACAAATGTAAGCAGTTCCTACTATGAGGAAACTAATGACAACAATCAATGGATAACTCAACACAGATGAACGCGAGCTGAGGGTACCATATGTTTCGTCAGCTTGACAATAATATTGATAACGAATATTTACAATGGAAGACTTCTTCTTCTTCAACTTTTCCTTCTTCTTTGTCCTCTTGTTATGTCGGACACAATTGAGAAGCCGGAGCCGAAAAAATACCCATGATTTGGTGAGACTTCAGGAAGCCTTAGATTTCTGCACTGATGTGAAGTTAGAAGTGCCTGTATTTTCCTCCTTTGTGAAGGCACTAATAATAGTAGTCCAGGAGCCTAGGCCAAAATCAATTACGCATTTGACCAAAATTGTCATGCCTAGTTCTCAATGGATGGTTCCGACTATGGTGAATCCGAAAATGCGCGTCTTACAGCAAAATGATCTTCAAAAATAGTGGCAATTTTCAAGTTGATGAAAAGGAGTATTTTCAACTCATTTGATATCAATAAATTGGGAAGCATGATGGATGGATGGATGCTCTAATTAGGTTGCCAAGGAAATCCGTGATAGGCAATAACGAGAGGGGAGTCCCTTTAGGAAGACGCAGCTTCTGATAGTTGGAGTTCCTGTATTGTGGTTGGTTGTTCCTGTATTGTGGTTGACTGTTCCAGCTGTATACTGTTTTCAGCTTAGTGGGGTTGAACTCTTGTTTGAAGTCCTCGAGTTGTTGAGGAGATGTGGTCTGCATGTGAGGGGGACCTATCAATAAAAATAAAAAAAGAATGAAAATATTTCTTATCAATAAAATAAAATTGGGAAGCAACTCATTCAAACTTCCTTACTTCAACAGTGAAAGAGAAGAAGAGGAACAACAACAACAACTGCGAGATAAGAGATAAGAATTGGACGAATACGAATGGACTGTTATTTTCGATTATTTAAATTCATAGCTAATGGTTTGTTTAGTTCCATTGATATAGAGTATATTCAATGAGTGTGCGATGTTGATTTTTTGTGTTAGATGCAACTAATGGTATTAATATGACGTTAGCGTATACCAATAACTTGGGAGAAATAATTCATCTAAATGTGGGAGGGACGAGGTTTGTAAAATTTCATATATGTTATTGGTTACTTGTGTTTATGATCGTGAGTTTGTCGGTTATCAGTTGTATATTTTTTAGGTTTTCCACGTCAAGACAGACGTTGCTGTGGATCCCAGATACATTTTTCAGTGCCCTGCTGAGTGGAAGGATTTCTAGCTTGAAGGATGAAACTGGAGCGATCTTCATTGACAGGGACCCAAAATTGTTTTCCACGATTTTGAATTATCTGCGAACCAAGGAAGTCGATCTCTCTAATTCCGATTTGTGTTTCTTGCGGCATGAAGCCGAATACTATGGAATTACACCGCTTGCTAAAAGACTTGCTCTCTGTGAAGATCTCGACGTATCATCCTGCGGTGATGTGCTCTTCTACGGTCTTCTGTCACCACCTAGTGAGTTGAATCTTCTTCGTAATAAGGCAATATTGATATCTAATTACACACGCTGCGTGCATTTGGCCATGTAGTAATCACTTCGCTCCTACATTCAGTAATGAGGATTTTCACCGAATTCTGTTTGCATTTTTCCTGAATAGTTAATGGTGTGGGATAGATGAAAATCGGGCTGATTTCGGAAAATAAGTCTCCTGTTATTTTTGGGAGACAATCAAAATTTTTGATTTCAAAACTAACCGGGAAAACGGACGTGAAGCGGGAACGCTTGCTGATTGGGCTGTTCGGATCGCCGTCTCCTCCCAGTGTTGCCCATTGGGACGACGAAATCGTGTTTTCTAAGAGAAAAATTATCAAACAAAAACAGGGGAAACCTAATTTTCCCCATCTTGCTTTTTCTATTTTTTTTCTTCAGTTTTTCGATTTCGAACTTTACTTACTGTTTCGTGAAATTTTGAATCTGGGGACTATAGATTTCTCGATCTCAGAGGTTCAAGCGACCATAAATGAACTATTCCAGGATGACGTCATTTTCCCGGTTTTTTTAAACATTCGTATTTTCTACACTGTTTTGTTTATTCGTAAATTAGGAAGTTCGGGCTGAAAGTTTGCCTTTGGGGGTTTTTCGTGGTGCTGAATCCGATTTTGGGGTCAAATATAGGAAATTCCGACATGGTGAAATTCCTCATTGGCGAGAGATGTGAGCGAGCTTGTGGATAGAACCATTACCTAGATGGTATCCGTCGAGGAGGCCCCAACCTCTGCAGGAGCGCTCTGCTGGTTGAGTCATCCTGTGGATTCCTGCGACCGTTCAGTTAGATTCAAAAGATTTCTGACGCTCCACTTAAACTGATGGGTCAAGTAGTGGATCCACTGAGAAAGCCTCACGTTAAATTTGGACTAGCACTTTTTAGTAGCACTTTTAGAAGAATAAATTGAATACTACGCGCAAGCTAATATTTGAAAAAACAGGTTTTTGTTACTTTTGACCAAAAGGGTGGAGTAAGGAGTGGATTTACGGGAAGATGTCATACAGCCATTTTCTAACTCTTTTTAAAACGAAGCGAATCACACTGTACCTGTGTGAACAGATTTTGTCAAGGAATCGATCACGAGGCATACACACTTTGGAACGTATGAGTTAGTTTTTGGCGTCGCACGTTTACGTCAACGTTTTCTGGGCTTTTTTCACGCGTTTTTAGCCAATTCCGGATGTGAAAGGAGTCTACCCTCCAAATTTCAGCTCATATGACACCAAAAGCTCCTGCATCGCGGAACAGATGAGCTGACAAGTGCAGAACACTTCATCACCTCACTACATTCGGCCATACTAAGTATGTATGTTTAATAAAAACAAAAATTACTTCTCTAGAAATAGAGTAATAAACGAATTACCGCGATCACCAGGTACGAGTATTGTAAAGTGCTCAAATGTCCCCAACCAGCCCATTCTCTTGTTACCGAGGGGAACCAAAAACAACTCGATGTGAGAAAAGTTATAATCAAGCGCGCAATGATCTTCAAGTAAGATGGATGTTCATCGGTTGATTCGGACGTCAAAACCATCGAAAGATTTGTTTTCTCGTAAAACAGTTTGATGGGATCCAGGTTTGAAGGGATCGTCCCTTGCATATGTCCTGATCACTTCCGGATGGTCATCGTTTCGAAAGTTTAATCACACAAAAAACACGTTATACGCGGAAGGAGAGTGTAAAGGTAGATTGTAGATGAATCCGCGGATCAGGGTGATGGAAGCCCAAAGCGCTGAAGCCTGGTGGCTTATTGTGCTTCTCCGCGGATTCTGTTCCTAGTCAAAGAGTCCTAGTCCCTTAGTCAAAGAGGCCCTTTGGTAAGGGCCAGTAGCGGTTTGGCTAGGTTTGTGCAGGGAAAAGCCTCCATGGGTGTAGGTGGGTGACCCGAGGAGGTGAAATTGCGTGGAGTTGAAATTTCAAACCTGCGATTTGAAAGCATTTCGCAGTCAAATATTATGTGGGAGGCTTTTTCTTCGGCCTCTCCACACAGCCTGCAGAGGGTTGTATTCTGATTTACCCCAATGCGGTTGAGATGGAATCGGAGTGGAGGCCGACCACTAACCTGACTTCCTTGGGGCTTAGCCGCATCAGCTCGTCTGTGGCGCTGATGTTGGGTTTGGCCACCAAGTGCTTACTTAGAACATATCCTCTAAGGTTTGATAATCTACTAGTGGTTTCATTAGTGACCCACCGGTTTATGGTCGCCCTAAAGGAAGATTTGGGAATGCCGATGGCTGGCTCTGGACCAATGAACGGGGTTAGTGAGCCCCTTCTGGCCAGCTCATCTGCTTTCTCCAGAGAAACCCTATTGTGTTGCGATAGGAGGCAGAGGGTCTGGAAGCAGTCCCACACTAACTTAGAGTTAATTGAGGAAGCGGCTAAAGCCTTGATCGCAGCCTGGCTGTCTGACAGAATGCGGAAGTGAACACCGCAATGTCCTCTCCGCAGACTCTCCCCAGCGCAGTCCCTAACTGCTAGTACTTCAGCCTGAAATACTGAGGCATATTCTCCCAGAGGAGCTGAGTGGCTCCATCTGGGACTAGACCCATAAATTCCAATCCCTGTACCATTCCCCACTTTGGATCCATCTGTATACCAGAATAGGTCGTTGGGACAGCATTGGGAGGTTTGCCGCCCCTCTGATCTTGTGATTGATCTGTTGGGGTGTTTCTCGGCGAAAGTTCTAGGCATAATGTCCGCCACCATGTCAAGCATGGGGTGTAAAGGGCTTGGGAATATGGTTTCTACACCTGCTCTCCAACGGCTCTAGTGTCATTGATTATTACAAACCACTAACTGCCGAGTCGTCTCTTCTTGGTCATTGTTGCAGTCTGTTGGGAAAACTGGAAGCACCTATTCATCTATTCGACGGAATTGGACTCATCTCACAGAAGAAGTTGTCCATGTTCATATTAATGCAGTCGCACATTTTTTAGGACGTCCCACAGTAAGACTTGGGCGTCCTTATGCGATCGATCTGGGGTAAAGTTGGACAACACTCAACAGAAAAAAAATAACCACACAGTAATCCGTTTTAGACCATTCTGAATCCAAATCCGCGAAAAAACCATAGGTGTATGTCTGTGTGTGTGTGTGTGTGTGTGTGTGTAACAAAATCTTGTGTACTCTGCACAGGCCTTAGTTCTCAACCGATTTTCGTGGTTCTTTTTTCGTTTGACACGAAATACTATCTAGTTGTGCACTACGGCACCGGAATTTAGCATTTTGCTTTTTAAGAGGGGGAAAGGGGGGGTTAATGCTTAAAAAACGTGCATTTGCGTGCATAATCTTGTAAACTCTGCCCAGGCCTCAATTTCCAACCGATTTGCGTGTTTCGTTTTTTGTTTGACTCAAATAACTTCCGAGTTGTACATAATTTCACCAGAGTACCAAAATTCGCAAGGGGAGGGGGTGAGTGGAGGGATAATATTCACAAAATATCTGATTTTTCAATATTTCGGTTCCTTTACTGCTTACTAATTGTACCCAAGCTTTGAGGAAAAATTCTCATTATACCTCCGGATTTTCATGAATTATTCTCCGTACCACCATGGAACTAATAGTGGTGCCACCATGGTGCCAGGACATGGTGCCATGATGTCATAAATCGCTTATTTCGTGTTTTTTTTTTTTGTGTGTTTCACCATGAATACGGATGTGAACTTCGACGGACTGCCTACCAAAACTAACAGATGAAAGTTCGATGTTACGACGTATTTCCGCTTTGGTGCCAGACTGACACCATTGTTGGCTTTGGTGAGGGAAGGGGGGGGGGGGGGGGGTGAACTCGAATTCGCATGTTGGGTATCGTAGATCATGGATTTTAAAATGCTCTTCAGATTCGAGGCTCCCATGCCGCTAGAAATGTTAAGGTGGATAATGGTGGGAGGGGGGTCAGTATTTCTTGCCTTAAGTAATAAATAAATTACATCGAGTGAAACAGTTTTATCACTTAACAACTGGTTAAACTGATCTAATGCTTATCCAATGGGACGTCCCCTGGAATGCATGCATTACTAAACAATATGTTTTTCCTCTGAGAATGAGTAGGAGATTCCAAATGATTTATTCGTTTCAAGTCTGGGTGATTCCAAATATTCATATCTTAGTTTAAGGTAACTGCTTCTAAAGGCCTATTTATAAGGTTGCCGACCTCACAAAATGCGAATAAAAGCATTTATATGTAGGCTGATGAATAACCGCACATTTTCCAATTCTGTAGCATGCTTTGTAACATTTTAGTTTGACCTTCTCTTATAAACTCTCTTTTACAAACTGCCCCACCCCCACTGCCCCACTGCCTGCTGCTGCTGCTCTCTTTTATCCACTGCCTGACTGAAATCTCCTCGGTCCTGCAATTGGCCGATTTAATAGGGTCTTTTCCGTAACGAGGTGCCCCTCGTGGAGCACACTTAATTTCCTGTAATTGTAACCCGAATATTATTTATCTTTGACTATGTTTTTCTAGGTGCTCCATTGCCCGATGCTCGAGCGTCAAGTTCAACCAACGGCAATAATAAGGATTCAAATAGCAATTACAACAGATCTCAATCTCAAAATGGGGCTGCAGCCAGATCAACCGATGCCACAGCATCTGCCAGTAATGTTCATCTTCCAGGTGATAGTTTTATCGTATTTTCTATCTCTATCGTCTTTGTTTATTTCTACTCGCAGATTCTTCCAACATTTCAATAAAGAATCTTATCTTGATTCCCCGCAAAATATTCATTGTTGCTGCTACTATCAATCTAAAACGTGCTGGTTGATATTTAGAAGTTTTAATGTAAGTACCTTCAGTTTTGTCGGTAATATTAAAAATTATTCAAAACTCACAGAGATATTTTGAAGCCCGAATTTTCCTTGTTTGAAAAGTAATTTAGTTCTTTGAAATAATTGCCATTGATCTCATATTGCATGACTCAACGTATTCTGATACAAGCCAAAATTAGCATAATGATGCTGATAATGATTACACGACGGTTCATTTTTTATGTGAAGATCGTCCGTCCGCGAAGAACACGGGCTTTCCATTGATACTCGTAGTATCTATCAACAATATTATTTTTGACAAAAACTTCTCAGCAGCTTTACATGGTTATCCCAAAGTTGTGAACGCCTGCAATCGATATGATTCTTGTCTATTAAGGAAGAGGAAGTGACCTGAGATTCTATTCTAACAAACGAAAAAAGATTGCGTTTCATCAGCTGAAATTTGACTCAATTCTGTCAGCGTATGCTAATGTGCAATTCGCACTCGTGTTTCAGACTAATCTTTTGTCTAACCCAGAGCAACTGAGGCAACTTTTTACTACCCTTTAAGGATGGATAGGTGGTGGGGGAGGGGGAATAGGGACATGCTGGGGACCAAGCCTGACTGGCACCCACATGTTCTGATAAATTTCACCCATATCAATCGTCTGGGTGGTATCATTCGTTTCTTTAAAGTGAACACTCTTGTTTGAATTGATAAAAAAAAGTCACGAATTCTAATTGATTTGGTGGGGTCCGGTGTAGACAATGTCGCTGGGGCGAGCGTTGTTTGGCGGTGGAATTTGGACCGACTTCTGTGGGGGTCGTGGGTTCAAATCTCATCACCAGCAGCGTGCGTTTTTCAACGGCTGGGGCTCTCATCGCTCCCCTCTTCCAAACCCATGGCAGTGAGGCAATGGGAAGCCATGAACGTAATCATCAGAACAAATTCTGATCTTCCCTTTTGGAAGACAGCTGATGATGCCCGCGACGCCAGGAATGGCAGTCAGACGACAATCCAACCTGAAATGGTTGTTTACTTTACTTTTTAGTTAATTAGGTCCTTTTTAGGTTAATTAGGTTCTTTTTAATTCATTAGGTCCTTCTAAATTTACTTTTTAATTCATTGATCCCACAGAGCTCTGGGTGATGTCAAAAAATTCTTTAAAATCGTTGCTACGAATGAATCGGTTTCTTTTAAAAGGGCGTAAGTCCTTGCAACCAAACTTTCGGGAAATCAAGAAAAACTTCCTGTACGCCGCTATTGATAAAATTGTGAGAGGAAAACTTTTTTCTCTGTCTCAGCAATCAATTTGACGCGTTTTAGGTATTTTTCCAGATTTGTATCCCTCTCCTAAGGGCTCCAAATTCGCTAATCTATCCCATGGACTTGCGCCCTTCTAAAAAAAATCGTGTACAATCTCACTTTTCGATGGCATCACATGATAACCTCGTATCTCATCCACCTGTAATTCAATTTTTAGCGAAGAATAAAAAAACTAAATAAGAAACCATGGTTATCAGTGACACTCAGCCCTCTTGATCAAAACCGAGGTTATCATTTAGGGCGTTAGAGAGCAGAAAATGCAATTCCCGCTAAAAATTGAATTACAGGTGGGTGGGATACGACGTTTTCATTTAGAGAATCCAAAAAGAACCATTTTGGCCAAAAATTGAGATGTTATTATAATTGAGAGGTTATCATATGATGCCATCGTTTTTATGAATTTTAGGCTTTCTGAAACCATCATAAACTGCTCCATTTATCGATGGCAACCCAGAAGGTCGTAAAATAATGAAACACAGTTGCTAAAGAAATGAAAAAAGGGTATGGCACACAGCTTCCTCGTATTCATTCCTCGGATTTATAGATTGATGATCCGATACATAGTAGCTAATCTCGAAACATCAATCTCTAAATACCCTGCACTACCATCACAGGGGACCATCTACACCACAATCCGCATAATCCCAGAAAATTTAATCGAATTCGGTCGAAAAAGGTGGATGGCATCGCTGTTAAAACGGTTTCCCTATCGATTCAGGGGCGACGATTTTCATAGGAGACCATCAAACCGCAAATACGGACAGACAGACACGAAAAAACACGAATCCAAAATTGTCCAAAACGTAAAACGCGAGTGGAAATTTTGATTTTTTGAGAATAAATGTTTTTGAACGTTGAAATGTGAGAACAATGAAAGTTTCCGCTACCAAAGTAAGTCCGGACTAACGCCCTTCTAAAAGAAACCAGGATTTTCAAGGGCGATATCTGTCATGTTAGAGACGTCATTCGCATGCGCCTAGGGTTGAAGAACAGAAAAATGAAAGAAACCAAAATTATATTTTTATGGAATTACGCCCTTAAAAAAAACGATTCGAGTATTTTAAATTAATGAAAACACAATACCTGTTGAAAATGTTTTTACCCCTTAGAAATGACTGACAATAACCAACAACTTTGCGCCACGACCCCATATGGAGCCGGTAAAACAAATTTTATCAAAATTGGCTTTTGGGACGAAAAACTTTAACTATGGTTGACGGAAGGAAACATTTTTATTCGATTTTTGGATTTCACATTCCTACCTTGGAACGTAAACCATCAAATTTTGTGAAGGGGGGGGGGGGGGTACTTGAGAGGTTGGAATTTTGATCTGTGTCTGTCATGAAATCCTTGTATCGGGCAAAACTATACGAAGTTATTGGAGTCATTCTTGTAAGAGCCATAACTTCTACGTTTTCTACCCGATCTCGATGAAATTGTCAACGATTGTTCAGATTGGTGTGTAAATGGTCCCCTAACAGAATCATGCCCTCGAATAGATAGTAGTCTCTGAGCATTGGCAAATATAAAACTCTTGAAACAGCAATAAATTCTACAGTTTCCACCCGAATTCGATGAACTTTTCAGAGATTGTGCGGGTTGACGTGTAGATGGTCCCCTATGAGGGTAGTGGAGGGTACTTAAGATATTGATGTTTTGAAATTAAGATACAAGGAAGCTATGTGCCACACCCACTTGGCAGGCGATTTCTTGCTCAATTCCAAAGGTCCATTATTGAAAATAATAAACCAAAAAGGGATTTTGTAATCTATAAATGTTGACTTGTCACTAGAGCATTGTATGATTAATTATTGTATCTCGTTCTTAGGCCCATCGACCAGTGCCACGCCTCATATTCACCGATCTCATTCAAGAAATTCATCATGGGATATGCGAGTTGGGTCAAGAAGTACTTTGGATTTGAGGAGCTTGGCAAGACCTGGGCATTCTAGAACTGCTTCTCTTGATTTAAGACATGGCACTGACTCTAGTAAAACAAATAATGATTTGGCGCAGATATTTGGAATCAATCAAGGTATTAACGATATAAATGTACTACTTATTGATTTTTAATAAAAGGACATTATGTTTTAGTAAAAAACATATGTTTTAGTTAAAAACATATGTTTTAGTTAAAAACATTATAGTAAAAAACAAAACATTTCACATCAAGTTGTAGCTCCCCAAGCTCTAAGTAGGTAAAAATAATTGGAAGTAAGAAGATTTTAACGCTTGAGATGTTGTCACATCCTTAAATTCTCCTTACACGTTTGTAAACTATTCCAAATAAGTAAACTTGCAAATTTGACCAAAAGTGTGTGAAATGGGGGGTGCGCCTTGATTTTTTTAGATTTTTAATCGAAAGTAGACTACATCCTGAGAATTTTTGGCACCAACCGCAACCTTCTAGCGTGAGTAGATCTGTTTCTATGATTTTTCAAAGTTTCGACCGTTTATGACGTCACGCGCCCCTCTCGCCTGGGCGGGACCCCCCAGCCCACTGTGACGTCATAAACGGTCGAAACTTTAAAAATTCATAGAAAAAGATGTACAGACGCTAGAAGGTTGCGGTTGGTACCAAAATTCTCAGAATGAGGTCTACCTTAGATTAAAAATAACAATAAACAGTTTTTCCTACCCAGGCGCACACCCTATTCATTAAATACACGGCGTCTTTTCGCATAAAACCACAAGAACAGTAATTTACTGTCACACTCTAAACATTATTCTTTACTTTTCCTACTCTTACATTTAACGATGTTGAGAGCACCAACATAGACTGAACCCCGGTTTTTTGGGCTTTCTCCGACAGAGCGCTCATGTGTGCCACCCGTGCACATTCCCTATACTTATATAATAAATATTGCGTATGAATTGAAAGTGTTGTTGTTCCTTTTTTTTTAGTTTCATTTTGGCATGAAATGATATGGTTTTAGGTGCTAATTGGACCGATCCTCTACGTGTGCAAATAATCAAAGCTCACCATCACTGGATTGTAGTGGCTTATGCCCATTTCATAGTTTGCTTCAGGTGATCATTTTATTTCTAATTATTCCTTCTCACTCATAGTTCATGATCTCAATGTTTCAAATGTTTGTGTACAGTTTTGTACAAGTTCAGATATTCCAAAATCGTATCCTTATTGATTGAATAACTCACCTACCTCAATCAAGGAGGTGGCTGAAAATGACCTAATCCTCAATTATGAATTATGGACGTCTGAAGTTTTTAAGGGATGTTAAGTATTCTTCCATCCTATGTCTATTTAGATCTCTTCCTTTTAGTTCAATAGAAAAAACGAGAACTATTCATTATAAGAAAATGTGGATGCATGAATCATAATTATGTTTTTTTTTAATTTTTAGTCTGAAAGATTCAACGGGATGGCAGCATGTTTTTACTTCTCCTCACATAGAAAGTTGTATTGAACGCGTTGCAGTTAATGCTAAAATGGTTCAAGGGGGATCTGGAGAACCGTCCAAAATGGTTGCCATATCCTATGGAAGTCAGGTGCGATTGTGGAGCATCAAAGACCATGGAAATAGAACAAATATAGGTGTGTATGCATCAGACTATTCAAAAATATTCGTGTATTGAAGCAGAGCATCTCCTATAGGAATCACATGATTTTATTGGAAAGATTTCATTGAGAGCTTCTGAAACAAGTGATATTTATGATAATGTTGATCGGAATTGGACGACAACCATCTTGTGTGTCTTTCAACCCCATCTAGAGCTAACTCCCAAAATTCTCTCACTCATAAAATGACCACACCCATGCGAGAAGCTGCCTGCTTCGGGTCGAAACTATTAAGAAACATTACTTAGCTATAATTGGTTTTAGAAATATTTCAAGGCCACAAAATCCCAATTACAGGTCGAGAAACTTCAAATTGTTGGGCCTAGGGCTCTAAACCTTTTACGCCACCCTTTGGAACGCTAGTTGCTGTTCTTGCCTCCCCTACTTGTGACCAAAATTGTGTTGATTCTGATGACACCCTTGTTCTTATAGGTAGAGTAAATGCAAAAATTTTCTCATAAAGGTGTCTGCGCATGAGAAGTAAACATTTTAAAAATCTGTTGATCACATTGGTTGATCATCTAACACACACAATAACTTCTAAAATACTACTTAATACAACAAAAACTGTTCTTGGGTTTATTAAATGTAATTTGAAACCTGGATGGTTTGACATTTTGGCGGTGTAGTTTGCTAGTCATCTCAAAAGTAGAAGTCTCTCGTTCGGAATTCAGACAATTACTACATCATTTGCCTCATGTGGGCGCTTCCATCAGTCAGGTGCACCAAAATGTCAGCTCACCCACCTCAATTCAAAATGTTCCCGTTTCTTTGTCCGTTATAAGGAGATCAGGTAAATACGAAACATATGTGTGTGTGTGTGTGTAGTCATAATTTTCTTAGAATTATTATGATTTGCATATTTAAAAAAACGAATGTGCTTACTGGTTTCCAAGTTCATTACTCTAATAAGGCAATAAACGAAGTTCCGTAACGAAGGTAAACTATTCTTAATATCTATTGTCTTGCAATAGATATTAAGAATATCTATAATTTTCTTAGAATTATTATGATTTGCATATTTAAAAAAACGAATGTGCTTACTGGTTTCCAAGTTCATTACTCTAATAAGGCAATAAACGAAGTTCCGTAACGAAGGTAAACTATTCTTAATATCTATTGTCTTGCAATAGATATTAAGAATATCTATAATTTTCTTAGAATTATTATGATTTGCATATTTAAAAAAACGAATGTGCTTACTGGTTTCCAAGTTCATTACTCTAATAAGGCAATAAAATAAAAACTGAGTCAAATAGAACGTAGTCTATTAGTAGTATAAATCGATTTTGACGGTCAGGTCATCATAAGTAACTAACGAGAACTTCTTGAAGAAGTTTCGACGGTTAGGTCATCATAAGTAACAAACAAAAACTTCTTGAAGAAGTTTCGGCGGTTAGGTCATCATCAGTAACTGACAAGAACTTCTTGAAGAAGTTTCGGCGGTTAGGTCATCATAAGTAACAAACAAGAACTTCTTGAAGAAGTTTCAACGGTTAGGTCATCATAAGTAACAAACAAGAACTTCTTGAAGAAGTTTCGGCGGTTAGGTCAACATCAGTAACAAACAAGAACTTCTTGAAGAAGTTTCAATGGTTAGGTCATCATCAGTAACTAACAAGAACTTCTTGAAGAAGTTTCAACGGTTAGGTCATCATCAGTAACTGACAAGAACTTCTTGAAGAAGTTTCGGCGGTTAGGTCATCATCAGTAACTGACAAGAACTTCTTGAAGAAGTTTCAACGGTTAGGTCATCATCAGTAACTGACAAGAATTCTTGAAGAAGTTTCGGCGGTTAGGTCATCATCAGTAACTAACAAGAACTTCTTGAAGAAGTTTCAACGGTTAGGTCATCATCAGTAACTGACAAGAATGCTTGAAGAAGTTTCGGCGGTTAGGTCATCATCAGTAATTAACAAGAACTTCTTGAAGAAGTTTCGACGGTTAGGTCATCATCAGTAAGTAACAAGAACTTCTTGAAGAAGTTTCGGCGGTTAGGTCATCATCAGTAACTAACAAGAACTTCTTGTAGAAGTTTCGGCTGTTAGGTCATCATCAGTAACTAACAAGAACTTCTTGAAGAAGTTTCAACGGTTAGGTCATCATCAGTAACTAACAAGAACTTCTTGAAGAAGTTTCAACGGTTAGGTCATCATCAGTAACTAACAAGAACTTCTTGAAGAAGTTTCGGCGGTTAGGTCATCATCAGTAACTAACAAGAACTTCTTGAAGAAGTTTCAACGGTTAGGTCATCATCAGTAACTAACAAGAACTTCTTGAAGAAGTTTCGGCGGTTAGGTCATCATCAGTAACTAACAAGAACTTCTTGAAGAAGTTTCAACGGTTAGGTCATCATCAGTAACTAACAAGAACTTCTTGAAGAAGTTTCGGCGGTTAGGTCATCATCAGTTACTAACAAGAACTTCTTGAAGAAGTTTCAACGGTTAGGTCATCATCAGTAACTAACAAGAACTTCTTGAAGAAGTTTCGGTGGTTAGGTCATCATCAGTAACTAACAAGAACTTCTTGATGACATAACCGTCGAAATCGATTTAACTTTGTAACTTATTAATTTCGTGGAAATAGATTATGTTCTACTTGAATTCGTTTTTACTGGAATGGGTTTCCACAACTTTGATGCAAGTGATTTTATTCGTTATAAGGTAAATAATTTTTTTTAATCTTTTTTTTTTGCAGGGACATTCAACTTGGGAGTTAGAGTGGAATATCTCTTCTTCATTGGTAGTCAATTAGTCGCTTTATCACCCAGTGGTAAAATTGGGGTGTGGCATTCAATGACTCAACATTGGCAAATTCAAGATGTCATTCCAATATCGTCTTTTGATACTGCAGGATCCTTTTTACTTTTGGGATGCAACAATGGTTCAATATACTATATAGGTAATGTTCACACGTTTTACCTGTACTGTTGGTGCATTATTTTTACTGGTGATCAAAATATTCTTAGGCATCTTATTTATAAATGAATACCTTATCCTTCATTGCGTTGAATTCATGTATGATATTTTTGCGCTCGTATTGAGGACCTTGTTTTTTGAACAGGAAAACTTGCGAATTCTTTGTGAAATATAATGCGTAGACTCATACGTCTCTGGAATTTCAGGGTGCTCAATAAATACTCGACACGAGCAAATACACTTAACTCGAATAATCGTTTTCTGTCGTATCGTACATTAACGAGTAGGTAGGCAGACATATTATGTATGATTTCACGCAGACAAGAAAAGCATCGACATTTTCTGTCCCACTTGAACACACCGTAACCATTCACTACAGTCGTGAAAAGTTGTTACTCTGCATTTGGTGCTCTCTGTTTTCGCCTCAAACAATTGGGTGATGGGCTAGTTTTTCATGGCATTTGTTCCGATCTGTATCAGTTGAACAAATCCATGTTATTATGCATGCGCACGTTTTTCCTTTATGCAAGAAAGTCATAATAGGGTTTTTATGAAAACAGTCTATTTCAAAGGGACATTTTGATGGGCAGTTGAATTTGGTCATTATGTGACCTAGTATTAAATTTATTGGGTTAGTTCCTCTATTTATAAGAATACAATTATTAGAGAGTTACAGCGGGCCAAGATACGTAAAAAACGCGAGCCTTGTGTATGATGTGAGGCTCACGGAACGTGGTTGACTCAGCCCTCTCGCGTAAATTACGTGAGAGTCGCGTAAATCCCGTGAGATAACCTACTACTCAACTCCTTGTTTTGTGGCTGAGCTAATCAATCAGCCGTCAATCAGCTGATCAGTCTGTTTCTTTCGTTTTGAAGAGTTTTCGTGAATCTTTTGCGAGTTCTTTATCTTTGGGGTCGCGGTAAAGTGAATTGAAGATTGAAGAATTGGTCCCTTATACATTTCGCTTGGAATGAATATTGCTCCCTTATACATTTCGGACTGTTGCGGTGGATGGCAAATGTTCGATCTCGATGAGATCAGTTGGACAATCGACCTCAATTTCATTCCCATTGAAGGCAAGTTTCCTCTACCTTTTTGACCGACTTAGTATTTATTTTACTTCGAAAAGGTAATATAATACGAAAAGATTGATTAGTTTGATGTCGATCATGAACTACCAATCTCGTTGAATTCGGTTGTCTGTCATCTACTCCTCAGACAATGGGATGGACTGAAATGCACGATTAGGTACTCACTTTCATTATGCATTTACTTATTTATACTTTTACGACTATTTTGTGTAATAAACGAACTTACTTCATTGATTTACTTATATTTTCCTTCCTGTTTTCCTATTTTGGTTCAACGAAAACAAAAAACCGCAGATTGAGTTGATGTTACCTATGGATTGTTGATAAATCTAAAGATACGTCAATCACGTGAGCCGCACGGGATTGTCGTGAGACTCACGTCGGAAAGTTAGCATCCACTCAATGCTCGCCCTAGCAGCTTCTCACGTATAAACGGTTCCAAATGTTGCTGTAACTTTCTTTTATCTACCTACGTACCATATTGGCGTATCAGTCGTAACCAGTAAGTCGAGTACAGGAGGCTCCTGTTCTGATTCGGATTCTCCAATATGGAAAGTAGATAGTAATTGTATGATGTGATTTAGATTTCTAGTTCTTATCCCTTGTGAGAACTATAGCCCTCGTGTTGCCACGTTTCTTGAATGGCTGTTCCTTCCTGTAGAATATATAAATTATTTTATTTTCAGATATGCAGAAATTTCCTCTAAGGATGAAAGATAATGATCTCCTAGTGACCGAACTGTATAGAGATCCTTCACACGATCCCATTACTGCTATTTCAGTTTATCTTACTCCTAAAACAAGTGAGTGTATACATATATGAATCAAATCGTAAGTGTATCCGACTGTGCATGATGTAGATTGATTGAGAAAACGCAATTTTGAACACCTTTTTATACCCATCCCACATCAGCCAGCCTATAGCGCAGATTTTGTTCCCCTCATAGGATTTCGATTTATATGGCGTAGTATCATTTTTCCAACTGCATTGGAGTATAAGAATAAGTGAAAGGAGCATGAAAGCCGAGGCTGTTCATCTTCAGACAGTTTGTAATGACAATAAAGAGTAGGGGCCCGATGTTCCCGTTTTATATGAACATTTCGGCAGTTGTATAGCTACTCCAAGAATATATTATATTATAAACTTGGAGTGATCTCGGTCCCGCCCTGCCCACGAGTTCACGAAGTCAGTAGGACACAATTTTTTTTTTTCCAGAGGACATACAGCTGGGAAGGGGCACTAGCTCCAAGCAACACTCAACCGTCATAATCCCTCTACTTAATCTATCTCAAAAGTTAACTGTTGACAAAAATTAGACATTTTGTGTAGTCTTGTGTTGTATAATTATGCATTATTTTGTGGAATATCTTGGTTTAATTTTCTTTCGTCTTTTCATTTCTAGGTTTATGTGGTAATTGGATAGAAATCGCTTATGGAACGAGTTCAGGAACTGTTAGAGTGATAGTTCAACATCCAGAAACTGTTGGACACAGTCCTCAACTATTTCAAACCTTCACAGTTCATCAAAGTTCCGTAACGAAGGTAAACTATTCTTAATATCTATTATGTCTTGTGTGCAACAACACAACTCAATCGCCGCATACCTTGTGGAAACTGTTGTAGTGTCCAAGACTGGACATCCTTCTTTCCAAGGTGTAAAACCTAAAGTCTGCTGCATGTGTGACTGTTTCTGTGTAGCTTATGGTATTGCGAATGCTCAAACGTGGATATGTATGGTCACTGTTACAATTGATGGCCAGCACTCGGATAGTGTTAAAAAGAGTAGGAGCTCGCTTTAAACCAGTGCTGTCGAAGTCTGAGGCTCTCCTGTTGCCATATTCTTTAGAATCTACAGACATTTTCTTGGTCCTAGACAGTGGTGCCACCGACACACTTGTGAATAAAGAATACTCTGGATTCATGACATAAATTGATAGCCTCAGAGTACAACGGATTATAGATGGGCAGAAAAAAACATAAACCGGTTGAATAACGGCACTAGACGTTATTGGGCGAAATTTTGCTAGCAATACGTTAGTAAATACGTCGTAACATTGAACTTTCATCTTTTAGTTTTAGTAGGCGGTCCGTCGAAATTCACATCCGTATTCAAGGTGCAACACAAACTTAAGGGAGATGGATCCCCCCTCTAGGTAAAGAAATTTCCACACCCACTTGACAACTTTTCTTTCATATCTTGTACTTACTTAGTTAAATCTCATAAAGAAATTTCAGAACGGAAATTTATTCAGTAATTTGGACGAGGAACCTTACATAACTACAGCTTTCGTACAAGTACGCAACCACGAGAGACATTTTATGTCTTTGCGCCCCCTTTCCCCTTCATATTTCTCTTCGCGTAACGCTCCCCTCATAACGCTCCCCGCGTGACGCTCCCCGCGGTGCGTGACGATTTTTCATTTATGTGCCATAGTAAAGACATAAAATGTCAAAAAAGGTTTCTTGAAAGTAACGAAAAAAACGTTTCTCGAATTGGAAAAACTGACTGAAAAAGAAACGATCAGTAGACTCTTTTCTCCACCTAGTTGACTCCTTTCTTTTACTTCCGTCTCGCCACTGCCTCTCTGGAAGCCTCAATCAGCCATTTTCGCCTACCGTTGGTCAATCAATCAAGCCAGTTCGCCTCGTTATTATTCTGCCCTTATTCCTCATTATTAATTGTTGCTCTGCTAATTTCATCATGTAGGAGAAAGCGGAGTTGTTCGTTTGTAGTTGGGTGTTACCATCTAGAACCAAGATTCTGTTAGAAATCCTAGTTAACAACTTTGGTGGGGAAAGTGAGCATCTCAGCGAGTCAGCTGCGCCTCCGCAACTGAGCATTTACTAGCTGCTATAGTTAGAGTTTGAAAAGTTACCTACATAGTTGGATAGATTCTAATTCTCAGACACATTATTGACACACGTTTTATAGCACTCAATAATTGGAATGATGGCTGATTAACACATATAATTGAAAATGAAGCCCACTTCGTTTTGAATTGAATAATATAATGTAAGTTTCCATTCCAGTTTGCTACCTTTTTTTTCTCATTACAAACAAGGTGGGTACGTTGTGTCTCCAAGTGCCTCTTGTATAGATGTTTTGGGCTATTATTATGTACACAATCCAATTGTATTCAGCTGCAGATCTGAATATTGGTCACGTTGTATGAGCTGTTTCTGTTCGATACGACCATAGAAAACAATCATGATTTTGGAGTTGAATGAAGCAATGTTAAACGCATGTTTAACATTTTAGTTCATTTTAAACCCACTCCTATTTCTATAATTTCAGTTACTTTTAATAATGTTTAATTATTTTTAGGTGACCTTATCGGAGAAGTTTCTTGTCTCAATATGTTCTGAATACAATCATGTTAGAACTTGGAGTGTAACTCGATTCAGAGGAATGATTTCTACCCAACCCGGATCAACTCCTGTGGCTTCGTTTAAAATTCTATCCCTTGAAGAAATGGAGAGTAATGCTGGTTATTCAGTTGGGAATGATTTCGGTAAGTTGTGGATGATGAGATGAGCTATAGTGAATTCTACTAAAGAAATGGTAAATTATTTTCAGTACGATGTAGTAGATGTGCCTATCTTGTTCCTTTGACAATCAGGTTATAAAAGATATTAACTTTTTCTTTTTCAGGCCCGTTTGGAGAGCAAGACGACGAGCAAGTGTTCGTACAGAAAGTTGTTCCTGAAACCTCTGAACTCTTTATTCGACTAGCATCTAATGGAAAAAGGTTTGTAGGTTTTGTAATTTAGTCTAGTTATCGACCTTCAACGTGAGGAGTTGACATTATTCAGCGGCATATTCCATTCTTTGCAGGGTTTGTGTCATAAGAGCTGTGGATGGAACAACCATTACTTCATTTTGTGTACACGAGTGTGAAGGATCTAGTCGTATGGGCTCGCGACCTAGAAGATTTTTATTCACTGGGCATAGCAATGGAACTCTACAAATGTGGGATTTGACCACAGCACTCGACCTCTCAAAAAAAGGAGAACCAGGTTAGTGATCATTGTACGATTCTGTACTTGATAGGGGTGTCAAAAATGGGAAAAGAAATTAACAAACCAATTAATCAAGTTCATTGTTTAATTAAAATGATGATGGGTTACGGTGTATGAATTCTTTTAACATAAATTTCAAAGAACTAGGCACCTACGCTACCTAAGGAGCTCCAAAATATATGAGAAAGAAAATGTAATAAATAAATGTAGAAATAAATTGTTTTCTTATAATGTATCGGAACGGACTGACCGCGTCTCTATGAAGATAGATGAAGTAGGTGTTCTCCCAATCGCCAGAGCAGGAAGCGAGCCAAAAATGGTTGCGCGCATATACGATGCTGCAGGATTTTGAGCTGATGAACGAAGTTCTGAAGCTCTGGTGGTGTTACTTATGAAGTGTGCTCTGTTATGCTGTTATGCTGCCTCCAGATGCCCTGGATCTGAAATGAATACATCCATGAGCATCATGGAGATAGAGAGTGTGGAGCTCGCTCAAGGCGACCGAAATTTGGTGAATAAAACTTACATATTTCGATGTAATTGTGGAGTACGGAGTTGTAGAACATCCATCCATCCAAGAATATAGTCCTGGTTTCCTCAAAATATGCGATTTTGGGAAGAGAGCAAGATGAAAATATGAGAGGTCTGGCGTGTTTGAGGACGGAGCGTAGACTGGCGAGATGAGCGGAGGGGAGCCAGGCGTTGAAACGGACACGCGGGTTGTTTTTGTAAACGTAAACACGGACACATCACGACAAGTCACTATTGTTAACGCACAGGTAGCAGGACAACAATCGGTCGTTGTAAGAGGCGTAAACATTCCGCCCACCAAATTTGTAGAAAACAAATTTCAAAAAGAAAAAGAAAATGGCAGCTAACCTAACATAACCTACAAGAAAGGAATCAAAATGCTTCGGCAACTAGCAGTCATAGGCGGGAGAGGAGAGAGGTAGGAGAGGAATGAGCCTTTGCACTGAACGTTTCATGGTAGTTCGATGTGTTCTGACTGTAGCAACACGGACTACTCCATCTCGTCCTGGGTGAACTTCGATTACCCTGGCAGTAGGCCACCTCATAACATCGGAGGTTTCTTCCATGAGGATCACGAGATCACCTACGCTGATGTTTGGAACGTCCTTGGTCCACTTGTGGCGTTTCTGAAGTGTCTGTAGGTACTCTAGGCGCCATCTTGCCCAAAACTGCTGATGCATCCTCTTCACCACCTGCCATCTTGTCAACAAGTGCTCCTTTTGGTCTAGGAGCGAAGGTTCGGGGTAAACAAGAAGTGGGCCGCCCACCAAGAAATGGCCGGGTGATAAGTAATTGGAGTCTTCAATGTTGGATGTGAGGGGGCACAAAGGTCGAGAGTTTAGGATCCCTTCGAACCTGGTGAACAGGGTGCTGAGTTCCTCAAAGGTAAGAGTAGCTGCGCCAGCTGACTTCACCATGAGTGTTTTGACAGAACGTACACCTGCCTCCCAAATTCCGCCAAAATGAGGACTTTGAGGTGGGTTAAAATTCCACTGAATGCCTTGCTGAAGAGAGCGGTGATTCACTTGAGCTTGTGTGGTTGGAGAATTGAACCACTGGTAGAAATCCTTCAGTTGATTATTAGCACCTATAAAATTTGTGCCACAATCCGAATATACTTGTTCAGGAAGTCCCCTACGGGATATGAATCGGTCAAAGCTAGCTAAGAAAGCCTCAGTGGAGAGAGCAGAAACCGTTTCGAGGTGAACTGCTTTTGTTTGCATGCAAACAAATAAGCATAAGTAAGCCTTTGTAGTCTGAGCTTTTCTTAGCAACGAGTAGCGAATCATGAAAGGCCCTGCGAAGTCTGTTCCAACATGAGTAAATGGTCGGTTCCCTTCCACTCGAAATTTTGGCAAATCAGCCATGATAGGAATTCTTGACTTGGCGTTCTTCTTATAGCACTTCAAACAATGGAATGTGCGTTGACGAACAAGTCTGCGAAGCGACGGAATCCAAAAGCGAGTTTGCAGCAATGCCTGGAGTAAAGTAGGTCCAGGGTGTAAGTATATGGAATGATAGAAGTCGATAAGTAAAACGGTAAAGTGGGACTTGGAGGGAAGTAGAATTGGGTGTCTACTGTTATACGGGAGATTGGCATGAGTTAGCCTACCGCCCACCCATAAAAGTCCATGTCTGTCAAAAAAAGGACAAAGATTTCCAAAAAGACGATGGATATTCTCAGGCTTCGAATTTCCTTCCAGGAGAACATGATGTTGTACTGCCTTCATACAGCAGTTCGTTGCAGCATCGATGTCTTGTCGTTGAAGAAGTCCAGTTCGTGGATTCTGCCTGTTGCGTCGATTATGGATACCTCGTAGGAGTACCGCTATGACTCTTATCATTTTCATGAATGAAGAAAACTGTTTCATCCAATTAAGTAAAGGATTTTCTTTTCTAGAAGTGAGATTGAGTGAAACTTGGTTAAGCTTGAGTTCAGGCAAGCTATCTCGAACAGAAAACGAAGAAACGGGCCAAGTTTCCTCATCTCGTGCTAACCAGTTCGGTCCTTGCCACCAAATGTTGTGATTCACCAATTCTGAAGGTAAAATACCCCTTGACCCACAATCCGCTGGGTTTTGATCGGAATCAACATGTCTCCAACATTTGAGTGGCGTCAGGTCACCGATTTCTGATACTCGATTCGCCACAAAAGTTTTGAGTTTAAATGGAGGTGTGTTCAACCATCCTAAGACAATGGATGAATCTGTGAAGAACACTGGTTCGAAAATGGAAGACGGCAATAGGCTGAGAAACGATGATGTAGATTGGTAGAGTTTTGCCAGAAGAAGAGCCCCACAGAGCTCAAGCCTAGGTACAGAAATCGTCTTCAATGGTGCTAGCTTAGTTTTAGCTATTAGTAAGTGAACACTAATAGAATTTTCGAAAGTAGTTTTCAAGTACAATACTGCACAATAAGCCTTCATTGACGCATCCGAAAAGCCAACAACTTGATGAGTCGATGTTGGAGTAGCTTCCACAAATCGAGGTATTTTGATGTTTGAAAGCTGGTCGAGCTGCTTTATTGATGTCTCCCATTCATCAATGAGATGACTAGGTAGTGTCTGGTCCCATCCTAAACTTTCCTTCCATAAGGACTGAATGAACCCTTTCAGTAGAACAATGTAGGGAGAGAGGAACCCCAAAGGGTCGTACAATCTCGCTACTACAGAAAGTGTTGTTCTTTTGGTATAACGACCAAATTCTGGTAAATTCAGCTGATATGAATAACAATCGAGGGAGGGGTCCCATTGGATTCCTAGGACCTTGATACTGTTATCATCAGGAGCTGAAATGGAAACAGGAGTCGGTTGTGGTTCCATTGAGACTGCTTGAAGGAGCTCTTCACGGTTACTCGCCCATTTGCCCAACTCGAAACCTCCTAACTTCAAAAGGTTTATCAGCTGATCCTGAAGCTGCAGCGCGTCTTCTACTGAGAAGGAACCAGTAGCACAATCATCAACATAGACGTCTCTCTCTATGATCTCAGCTGCCCTAGGATATTTCGATCCTTCGTCTTCACGTAACTGGTGTAAGACTCTAAGAGCCAGATATGGAGCACACGATAATCCATAAGTGACTGTGCTGAGCTGATAAGTCAGCAAGGGTGCAGATTGATCAAAACGCCATACAATATGTTGGTATGCTCGGTCTTCTTCGGAGACCCAAATGTTCCTAAACATTTTCACTATGTCAGCAACAAAGACGACAGCATGAGTACGAAAGTTGAGAAGGACAGAACGAATATCATTTTGTTGCTTCGGACCAATCAACAGATGATCATTGATAGACCCATTCCGAGTTTTAGCGCTACCATCGAAAACTACTCGAATTTTAATTTTACCTCTATCCTCTTTCATCACTGAATGATGAGGAATCACGTATTTCGACAGTGATTGTGTTGGACTCATATGCCCTAAGTCAATATATTCTTGTATGAAGGAATGATATTGGGTCTTGAGGTCCGAATTCCTGTTAAGTCTCGATTCAAGAGAATAGAAACGATTAGATGCCATGTTATTTGAATCAAGAATAGGAGGAGTAGAACGAAACGGTAAGCTGACCACATACTGACCATTTGGAAGTCTAGAATGTGTTTCTTGAAAATGATGTTCACAAGCTTCTTCCTCCGGATTCAAAATAGGAGCCTGAACAGTTTCCTCAATTTCCCAAAATTTACGGAGATTATCATTGAGATCATCGGACTCAGAGAAAGTAAAAAGGGAAGTAGTATGGTGTGACGATGTGTTTTTGTATTTACCCATCACAACATTTCCAAATATCGACGGAAATAGAGAAGGAGTATCTGGACTCATTTTTATTGCAGGTTTTGTCCAAATTAGATCAAAAACTTCAGCTCCAAGTAAGAAGTCCACAGGAGATGAAACCCAAAATTTAGGATCTGCCAGTTCAAAACGTGAGAAGGGTTCGAGCAAATGTTGAGGAAATGGAGTTGAAGGAAGAAACGACGTAATATTTTTTATCACCACAGCATTAATTGACAAATTGGGTGACGATTTATCTTTCGGACGAATGGTACAAGCGGCCTGTCCTTTTGCACCTTCAAAAGCCGTCTCACCAATACCAGAAATCCGTCTAGCGAACTTGGAAACGTCTAAACCCAAACGTCTAACACAACGCTGTGCAATGAAGCTATGTTGGCTTCCACAATCTAAAACCAACCTGACGTCTTGAAAGTGACCTTTAGCATCTTTTATCTGGACTATGGCAGTCCCTAGAATAACAGATGTATCCTCATCGGAGGATGAATCGAGGACAGCTGAAAGAGCCGGGTTGAGAGTCGAGTTGTGAGAGTCCGGTTGAGTCCTGTGAAGCATGACGTGATGTTTTTGTCTACAAAACCTACAAGTCCACTGAGATTTACAATCAACTGTTGAATGTAAATGGCTAAGGCAATTGGAACAACCAGTCCAATTTTTCAAGAATTGTAATCGCTGAGGTACTGAAGAGTCATAGAATTTTTCGCAACTCAAAATAGAATGGGACCCACGATTACAAACTAAACACTCAGGGTATGAAATATTCGATTTCCCTTTACTGACCTCTTTGCGAGCAGGAGCGTTGCTAGCCACAAACGATTTTGAAGCATTATTTGGTTTTCGCTTCAAATCAGGGTAAGAGGATTTAAATTTATTCTGAGATGTAGAATTTGAATCGACGGGCTGATGCGAAGTTTTGCATTCTGCTAATTGAAGAGCAAGCAAATGTTCTCTCACATAGGTAACTAGCTGGTTGACAGTAGGAAATTCCGTTTCTTTTGAATCAATTTCAAAACGTTCTCTAGTGCGAAAATCCAAACATTTTGAAGCAAGATAGAATAGGATAAAATCAGCTTCATTCCCAATCGTGAGAAGTCTAAATGCAGAAATATTCTCAGCAACTTTAGCAAGAAAATGTTTCAAGGTTTCTGTTTGTTTACCTTGAACTGGTTTGTAATTTAGAATTTGATCTAGGTAGTTACTAGCGAGAATGCGTTTTTTATCATAAGTCTTGGTAAGAGCTTCCCACGCTACGTTATAGTTGTTTTCAACTACGGGTAAATTTGAAATTACTGATGTTGCTGGGCCACTTAAAACGGAAATGAGATAATGAAACTTCTGAATCGGTTTCAAACTATCATTTTGATGAACAAGGGACAAAAATGTATCTTTGAATTTTGGCCAATTTAAAATTTGACCATCAAATTTGGGTAGATCAATTTTTGGCAAATAACTAGATTTAGACTCGTTATAAATTGTGGTCGTGTTTGCAGCATTACCACTTGTATCCCTCGAAGTTGTTGCAGGAGAAGAAAACGTCTCCATGAGAGTGAAACATTCATAGTAATATTTCTTAACGGAGGCTATTTGTTTTTTCTCATTTTCACTAGGAAATTCAGAACTCTTATTCTCCTCTTCACAGAGCTGAATAATGTACGAAGTAGCATCCTCGAATCTAGTGTAATATTTTTCGAGTACTCGAAAGGCGCCCTTGAACTCGTTGATCCCTTCCGGATTAGAAAGTGCATGACGTCCCTTATCGCATATTCCCATTACTTCCTTACCAGCAGCAATCCACCCTCTCTTAGCTTTTGCTAACTCGGTCTCGAAAGTCATTGTGAATAAATTGAGTTCAGCAAGTGACATAAGAAGTAAGCATGAGAAAGGATTACGAAGAAAGAATAGGTACACCTACCAGGATTAAGGATCAGCGGGTGAAGGAGTGCCAATTTCCTAGCGATAAAATTTGAGCACAATAAATTTATCAAAATACTGTGGATAAACGCAAAATCAAACAATTGCCTCGAATGTTCGGAAATTACCGAACTCAATTTCAGAAAATAAACAGGCAAAAGGAATAATAAAAATGATGAATGTAGGTACCTATAAGAATACGATATAAACGTAATGATTCAATTCGAACGAAATAATAATCACGAACCTAGAGACATGAATTAGATCAAATTAAAGAAAGAAATATACGATTTTGACTTAAAGTGAATCAATCTAAAATATGCAATAGGTACCCAAATAGATCGTGAACCTTCAAATTTTTAAAAATTAAATTGAAGATGATAGGTTAAAAAAAATATACGATTTATAGCCAACCTTAAGTTCGATATATACAATATCAAAATTCAAATTTTGAATTGTATACACTGCAACCCATCAACCACGCTCTGCTACCAAAAACAATGTACGATTCTGTACTTGATAGGGGTGTCAAAAATGGGAAAAGAAATTAACAAACCAATTAATCAAGTTCATTGTTTAATTAAAATGATGATGGGTTACGGTGTATGAATTCTTTTAACATAAATTTCAAAGAACTAGGCACCTACGCTACCTAAGGAGCTCCAAAATATATGAGAAAGAAAATGTAATAAATAAATGTAGAAATAAATTGTTTTCTTATAATGTATCGGAACGGACTGACCGCGTCTCTATGAAGATAGATGAAGTAGGTGTTCTCCCAATCGCCAGAGCAGGAAGCGAGCCAAAAATGGTTGCGCGCATATACGATGCTGCAGGATTTTGAGCTGATGAACGAAGTTCTGAAGCTCTGGTGGTGTTACTTATGAAGTGTGCTCTGTTATGCTGTTATGCTGCCTCCAGATGCCCTGGATCTGAAATGAATACATCCATGAGCATCATGGAGATAGAGAGTGTGGAGCTCGCTCAAGGCGACCGAAATTTGGTGAATAAAACTTACATATTTCGATGTAATTGTGGAGTACGGAGTTGTAGAACATCCATCCATCCAAGAATATAGTCCTGGTTTCCTCAAAATATGCGATTTTGGGAAGAGAGCAAGATGAAAATATGAGAGGTCTGGCGTGTTTGAGGACGGAGCGTAGACTGGCGAGATGAGCGGAGGGGAGCCAGGCGTTGAAACGGACACGCGGGTTGTTTTTGTAAACGTAAACACGGACACATCACGACAAGTCACTATTGTTAACGCACAGGTAGCAGGACAACAATCGGTCGTTGTAAGAGGCGTAAACAATCATTACTTTTAAGGTGCGTTTTCCAACATAAGTCTATTGCTTAGTGATGGGGATGCTGAAAAGGACGTCTGAGTCATCACATAATGGGCTCAAACAGGCGTTTTTCTTAACACGAATCCAATTAGGTAATTTTCCGTCAAAACCCTCCTCCCTCCCCCAACAACAGAGGTAAAACCCTTGTAGGGTGTTAATCATGAAAAATAATTCATCAGCGGGAAAACAAATGAATGAGGAAATTGGCTCTGACTTCAATATTCCTACCTTTGCTACGACGGGTCATTGGGCCCCCTGGTAGCTTCTCATGCTGTCTTTGTAGAGAAAATGCAAAGAAATTCGAGGATCTTCGTGGTTGGCAAGTCCGAGCCAATATAACAATAATTTTAGCAGGGGTATGAATTCACTGGTATGGAAAGAAGAGCGTTATAGATCTCAATAATAATGGAAAATCCAAGTTTTCTGCGAGATATGAAACGTGCTACACTACTTCATTAACAATAATGGCTATTATGTAATCAAGGGATATCAAACAGTGAAGGGAGACACCGTCAGGAGTCAGGACTAGATGCCTCCACCATCTATCAGTTATCGTTTGAATTAATTTGAAGATTGACCTTGAAACGAAGAGTTTCTTCCATGAACCACCGACCCTAAACATAAAAACGTCTGCCAAGTGGCTATGGCACATGGCGTCCTTGTATCCATAACCCAATGGTATAGATGATCCGATGCATAGTAGTTGATCTCAAAACATCAATCTCTAAGTACCTGTTGTGATCAGCGACCTCTTCGCATTTCTGTCCATTCGCTTCCTTAACTCAGTGGTAACGAGCTCCTACTCAGAAGTGTAAATATAGTTTAGTCGGACGATAGGAGATCGATCCCTGGTCGAGGGAAGTTAATTTTTGATGATTCAACAGTGTGGCGCAGTCATACCGGACACGAAATGTCTCCTCAGCATTTCTCAGAGAAACATTAATTCATTAAGATTAGGTCATCAAAACAACTTCCTCTCAAGACACGAGTCGAACCACCGCCTATTCGGCCAAACGTTAAGGTAAGCAGATCCCCCCCCCCCCCCCCCCCAAAATAAGGAAGAATAACAAAAACTCCGAAGCCAGTCAAAAATAGCTCGTTCTCACTGGGTTGGAAAACGCCGGCCAAAGCTGCCTCTCACCTCCCTGACTAGGTAACGGAGTACCTAAGATTTCCTAATGGGGGGAGATTTTGTGATCAGCGACCTCTTCGCATTTCTGTCCATTCGCTTCCTTAGCTCAGTGGTAGGAGCTCCGACTCAGAAGTGTAAATGTAGTTTAGTCGGACGATAGGAGATCGATCCCTGGTCGAGGGAAGTTAATTTTTGATGATTCAACATACCTTCCACTACCCTCATAGGGGACTCTACACGTCAGCCGGCACAATCTCTGAATATTGTTGGAAAATGTTGAAGTTATGGCTGTGACAAGGAAACATACTTTTGCGCATACGCAGTAGCTACTATCAGTCTGGGGGCAATCATTTTCGTGGGGGACCATCTACACGCCAACCCGCACAATCCCTGAAAATGTCATCGAAATCGGATGAGAAATGTAGAAGTTATAGCTGTGGCAAGGATTTCATGACAGACAAACACGGAACCAAAATTGTTCAGGAAGGTCTAAAACGTAAAACGCGAGTCGAAATTTTGATTTTGGAGAACTTTTTTCTTCAACCTTGATAAGTGAAAACAAAGCTTCCGCTACCTTTGGTAGACTCAGAAGCAATACAAGCATTCTATAGGTACATCTATAGGTAGACCCTCATTTTGTACATTTTCTAATATTTAGAATTATCAATAACAATATAATTAATATTAATTTCAATCAATGTATTAATTAAAATGTAATAACAATGTTAGAAAAGTAAATAATAACGACAGTAACTTACGTTAGTAGGAATAATAGTTTCACATTACAATAGGAATAATAAATGGAAACGAAAAATAATAGAGAAATTAGATTCGCAGAGGTCCTATACGAACTAAAGTTGTTCACGATATTTTACTAATCCAAATCTTATTGGCGGGCTTAAATGGACAGTTAGGAGTTTTCCCTCCTGTCAGACGCTCACGCTGACAAAGTCTCATGTTTCTCCCTGGGAAACCGAATCGTTGCAATTCGACTCCGGAAAAGGAAAATCGACGGCTCCCTGGGAAAACAATTCGTAAGGCCCATGTCGCCAAAAAACACGGCACGTGGAGTCCCCTCCACGGTAAAATTTACCGCGGCCTGATAAGCGAAAGCGGCGATAGATTTCTGCTAATCAGGCCGCGGTAAATTTTACCGTGGAGGGGACTCCACGTGCCGTGTTTTTTGGCGACATGGGCCTTACGAATTGTTTTCCCTGGGAGCCATCGATTTTCCTTTTCCGGAGTCGAATTGCAACGATTCGGTTTCCCAGGGAGAAACATGAGACTTTGTCAGCGTGAGCGTCTGACACCTCCTCAGAGGATTTATGGGTGAAGTCGTTCCATGTGTCTCATTCTACATTCTACATTCATTCTAGCTCTCGTGTAAAGACGTCGCCTCTTCAAAACGTCGATTTTTCTAATTGGTAGAAGTTTGGAAACTTGGAATAATGTTTAGAGATATTTTGGGTACATTGACGTCTCACCCTTGGAAGTGTAATATATTTATGGTACACTTCGTAATCAGCCTAATTATTCTTATAAAAATATCCCACAAAATATCACAGGATTTCTATTGTCTGAAAATCGTTAAAATCTGTTGTTAAAATTCTAATGTTGTAAAATCTGATGTTTTTGCGTCCGAGTCTACCAAGGTAGCGGAAGCTTTGTTTTCACGTTTCAAGGTTGAAAAAAAAGTTCTCCAAAATCGAAATTTCCACTCACATTTTACGTTTTAGACCTTCCTGAACAATTTTGGTTCCGTCTGTCATAAAATCCTTGCCACAGCCGTAACACTTTCATCTGAATTTAATTAAATTTTCTTGGATTGTTTGGATTGGCGTGTAGACAGTCCCCTATGAAAATAATCACCCCCAGGCAATTAGTTGTTGCGCAAGCGCAAACGTGAATTCCTTGTAACAGCCATAAGTTCTACATTTCTCATCAGATTTCGATGAAATTTTCAGGGAATATGCGAATTCGGTTGTAGTTGTCCCCAGACTGATGGTAGCCACTGCGTATGCGCAAAAGTATATTTCCTTGTTACAGCCATAACTTTCTACATTTTCTAACAATATTCAGAGATTCTGCCTGTTGATGTGTATGAGGGTAGTGGAAGGTACTTAGAGATTAATGTTTTGAGATTAACTACTATGCATCGGATCATCTATGCAATCGGGTTATGAATAAGAGGAAGCTATGTGCCACACCCACTTGGCAGACTTTCATTCCCTCTTTAATTCTAGCTACAAGCCCAAATTTATTATATTAATAAATGCGCCCCTTGTTTTCAACAAATTCCTCTCTAGTGGCCTTATGGTAGTCAGTATGGTTTTTCTTAATAATTAAGCGGTTAAACTAATTCAAGATAAAATCAACCTTTATTACTAAAATATGGAGAACAATCTGGCTCCTGATGTTCTATATTTCAAGTATAACGGTTTATAACAACTTCCGTTTGTGTTGTTTGTTGAAGATAAAGTTAGTGTTTGCTAGGTTGAATCTGAAGATGAATTGAAAATCACTTTGGTTCATGAATTAAACTGACCAATTTCGAATGCATGGATCTTTTATTAGAGGTTATTTCCTCTCCTTTGATTCAGGCCCTGCGTTGACATTTCACTCGCTTCGAAAGCTCCCATTGGCTGATGCTGTTGTTCTTATTTTATTTTCTATTCTAAGCTCTTCACATACAACGCACGTTGTCTCGTTTCTCATGATAGTTTCACTAAATTTTGTTGCAGTTCAACAAACAAGCGGAGGCCCTACATCTAAAGAACTACTGCGAATCCTAGACCAGTGTGATCTTTGTCATAGTCATTGCTCAACTCCTTGCATATCTCCTTCTCCATCACTCGCTGGTCCAGCTTTAAAGATAAAACCATCCAACGTTGCATTCCTAAGTCAGATGGATTCGAGCAATACTTCGTAAATGATTATTGTTTCAATACACGGGGACCTAGGTAGATATATATTTTTTCCATCCATCTGTTGTTTAAATTCTGATGGAACCTTCCCACCTAATACGAAATTATTGAATGTCGTGTCTTGTATATTAAATTTCTCCCTCAAATATGAAGTTATGAAACCAGTGAACATAGTAATAAACAATTTGAAAAGGCAGAGCCTGTTTCTGGACTCAGCAACTCTTTCACCCACTACTGTTGGTCCCCCATATCTCACTTAATTAAATTATCATTTGTGAAACAAGAAATTTAGGGTGACAATATTTTTGGAAAACCTGAGATCCTATATTTATAAAATGTTCCTAAATTTATTGCTTTGTCTTTTTATATCAATCTATTTGTCTTGTTTTATTGCTATTATTTATGGATTTTCTATTAAGATGTATGGGATATTTCAATCAATCATTGTGGTGAAATTAGGAATGCCTACTCTTATTTGAAGAAGCATTCATTTCTGATTTTCGGACATGTCAATGTGTAACTAGATATTAAAGACTATTATTTTATTGACACTAACCTTCTTATTAAGCTACCTACTCATCCCTTTGCTGTATTTTCCTACTTACTCTAGTTACCTACTAGTCTCAGTTTGATGCGCATAAAATTTCAAATTCTAAACCATACCCTTCATGTCGATGCTCAAAAGCTGATATTTTGACAAATTTGATGTTTTCGTGAAAGAAATGCTAATTTTTCCTCTTGAAATCTTGGTCTTCCTCAAAACGGATGACATACTATGATTTAGCGTCAAAAAATGATGAAAAAACATGTGCCACACTAAGGGTTCTCCAAAACCTAATTTTTGTGGAGTTGCGCAACTTAGAGCGTTCAAAAGCCAGGTTGCGCGTAATAAAAAAAAATCGATTCGGGTATGAATTTTTCATGAAATTTGACGTACAATCCGAATCTGTAATAAAAAGCGGGTGGGGGGGGGGGGTCAAAATGAAGTTAGTGTCAATTGCGCACGATTACGCGCAACTTTTTTAGCAAAAGTATTTTTCCTGAGATCCTCACAAAAAATCATGATGAATTGCGTTGATCGGAATTTTTTACGCTGTATTTTGCGGAAATGAAGGGGGGTGTAACCTTTTCGTAAAACACCCTGTTTATATAAAATTTTTGGAAAAGTTCAGGGATCGTTTCAGAATGTTCCAAAACGGATTTCAGTGTAAACATTTTTCAACAACAAGTCCATTTTAAAAATTTTGAGGCCATTTCAATAGCTTCATTTTCCTTGTAAATTCGCTAAAAGATCGAATAAAAACAACACGAATTATAAATAAGTTATAATTTATTTGAAAATACAATGTAGGTAGTGAGTTTCAAACAAAATGATATGCATCTTAAATGATATGCACATGTTGGCATCTATTTAATATCCACTTGAATCTTCTTCTGTTAGCTCATTATTGTTACTAGACTTGTAGGTAAATATCTAAACACAGAGCAGATATTGAAGGAACCATAAAATTGCATAACTGCTATTTTGATCAAGTAAACTCTCATTCATCAGTTAAGATACAAGGAGAGTGTGATGTTCTTTCACCCCCTTATAATGTTTGGTGCCACCGGCTTTCGTCCACCGTCCAAATATATTAATTGCACTGACGTGGGTATGCATGGTGGTTTCTTTGGACAGCTACGTGACAATGGAAAAGTATGCTTGTGACCCCAAGGACGCAAAACCAAGAAGTAAAACGTTTTCATGATTAATCCACATTTAGGATGGTTTTTGCAGAGATTATCCCCGAAGACGCATGTTTGTTAATTAGGTAAACAACCGTTTCAGGTTGGATTTTCGTCCGACTGCCATTCCTGGCGTTGCGGACATCATCAACAGTCTTCCAAAGGGAAGATCAGAAGTTGTTCTGATGATTTCGGTCATGGCTTCCCATTGCCTCACCGCCATGGGTTATGACGTGGGTAAGGGGGGGGGGGGGGGTGAGAGATCCGGACGAATAAAAACGCACGCTCCCGGCGACGAGATTCAAACACACGAACCCCGCAGACGTCAGCTCAAACATTACCACCGAAGAACTCACGCCGCAGCGCATGTTTGTTAAGCATTAACACCCCCTTCCCTCCGTAAACAGCTAAATTCAAAATTCCGGCGACGTAGTGCACAACTAGATAGATTTACGTCCATTTGGAACCAAAAAAGATCCACAAAAATCGGTTGAAAACGAAGGCTTGGGCAGAGTACACAAGATTTTGTCACATACACGCAGACATACACCAACTGTTTTTTCCGCGCATTTGGATTCAGATTGGTCTAATACTCTAATAGTGTGTGGTTTTTTTTCTGTCGAGTGCTGTCCAACTTCACCCCAGATTAATCGTAGATGGACCCCCAGGTCTTACTGTGGTACGTCCTAAAAAAGGGGGCATTCTGATAACTTAATCGTGCAGCCTAGGTCTCAACCGATTTGCGTATGATAGGACCCCCCTATCGTTACTAGCCCTTTTTACTGCATCTCTCGAGGCCTGCAGAAGCAGAATAACTACATGCTTTGTTGCTCATTCTGTCTGCCATGCTAATTATACTTTTTCACCTGTTGTAGGTACCTATTCATGTTTTTTTAAAACTTATATTGTTTCTATGATGCTTAAAAACTGTAAAAAGGGGTAAAAAAAAGAAAATGTAGAATATGAAAAATGGTAGTTGGTAGGTTTTATGGGTAGGTTAGAAGGAAAAATCAAATTTACCTTGTAAAATATCCAAACACTCAAGAAGAAGGCAAGGAAAAATATTAAAGAAACAGTTCTTTTAATGTTTACTCTCACAAAAACTCAACTAGTGGTACACACTTGTCGGGAGATTCTTGAGAAAAAATACTCCTAGAATGCTTAGAAGCGTTACCTAGTGAGCTACTAGTGGAATAAAGAGTTATCAAAACATTGGAAGTTGGAGCATACTGTCTGATCGTAGATCAAAATCAAACTGATAAGATGTCAACAACCGTCCTAAAACATCTTTGAATCCCACCAGTTTAATTGAAAGGTTATCGATGCAACTGGTAGGTAGAGCAAACAAACCTTAGAATATTCGGGTGTAGTATGCTGATTAGCTTCCACCAGCCCGAGTATTCTCGAGCGTAGCATGGCTGGTGAGACGCTTCTTCTAATGAGGGTGTCTACACTCAAGATGGGCATAACTTCGGGGTTCAATTCTACACAATATTTCCAACAAAAAATGTCTCTTAGCAAACTTTTCTTAACCCACTCAAAATGCCTTCAAACTTTTTTTTCTCGTTTTCGACCTTACGTCATAAAAATTGTCATAACTCCTGTTTTCTACCAAGTAAATTCAAATTTAAGGATATCGTTGGAAAGAGCGTTAAATTTCCAAGATACCTAGTGTAAAACCAAAATCTTTTAGCAATAAACCATTTCTGTAAAATCAATTCATTCCGATTTCTATGAAATTTTCAGGGATTGTGCGGGTTGGTGTGTAGAAAATGCCCCAATGAAAATCATCATCCTCGGACTGTTAGAAGCGACTGCGCATGCGCAAACGTGAATTCCTTGTAACAGCCATAACTTCCACATTTTCTATCCGATTTCGATGACATTTTCAGGGATTATGCGGATTAGGTTGTACATGGTCCTTAATGAAAATGAAGGCCTTACAATATACAGAAGCCTCTGCGCATGCGCATACGTAAAATCCTTGTAACAGCCATAACATTTACATTTTTCATCCGAATTTGATGAAATTTTCTAGGATTGTCCAGATTAGCGAGTAGATGGTCCCCTATGAGGGTAGTGGAAGGTACTTAGAGATTGGAGATTAACTACTATGCATCGGATCATCTTTATAATCGGGTTATGGATACGAGGAAGCTATGTACCACACCCACTTGGCAGACTTTTTACGCTGAATCCAATTATGATACTTCCGAATAATTCTGACTGTTGGAAAGTGGTTTTTTCGAAGAAAACCTTGGTTTTCGTACATAAAATACGCATTATTATAGTTATAGGTAGTGAGCATAAAGTAACACCTCGTACTCAATAAAAACATCAAATTTCTAGCTGATTGATGTTTGATCAATTAGCTTGAAGTTTGATGTTTTTATTGAGTAGAAAGACTTTATGCTCACTACCATACCTACGAATAATGCGTACGTTAGGGAGAAAAAAAAATCGTCGTCCCACGACAACCCGAATTGAGTACACCGTCTTTCGCGCGCCTTCGGCGCGTTGAAGTCGGTCAGAAATGGAGGTTTTCCTCGGAAAATCCACTTTTTAGCAGTCCGAATTATTTGGAAGTGCCCCCATTGGATTTAGCGTAGAAAATTGCGTAGGAAATGATACCAAACTCGTCAAGATTGAGGGAGACCATACACCGCTAAAACACTCGATTTTCTTGTAAAACACACGTTTTCTTGCATTCGAACTTGATTTACTCTTCCAATTTGAATTTAAAAAAGACAAATTGATAGACCGTTAGACAGCTGACAATTTGGGCATGTTTTTTCTGAAGAGCACTCATCGAAATGGGCAGGCGTTCAATGTGAAAACTTCGATAAGAAAAAATCAAATTTCGGGAAAAAATTTATAATTTGCTTTTTGACTTGATTTCACAGAAATGGTTTATTGCTAAAAGATTTTGGTTTTACACTAGGTAGTTCGGAAATTTAACGCTCTTTCCAACGATATCCTTACTTACGAATTTAATTGGTAAATAACAGGAACGCGAAAAAAATTCGAAGTGAAAAAAAGGCATTTTGAGTGGGTTAAGAAAAAATTGGTGGAAGACATTTTTTGTTGGAAATACCTTGTAGAATCGAACCCTGAAGTTATGCCCATCTTAAGTGTAGACACCCTGTATTTGGGTGTAGCTACGAAAATGCTGGAATCAACAAATAAACCAATTCGAATGGAGACAACAATGTAGGTTCATGAATAACGATATAAATAGTGGAACACTGTATTTCAGTCATAATATTTAGATTCAAAACTTATCTAGTAACTAGTTAAAGTAGCCCAAATTTGTTACAAAAATGTCTTATACCTAAAGATAAAATAGTACCTAGTGAGGTATGTTTACAGGGAGTCAACTCATAGTGGCATCCATGTGTTCTTCTTTGAATGCCGTATGATATGCCATAGTATTGTCATAATCCTGCATAACTAAATTACATGCGGAAGGTGGACTGTTCACCGGACTCATTTCATTTCTGCTGTCAGGAGAGTCAGTCGAGCTCGGGTAGTGAGGTGGGCTCATGCACGGTTGGTTACACGAGTCACTTGAAGGCCCTGAAATATTATACAGCACAGTAAGTAGATCAGCTTTATCTTTAGTCGTCGTACAAAACTAGGTGCCTTTGCTATCACTTTTGCAGTTTTAACGATAGCATGAGACCTCTCAGAGCTCAGTAGGACCAACCATTCGCTTCCTATAAGGACTTGAAGGTTGGAAGAGAAATAAATCAGAAACACGCGAGGGAACGTTCATTGACGGAAGTTGGCAAAATCTCCGTTCAAATTTCAGCTGATTAGATGCGATAATTTTCGATCATTCAAATGGAATTAGTTATGCTTCTTTAGCAGCAACCAAATTTCAATACGCGTATGAAGTCAAGCACAGCTTTCAGATAATGATGTTATTTTAGTAGGTAGGTACTTTTGGTCAAAATGAACTTGATTGTTAACCGTATAGGTGATGTCATAATATGGTTGCTGGGGGTTATAATGGAAAAGCAGTGGCATTTGCTGACGACTGATGTATAAAGAAAAATAATAAACCGTTGTCATAATTTGCTGCGTTTTCTCGCTTTCTAATGGTCCGATTTTGGAGTAAATACGTACTTATCATACGTACCCGCTGCGCAAATACAAATTTAGTAGGTACTATTCTACCTATGTGCTTATAAGTCACAGTTTCATCCGATTTCGATGACATTTTAGGGAGCGGGTTTGGCCCTAGATCGTCCAGTCAACTGCATTCCGTTCAGAATAATAATTGTATCTTTTGATCATAATTTTCTCACTATTTACTAAATTTATTGTCCGATTTTTCTCAAACTTTAAGGGTAGTTTGGGACTGCCGTTTCATGTATTAGGATCATCTATTCTGCCGTGCTAAGCCAGAAAGTCGTACCTTGACTTCACCCAACTTTCGGGAAAACGACCTAATAAGTTTTGTGGCGAAATAACTCTTTCACGGGATTATTTTTCCTCGTTTTACCACAAGTAAAGGTTTTTCTTAAAGGAAATTAGTAGCCGAATCGATTTGTGGAGTCAAAATTAAACATTTTTGAGTGTAAATTGTCAAAAAACGATGATACGAGTTTACGCTCTCGTAAACCCGAAGTTAAACTATTCTGTTCTGAATACGCAACCATGAGACTTTGTAATGCTAAGCACATTTTAATTCCTGAAACTTTATAATTATCTTTAAATCAAGAAACCATTTCACCTTGATTATTTTGTCATCCTTCTTGGCTCAAAGTCAATCGTATTTCGTATCTGTGTTCAGAGAGTAAAAAAAAAAAGCTGAATCAATATAAATAAACGTTTATTCACGTAAAGTATAAAAGTAGTCACCACTAAATTCTGAGTTTTCAGAGGCAAAAAGTAGTAACATGCCGATTCAGAATGCAAGAAGTCGTATAATACTAAGGCCGATTCCCGTATCAGTGTCAAGATACGAGTTGTCTTCTTCTGAATCGCTCTGATACGACTAGTTTCTTAGCAGAATAAAGTTAACACGCCTTAACGCGAAAATCATCATCAAAATTGGTCAAAATTTCACGTTACGACTTTTTGGCTTAGCACGGCAGTATACAAACATGGACACAAATCAGCTATGTACTAACTTTCTTTTTTGAAGATCTTTAGATACCTAGCTCAAAAACTGTAAGCCTAAGTAAGTATCTAGGTACCCAAAATTATACTTTACAAATTATGTAGGTAATTTAAAATACATTACATGAACAAATTATGTCAGTCCAAATGAATCAGCTATGACGCCATTTCAGCATTAAAAATCACCTACGAGGAAAATAGTAACACATTTTACAAGTCACGTTCAGATCTAATAGCATCAAGGAAAAACATTCGAATGGCTCGATAAAAAATCGACGATTTAACGTGATAACTTCAATTCACTCTTAATTACTGTGAACGTTGCTGGATTCTATTAATTTAAATTGCATCTTCTGGGGATTTTCTTCCGTTTAAATTTTTCAAAAGATTTTTAGTTGAAAAAATCTGTTGGCGGCTTCACAAAAAAATTGTAGTTTCGTAATGTGGAATAGCAGTTAATATCGTACAATAAATTCGGCAATGGACTTGAAACAATAATCACAAAATCTACCATCTGGTTACCATTTACAGCTGGTTTATGTATCAGGTACTTTTCTTACCGCCAAGCAACATATCCTGTATCAAGTTGTCGATTTTAGCAACTCCAAAAAGCTTGGCAAACTGAAGTTGTTCGATTACTTGACGAGTGATCGACTGGAGAGCTGGTAATGTCAGTAAGAGATCGCCGAACCGTCCCCGATAATCGTACTGTCGATCGCTAATGTAGTTCTCCAAGTTGATTTGTATTTGATATCTGAGTCTTTTCACTTTATTACGATCTTGGAGTCCTTTGGCGTCTGTGGAATAAATTATGGAATTAGGCCACTTGGTGGTGTAAGTAGGAGTCTCCCACCTGCACACAGTAGAAAACTCTGCTAATTATTACATTTTACTCTGCTAATTATTACCTACATTTATTTATTGGCTTATTATTTTCAATAATGAACCTTTGGAAAGAAAAAAAATTTTAACACCCCTCAAAATTCGTTGGTTTATGTTTCAAGGTACGTAGAATCCAAAAATCGAATAAAAATTTGGCCGTCCGTTCGCCGTACGCGGCACTTTCCCCACTTAGCATTGACCGATTTTGATGAAATTTGATATGTAGGCTCCATTTGGGGTCTAGTTGTGCCCCGAAGATTTTGGTTGATGTAGGTCACTTCTAAGGGTTGAAAAATTAATTTTGAAATTTTGAAAACGCCCTAACTCAAAAAATATTGATGTAAAGGTATTGTTTTTCCATCAATTTAAGATATTATAGAATTTTTAGAATTTTTTGAGACCACGCGGAGCCCTGTAGGACAAACCGTTCGCTCCCTACGAGAATTTGGATGTACGATAAATCAGAGACACGAGTGTGAATCGCAAAAGAGGCCTAATCTCCGTTCAAATTATAGCTGACCGAAATGTGATCGATGTTTTTCTTCATGTTGGATTGTTGGTGGCTTTGCAGAAGAGTGATCTATATAAAAATAATAAACCATTGTGTAATAATTTGCAGCGTTTTTTTTTTTTTTTTTTTCAACAGATTCTATTATATACATCACCCGTCAGCAAAGGACATGGCATTTCAATTAATACTACCTACCTGCAGAAAAACCTCCTTTCTCTATCCTGAAATTTGATCGGAGATACAATGGGATGGGATGGGTATAAGCCGCTTTGTCGGCAAACCCGATTTTAGCAAGCTTTTAAAGCTGGATTCAAACCGTTTCGGAAGGAATTGAACTCGTGAGGTGATGAGCCTTATCCCAAAGATTCAGAATCCGTGAAAAAAACAAAAATTGAAAAAAATGTATATAAGCCTGTTTGAAAGAAAACTCTTCAATTGTTTCTTGGTCGATCTCGCTAGATAGTAAGGTCTAAGTACCTACGCCAAATAATGCCTGCAGTATGAGTAATGAGCGAATTTTCAAAGAAATCCTCAAAGCCTTGGTCAACGAAATCAAAATATTCACTATATATGACAGAATGCCTTGTGGGTGTGGCACATAGCACGAATCGTTATAATTATTAATCAGCATAAAATCATAGAGTACCCATATGTAAATAGTTATTTTTAAATTATTTTCTGAATGTTTGAAAAATTTTAGTAGTCCATATTCATGCTCTCCTCATCATCCCGAACTCATAGACCACATACTCTACTGTACATACTACATACTGTACGCACAGGGTATGTTTTGAAGATAGAGTTCATATTTACGTTCTACTCGTCTACCCACTCGACTATTGCATTTTTGGGTACAACGATTATACGCAGGTTTTCATTATTAATATAAACTGTTAATACCTACGCGAATTTTTTCAATTTTAACTTCTTAAATTGTATATATTACTATGATTATGATGGTAATGTCCACAAAACCCCTAAAAACACGTTTTTAGCCTTGTTTGGTCTATTTTTGAAATTTGAACCCCAGGGTAGCCTATTTTTGAAATTTTCCCTCAGGGTAGGGCAAACTTTCTGGCTAACGAACTCGTCTTTTCGTTTGTTATTATGAACATTTTGGCAGAACGTTATGAGAGTTTGTGTCGTTTAGTCTGAGAGAAACACTGTTTGAGGACACGATTTTGAGCCACTTTTGCCAATGGAATTTTTCTACTCGTATGAATGCGAAGTTTGCAGATTATTTTGATTATTGTACATATTTATATTCTCTCAAAAAGGTCTTATTTGGACCATGGGTTTATACCACCCAAGTATAACCTACTAATAGAGTTTCGCTAATTGCTTACGCAAATTGCTTGACTCAGCTTTTTTCAAAAGTAAAAACTAGAATAAATTATTAATATACTCGTATAAACCATAAAAAAGTAAACCAGAATAAAGCATTTATAAAAAAACCCTATCCAAAATGTGTAGGTTTCAAACTGACAATAGTTACACGCATGACCCCTAAAGGTTGGGTCTGGAATAGCATAAACGACAAGTATAAGTAGGTTTCCTATAGGAGGGCTCCTGCATTCATTCCGTTTCTCACTGTGCCCAAATTACTCTAGGAAGACCGACATTGAACATGATTGGGTTCCATCAAAGAATGTTTCAAGAATCAATTTGTCGAGTGGATGAATCAATCATTCATCTCATCTGACCGAAAAGATAGTTACTGCAGTTGGAACTGACCGACCAAATCCGTAATTCTGATGGACAGTAGTGATGTCATGTACCTACTAGATATTACATTGTTGTAAAAGAAAATATTTACTTGGATCAAAAAACACGATGGCCTTCAAGCATGCAAATTCCGTATCATCCATTTGCGCTTCACTAAGTGGACGAACTAGTTCATCCATAATTCTCGTCCCAATCCTTGCAATTTCAGTTTCACCGGGTATCGCAGTAGATTCTACAACCAAAGAATAGAATACATACACTTGAAAAGTAATTATTCACAATTAAAAAGTTGGCGTGTATCATAGTCGTATTATATCATAATTCAAACTTAGTATGGAAGATTGATAATAACATGTACTCGTACGTGTAGGTCTAAAGAGATAATATAGTTTGCATTTTACTCAGCTAATTTTCGTGTGATTTTGATGCTTGTATATTACGTTTTAAACCTTCCAGGACATTTTTGGTTTAGTGTCTGTGAGTCTGTGTGTGTATCTGTGAGTCTGTCATGAAATCCTTGTAACGGACAAAACTATACAAAGTTACCGTCCGATTTCGATGAAATTTACAGAGATTGGGTAGGACGACGAGTGGATGGTCCCCTATGCGAATCATTACGCCCTGAATGATAATAGCCGCTGCGCATGCGCAAGCGTAATAACCTTGTAACAGCCATAATTTCTATATTTTCCACCCAAATACGATGAAGTTTTCAGGGATAGTGCGGGTTGGCTTGTAGATTGTCAGTTCAAGATACGCAGAGATTGATGTTTTGAGCTTAGTATGCATCGGATCATCTTTACAACTGGGTTATGGATACTAGGAAGCTATGTACCACAGCCACTTGGTAGACTTTTTAAAATGCTACGCGTTGAAGCATTACCTATTATTACCTTCTACGTGCCGCGGAATGATGCAGTTGTTCCCAAGCAGAAGTACGTCCCTCAGGTGAATGGATCGCTTGGTCACACCTAAAACTAGGTGCTCTCCAGCATGAGCTCTCAAAAGGGCAACCTGAAAAATATATATAATAAATATATGTATAAAAGTATTGTATTTGTTTTATAAGAACGTAACAGCTAAAAAAAACCGTCACAAATCATGCTGACTAGACAATGGTCGTTGTACCAGTTCACTAACCTGGTCATCTTGTATGAGTTCACCAAATACAGGAATACATTTAGCCCATTCTACCAGATTCAGTAGTTGACATTTCATTGAATCACAGACATCCATTGTTGTAGCCATCCGTTTAGCTGACAGATCACTTTCATGGTGTGGCTGTGGAAAATTGAAAGGTAGGATTAATAAGGAGGTACCAAACCCTACTCTAAATGTACTGAAAAATGCATTTATCTCGTCTATAAAAAAACAGAAACTCTTCCTTACATAAACTTATTTCTACTCGAGACCAATCGAAATAAAATCATGTAAACAGTGGACCAAACCTACCATACCCCGAACATAACTACTAGCTAGAATACTAAGTAGATAGGTATTCAAATTACTTCAGAACGTTACTTACATCTAAGTACCCTCCGGCTTGCTGAGACTGTTGCTCGGCGTTCAAAAGAGTAGTTACAGATAATCCACTAAAACATATCTCTTCATAACTCGCTCGTCTACTGCTGATTTTGTCCCTTTCATTTTGCACAGCTGGAACCAAAAATGAACGTTTTGTACTGTGTGAATGCTTCAAATCGAAACGCTTAGTAGCTCGAGTCATGAGTGGAGAAAATTACCAAATTCAAGTAAAATTTTTTAATGCTAATTTAAACTTATCATTTTGCTTCACTATTAAATTCACTGCGGAATCGATGTAGATACCCTAATTTTGCTTCCGAGTCTACCAAGGTAGCGGAAGCTTTGTTTTCACTTTTCAAGGACGAAAAAAAATATTTCGCCAAAATCAAAATTTTCACTCGCGTTTTACGTTTTAGACCTTTCTGAACAATTTTGGTTCAGTGTCTGTCTGTCTGTGTGTCTGTCTGTCATGAAATCTTAGCCACAGCCATAACTTCTACATTTCTCATTCTACAGTTCTCATTTCTCAAATTTTCAGGGATTGTGCGGGTACGCATGTAGATGGTCCCCTATGAAAATCATCATCTCCGGACTGATAGAAGCGACTGCGCATGCGCAAACGTGAATTCCTTGTAACGGCCATAACTTCTACATTTTCCATCCGATTTCAATGAAATTTTCAGGGATGTTACAGATTAGTATTTAGATGGTCCCTATGAAAATCACCACCTTCGGACTTATAGTAGCCACCGCGCACGCGCAAACGTAAATTCCTTGTAACAGCCATAACTTCTACATTTTCCATCCGATTTCAATGAAATTTCCAGGGATGTTACTGAGTAGTGTTTAGATGGTCCCCTATGAAAATCATAGAGAATGGTTTTTCATAGAGGGATTCATTCATAGAGGGATGGTACCCTGTGAGAATCTCAAATCCTATTCATTGCATCACTAGGCCTCAATAGCTCGGAGGTAGCGCATAGAATTATCCCACAGGGGTCTCGGGTTCGAATCCCAGCCGAGGCTAAGCATTTTTCTTATCCAATCACTGCATCTACTCACTTACATTTTTCATCCGAATTTGATGAAATTTTCTAGGATTGTCCAGATTAGCGTGTAGAGTCTCCTTTGAGGGTAGTGAAAGTTATTTAGAGATTGGTGTTTTGAGATTAACTACTATGCATCGGATCATCTATATAATCGGGTTATGGATACGAGGAAGCTATGTGCCACACCCACTTGGCAGACGTTTTTGTATTCCACTGAGATTTTTCGGGAAAAACTTGTGAGGGAAAATCTCAAGAACTAGGTGATTAAAAGAGCTCAACGACCACAACGCAAAAACTCAACAACCTAATGATGGACAGCGAGAAAATTGTATATCATAGAATATAATTGCTTGTTCTATTATGAAATTCAACAGAACTTGGAAACATAACCACTAAGTGTAACCTACTAGTACTCGTAGAAATGTCTAAAATCGACCTACCTTCTTTCTTCATTCCAGCTTTGAAACATTTCCGGAGTCTGCAGTACCTACATTGGTTCCGCTTGTCTTTGTCCACAACACAATTACGGGTAAATCTGTTGGTACATGAAAACATTGAGATCGACTTTAGAATCATGCTTTGTTTGCTCTCCTGAATGCAAACTTCAACTCCATACAAACCTAAGACAAACGAGAAGTGAGGAAACATCTTAACTTTATAATAGTTATTCAAACTGTTCGTGTTGCTTCCGAGTCTACCAAGATAGCGGATAAAAAAATAGCTCTCCAAAATCAAAATTTCCACCCGCGTTTTAACTTCTTGGCCATCCTGAACAGTTTTGGTTCCGTCTCTGTGTGTCTGTACCAAGTTATAGTCCAATTCCGAAGAAATTTTCAGGGATTGCGTGGGTAGATGGTCCCCTATGAGAATCATTTTGATAGGATAATAGGTGGATTCTGCTCATGCACCGTTGAAACCCTCAATAAACATTACATCCAAAGTTTTCATTCGACGTCGATGGGATTTTCAGGGATTGAATGACTGAGACTCTGGATGGTTTCCTAAAAACGTTAGAAGAGGTAGGTAGGAGGTTTGAGTGGTAGGTACTTGGAGATTTAAGTTTTGATTGTCTACAATAATCGTATCAACTAAACAATCGTGTTATGGATACGAGGAAGCTGTGGGTCTTTTCCCACTTGGCATACTTTGGGATGGGACCAAAAAGTCCGATGATGATAATGATTTCGCTGCGCCAACTTTCAATAATTTCTTGTCGTAACCACCACTTTCTTTCTGTTTCACTGAGATATTCAAGGATGCAGTGGGTTGTCTTGTACAGCCCATATACATTTAATTTAATTATTTAATTAGCCCCCGGACTAATAGTAGTCACTGCACATGCGCAAATGAGAATTCCTTGTCACAGCCGTAACTTCTAATTTTTCATCCCGAATTCGATGGAATTTTCAGATTGTGCGGGTTGACGTGCAGTTGGACCCCTATGAGGGTAGTGCAAGGTACTTAGAGATTGATGTTTTGTGATTAGCTACCATGCATCAGATCATCCTTACAATCGGGTTATGGATACGAGGAAACTATGTGCCACACCCACATGGCAGATTTTAAAATTTTTTAAAATCATATTGACTTTTTGCGGTGTCTATTACAGCGACGATTCTAGGAATTCTTATCTGTAGAATAGGGGATGGAAAAAATCCCCCCCCCCCCACTTTAGAGGAACCCGTCCATTTTAATGCGACATGATATTATTCATCACTATAATATATTATTTAATGGTATTTAATGTCTGATGAACTGAAATTTGGGCAGGTAATTTCATTTTAGCAGGAAAACTTGGATGAAAAATAAAAACATTGAAATCAATTCACGATCGTGTTGTGATCCATATTTGCCGGTAGGTACGGGTCAGAAACACGGTAGGGAAGCATCGTTCTTTATTCGACATAAACGTAAGCCAACACTCATAATGTTCAAATACGTCACGTAAACATTAGCTTTCCGCGTTTTTTGAATTTTGCACTCATTTGTAGATCAGTTAAACACCTTTTAAATTAGTTAATAATACGTATAATAACTTGTTGACGAGCAGGTATTAAATCATTAATGAGGGTGATTTTTTTTTAATTTTTAACCGAAAGTAGACCTCATACTGAGAATTTTGACACCAGCCGTTCTCTTTTTGGATGAGTAGATCTTTTTCTATGATTTTTCAAAGTTTCGAATGTTTATGACGTCACGCGCCCCTCCCGCCTGGGCCCACTGTGACGTCATAAACATTCGAAACTGAAAAATCATAGAAAAAGGTCTCCTCACGCTAGAAGGTCGCGATTGGTGTAAAAATTCTCATAATTTGGTATAGTTTAGATTAAAAATAACAATAAACAGTTTTTCCGACCCATGCGCACACCCCATTCATAACTATTGAGTCGAAGAATATCGAACTCTTCAGCAAATCCTTACGTTGCTGGTTTATATATTAAAGGAAGACATTTTGGAGAGTTACCCACTATTTTCCATTTCATTATCAAGTTAACCTGACTTTTAATGGTCTACTTGTGGAGTCCTGTCTTCCTTTTCAATATGGCCTTCAGCCCCCTTCGGAATTCGCCGCTGAAAGTTCATCAAGTTTAAATATCTAATTGGTTTGGTCATATGTTTTCTACTCACCTACAATTATAAACATGGTTCTTCCTCACTGATCTCCTGAAGAAACCTTTGCAACCGTCACAGGACGACGCACCATAGTGCTTCCCGGTAGCTCTATCACCGCAAATAGAGCATAGAGGCGACAGGATGTGTGCCGGCAGTGAACCACCAATTCCCAAGGAGTTTTGTCCTAGTTCGTCTCCAACTGAAAATAAAACAAGAGCAAATTTAAATGTAAATGTTTTGAGGATAAAATAGAGCTGCAACCCATCCTGTTCAGTAGTGCTTTCAAACCAAGCCGATCGATATCTCCATTGTAAGAAGGTAATATCATTATTATTTATTTATTATATTCGCCGCTACAGCCCATTGTGAGCTTTGGCCTCTCGTAAAAACACCAAATAAATACATAAACCGTTAATCATCATTATGTATGCCATCAACATCGTTGATTTGATACCATTTGGTCAATCTAATGATACCATTAGATTAGACACTAATTTTTTGGACTCTCACATTATGCCTTGTCAAATATCATGGGCTCATTATTATAAAATGTAGCGATGTTGCACCATCAATGCTGGTTTCATGGGTCCCAAAGGCACTTAAGGAGAGTGAGAAATTTGAAGAAATTTGCCCCCAATCAAAATTCATTGAACGATTTCGCCCAAACTTGTTGGCAACTGACATGCAGGTCATCCCCTAGTAATTTCAGCGTCATAAAATCAGTATTTGCCACCGCGCATGCGCAAATGTGATATCCCCAGTACAAGCATGACAGTTCCTGATGAAATCCGGGTTTGGTAGAATTTTCAGAAATGTTTGGGTTGGGATCTAAAATTGCCGGGTTGGTACGTTAGGATTGACGCAAAGGGTAAATAATCCAAAAACATAAATTCAACACTTCCTACTACTTTCAGTCTTAGAGGCAGTGAAGTTTGAGGTCCTTTATGCACAGGTATATCATTATCGATTATTCTGTACGATGATGTATGCCGCAGGTGTTTATGGATTCGGAGAAATATTTACCATACTTGGCACACTTTTCAAAAAATTAAAGAAGTTTACTTAAATTAATGATTTATCCGTATTTGATTTTGTTTTTGAGCTCAAATCCAGTGTTGTAACAGTAACACATGTATGACGAACAACAACCTCTTTCCTAGTCATTTGATTGAGTACCTACCCACTTAGTTACTTGTTTGTACCAATGTTTGAACAACACGCACATTTACTCCATATCACAGTGACAAATAAAGTACAAATAACGAACTATCCCGCGAAATGAGGATGAAAATAAAATCAAGGTGTGAAGAACTCACCAATTTCCTCATCACCGAGCGATGTTGGAGAAATCTCTTCCGATGGATCACCGAGCTGCTCGGCTGCCTCGCTCATTCTGCGTTTTGCAGTTTTCACACTTTTGCTGATTTTGTCACTTCGTGAGCTGAAACCCGTTTACCAACGCTCATCGAATCACAGTGACACGGATTTACTTAGTCGTTTGAACGCCGAAAGACGAGTTGAAACGATATTTGCCGATCGCTGCACTGCCAGACTATCTTGAAGGTCTTACTGTTGGTAAATAACCAAGACTCTCCCATCGTCCATAGATAGTGGAACTTTTCAAATAACGTATTATCAGCTGTTAATCATCGGTTTGTTGATAAACATGCACCATTCTTCGAATAAAGTTAGATGAGCCACAATAGAGGGGATGTTGCGCATTCCTCAGTGCCAATAGGTACCTACTCGTATATTTACACTGGATTCCTATATTACGGGGCTCGGACTCCGGGAGCGGGTGAAGGACTTTACTTGGTCCAATTTTGTCACTTTCATTCAATAAAATACTCAAAATATTAAAATTGCCACCCATTAAAAACATTAGTTTTTGAATACTAATGAACTTTAAAAAAAGTTATTGTATCAATTAAATGATTTTTTTTTCAAAACTTTCCTGTATATTCATTTTTGAAAGCTAAAAACTTAATCCAACAGTTTTCACACACATTCAACAGGATGAACACGAATAAATATCATGTATCATTAAAATCATGTAGGTACCTGTTGTATTTACAAAGCACAAAACTTGAAGTTCTGCGTTCTGCGGCCATTTTGGGCTCATTCGACACACCTTTTTCCCCATGGTAGTACATTGAATAGTTCATCAAAAACTAGATGTATATTGATTATGTTCCCTAAATTTCATAGTTTGAATGCAAGTTGTAAGCTTGGATAGGCACCACATACACTTTCCTTTTTGACCGACTTCAACGCGCAGAAGGCGCGCGAAAGAGGAGGTACTCAATTCGGGTTGTCGTGGGACGAATATATATATATATATATATATATTTTTTGTATGTCCGAGCACCTCGCATTTCTTTATTCTGGTACCAATCTGTCTGATTCCTTTTGAAATGTGTTCTACCAGTTTCCGTGGTGGTCCCGTTCCAAACAGATTTCATTTTGCTTTGTTAAAAGTATTGCAAATTTGTGAAAGAAGTTGAAAAACGTGGTTCCCGTTTTCGGGAATATTGGTCTGCATTTACTCTTCATGCCCTGTGACTTCCGACTGAGCCGATGACGGAATATTTATGTATAGTCAAATTGAAGGTCTGATTGAAAGCTTTAAAATGATATGCTATGTGAGGGGGGTTCCGATAACTAAAAGGTGCTGCGGGGGATGAGAAAGGGGGAAATTATAGTGGGTTATTAGGTCAGAACCTGCATGGGCCGTATCAAGCGTGTTCATGAATGCTCAAGTATGTGAGTTTTCCTACCAAATTTGAAGGATAATATAGTACTGTTAGTTAGGTATTATACCATGTGGGTGTAGCACATAGCTCCCTCATCACTAATAACATGACTGGGTAGGTAATAGTAAAGGAGATATCACTCTCTCTCTCTCTCTCTCTCTCTCTCTCTCTCTCTCTCTCTCTATCTTAGATATCTCACATATCTTACACATCCCTCTATTTTATAGTAAATCTTTTGATTGCTATAATTGCTGCAATAATAATTGCAATGATTGCTATAATTGCTATCTATAACCTACAAGCTCATAAGTTCGACTTGAATAAAACAGTCTCACCGTTTCGGGACGAGTGCAAAAAAATGTTACTCGGAACAGATAAACAGTAGACATTTAAAAATGATTCAAAATTGTATTATTAAAAGTAGAAAAGTGAGTTCATAAATAGAATAATGAAATGATGTTGAATATAAAAAGTTTTCAAGATAGTAAATATATAAGAAAAGTATCTTAATTTAAGAATTGATTAATTAAATTATTGTATGATGTAACTACAACGAAATCGAGGATGTAATAACTTATGTTTGCCAGGGGGTATGGAAGAGAGAGCCACTTGGCCCTAATCCCTCCCTGTTTTGGTTTATTATTTTCAATAATGAACCTTTGGAATCGACCAAGAAAAAAAAATTTTAACACCCCTCAAAATTTGATGGTTTACGTTTCAAGGTACGTAGAATCCAAAAATCGAATTAAAATTTGGCCGTCCGTCCGCCGTCCGCCGTACGCCGTCCGCCGTACGCGGCACTTTTGCCACTTAGCATTGACCGATTTTGATGAAATTTGGTATGTAGGCTCCATTTGGGGTCTAGTTGTGCCCCGAAGATTTTGGTTGATTTAGGTCACTTCCAAGGGTTCCAAAATCAATTTTGAAAACGCCCTAACTCAGAAAATTTTGATATAAAGGTATTGTTTTTCCTTCAATTTAGGATTCTATAGAATTTTTAGAATTTTTTGAGACCACGCGGAGCCCTGCAGGACAGAAACACGAGTGTGAATCGCAAAAGAGGCCTAATCTCCGTTCAAATTTTAGCTGACCGAAATACGATCGATGTTTTTCTTCAAGTTGGATGGTTGGTGGCTTTGCAGACGAGTGATCTATAGAAAAATAATAAACCATTGTGTAATAATTTGCAGCGTTTTGTAAATAAATTCGTTCAATCAATCAGTCTCTCTCTCTCTTAAAATAAAAATAAAAAAATCTTAAAATAGATGAGTTAAATATGCTGTACGATTCACAATGATGTTTAAAGTTACGATTACGAAGAAACCTGCATACCTGGCTGAAGTATTTAATAGGTACTTTCTCGCAAATTCATAAGGTAGGGACAAGAAATAAATTTTTGAACTACAGGTTACCAAAATGTCTGACTACTGCCTATCATTAATCATTAAATTATTAACTATAAATTGATTAACTAAAAATGTCTGACTACTGCCTGTCATTAATCATTAAATGATTAACTATAAATTGATTAGCTATAAATGTTATAGTTCAAAGTATCTCCTTCTATACTGGACTTTCTTCCGAAACTAAAGAAGTGAAAAGTTTTAATGGCTTAAAAAAATGTTAGGGAGCATTTATTGTGGACATACTAAATTACCTGTGCTGAGAGGAGACATGTGTAAAATGTGATCTAAAATTGTGAAAAGTTGATCATTTATATTTCATAGAGTAGATGTGTTGTCAGTCAGAAGTTTATACTTTTATTTTTATCCTGTACGACACTCAACGTGAAACATTCAATGTACTTACTAACTTCTGGTTAAGTGTAAGAGAGGTCGAGTACGACCTAATCTCGCCAGAAAAATTAATAAAGACGTATTCAATTATTTCTCTCTCGGCTGGCTCAAGATTCCTGAAAGAAAAAAACTGGATACTGCCACTTTGCTCTTCAAGATTCTTAAATACAAAAACCAAAATATTTATTTTCTAAGTATAATTTCAGGAATGACGCCTTCTCCTTTTCTGATCCAAAGTATAAAACTGCACAACAATAATGACACACATTAGACTACACATTAGATCTAGGCGTATCAGTCAGGGAGTTTAGGAATAACTTGAAGGAAACTTTTCTAGAAACGTAGGTACAGATGATACGAAATGAAAAAATATAAGGGAAGATATATACAATGTAATAATATACGAAATAATTAGGTAGATAAAATATTCAGATGATGAAATAATTTTTATGAGCTTCTATCTTATGTATGTCTTATGGTATCTACAAAACAAAAACTCGTTCCTTCAAGGGGTCGATTCTACAACTAATTCGCAACAAAACATGTCTCTTAGCAATTTTTTCGATTCAGATTTTGACATTATTTCGTTAAATTGGTAATAACTCCTTTAATGTGCTGTGAAAATGGAGTGTGCGCATGGGCCGGAAAAACGTTTATTGTTATTTTTAATCTAAACTAGACCCCATTCTGAGAATTTTGACACCAACTGCGACCTTCTAGCGTGAGGGGACCTTTTTCTATGACTTTATTTCTATGAACTTAACGGGGGAAAAGCAACTTAAAAAGTAACTTTTAAAAAGTAAAAAGTAACTTTTTTACTTAATAACTTTTCGAATACTTTTCGTTTTTCAACTCCCGTAATGTCCTAATAATTTGAGATAATGAACTATTGCCTATTACTATCAAGAAATATTTTGTAATCGAATTTAAGGGAGAAATTTCTGTTTGAATGCGTAAAAACGTGGATTTTGGTTCATTATTTTCAGTAATGAACCTTTGGAATCGACCATGAAATTTTTTTTTTTTTTAACACCCCCTCAAAATTTGATGGTTTACGTTTCAAGGTACGTAGAATCCAAAATCGAATAAAAACGCTGCAAATTATTACACAATGGTTTATTATTTTTCTATATATCACTCGTCTGCAAAGCCACCAACCATCCAACATGAAGAAAAAAATCGGTCGTATTTCGGTCAGCTATAATTTGAACGGAGATTAGGCCTCTTTTGCGATTCACACTCGTGTTTCTGATTTATCGTACGTCCAACCTTTACAGTATCGTAGGGAGCGAACGGTTTGTCCTACAGGGCTCCTCGTGGTCTCAAAAAATTCTAAAATTCTATAGAATCTTAACTTGAAGGAAAAACAATACTTTCATATCAAAATTTTTTGAGTTACGGCGTTTTCAAAATTTCAAAATTCATTTTTGAACTCTTAGAAGTGACTTACATCAACCAACATCTTCGGGGCACAACTAGACCCCAAATGGAGCCTACATACCAAATTTCATCAAAATCGGGCAATGCTAAGTGGGGAAAGTGCCGCGTACGGCGGACGGACGGCCAAATTTTTATTCGATTTTTGGATTCTACGTACCTTGAAACGTAAACTATCAAATTTTGAGGGGGTGTTAGACTTAGATACTTGATTATTGAAAATAATAAACCAAAATTTGGCCGTTCGTCCGCCGTACACGGCACTTTCCCTACTTAGCATTGACCGATTTTGATGAAATTTGGCATGTAGGCTCTATTTGGGGTCTAGTTGTGCCCCAAAGATTTTGGTTGATGTAGGTCACTTCTAAGGGTTCAAAAATGAATTTTGAAATTTTGAAAACGCCCTAACTCAAAAAATTTCGATATAAATGTATTGTTTTTCCGTCAATTTAAGATTCTATAGAAGTTTTTGAGACCACGCGGAGCTCTGTAGGTCAAAACGTTCGCTCGCTAAGAGAATTTAAGGGTTGGACGTACGATTTCCTAGCGATACTACAATCCATAGGCTGTTCACATAATTTCATATCATGGTTTCGATCGTTATCTGTGCGACATAGAGCAATGCGTTTATATTTCTGAATTTCTGCTGAAATCATGAACTTATTTTGTACGTACTTAGCTAATTAATTTAGTCCTCAGAGGACAGGCTCGTCCATTATGTCCTAGGACTTATTTATAACCATGTGTAAATTGTATTTTCTTTATTTCAATATATTTCTCTCTCTCTCTCCCTGACAATTCGTCAATCCAAATTCTTCGTGATAATAATTATCATCATAATTTCACCTCAATTATCAACAATTTTTTCTCAAGTGGCACCATGGAAAAACCCTGCCTCACCTTCTTTTCTATCACCTTCTATTCTACCATAAGAATTTTTCTAATTTATCCAAGAATGGAAATCATGGACAGAGAATGATACTTACATGATATCTACTTACATTGAAACATGGTTTTTGTTATCTTGGATATTCCTCCCTGGGTCCCTCCTGTAATAATTATTTAGGTTAAAAGTAAGTTTTTATACACTCGTACATAGAGGGCACACTTTCTTCAGGAATTGAAAATTAGTTTATCAACAATAATGGGGATGAATTGCAGTTAAAGACTCAAACAATTTCTTAGTGACAGTTAGGGTGGTGGGAAATATAATGTAGGTAATAGTTGTGATGATCGATCCACGAACAAGTAATAAATCAATTATCGAGAATTGTTGGCTCTTTGGTACTAATCGGTTTTGTTTCACATTACGAGGTGGGTAATCGATATTTTTCGATAACATGTATGATTTACAGTTATGACTGTGATAACTTATTATTTTTATGATCGGTTTTTACTTGGATAGTTCCAACGTACAATAATGAGGTTTTTAGTAGGTGTAAAAGTAATAAAAGGTGTTGTAATTTATACAAGTACGCCTAATTTAAATGTTTTTAATTTGTTTCAAAATAGTTATTTCTTGTAGTTTCGGATTACAGTTTTTTCGGTTCCTTATTATTTCTATAGTTGAACCTACAGGTGGAAATATATTTGATGCATCCTCACAAAAGATTATTGCCTTCAGGTAAGTGGTAGAGTTAAACATTTTTATGGCTTTGTAATTGTGGTACTTGTTTGAAAGTGGTAGACCATGTTCAGAGTTAGTAGCTGTTATGACTAGTCTGTCTAGTAGTCTAGTCTGTTGACTAAAGTCAGTGAAGATGACTAGTTTGTTTGCAGTAGAGGCTAAATTAATTTTGAACTACATTCCCGATAATTTATATGATAAAGATAGTGAAAACGTACGGAGAAGAAGAGGAAAAAAACTTTGTATTTAATATGATAGACGTCATTGTGTTCCCTTTGTAGAATGTGAAATAGGGAAACTATCTAAAACTTCTGCTGTAGTGTAAATGTCTTTTTTTTTAATGTGTAAAAAGTAGTGGGAATTAGTTAGTAGTTTTCTTACTTCATTGTGAAAAATTAGGGAATTCATCTGTCAAATAAGGCAATTTTGATACACCTCGATTAGGAACACTGTCGAGGATTATAAATGCATGGTTTATAAAATAAGATAGAACCACCATTTATCACCAATATTTACGTGTTTGTTCAATGATAGCGCCTTATCAAGCGTGGTAATTACCATCAAACCAAAATGAGAGAGAACCTTATCTCAATAAAGATTGATTATATTTCGCGAATTGGGCGTTTCTTCAGACATTTACCCGCCAGGCAGTTGATTTTTTCAAGCAGATAACAGTGTGTCTATAATCTCTATTGTAATGGAAAATAACTAGTGGACATTTTCCCTATGCAATACCTCTGGTTATTTTTTTCTGGTCGTTAAAAATATAATTTTATTTACATAAGTGCGGTAAGTGTTAACAATCTGCTCTCAAAACACAACACTCCACACGAAATGGTTTTTGAGTAGGAGTCAATAATCGACAGGATTGCCAGGAGATAAGATTATTATTAGCCTCCTTCTACGAGTATTATTGTAATGTGGAAAACCGTGTTTTTCCATTCATTCAACACCGTTTAATAATTCTCGGAAGACGCCAAGTCATACATTTTGTAATAACCCTTGTAGCAGTAACGAAATGGGTGCTGACATCAAGGACGATTTTATACTATCATAACCTGCATTATAAAGACCATTTATGACCTGAACAACCTATGAAGAATGTTCTGGAAAATGTTTTGTGTAAATTTAAAAAAAACTGTGTTAATTTTTTTTTTTTAATTTTATTTTATTTGGCCTAAAGGTACGATTTCCCTGGCTCGTCTGCGACGGGCGGCCGGCGGCTGGCGATTTTGTCATGTAGGTACCTACTCAGCTGCCGGCCGCGGCGCGCTGTAGAACAACGTTTTCTCGAACAAGGTTTGTATTTAGCCATATAGTTTTACAATATGAATTCAACATTCTCCTATACAGGGTGTTACATTTTAAAACGGTCACAGGCCAGGAATCGATTTTACAGCTAATTTCCAGCAAAAAATGTCTATTGGTAATTTATTTTTAGAGGCTTCGTTTTCGAGTTATTTCCCTTTTAAGATTTTTTCCGTGTTTTCGACCTTATAACTACGGCTATAACTATAACGGCTATAATAACTATAATAACTATAAATAGCTATAATAACTATAACGGCTATAACTCCTCGAATTGTCATGGAAATTTAAATATGATTTCTTCCGTTGGAAAGAGCGTATAATTTCCTATCTCCTTGATGGAAAAAAACATTTTTTCAAATCGGAAAAACTAGTAAAAATTGGACTTGAAACGAAAAATTGGTCAAATCATGGAAATATCAACTCTTTTCAAATGCTCATAGGTTATCCGGCCCGTGAATTGCTTCCGAGTCTACCAAGGTAGCGGAAGCTTTGTTTTCACTTTTCAAGGACGAAAAAAAAAAGTTCTCCAAAATCAAAATTTCCACTCGCGTTTTGCGTTTTAGACCTTTCTGAACAATTTTGTTTCCGTGTCTGTCTGTCTGTCTGTTTGTCTGTCTGTGTGTCTGTCTGTCTGTGTGTCTGTCATGAATTCCTTGTAACACGCATAACTATACGAAGTTATTGTCCGATTTCTATGAAATTTTCAGGGATTGTGCGGGTTGGTGTGTAGACGGTCCCCTATGAAAATCATCATCCCCGGACTGATAGAAGCGACTGCGCATGCGCAAACGTGAATTCCTTGTAACGGCCATAACTTCTACATTTTCCATCCGATTTCGATGAAATTTTCAGGGATGTTACAGATTAGTATTTAGATGGTCCCCTATGAAAATCATCACCTTCCGACCGATAGTAGCCACTGCGCATGTGCAAACGTGAGTTTCCGGCACGTGTAGCATCCGGCACGTGTAGCTTCCGGCACGTGTAGCTGCGGAGGTACTGGAGGAGCCTGGGGAAGATCAAGTTCAGCCCCCTCTTCAGGAGTTTGTGGATTTCTGGGAGCCACTTTTGAGTGCTCCCAGCCACAACCCTGGGGAGCGAGTGGTTCCCCCAGTCTCCACCAGGGATTCCTTACGCAGCATTTTGTGTTCGCCGGTGCTACTTGACGAGGCACACAAGTGCCGTGTCAAGAACTCCACATCCGCTGGACCGGATGGTATTTCTGCCCGTCGCTGGAATAAAGCACCAAATACGATTAAGCTGCTCATCCTCAACCTGCTCATGCTCGCGGGAAGACCCCCGAAAGCGTTAACCCGTACCCGAACCGTATTTATTCCCAAGAAAGGGGGAAGTGGGCCTGGAGGCTATCGACCGATCTCAGTATCCTCGGTAGTCTTCCGCCACTTCCAAAAAGTACTGGCATCTCGCCTCCAGGTGGCTGGTGTCATTGGTGACGTCCAGAGAGCGTTTCGGCCAGCGGATGGCACAGCGGAGAACCTTACAGTTCTCCAAACTGTCATCTCGTTGGCCCGTATTAAACGCCGGCAATTACATCTCGCCGCTCTGGACGTCGCTAAGGCCTTTGACACAGTCAGTCACCTTGCCCTGACCGATTGCCTTCGTGGTGTCGGGGCCCCATCTCGATTAATTGAGTATGTGGCCTGTCTGTACCATGAAGGCGTGACGGTCCTCGAGGCAGGAGGTGAGGTGTCAGGGGATGTACGGATAGGGCGTGGGGTACGCCAGGGGGATCCCCTATCACCACTCCTCTTTAACCTGGTCGTGGATACGGCCTTGGGTAAGCTGCCCACAGAAGTAGGGTTTGATCTCGCCCCTGGGGTGCGAGTAGGAGCATTGGCCTTTGCCGATGATGTTATCCTACTCGCAGAAACCCGCGAGGGCTTGCAGATTGCCCTCAATGCATTTGCTAAGCAGCTATCCAGGTGTGGACTCGTGGTCAACCCCGATAAATGTGGGTCGGTTTCCTTGGTCCCGTCGGGTCGCCAACATAAAGTGAAGGTTGTGGATGGGGGTTTTGTCATAGGACAAGCCCCCATTCCTTCTCGATCTGTGTTGGAGGTCTGGCGGTACCTTGGAGTCGATTTCATGGGGGTTGCCACCATTACTGCCAGCCGTGTGGACCTTGGTAGGGCGCTAGCCCGCATCACCAAGGCTCCATTGAAGCCACAGCAGAGGCTGCGCCTCCTCCGCACGTACTTACTGCCGAAGCTAACCTACGGGTTAGTCTTTGGTAGGCTTACGGCGGGGAGGCTGCAGGAATTAGATCGAGAAGTCCGCTCTGCTGTGCGCTCTTGGCTGAGGTTCCCACCTGGTGTCCCAAGTGCCTATATCCATGCACCGGTCAAATCCGGTGGGCTTGGCATTGTGGCTCTCTCCGCATGTATCCCTTCTCTGCGCCGCCAGCGCCTGTTAGCCCTTCAGGGGTCGAGCTGGGAGGTCGCCCGTGTTGCTGCTGGTCTTGATTTTGTCAGGCAGCAGTTAGCATGGTGCGACCGAGCAACACCATCTGCTCCAAAACCCAGTTCGTCTGCTGAGTTCGCTGCTGCCCTGCATGAGTCAGTAGATGGTAAAGAACTCCGACAGTGCTCCGAAAGCCTTATCTCATCCCAATGGGTGGATTGGGCTTCGGAGGGCATTGGGGCCCGCGACTACCGGAACTTCCACGCCGTCCGCGTGGCAACACTGCCAACAGCGGTACGGTGTTCAAGGGGTAGTCGTGGGATGACAGATACCCTTTGCCGTGCCTGTCGGAGTGGAAATGAACACCTGTATCATGTAGTGCAGCAGTGTCCACGAACTCATGGGGGCCGCATCCTACGTCATGATGCGGTCGCCAAGCAGATAGCAGGTGCCTTGTCATCCAGCGGCTGGGACGTTGAAAGGGAGAGATTATACCACATGCCAAGTGACCAGGGCAAGAAGCCTGACATTGTTGCCGTCAAGCCCGACAGGTCTTGCATTATCCTGGATGTCCAGGTTGTTAAACGCAGCATGGACATGGAGCAGACCTGGCGGGCTAAGATAAGAAAGTATGATAGAGATGATTTACGGCAAGCAGTGTCAGAGCTAAAAGGAGTGGCACCCAACAACATCAGGGTGATGGCTGCGACCTTGTCGTGGCGCGGAGTGTGGTGCGGGAAAAGTGCCACGGAGTTGCGCGAGTTGGGCATCTCAGTAGGTGTACTCCGTGGTGTCACCCGCCGCGTACTGCTCGGCTCATATTTAAACTGGTGGTCATTTTATAGAGGCACTTCCCTTCATCCCTCTCTCCCACCCCCACCTTCCTCATCATCCCTCATCCCTAGGGCCGGCGTCGGGTGAGTCCTGGGCGTCCTCCCCATTATATTTGATTTATTTATTTATTTCGTTTTATGGCGTGCCCCCTCCGTCACAAAAGACATTTTGTCTTTGAGGGGAGATTTAAAAAAAAAAAAAAAAAAACGGCCATAACTCCCACATTTTCTACCCGATTTTGATGAAATTTTCAGGGATTATGCGGATTAGGTTGTAGATGGTGCCCGAAGAAGATCATCACCCCCGGACTGATAGTGGTCGCTGCGCATGCGCAAACGTGAATTCCTTGTTACAGCCATAACTTCTACATTTTCCATCCGATTTCAATGAAATTTTCAGGGATGTTACAGTTTGGTATTTAGATGGTCCCCTATGAAAATCACCACCTTCAGACTGATAGTAGCCCCTGCGCATGCGCATACGTAAAATCCTTGTATCAGCCATAACATTTACATTTTTCATCCGAATTTAATGAGATTTTCTAGGATTGTCCAGATTAGCGTGTAGATGGTCCCCTATGAGGGTGGGGAAAAGTACTTAGAGATTGATGCTTTGAGATTAACTACTATGCATCGGATCATCTATATAATCGGGTTATGGATACGAGGAAGCTATCTGCCACACCCACTTGGCAGACGTTTTTTACTTGTAGGCCTAAATGATGCGCCAAAATCTCAGCTTTCCAACGGTCAAATTATTTACATTTTGGGCTTATCACAGAAATTTTTGTTTGAACGCCGAAAAAGGTGAATTTTTTCAATGGGATCAGCGCTCCGGGTAAGACGATCAGGGGTGAATTTACGCCTCTTTCCAACGGTGAAAACAGATTTAAATTTTCATGAAAATTCGAGGAGTTATAGCAGTTTTACTGAGATAAGATCGGAAAAATCTTGAAAGTGAAACGAAGCCTTTAAAAAAACCAAGAGACATTTTGCTTCCTCACTACCGAAGGTAGGGAAGCATTGTATTCGTGAAAGAAGTGAAAAAAAAAGTCCTCCAAAATCAAAATTTCCACTTGCTTTTTGCGTTTTAGAGCTTCCCGAACAATTTTGGTTCCGTGTCTGTCTGTCTGTCTGTCTGTCGGTCTGTCGGTCTGTCTGTGGTCAATCCTTGTCCCGGGCAAAACTATACTAACCTGTGGTCCGATTTTGATGAAATTTTCAGGGATTGTGCGGGTTAGGTCCTAGACGGCCCCCTATCCATTTCAGCACCTTCGGACCAATAGGAGCGAGTGCGCATGCGCAAACGTGAATTTCCTGGAACCTCGGTTTCTAATGAACCGATTTTGCTCAAATTTGGAGGTTAGTTAGGGACTAACTTCTAAGAGACACCCTATAAGTTTCAATCAAATTGGTCAAGCAATAGCCGCTGCGCATGCGCGAACTTTAAATTTATTGTTACAATCAAAACTCCGCAACTATTCAACCAATTTCGATGAAATTTTCAGGGATTGTGTGGGTTACCACAACTATTGACAACACTATTATAAACATTAATACCTGCAACCCTATCCCGCATATTATCGCCAATATTTTGGTATTCAATAACTCTTTGAATCATAATTTTTTCGCCAACTGATTCTATACGTCCATGTTACAATGAGGAAGCTATACTGCCTACCCAACTTGGCAGACGTTTTTTGCTGTAAATGAGCTGTAGAATCGATTCCTGGCATGTGACCGTTTTAAAATGTAACACCCTGTATAAGAACAAAATACATTTTCGAGAACTAAAACCATTTTTCTAACGCATAACTATAATAGTATTCTTAATTATATATTGTTATGACTTCCTCCTGGTGTCACGAGCATGGAATGTCCATTAACCCACGAAAGAGTGATACATTAATAATCGGCAATGAAACATAGTAAATTAAAAAGTTTAAATTAAAAGTTTGAAAATTAAATGAAATCAAAAGCTAATTAAATATTAATGCTACATTTAAAGTCAAAGTACGGGGTGTGCTTATTGATTATGAAAATGACTTTAAGAATCTTGGAAATACCTACAGGACACGCGTCATGGGACAAGCAAACTAAAGAAATTGCACCAGCAAGCTACCAGCTCAGTCGAATGGCACTTGATTTCCCGCAGCATGTACGCCAACAGCTAGTTCCAATCATTGCTAATTCCAAACTTGGACTACGCCATACTCGCATTTTGTGATCTTAATGCAGAACAAGTAGAAAAAATACAAAAATCACAAAATGTAGCCATCAGATTCATCTTTAGGCTGCCATTTGATGAGCACGTAACGCCTTAATATAAAAAGTTAAGCATGATGAAATTTAGAGACAAAAACGCTGCAAATTATTACACAATGGTTTATTATTTTTCTATATAGATCACTCGTCTACAAAATCACCAACCATCCAATATGGAAAAAAAAATTAAAATCACCAACCATCGATCGCATTTCGCTCAGCTCTAATTTGAACGGAATTAGGACTCTTTTGCGATTCACACTCGTGTTTTGATTTTTATATGTATATATTTCAATATAAACCCTTAATTTTTGTAGGGAGCGAACGGTTTGTCCTACAGAGCTCCGGGTGGTCTCAAAAAATTCTAAAAATTCTATAGAATCCAAAATTGAAGGATTTTTTTTGAGTTAGGGCGTTTTCAAAATTTCAAAATTGATTTTGGAACCTTTAGAAGTGACCTACATCAACCAAAAGCTTCGGGGCACAACTAGACCCCAAATGGAGCCTACATACCAAATTTCATCAAAATCGGTCAATGCTAAGTGGCAAAAGTGCCGCGTACGGTGTACGGCGGACGGACGGCCAAATTTTTATTCGATTTTTGGATTCTACGTACCTTGAAACGTAAGCCATCAAATTTTGAGGGGGTGTCAAAATTTTTTTTTCTTGGTCGATTCCAAAGGTTCATTATTGAAAATAATAAACCAAAAAGATTAGCACTCGCAACAATAATTTTCACAAAATTAATTTCATGCATTGTATCCACAATAGAGACACGCGACATGCGACCAACAGCTTACAAGTTCAGATACAACGAACCACCTTACATAATAGTTATGTAAGGCATAGAACTTTATAATGAAAATTCTGAGTATAATGAAAATTCTGAGTTGTTTGATACGGCAATATCAGTAAGAAGTTTTAAGTATAATTTTAAATTGAGCATTATTGAAAAATATGATTTATAAAATGAAGGGCAAATTAATGTAAGTATTAAGTAAAAATAGTATAGTAGATTAATAGAAAATGGTAAGCGAGGATTACGTAATTAAACAGTTGCCAGGGAAGGAGTAAGAGAGGGCCACCTGGCCCAATCCTTTCCCTGGTTATGTAAATAAAATGCTTAATCAATCAATCTTGTACAAATTCCCAAACTCTAAGGGCTACTACATCCAGACCAGCCTCACAATCTGAATTGATCACTTCAAACTCCTACTACTCTCTCTCACATACTTTCTTTACCTCACTAGACCATTATCGGTTTTATGCCCCCGGTGCCCCCTCTTAACCCCACGCACATCTAGTAACAGTAGCTTTATGCGCCTATTAGATAATCCTCAACCTTACCTAAAGATGACAATGGTTCTACATGACGGTCGGCGGCTTCCCTTCTTAATTCCTTCCATTATATCACCAGAGTAGGGACTAGATAAAGCCAATTTCGATAGTGCAAGTTTATTAGGTATATAATTTGTGAACACAATCAAAAGTCCGAGTCGTAACATTAATAATTTAAGATTTTTTGATTTGACAAACTAAACTATAATTCGAATGTGTTCGTATTTACGTATTCATATGAACACTTATAATTTTCATAGATTGTGGTATGAGCTCCTTGATCAGGTTCATAATCAATTCTCTTCTTGTAGCGGTGTACTCGCTGCATTTGAAAATGTGGTTAGAATTTGCTTCTTCTCCGGTCTACAGTCATAATTTTCGTCATCAATTAGGTTGATTTAAATCTCGGTGGCTTGGGAGTCTATGGTGGTTGAATCGCAGACTTATTGTATGGAAAAATTGTTTCTATAATAACATAATAAATCTGTTTGTCTGTTCAGTACAGAAAAAATACCAATATTAACTAAATTGGTTTTGTTCTCTAAATAATGTATGTTTGCCGGAAGGGCTCTCGCTATTTTAGAACATTGGGTGCAGTGCGCAAGTTCCAGTCGCGTTTTACGTTTTAGGCATCTCTGAATAATGTTTGTCTGTCTTACAGGTTTATGTAACGAGAAAATTAAACGAAGTTTTTGTCCGATTTCGATAAAATTTTCAGGGATTGTGCGAATTGGCGAGTGGATAGTCCCCTATGAAACTCGGCCTCCCCTGATTGATAGTAGCCCCTGCGCATACGCAAATGTTAAATCCTAGCAACAGCCATAACTTTTACATTTATCGCTCAAAATTGATGACATTTTCAGAGATTGTGCGGGTTGAGTTGTAGATGTTGATGGTCCACTATGAAGCTCATCGCCCCTGGCTAGATAAAAGCCTCTAGGCTTGGGTGAAAGTGAAACCCTTGTTACAGCTATAACTTCTATTTTACACCCGAATTCGATGAAAATTTTAGAGATTGGAAGGGTAGGCGTAAAGAGTCCCCTACACACTGTGTCTACCTAACAGGTGTCTACCTAAATGAACGTTCAGGTGGGTAGGAGGCGGTAGGGGGTGCAGTAGATAGCCTAGCACCAACTTCTTCCAACCACGGAATCTCTCGGAGCGCTAATTTCGCTGAAAATATTCACGTTTACACGAATACCTCCTCTAAATTTGAACGTAATTTTTTATTTTGCTTCCGAGTCTACCAAGGTAGCGGAAGCTTTGTTTTCACTTTTCAAGGACGAAAAAAAAAAGTTCTCCAAAATCAAAATTTTCACTCGCGTTTTGCGTTTTAGACCTTTCTGAACAATTTTGGTTCAGTGTCTGTGTGTCTGTCTGTCTGTCTGTCATGAATTCCTTGTAACGCGCATAACTATACGAAGTTATTGTCCGATTTCAATGAAATTTTCAGGGATTGTGCGGGTTAGTGTGTAGACGGTCCCCTATGAAATTCATCATCCCCGGACTGATAGAAGCGACTGCGCATGCGCAAACGTGAATTCCTTGTAACGGCCATAACTTCTACATTTTCCATCCGATTTCAATGAAATTTTCAGGGATGGTACAGATTAGTATTTAGATGGTCCCCTATGAAAATCACCACCTTCGGACTGATAGTAGTCACTGCGCATGCGCAAACGTGAATTCCTTGTAACGGCCATAACTTCTACATTTTCCATCCGATTTCAATGAAATTTTCAGGGATGTTACAGATTAGTATTTAGATGGTCCCCTATGAAAATCACCACCTTCGGACTGATAGTAGTCACTGCGCATGCGCAAACGTGAATTCCTTGTAACGGCCATAACTTCTACATTTTCTACCCGATTTCAATGAAATTTTCAGGGATGTTACAGATTAGTATTTAGATGGTCCCCTATGAAAATCACCACCTTCGGACTGATAGTAGTCACTGCGCATGCGCAAACGTGAATTCCTTGTAACGGCCATAACTTCTACATTTTCCATCCGATTTCAATGAAATTTTCAGGGATGTTACAGATTAACTTGTTTTGATGTTTTGAGATTAACTACTATGCATCGGATCATCTATACAATCGGGTTATGGATACGAGGAAGCTATGTGCCACACCCACTTGGCAGACTTTTTTTTATACTTTTGAAAAGCTGAGATTTTGGAAAAGTTTCTCCCTCGTCAGAGACAAATTTGAAGGCACCTATCGTAAATCACGACGGCTTAAAGAAAGTCGTGATTTCAACAAAAGACAATTTCAATATTTAGGGTTGCTTTTGACTCATGAGACCTAATTTTAAAATTTTGGTTTTGCATTATAAAGATAGGAAATTTAACGATATTTTCTACGGTGTGATCAGATTTTGATTTACTCGAAAATTGAGGGAGTTATGGCAATTTTAGTAATATAAGGTTAAAAAAAAAAACGAAAAAAACTTGAATTGGAAAAACAAGGGGTTAAAAAAAAATTGCTTTGAGACATGTTTTGTTGGAACTAGTTGTAGAATTAATCCTTTGAAGGAATGAAACCTGTTAGGTAGACACCCCCTAACACTCACTATATGAGAATAGTGAGAGGTACTTGGAGATTGATGTTTTGAGATTATCTACCAAACATCGAATAATTTATACAGCAGACGTTTTTCTCATCTTTGAATAGTGAAAACAATTCTTCTGCAATGACGTATATTACAAGTAGTAGAAAGGTAGGTGTTATTCCTCATTTTGACTCATAAACTGAAAGGTGCGAAAAGGACTCATAGAAAAGTTTTCAGCATTCCTCTCCCGAGTGACTCTGATGAATAAGTTTTGGAAAAAAAAAACTGGTTAGGGTACCAAGAAAATAATATGACCGTTGTTGGCGAAATCTGTTTGGGAGAAGTTAAGGTTGCTCCAGATAATAGGTACTCAATTAAGATAGAAGTAACTTTCCTCTTCATTCCTAACATTCTCAATCAGTTGAAGATTGACTCCATAAGCACCGCATACTACTATTTTTCTTGTGGTTCTAGGTACCTATAGACCTCTCAATCCCAACCTGACCACGCTGAACAAAATGTGTGAGATATCGTGTACAACGGATGCGCTGTCTTCCAAATATGAATTCTTGGTCCTGCATGAATCCTCTAAGATACCTTTTATACGATCATAATCTTGTTTACAAGGAAGGACAATGTGGTGTTTCGGTAAGCGTCCGTACGCTGTCTAACTCAGAAGATGAGTAGCTACTAAAAGATAACAGAGGTGACGCATCTCTCTATAGGCAAAATGATTCATTAAGTGAATTCATATCTTCCATTATATTGTGATTTAAACGCCCCGATAATAATTTCCCTCGTCATTCTCAGCTAGATTGTGGAGATGCATACACGCTACAAATGTCAAGATCATTTGAGTGCTGATCGTGGGAGTTTCTGAAAAACAATAACAGTGTGTCTCGATTTGAGTGCTTTGCTTGACCTATTAAACTGTTGTTTATTGTTAAGGAATATTGTTTTTTCTGTGTATGTAAGGATATTGTGGGTTTTACACCTTACCATACACACCAATACCAATGTTCAGCATAGAGAAAAGTTATGATCCTAGGGCAGGATGTACAGTCTGGATCAGTGGGTGCTTTCGTTACGAAATTTTGTTCTTGGTTGCTAAGGATGCACAACTTAGTGCAACACAAAACTCTATTTGAAGAGACGAACAATGATCTCATTTTATCATCTGGAATTTGAACGAAGATTCGGCCTATTTCTGTTAGTGAACAGTCTCATGCGATTCACACAAGTGTTTCTGATTTCTTGTAAGTCCAACCCTAGGGGTTAAGTCCTCATATAGTCGGTCCAACAGAGCTTTAGGCGGTCTCATTCAATACTATTTTTAGGACGTCCCACAGTAAGACTTGGGCGTCCTTATGCGATCGATCTGGGGTGAAGTTGGACAACACTCAACAGAAAAAAAAAATAACCACACAGTAATCCGTTTTAGGCCATTCTAAATCCAAATCCACGAAAAAAACCATAGGTGTATGTCTGTGTGTGTGTGTGTGTGTGTGTGTGTGTGTGTGTGTGTGTGTGTGTGTGTGTGTGTGTGTGTATGTGTGTGTGTAACAAAATCTTGTGTACTCTGCACAGGCCTTAGTTCTCAACCGATTTTCCTGGTTCTTTTTTTGTTCGTCGCTGAAAACTATCTAGTTGTGCACTACGTCGCCGGAATTTCGAATTTTGCCTTTTAAGGGGAGGAAAGGGGGGGTTAATGCTCGAAAAACGTGCGTTTGCGTGCATAATCTTGTAAACTCTGCCCAGGCCTCAATTTCCAACCGATTTGCGTGTTTCTTTTTTTGTTTGACTCATATAACTTCCGAGTTGTACATGATTTTACCAGAGTACCAAAATTCGTAAGTGGAGGGGGTGAGTGGGGGGATAATATTCACAAAATATCCGATTTTTCAATATTTCGGTTCCTTTACTGCTTACTAATTGTACCCAAGCTTTGAAATTGAGGAAAAATTCTCATTATACCTCCGGTTTTCATGAATTATTCTCTGTACCACCATGGAACTAAAAGTGGTGCCACCATGGTGCCAGGACATGGTGCCATGATGCCATAAACCGCTTATTTCGTGTTTTTTTTTTTTTTTTTTTTTTTTTTTTTTTGTGTTCCACCTTGAATACGGATGTGAACTTCGACGGACTGCCTACCAAAACTAACAGATGAAAGTTCAATGTTACGACGTCTTTCCGCTTTGGTGCCAGACTGGCACCATTTTTGGCGTTGTTGAGGTGGTGGGGGGGGGGGGGTGAACTCGAATTCGCATGTTGGTTATCGTAGATCATGAATTTTTAAAATGCTCTTCAGATTCGAGGCTCCCATGCCGCTAGAAATGTTAAGGTGGATAATGGTGGGGGGGGTGGGGGGTGGGTCAGTATTTCTTGCCTAAAGTAATAAATAAATTACTTACATCGAGTGAAACAGTTTTATCACTTAACAACTGGTTAAACTGATCTAATGCTTATCCAATGGGACGTCCCCTGGAATGCATGCATTACTAAACAATATGTTTGATATTGAAAAACCCTATCAGCGAAACATCGTTATTTGGTGAACTGTCTTTTGCAATTCAGACTACTGTTTCTGATTTATTACAAAGTTCGATCCTTAAGACCACACAGCGAGCGAACGATTGGTACTACAGAAATCTGGGTGGTCTCGTTCGATTCTAAAAATTGAATTCTATTTTCTTATATTTGAGGAAGGAAGATTTCAACATTTCAACCTCTATTTTTCACCCCTTAGAAGTGATTGACATTAACTTTGCTAACGAAGCTTTGCGCGCCATCAGACCCCAAGTAGAGCCCATATACCAAATTAAATCAAAATCGGTTCATGGCAGCTAAGGACGGCAGACGGCGTACGGAGGACGGACGGCAAATTATACGGATTCTACCTTGAAACGTAAACCTTGAAATTTTTAGGGGGTTAAATTTTTTTCTTGCTCAATTCCAAAGATATATTATTGAAAATAATAAACCAAAAATGATTTAATCATTTTAATGATTTAATCATTCTGAAGCAGGGATACTTTCAAATCATTTTATTTAATGCTTTGTATTTTACGTTTCAATATTTCGTTTAATTAATTATATTCCTCATTTTAATTTATAATAAAGTATCAGAATAATTTTGATTCAATACCTACACGGTCAAACTATGTTGGCTTTTTAAAAAGTAAACCATTTTTATGATATCCTTTGCTTTACGGTTAAGGTAATTTTAAATGAAGGTATTTTTGTGTCCGCTGAAAACCTCTAATAAACATGGTGGAGACTGACTTGGAGCTGCTACTTCATACTGAGTTCCTCCCACCTTACTCCCTCGTTTAAATGCCGATTAATTACAAATTGAAACAAGGTGTTGACTAGGCACGAATAGTCTACAACTCTGCTGAGTTCCAAGCAATTGAATGCGGTATTCCGTCGTTAAACCATTTCAATTTGACGTCAAAGGAAACAGAGGGCATCCCGATCGTAACTTCCCTTCAGAAATTAAAATGAAACTGGAGACCGGGCGACCCGAGGAGGGAAGCAAATGAAACCCGTCTAGTGTCGGGCGCTAGATGAGATGCAACAATAATTGTGAATAGGAAACCTTGGAGGTTGAGCAGTAACTGACCTGATAGCGGGTGGTGGGAGGCGTTCTCCACTATCACAGACATCCCTAGGTGATCCATCGCCACTGCCGCCGAAAAATGATCAAAGTCCATCCATACTCGCGGATGTCCGCGTTGCCACTGGCTAACTACATTCATCCACTCTCTGCGCACGCATTATCTCTTCCCCTTATCTTATTGGTTTTCTACTCGAAGACTCCTAACGGTATTGACTGTCCATCCACAATTAGACACTGGTTTTAGAACAATCAGTTACCATCTTGTGATGATCAATTTTTTGAGCGACTTCAGGACACACAACAAGTCCCATTCGTGCATCCTGAGTAGGGTTTTCAATGTTTTTCGGCTAGTTGTGACGCCACTCGACGTGGGAAGTGCAATGACGTCACTAGAGCTTCGGTACAGTAAAGCTCGGTTGCAATTTTCGAAATAAAGTCTTCTTTTTTTCAGTAATATAATACAACATTTATAATGGATTCTTATTTCAGAATACATTTTTCACTCCCGAGATTTCGATTAGTGGAGGGCAATCCCTGGATTGGAAAATATACGGAAACCAGTAGAAAAAAGTCTGCCAATTGAGTGTGTCACATAGATTTAGATTAGATGATCAGATAAATAGTAGCTAATCTCAAAACATCAATCTCTAGGTACCTCTCACTATCCTCCAAATTTGATGATCACAAAACATGATGACATTTTAGGGAACCATCCAGAGTCCCAACCACACAACCCATGAGAATCCCGCCGAAATCAAACGGAAACTGTTAATGTTATGGTCGATACGAGTTTTTACGTTTGCTCATGCGCAGAGATTACTATCAGTCTGGGGGCCAACAATTTCATAGGGGACTATCAACATACCAACCCGACAATCCCAGAACATTTCATCGAATTCGGGTGGAAAATGTAGAAGTTATGACTGTTACAAGGCTCTTACGTTTGCGCATGCGCAGAGGTTACTATGAATCCGAGGGCGATGATTTTCATAAGGGACCATCAGTGTATTACGTTTTAGACCATCCAGAGCAATTTTGGGTCCGTGTCTTTCGATCTGTGTGTGTCTGTCTGTCATGAAATCCTTTCAATGGGGAAACCTATAAGAAGTTCGGAAACCTACTGTCCGATTTCGCCGACATTTTCAGGGATTGCACGGATTGGGATGTAGATGGTTCGTTATGAAAATCATCGCCCCGGATCGACAGTAGCCGCTACGCATGCGCTTGCGTAAAAACCATGTAACACATGGTTCTTTTACATTTTCCACCAGAATTCGATAAATTTTCTGGGTTTGTGCGGGTTGGCAAGGTATTAGATATAATGTTTTCAGATGAGCTTCCATGCATCGGATTGTCTATAAAATCGGGCTTTGGATACGAGGAAGATTTGTCTTACACCCACTTGTTTTAACCTTGAAAAGTGAAAACAATATTTCCGCTACCTTGGTAGATCAGTCGGAATTCAATGCTGCAATCAATCAACTATGAATAAAAGTCGAAAAAAAATTAAATTTTAGGGTTGTTTAAGGCAGATTGAAATGCCAATGAAAGCCAAAAACGTCTGCCAAGTGAGTGTGGCACATAGCTTCCTCGTAACCATAACCCGATTGTATAGATGATCCGATGCATAGTAGTTGATCTCAAAACATCAATATCTAAGTGCACTATCTCTCGCACTACACTCATAAGGTGCCATTTACACGTCAACCCTCACAATCTCTGAATATTGTTGGAAAATGTAGGAGGTACGGCTGTTTCGAAGAATTCTTTTTTGGCATGCACAAAATACCGTAAAACCGTCAAACTTTACCCCAAGATTTACTCCAAAACATTTCCAAATACAATTTCTCCCCACTCAAAATGGGTTAAATTGATTTTTTTAATAAGTGAATTAATCTTCAGGGCTTCCTGAACATTTTGAGTGGTCGAGCTCATTGATCAGATAATTGTAACCCCCTATTTAATTGTTTAAATGTTGGAATGCAGTTACCTACGAGTGCGTCTATCTTTACTCCACTCTGAAAAACTCACGGTTATCGCTACAGAAACGGGCAGTGGTGCAATGTTACTAGTCGGGATTGAATTCATTACCCAGAAATACTTGATAATTTCAAGTATTTATAATATTGTTATAAATATATTCTGAAAAATTGAACTTTTTAGCTTGAAAAATACAAGTTGTACCTAAGAAAAATATAAATTCCAATGATCATTTATTTCAACAAATTTGCTTGAAATGGAATATTTCTGGTTAAGAGATCACAATTTCAGTCTTCCAGTATAGACAGACTTATGTAGGTAATCGAGCAAAACTTTCTACAAGTAAAGAAATATTGAAGGACAATAAACGATAAACGAATGACTTAACAAAATCACAGAAAAAGTCTGTTTCACATTCGATAACTTTCGAATGAATTGCAATGGTAAATTTCAAAGTTAACCCACGAGTAAATAATATTGTAAATCACAACTTATGAGACCAAAGCACGTTTATGTTCATATCATAATGCAGCTGTTCAGTTGTAAAGTTTCGGTAGGGGCGCGTACCAAGCTTTTTCTCATTTCTTCTCCCCATCTCTAACTTCTGACATGAGATACACTAGAAACTTTACATTCAACACTGCGAAAATTATAAAACTCAAATATTTTTCGAGATCAAATAAGAAAAAGATGAGTGAGGCTACCTTTACCCCAACCTTTAAAGTGGAGTAAAGATACCCGGATTTTGGAGTAAAGTTACCATCAAATTTTTGGTAAACAAATGCATAACTAAGAAAACACTTTTTTGAGAATTTGATTAGTGTATTTTGTTCAGAATAAGATATTGAAAGTGATATGATGAGGGCTTGCCTGGTAAATCCACTCCAAACACCTGACATGGAAGAAATTTTGGAGCACAAGAAACAGGACAAAAACAGCTGAACAGGAAACTATGACTGATAACAGCTGATAACATGGATAAAGGCGCCATCACAAGCCACATCGATTCTCTGGGATGTGGAGAATAACGAAAACACAATAGCTAACTTTTATCTAAGTCCTACCACGTTTACGTCACAATTGAAGATTCTCACTTTTTGGGGTAAAGTTACCCCTGGTGGGGTAAAGTTTGACGGTTTTACGGTACTTTCAATATGGGGGCCATGGTTTTCATAGGGGACCATTTACACGCCATTCTGAGAAATACTAGAAAATTTCATCAAATTCGGATGAAAAATGTAAGTGTTATGGGTGTTACAAGGATTTTACGAAAACAAAGCTTCCGCTACCTTGGTAGGCTTGGAAGCAAAATGAGGAGCAGTTTGTGGTGTCATCCTTGTTATTCAGATCTTTATACCAGTTGTGGACCTCTAAGAGTTCAAGATGCTCCCAAGATGTTGGATTCATCGACATACTATACCTATTCCATAGTTATGTATATGTTCATTATTTGAGGTGGCCTCAGGGTCAGGGGTTGAAGGAAGTGGCCTCTACTAACCTCTGATAGAGAAAACAATCAGAGGGGGGTCTCTTCGTGATTGGAAACAATATTCAAGCTATCTGTCAACTTGTTAAAAACTGATTGGTAAATTCTTGAGATTTTTCACAGACACGGGATGCTGGGATTCAACCAACCGATTCCAGGATTCAGATTTGGAAAAAACTGATTTAGGAAAGTTTGGCTGTTTTAAAATATTCTGTCCAACGCAGCAAGAGTTATTTTGTGAATTTTTAAAAAGCAATCTCTCGGTAGTTGAAAGAAATTTTCGGACACACGATGAGCCGATCTTGAAAAGGATTTCTCACTGAATTCGATTATACTACTATATCAGTTCCCATCATACGAACACAATAATTGTTATCAGGATAAGGTGGAAAGGATGTATTCTCTTAATTTTGTCAAATCTTCAAAGTCTTTATATTGTTATAAACGTGTTTTGAGGTATTCTCGACCTTTGAATTTCAAAAGAGTAAGGTATGACTGAAATTTCCGCCTCCAAACTCGCCTCTCTTTTTTATTGCTGTTCGTAACATTATGGATTGTGTCGACCGTTTCTTGGATCTGGAATGAAACATACATAATGAAATGAAATGAATGAATACTTTCAATCAACAAGAACGGGAAATCTCAAAAAATTTATTTGATGATTTGATTTATTTTCCATGTTGAACCTTCGGAATCTAACAAGAGAAACTAAACTAACTTCCCCCCACCCCCCTTCTTTATTTGTTGATAGCAATAAGTAATCACGTTATTTTGCCTCCGAGTCTACCAAGGTAGCTGAAACTTTATTTTCATTTTTCAAGGTTGAAAAAAAAAGTTTTCTAAAATCAAAATGTCCACTCGCGTTTTATGTTGGCTTGTAGATAGTTCCCTAAGAAGATCATCACCCCTGGACTCACAGTAGCCGCTGCGCATGCGCGAACGTGAAATCCTTGCCACAGCCATAACTTCTACATTTTTCACCCGATTTCGATGAAGTGCTCGGGAATTATGCGAGTTGGGGTGGAGATGGTCCCCTATGAAAATTATGGCCCCCGAATTGAGAGTATTTTGTGCGCATGCTCCAAAGCGAAATCCTTGTAACAGCCATAACTTCTACATTTCCCAACAATATTCAGAGATTGTGCGGGTTGCAGTGTAGAGCCTCCTATGATTTCCTAATTTCCTAATTTGGGGGCGATGATTTTTATAGGGGACCATCTCCACCACAATCCACATGATCCCAGAAAAATTCATCAAAATCAGATGGAAAATGTAGAAGTCATGGCTGTTACATTGGGAATATACGTTTGCGCATGCGCAATCACTTCTAACAGTCCGGCAGTGATGAATTTCATAGGACACCATCTAAACACTACTCTGTAGCATCCCTGAAAATTTCATTGAAATCGGATGGAAAATGTGGAAGTTACGGCCGTTACAAGGAAAATCACGTTTGCGCATGCGCAGAGGCTACTATCAATCCGAAGGTAATGATTTTCATAGGGGACCATCTAATCACTAATCTGTAACATCCCTGAAAATTTCATTGAAATCGGATGGAAAATGTAGAAGTTATGGCTGTGGCAAGGATTTCATGACAGACACACAGACACGTAACCAAAATTGTTCAGGTAGGTCTGAAACGTAAAGCGTGAGTGGAAATGTTGATTTTGAACTTTTTTTAACCTTGAAAAGTGAAAACAAAGCTTCCGCTATCTTGGTAGACTCGGAAGCAACAAAAAACCAAAATCGAAGTTATTGTGCGATGGGTATGAGCGCGTGAGCAAAAAAGTCATATAAAAGCTTTGCTTAAAAGGGGGCTACCAATTTAATTTCTTCTTTTGCTTTAATTCCAAATGGTATGAAAAGGATTTTCACGTTGAATGGGCCTCTCTCCCTGTATACGAACATAAGTGGTAATGCCTTGAAGACTGTTCGGAAATTTAGCTTCTTAAAAGTTTGGACCTATTGTAATTATCTTTGAAAATTCGATATAAATAAAATTCCACCCTATAATTAATATTGTTCTTGATGAGTAACTTGTAATTGCTGGACTGGGGATTTTGAAATAAGGCATATTTTAATTGTGCACTGTACTTGTAAAGATGATTAGAGTTATGTAACAATAAAAACCAAATCGAATGTTACCAACTTTGTATTTAACCATTAAATTCCCTGTGTTTTGCAAATCCCTATTTACACATTCTATATTTGGTCGGCTGACTTCTAGCTGCCTACTCCAACATTCCGCCTTCGTTTCTCTGGGCTGAAGATAGTAGGTGCCGAGTCGGTTTCTTCACGAGGCGCAACAATTCGGATCGGACACGCATACGCCATCTACCGGCGCCACCCAGGTTGAAGCCGTCTCGTGGAAGAGTAGCTCATCACTCGAGTTTCATACCAGCTGGTCGCGATAAAGATATTCGTGAGCACATCTAGATAGATACCCAACTATATCTAACGTCAGTGTTGTATTTCTTACAAGAAAACTCGTATTCGTACGAGTTATTTGGGTTCTACACGAGGTGCGAGTATCGTACGAAATTTATACGAGTGTTTCTACCGGTTCATCACTTAGCGCATGAGATTTGGTCCCTACCACACTCCAACGCTGATTAAGAGAGGGTATTAGCGCCGTAATAACATAAAAAACAGGAATGAACTTATTACACGTTCAAGGGTTGCTTGCCAAAGAAGTCATCAAAGCAGGAACTTTGAGGAAAAAGCAGTAATCTAACTGCACGATTTACAACCCTTCCGAGGCTTGTTCAGTTGGCTAATGATGGCCTGTGGCCTACCAGGGAAGAACGTCGATTTAAACGAGGACGACGGAAAATTTTCAGTATAAATGATTGGTAAGTGATTGGTAAGTTACATTCCTTGAGTTACGGTGATTTACTTACGAAATGGATTTACTCCTGACCTAAAGGTTAACCTTCTTTCGATTTTCAGTTTCAGAATTGGACTCCATGAACTAGAGCGGTTCCCAACTAAATTTTTCCAAGGACCCCTTCATCAAGGTACTAAAATGACGAGGACCCCCACTATCTAAAGTTACCTAAAAAGAACCAAAATACGTGAAAAAATAAATCAAACTAATGCCACAAAACTTAGGATTTATTCGTGAAAATACAGAGTACCTATTTACAAGGTTCAAGAGCCGCCGACGAGTTGGGTTCAAGAGATACCTACTAGCAAGTTCGGTTCGAGAGTCACTGACTTATTAACTTTAACATCGAAAGCATTTTCTCGTTCTTCGTCTGTATGCCTAGGCCGTTTTAACGATCCACATTTTAACCAACGGTCCATAACGTACGCGTAATTAACTTTCCGTGAAAAACAAACCTTTTCAATCACTAAAATGTTGCACAAAATCACACATGTAAACAACTCGGTCAGGTACCGCCCTAGCACTAGCAAACTCCACTATCACTAACTTGTCTCCAGTACTCTGTGAGCACTAGCAATAAATAACTAACAATAAAGCAATTAGTGACATCTCTGAAATACATAAAGCCAAACTAGAGTGTGCTAGCGTTAGTTGTCATATGAAGCCAGACGCAGAAGTCAACGTTCAGAAGCTGCAAATAATATTTGCATATAATTAAATAAATATTATATATTTAATTTGTATATCCTAAGGACCCCTCAGCCATACATCGCGGACCCCCGGGCGTCCGCGGACCATCAGTTGGGAACCGCTGAACTAGATGAAGCGAAACCCGAAATTTATATTTTGTTTATGTAAACTCAACATATTACAACCGATAGTGAAAAACTGTGGAAATTGGAAATTATTCCATAATTATTACTGAAAGTATGGTACCTACAAGCATACCTTGCCAGCGTAGTGCTCCTGTAAGAGTGCTCAAAAACTAAATTACAAATTTTTTGTGCACTTATTTTTTTTATTTTTCCGTAAAACCCTAGGGGACTAATGATTCTGAAAATTCAAAAACACACAAATCAGATACCGTGTACCCCTGCCAGTTGCCCGCTTGGACTTACGAGCTTCAGTACGAGGTTTCATGTTGGCTCTAGGAGGATTATACGGTCTGGCCTTAGACAAGGTCCAGATTTCATGAGTTGGCAACACTATGAGGAAGGTGCCTCATCAACTTAATCAATCTACCGGGGAGGGACGTCGCACAGTAGGAAACGAAACTTATAGTTAGTTTTTAAAATTCTTTAAAATTAAAAGTCGACTTAATATTCTTTTTTCACTCAAAACCCCAAATTGAAAAACAACCAGTTAACGCACAACACAACTAAACGATACGCGCAAGTTCTGCCCTTCGTTACTTTTAGGCAAATGAACTAAAGATGGCGATTTCCGTTCTAACGTGACAAGTAAATTTTATATTCCCTCTATTTGTGGTATTCCCATATGGTTGTAGAATACTAAAAAAAGAGCAGTTTACACTCTAGCAGCACTACTTTACGATTTGTTAGAACTACTATTTTTTTTAAATTTTGCTTCCTAGGCTATCAATATAGCGGAAGCATTGTTTTCAAGGTTGAAAAAAATATTCTCCAAAATCAAAATATCCACTCGCGTTTTAGGCCATGCTGAACAATTTTGGTACCGTGTACATTTCTGTATCCGTGCGTCTGTTATGACGCCTTGTAACGGGGAAAACTATACGCCATCATTTTTACATTTTTCATCCGAATTTGATGAATTTTTAAAGGATTGTTCAGATTGGCGTGTATAGATGGTCCATATGAAAACCATCAACCCGGTTTGATAGTAGCCGCTGCGCATGCGCAGACGTGAATTCCTTGTAACAGCCATAACTTCTACAATTTTCATCTGAATTTGATGAATTTTTCAAGGAATGTTCAGATTGGCGTGTAGACGGTTCCCATGGAAACCGTCGCCACTGGACTGATAGTAGCAGAGTTGTTAAAATAGGAATTCCAATTCCCATTACCCATTCCAATTACTTTCGGAACAAAGTAATGGCCATTCCCATTACCCATTCCTGTAATGGGAATGGAATTTTCAATTACTTTTTCCAATTCCTTGTAACGGTAGGTGATGGTTTTTCAATTCCCCATTACTCTTAGTTGGAAAAGTAATGGGTCCTTCCAATTACCCATTACAGGAAGAGTAATGGGTAATGGGAGAACCAATTCCCCATTACCACCATTCAATCAGTAAGTTGACCATCCTCCAATTCATAAGGGACCACCCTCAAACTCATAGGGGACCACCCTCCAATTCATAGGGGACCATCCCCCCATCCATTTCGTTGGGGACCATCCTCCAATTCACAGGGGACCACCCTCAAATTCATAGGGGACAACCCTCCAATTCATAGGGGACCATCCCCCCATCCATTTCGTTGGGGACCATCCTCCAATTCATAGGGGACCACCCTCAAATTCATAGGGGACCACCCTCCAATTCATAAGGGACCATCCCATCATCCTGCAATTCATAGGGGACCGTCCCCAAATTCCTTGGGGACTACCCTACCAATTCATAGGGGACCATCCCCCCATCCATTTCGTTTGGGACCATCCTCCAATTCATAGGGGACCACCCTCAAATTCATAGGGGACCACCATCCAATTCATAAGGGACCATCCCACCATCCTGCAATTCATAGGGGACCGTTCCCAAATTCCTTGGGGACTACCCTACCAATTCATAGGGGACCATCCTCCCATCCATTTCGTTGGGGACCATCCTCCAATTCATAGGGGACCACCCTCAAATTCATAGGGGACCACCGTCAAATTCATAGGGGACCATCCCCCCATCTATTTCGTTGGAGACCATCCTCCAATTCATAGGGGACCACCCTCAAATTCACAGGGGACCACTCTCCAATTCATAGGGGACCATCCCGCCATCCATTTCGTTGGGGACCATCCTCCAATTCATAGGGGACCACCCTCAAATTCATAGGGGATCACCCTCCAATTCATAGGGGACCACCCTCAAATTCATAGGGGGCCATCCCTCCATCCATTTCTTTGGGGACCATCCTACAATTCATAGGGGACCACTCCCAAATTCCTTGGGGAACTCCCTCCCAATTCATAGGGGACCATCCCACCATCCTAATCGTTGGGGACTATCCTGCAATTCATAGGGGACCGTTCCCAAACTCCTTGGGGACTACCCTCAAAATTCACAAGGGACCATCCCACCATCCATTTCGTTGGGGACCATCCTGCAATGAATTGTAGGTTGGTCCCCAACGATTAGAATGGTGGGATGGTCCCCTATGAATTGGAGGGTGGTCCCCTATGAATTTGAGGGTGGTCCCTTATGAATTGGACGATGGTCCCCAACGAAATGGATGGAGGGATGGTCCCCTATGAATTGGAGGGTGGTCCCCTATGAATTTGAGGGTGGTCCCCTATGAATTGGAGGATGGTCCCCAACGAAATGGATGGGGGGATGGTCCCCTATGAATTGGAGGGTTGTCCCCTATGAATTTGAGGGTGGTCCCCTGTGAATTGGAGGATGGTCCCCAACGAAATGGATGGGGGGGATGGTCCCCTATGAATTGGAGGGTGGTCCCCTATGAGTTTGAGGGTGGTCCCTTATGAATTGGAGGATGTTCAACTTACTGATTGAATGGTGGTAATGGGGAATTGGTTCTCCCATTACCCATTACTCTTCCTGTAATGGGTAATTGGAAGGACCCATTACTTTTCCAACTAAGAGTAATGGGGAATTGAAAAAACCATTACCATTACAAGGAATTGGAAAAAGTAATTGAAAATTCCATTCCCATTACAGGAATGGGTAATGGGAATGGCCATTACTTTGGATTAAGGTGTCTCTTAATCCCCCAGTTTTTGGTTTTATGTGTACATAATCATAATCACTTCACTCATTTCATTGCTTATAAGAAAAGTAATTTTGAAAAGTAATCATTACTCAAAGTAATCATTACTTTACAACTCTGGATAGTAGCCACTGCGCATGCGCAAACGTGAATTTCCTGACAACAGCCATAACTTTTTTCACATTTTTCTACATTTTTGATGAAATTCTCAGGGGTTGTTCAAATAGACGAGTAAATAGTCCCTTATGAGAATTATGACTGCCAGATTTGACAGTAGTCTCTGCTCATGCGCAAACGTAAAATCCTTGCCACAGCCATAGCGTCCACATTTTCTACTCGAATTCGATGAAATTTTCAAGGATTGTATTGATTGTCGTGTGTATGGTCTCGTATGATGTTAGTGGAAGGAACTTGGAGATAGATGTTTTGAGATTAGCTACAATGCATCGGCTACTGTCAGTCAACGCGCCATTCCCTCCAATCACTGAAAATTTCTCCGAAATCAGATGGAAGAGGTAGATGATATCGCTGTTACAAGGAAATTCAAGTTTTCGCATGCGGAGTGGCAACTATCGATTCAGGGGCACTGATTTTCATGGGGACCATCAACACGCCAATCTGAAATTCCTAAAAAATGTCATTGAATTCGGATGAAAAATGTAATAGCAGTTACAAGAATTGTACGTTTGCGCATGCGCAGTGAACACTATCAGTCCGGGGGCGATGGTTTTCATAGTGGACCATCAACATCCCAACCCGTACAAAATTTGGAAATTTCATCAAATTCGGACTTCGTATAGATATGCCCGTTACAAGGATTTCACGACAGACTCGGAATGGGATCATCGTGTAATCCCCTGGAAAAAAAATCAAGTTGAGTTCTGAGTTCAATTCTTGCAAGAGAAAACCGCTGCAAATGATTACACAACGGTTTATTATTTTTATATAGATCACTCGTCTACAAAATCACCAACCATCCAATATGAAGAGAAAAATAAAAAAATTAAAATAAAATAAAAAAATAAAAAAATCCAAAAAAAATCGAAAAAATCAAAAAAAAAAAAATCAAAATCACCAACCATCGATTGCATTTCGGTCAGCTCTAATTTGAACGGAGATTAGGCCTCTTTTGCGATTCACACTCGTGTTTTGATTTATATATATATATATTTCAATATAAACCCTTAAATTTTCGTAGGGAGTGAACGGTTTGTCCTACAGAGCTCCGCGTGGTCTCAAAAAATTCTAAAAATTCTATAGAATCTTAATTTGAAGGAAAAACAATACCTTTATATAGAAATTTTTTGAGTTAGGGCGTTTTCAAAATTTCAAAATTGATTTTGGAACCCTTAGAAGTGACCTACATCAACCAAAATCTTCGGGGCACAACTAGACCCCAAATGGAGCCTACATACCAAATTTCATCAAAATCGGTCAATGCTAAGTGGCAAAAGTGCCGCGTACGGCGTACGGCGGACGGCGTACGGCGTACGGCGGACGGCGTACGGCGGACGGACGGCCAAATTTTTATTCGATTTTTGGATTCTACGTACCTTGAAACGTAAACCATCAAATTTTGAGGGGGTGTTAAAATTTTTTTTTCTTGGTCGATTCCAAAGGTTCATTATTGAAAATAATAAACCAAAAGTAAAAATGAGCGAACACAATAGCTTGGTACCAAACTTTTCCTGTAGGTACCTAACAACAGATTTAAGAAATATAATTTTTTTTACTGCGATTTTAGTTCTAGTTTTTTTTTTAGTACCTAGGTATGTCAATAATTGGTATTTCCTGCTGTCTATATATGGAGTGGAATCCTCCAGTTATTGACAACAAATTCAACCTATTATTGACACCCCCTGTCGATTACTGGATCCCATCGTAATTTTGTTACAATTTCATCACCTTTCGCTTTCAAATAAATAACTGTGTTTAATTCGCTGAAAAACAAAGATTTCAACATAAATCCATTTATAGTCACTGGTGTCAATAACTGGGCAAGTTGATGTATCCGAGATCCAGTTATCGACACCCTCTAAAACTCTTTGGTTCAGTTATTTTCAAGTTTTTATAGTTAAAAAATATTAAAATACAAATAGGATGAGTGACACGAAAAAGATTGGTTCCTACAACCTTATAATATGATGTAAAAAAAAGCGTGGAAGTGACTTACCTCCTTACTGAGTTGCTCAAGAAAACGTCAACAGCTGTGCACGAAAAACGAAAATAAACGTAATCCCGTTGTTTTTCTCCGTAGCGACATGATTTTGATGAGAAATTGCAGCCGAGTAGTCATAGTAATAAATTATGACCAGCCGGGATTTACTGGAGGCATCTAATTCTCATTATTCTTATAATTTTTTCTATACCCTAGTTGAGCGAAACTAATTCGATTTGGCGAAAGTAATCACTCCGTAAAACCTTAGAGAACAATTTCAATGATTAATTATACCTAGTCAGAAATTTAAAACCGATTGCAGTAAGAAATAAACAATCGTATGCTACAATCGATGTTCGGAAAAAATTCGGGGCAAACCTAGTCTAACTGGAGAGAAACATACAGAAGAGATACGAAAGAAACCACTCAAATTCGAAAAATTTGAACTATTTCCCCTGATGGAGATAACATAATAATAAATAATTAGTTCTTGCAAGTGAATTGATAACGAGCCATCGACTTAATCAGTCAAAATTGGCATCGGTTTGTAGCTTTCATTATTTGTTTAGAACACTACAGTTTTCTCCTTTTTAGTGGTTTGTCATGATCAAGGTAGGTCCGTTTTTTTTTTTTTTGTTAAAAAGGTTTATTTACTAGGTGGATAACTTACCTATACGAAGTTGAGCGAAACTAATCTGATGAGGTGAAAGTAATCACTTAAATCATCAAGAACACTATTCTCATTGATTATTCATTCTCAGAAATTGAGAATCGATATTTGGAGAAAAATTGATCGCAAGGCAACCGATTCCGTAGAAAAATCGATTTCTAGCAAACATCGATAATCGATTCTCAACTTGCCGAGAAGAAAGTGATTGGCCGCCATTACCTACCTGCCGGCCTTGTAGTGTAGGTACCGAATTCCCTCGAATCAACTCCGTCGAACCAATTCCACCTATTCTTCATAAGATTTATGCTATTGCATGATTCATGCACAATCCTATTATCACCAGTCGGTTACCCGTGCGTTGAACATAACCACGGATACTTATCAATCTACTGAAATACCTCATTGTTCAACAGGAGGAAACTAACATTCCAAACTCCAACTACCCGATTCAAACACTTGATCCGAAGGGAGAAATGAATTGGTAGGACATTTTATTAAGAATTAGTTAATGTTTTACTCGAACTACTGTTTCCAGCATCGTCTCGTAGTGTAATAGAAAAGAAACACACAGAAGAGATACAAAAGAAACAGCTTCTACAAATTTGAACTATTTTCCTGATTGAGATGAGATATGAATAAATAATAATTAGTTCTTGCAAGTGAATTGATAACAAGCCATCGACCAAATTAGACAAGATTTCCGCAACTTTGACAAATTTCATACGGCCATTTTCAAAAGAAGGGGTTTTCAGTGACAGATATCCATTTTCCTACTCTCCGTGGAGGACATTATATTATGCACTGGTTTGTTGTTTTCATTGAAGTATCGGTTTAAAACAAAGTCAGCTCCTAGTCTAACAGGAGAAACAGAAGAAGAAGAAGAAGATATACACAGGGGAGAGATGCGAAGGAAACAGCTGGGAGATCGCTGCTACTAAAGTCGCGCGTTCTGCCTTCAGCCCTCTCAATAGCCTATTGTTTCCGGTACCGTTTTTCGGGGTTTTTGTCTTTTATTCCTCAGTTTTGTTCCAATTTTAGGTTATTGTTGCAACGGAAGGCGGGGAAAATACGCGGAGAAACAAAAAGTGAACGAATTCGAGTGCATACCGAGTTAAATTTCAATTTGTGTGCTCATCGAGATGAAGAAAGGACTGAGGACTTCTCACGTGAACATAAGGTACGTACCTGACTTATTCAATTCACTATCTACATCAACGTTTATAGTGACATTTATTGCTGCGTTGAACTAAGTTTCTTTTATAGTTTAGAGTTTTTTTATGGGAATAAGTTTTTTGCCGTCAACTCCGTGTTTTCGACAAAATGATAGTCGATCGTCCGCAAGAAACAGCAAGCGAAGTCATTCATTCGTGTGAATCTTTTCTCGCAATTTCTCTCATTTCTTATAACAAATCAGTCTTATAAGATAAGTACCTGTCTAGCTTAGCTTGATTGAATTGATCGAAATTGAAAAGGAGCTCTCGTTTGGATTCCACCTCGCAGATTATGGTTACCAGTTTGATCATGTAGGTATATAATATATTATGGGTATACCCATATTATGGGATATCAATGTAAAGATACCTACAGGTAGGATGTGACGTGACGTCATTGACCGCCGTTGTTTTCTTTACTTAACTAGGTACTTTTGCTTCCGAGTCTACCAAGGTAGCGGAAGCTTTGTTTTCACTTTTCAAGGATGAAAAAAAAAAGTTCTCCAAAATCAAAATTTTCACTCGCGTTTTGCGTTTTAGACCTTTCTGAACAATTTTGGTTCCGTGTCTGTGTGTCTGTGTGTCTGTCCGTCTGTCATGAATTCCTTGTAACGCGCATAACTATACGAAGTTATTGTCCGATTTCGATGAAATTTTCAGAGATTGTGCGGATTGGTGTGTAGACGGTCCCCTATGAAAATCATCATCCTCGGACTGATAGTAGCTGCTGCGCATGCGCAAACGTGAATTCCTTGTAACGGCATAACTTCTACATTTTCCATCCGATTTCAATGAAATTTTCAGGGATGTTACAAATTAGTGTTTAGATGGTCCCCTATGAAAATCAACACCGTCAGACTGATAGTAGCCACTGCGCATGCGCATACGTAAAATCCTTGGAACAGCCACAACATTTACATTTTTCATCCGAATTTGATGAAATTTTCTAGGATTGTCCAGATTAGCGTGTAGATGGTCCCCTATGAGGGTAGTAAAGGTACTTAGAGATTGGTGCTTTGAGATTAACTACTATGCATCGGACCATCTATATAATCGGGTTATGGATACGAGGAAGATATGTGCCACACCCACTTGGCAGACGTTTTTACTTGTAAATTAATCTCATTGTCGGTTTCCTACATGAGTTTCACCTTATCAAGTTGGTATAAATAACAACGCTGCAAATTATTTCACAAAGGCTTATTATTTTTCTGTATAGATCACTCATCTGCAAAGAACACGGCTTTGCCATTGTCACTATTGCTTCCGAGTCTAGAAAGGTAGCGAAAGCTTTGTTTTCACTTTTCAAGGTTGAAGAAAAAGGTTCTCTAAAATCGAAATTTCCACTTGCGTTTTACGTTTCACACCTTTCTGAACAATTTTGGTTCCGTGTCTGTCTGTGTGTCTGTCCGTCATGAAATCCTTGCCACAGCCACGACATCTACATTTCTCATCCGATTTTGATGACATTTTCAGGGATTGTGTGGGTAGGCGTGTAGATGGTCCCCTATGAAAATCATTAGCGCATACGCGAACGTGAATTCCTATTAACAGCCATAATTTCCACATTATTCATTCGATTTCGACGAAATTTTCAGGGATTATGCGTATTAGGTTGGAAATGGTCCCCAATGAAAATCAAGGCGTTAAAATTGACAGTAGGCTTTGCGCATGCGCAAACGTAAAATCCTTGTAACACCCATAACACTTACATTTTTCATTCGAATTAGATGAAATTTTCTAGGATTTCTCAGATTGGCGTGTAAATGGTCCCCTATGAAAACCATCGCCACCGAATTGGAAGTATTTTGTGCGTATGCGCAAACGTGAAATCCTTGTAACAGCCACAACTTTTACATTTTCCAACAATATTCAGAGACTGTGCGGGATGACGTGTAGATGGCCACGTATGAGGAGGCTATCACTTAGGCGCCACAAAGAGATAGATTTTTTGAGATTAGCTACTAGGTACGCATCGGATCATCTATACATTTGGGTTTTGAATACGAGGAAGCTATGTGCCACACCCACATGGTAGCTTTTATGCGTCTTGCTGACGAATATAACTGCAGTTTCCTTGGTTGAGTGGATGGCGGAGGCTGGTTCGCGTAAAAAATTCACGGGCAGCCATCTGAAATGACAAAGAGGCAATCCCTGGAAACTTTATTGAGATCGGATGGAAACTGTAGGAGTTATATAGGATTTGACGGTAGCGCATGCGAAGTGCTTTACATAAATTGATCACGATGAAATAATATCCATACATTATTATTCATGGGGATGTCAAGTCAAAACGGCAGGCAAACACAAAACCAACCGAGATTTATAATTTTATAGGTACATTGTTGTGCGCTTGCGTGGAGGCTGGTGTCTGTAAAGTTGACACCAACCAGACCTAATACAATTTCAAAAAATATCGCAATCATTTACCTCGGTTTTGATAGCAAAAGGATACTATTGACTATTTGAGGTGCACTCAGACTTAAGTTATGACTAAGAATTCCGCCCCTATACTCCATTGAATAGCGCCCGATTTTTTTTTTAATTTTTAATCGAAAGTAGACCTCATCCTTGGAATTTTGACACCAGCCGTTCTCTTTTTGGACGAGTAGATCTTTATCTATGATTTTTAAAAGTTTCGAAAGTTTATGACGTCACGCGCTCCTCCCGCCTGGGCGGGACCCCCCAGCCCACTGTGACATCATAAACATTCGAAACTTTGAAAATCATAGAAAAAGGTCTTCTCAGGCTAGAAGCTCGCGTTTGGTGTCAAAATATTCAGAATGAGGCCTAGTTTAGATTAAAACATATTGTTTAGTAATGCATGCATTCCAGGGGACGTCCCATTGGATAAGCATTAGATCAGTTTAACCAGTTGTTAAGTGATAAAACTGTTTCACTCGATGTAATTTATTTATTACTTTAGGCAAGAAATACTGACCCCCCCCCCCCCCCACCATTATCCACCTTAACATTTCTAGCGGCATGGGAGCCTCGAATCTGAAGAGCATTTTAAAATCCATGATCTACGATACCCAACATGCGAATTCGAGTCCCCCCCCCCCCACCACACCTCCACCTCCCCAACGCCAACAATGGTGTCAGTCTGTCGTCGTAACATTGAACTTTCATCTGTTAGTTTTAGTAGGCAGTCCGTCGAAGTTCACATCTGTATTCAAGGTAAACCACAGAAGAAAAAAAACACGAAATAAGCGGTTTATGGCATCATGGCACCTTGTCCTGGCACCATGGTGTCACCACTATTAGTTCCATGGTGGTACAGAGAATAATTCATGAAAATCCGGAGGTATAATGAGAATTTTTCCTCAATTTCAAAGGTTAGGTAAAATTATAAGCAGTAACGGAACCAAAATATTGAAAAATCGGATATTTTGTGAATATTATCCCCCCCACTCGCCCCCTCCCCGTGCGAATTTTGGTACTCTGGTAAAATCATGTACAACTCGGAAGTTATTTGAGTAAAAAAAAGAAACACGCAAATCGGTTGGAAATTGAGGCCTGGGCAGAGTTTACAAGATTATGCACGCAAACGCACGTTTTTTAAGCATTAACCCCCCTTTCCCCCTCTTAAAAAGCAAAATCCAAAATTCCGGCGCCGTAGTGCACAACTAGATAGTATTCCGCGACGAACAAAAAAAGAACCAGGAAAATCGGTTGAGAACTAAGGCCTGTGCAGAGTACACAAGATTTTGTTACACACACACACATACACACATACACCTACACACACACACACACACAGACATACACCTATGGTTTTTTTTTCGCGGATTTGGATTCAGAATGGTCTAAAACGGATTACTGTGTGGTTATTTTTTTTTCTGTTGAGTGTTGTCCAACTTCACCCCAGATCGATCGCATAAGGACGCCCAAGTCTTACTGTGGGACGTCCTAAAAACGTCTGCCAAGTGGGTGTGGCACATACCTTCCTCGTATCCATAATCCGATTATATAGATGATCCGATGCATAGTTGTTAATCTCGAAACACCAATCTTTAAGTAACTTTCACTACCCTCATAGGGGACCATCTACACGCTAATCTGGACAATCCTAGAAAGTTTCATCAAAATCGGATGAAAAATGTAAGTGAGTACCTAGTAAGAATCTGCGGGTTTGAGCACAGTGTCAAAGGTTTAAGATGTGATTGGATCAAAAAATTACCTAGCTTGGCTGGGAATCGAACCCGGGACTCCTGGATGGTAGTCCGATGCGCTACGTCTGAGCTATTGAGGTGAGCTGGTGAGGATATGAGATTCTCACGTCACACATGTGAAATTACGCGAGTAAAGAATGGGGAATTTGCCTCACATTTTTTTTTTTTTTTTTTTTTTTTCGAATGAGGGTTTGTTTTTATGGAATAAAACCATAGTGAGCTGCTCGAAAACGCATCCAAAAAAATTAGAGAATTTAAGGAAGATGGAAATTTTAAATGTGGTGGCAATGTGTAAGAGGCAGCCATGTTTGAAACGTGACGGATATTCTACCAATCTGACTTCAAAGGAGGTTCTGTGGCGCTTACCACAGAAGCGGAACATACACGAACTTTTACCTTCCGAGTAGTGCGCACAAGAGTGCGCCACGAACTGGCAGGAAGAACCCAGACACGAAAGTGACCAAAAGAAACTATATTTCTCACTTTTTTACAATACGAATCTATCTACTAGTTTATCAAGCATTATTATTCTTCATCTTCTCTTATTTAGTTTCAAGATTTGAATCACATTATTCGAGTAGCCATTTCACTGGATCGTTTTGTGTGGCGGTGCTAGAACTCTGTCTGTTGTCGTTGTTTTCGCGTCGTTTTTTTTTTTTTTTCGTATGACGTCAACAATATTCCTCGATTTTCGCGGTGTTTTGTAACAGAGGTTCACTTGTTTAGTCATTTTCTCCTACGGTAATTTTTTCCCGTTGGTTATTCCTAGTGTTAAACGTTATTCTAGGGCCCTATAATAGGATTTGAGTTGAAATTCCAGAATCTAAAATTGAGGCAAATTCCCCAATGGGAGGGCGACAAATGCACGGCTGTTACAAGGATTTCACGTTTGCGCATGCGTAGATGCTACTGTAAATTTTAAGGCTTCGATTTTCATTGGGGACCATCTACAACCTAATCCGCGTAATCCCTGAAAATGTCATCGAAATCTGGTAGAAAATTTGGAAGTTATGGCCGTTACAAGGAATTCACGTTTGTGCATGCGCAGAGGCTACTGTAAATTTTAAGGCCTTAATTTCATTGGGAACCATCTAAACACTAATCTGTAACATCCCTGAAAATTTCATCGAAATCGGATGGAAAATGTAGAAGTTATGGCCGTTACAAGGAATTCACGTTTGCGCATGCGCAGTCGCTTCTATCTGTCCGGGGATGATGATTTCATAGGGGACCGTCTGGACACCAACCCGCACAATCCCTGAAAATTTCATAGAAATCGGACAATAACTTCGTATAGTTATGCCCGTTACAAGGATTTCATGACAGACGGACAGACACACAGACACGGAACCAAAATTGTTCGGAAAGTTCTGAAACGCAAAAAGTGAGTGAACATTTTGATTTTGGAGAACTTTTTTTTCATCCTTGAAAAGTGAAAACGAAGCTTCCACTACCTCGGTAGACTCGGAAGCAATAGCAATAAACAGTTTTGTCGACCCATGCGCACACCCCATTCGGACTGTGACTCCATAACTATGCCCGTTGCATGGATTTGCCGACTAAACAAGAAAGGGCTTGTTTTTTCCAATTCACATGAGTGAAAAACAATACTTAATAAACTTGGAAGCAACAAACAAAGTTGCGCCCATCCATCTTCCACAAATGTATTCATTTTTTATTTTCAGAAAAACTTAAATTTAACAAAACTATCATTGGCGTTCTTGAAGATCGTAGAGTAGACATTTCTTGAAGAAACTATTGAGTTTAGTGTAATACGCCATTATTTTAGGAATTGTGCACTGGTGAAAATTTTTTCTGCGTTTTCCTCAAAATTCCGTTTTTGGACATAGCGCCTTTGTGCTTTTTTTTTTTTTATTAATAAAAGCTATGACTCCACGGTACTCTGTGCTATCACTTCAGAAGTTATTTTAATACATTCCAGGCACTAATCATTTGCTACGAAAACTCAATCCTAACATTAACGATTAATTTAAAACTACTCTAACGCATTTTTCACTTTTAAATTTGTAATGACTCACACTTGTAACTACGTAGTTCTTAAATAAAGGTCGAGGGAAACCCTGAGTGACTCACACCATGCAAGGTGGGTAAGGTGAGGTACGGGGAACAGTGACATCAGTTGACGTCACCTTTTTCCACCCTCTCCTTACCTTGTCAAGACCATATAAAAGGAGGACTCAGGGCTTCCCTTTCATGCACTCGTCTTCGAAAACTCGACTTGTTTATTTCTCAATCTACCTCGCCTCTTCTCTGAAGCCCACAGTTCATCAGAGGGTCTCGGTATGCGATAAAGCTCAGGCTTCTGCTCCCATTTACCCTAGTCGTCGTCTGCCTCCAACTAGGTATAGGTAAATGTGGTGCATCCCCCGGGTCGGCGAGCAATCGCGCCTAGGAATGTATCCGAGCTGGCGATCTTAACTCTTGCCGAAATCGATAATGATAATATTCATATATTTTGCTTTTCGGAAACTTGGCATGAAAACAGTAATTCCATTAAACCCTCGATGCTATCTGAGGACTATGTTAGTTTCGATTCGCCAGCCACCAGGGATAGCAAATTTGGTCGGGCGAGCGGTGGTCTGATCATCTTCATGAAGAAGTCACTTGCGGATGCTTGCTCTGTATTCGACATAACGAAATTTTGGATCATATTGAGAATTACTCTAGCTGATGTTACGCTCGTGTTGGGGGTCTTCTACTTCAGCCCATCTCTGGCCGATGACACAGTGATCAGTATATTGGGAGATTCATTGTATGACATGTCGGAGTCCTTACCGCCAGACGCGGTGTGGGTGCTGGGAGGGGACTGGAACGCCAGATTGGGGACGTTGGGGGAGCTGGAAAGGGACCTGATATCGGGATCTTGCCTCAGGAGTAACAGAGAATCTCGAGATAGCACTATCAACCAAAGAGGAAGAAAGCTAGTGGAGCTATGTGAGGAACACGGACTCATGGTCTGTAATGGTCGGTCGCCTTCTGACACCCCGGCGAATCATACTTACATAGGTGGTGGTGGAGCCAGTGTGATAGATCTTGTGTTGATAAATGTGAGTGGCATCGATGTTTTCGTCGATATGATGGTCGAGGACTTTTCCCATCTGTCTGACCATTTGCCATGCACTGTAATTTTGGGCCTTGATGTAGTTACAGTTGCTCTGGAAGGGTCGGTGCCTCCCACAGACAACAGACGATTTTATAAGGTAAAGGATCGGACACTGTTGAAGAGGTTCCAAGAGGAGCTGGCCTCTTTGAACCCATTCTTCGGGGTGTGTCTGACGGCAGAAGGGTCTTACAATAGGTTTGTGGAAATGATCGAAGATGCAGGAGCTAAGACTGGCTTATTAAGAAATGGATTAGACGGACAGCGAAAGGCAAATTTCTTTCATCAACCTTGGTACACAGCAGAGTGCAAAGCAGCCAAATACCTTACAAGAAAAGCATATAGAAAATTTAGAAGGAAGGGATACCCAGATTCCCTCAGGACGGAATATCTGAGCCGCAGAAAAGAGTACAATCGCATCAAAAAGAAGGCAAGTAAGGACTACGCAAGAGAATCACGTGACGCTATCAACAGTAGCAAGAACCCTGCCGAATTTTGGACTGCAATAAGACATTTGAGGAGAAGGAAGACTAGCAGCAACCCAATACCGCTGTCCGAATGGAAGTTGCACTTCAGGAACGTATATGGGGGAAGCCGGGTTGTGTCGACCGGGGAAAGGCGGAATAGCTTTCAGGAGGGAGTTTTGAGGGATCAGCCACCATTCGAGAACTCTCCTTTAGATCGCCAAATCAGTGAGGCTGAATTTAACCAAGTCTTGAGTAAAGTTAAGGCAGGGAAAGCCCCAGGGATAGACTCTATTCCTAATGAAGTTCTGAAAACGCTACCACACAACTGGAGAAATAGTCTTTTAAGGATTTACAATGAAGTACTGGACACTGGGCAGGTACCTACTGCGTGGGGGAATGTGAAAATGCACCTATTGTACAAAAAAGGTGATAAGCTGAATCCTGCCAATTATCGTGGCCTTGCCCTCATAAATACCTCCGTCAAGCTCTTCACTGGGATATTGGCTGACAGACTCTCATCCTGGATAGAGACTAACAATATACTCCCTGATGAACAGGCGGGCTTTCGAGCTGGACGATCATGTGCTGACCAGGTGTTCTGTTTGCATTCCATCGCAAGCATGGTGAGAATGAAGAAAAACCAATCCCTGGTAACAATCATGATTGATTTCTGCCGAGCATTTGACTCAGTTAACCATAGTCTGCTCTGGGAGAAACTATTGAGGCAAGGAATCAGCCATAAGTTCGTTGGGGTGCTGAGATCACTATATAAAGAGGCTAACTTTGTCGTGAAGCCACAATTGGGGGCAGAGAGCTTCACCCAGCCAGTTGTGGAGGGAGTGCTGCAGGGGGACTCACTTTCCCCCAAGCTCTTTATTTTGTTCCTTGCGGACCTCGAGGCCTACCTGAGGGGTCGTGGCTGTCACGGTGTCCCGTTTGCAGGTCGGGAGCTGATGGCTCTGTTGTTTGCTGATGATGTGGCCATTTTAGCTGATTCACTTCCTGATGCCCAAAAGAAAGTTGATGCCCTGATGGATTACTGCAAGGAGAACCAGCTGACAATAAACTCTAAAAAATCCAACATTCTGGTTTTTGATAAAGGAGGACGAGCCGCCAGAAGAAGAAAAGTCATGTGTGGTGATGAGGAGATCAGGCCGGTCCCTTCCTTTCAGTATCTCGGTGTGACGTTTTGTAGAACCGGGAAGTTCAATCAAAATAAAGAGAGAATGATCAAAAAGGCAAGAACGGCTATTGGGTGTACCAGAGATATTCTCTGCCGAGGGAAAGTGGACTCTTGGGATGCCAAATTTAAACTCTTTGACACCCTTGTGGCATCAGTTCTGCTATATGCAGCGGAAGTATGGGGACTTTGGTATTTGGAAGACATCGAGGTCGTGCAGATGTTATTTCTCAAAAGCACTCTCTGTCTATCTCGAGGAGTTCCTGGGCACTTCCTGCGACTTGAGATGGATCGCCTTCCGCTAAAAGTCGGTGTGCTCGAGCGTGCTTTGGGCTTCTTATCAAGAATTCTTAAAATGGGCGAAAATAGATGGCCAAAGTTATGTCTCCGAGAACTCGTAGCATACCACAACAACCCTAGGAACTCAATAGAATTTAACTGGGTAACGAGGCTCGATCACATATGCCAGTCCGTTGGTGTCAAGGTAGCTTGGGACAGCCTTACGTATGAAACCTTCCAGATTGACCGGCAAAACATCATGACAGGCTACAGGAACCATTGCAGGAGCGCTGATATCCAGCGGACTTGGAACTCCAAGTACAACTCGCTGTTCCGAAACATGCTGGACTATGACAGGAGACAGGGGTATCTGGAGAAGGCAGGGAACGTTCATCGAGAACGATTAATTGCACAATTGAGGCTAGCAACGACCAACAGGGATATGGGTAGGATTAAATTCTACCACAGACGTAACAGGTACGAGCTCGCCAACAGTGAAAATTGCACAACCTGTAACCTCATGGCCCCTGAAACCCTATCTCATTTTCTGCTGGTTTGCCCACTTTACAGCCCATATAGATCATTCTATCTGGGAAGATACATTCTCAATCGGCAGGGGGAAGCAGCGGAATCGGTTCTCAGTTCCCTCCTCGAGACGGGAGATGACAGGAGGAAGATTGGTGACCTGTACCAATATACGCTGAGATCTCTCATGCTGCGAGCGTTCGCGAACGGTGATCTCTAGAGGAACTCTATCCGACGAACTCTGTTCTCAGAAAAATGTATTAAAAACTAGTGTCCACGCAATTTTAATGGAAATTTTCTGTTTACATATTACTATAATTTCTTATCAATATTCCTGCACATATATCAAAAAACAGAAAACAATACAGAAAATCTAAATTGTTAACTGCATACATACATGTACTTATAATTTTTCTTTTTTTCACTTTTATTCTTGTTGCTCTCACTATATTTTGTTGAATGCAGATAATGGATCGTTAGAAGAGAAAGTTTAATTTATATATGTAACGAACTCCATTGTAACAATCATGTAATGATTACTACAAATAAATTGATTTGATTTGATTGATCTTAACTCTTGCACACGGTCTGCGGTTACCCGCGCCGGGCATCGAGTGTTGTCCCGTCCTTTGTCTTCGTTGAGTAGGAACCAATCAAATCGACAAACCGAAGGAAGCCGATCGCCTTCACGCTCCGACACGCAGTTATAACATTGGTGACCCCGACGTGATAATGTTTTTTTAAGCATTAACCCCCCCTTACCCCCCTTAAAAGGCAAAATTCAAAATTCCGGCGACGTAGTGCACAACTAGATAGTTTTCCGCGTCGAACAAAAAAAATTCCATTCATGCAGCATGAATTAATGAGAGAATTTTCAAAGAAATCTTTCAGTTGAAGGTATGGTTAAGAAAAAGAACAATGGTGTTGAAATTTCTTTTAGAAAGTTTTTTTTACACGATTCTTGGTTTTTAGTATGGCATACTAACATACTGTATGCACAGGGTATGCTTTGAAGATGTTAGGAGTCCATGTTCACGTTCTTCTAGACTCGGCTATTGTTGGTTTTTCAGTGAAAATGTTTTTCCGAAAAAGTCCATTCTAAAAATTTTGAGGCCATTTCCTTGAAAATTCGCTAAAGAACCACGAAAATCGGTTGAGAACAAAGGCCTGTGCAGAGTACACATATTTTCAATAATGAACCTTTGGAATCGACCAAGAAAGAAATTTTTTTTTAACACCCCCTCAAAATTTGATTGTTTACGTTTCAAGGTACGTAGAATCCAAAAAGCGAATAAAAATTTGGCCGTCCGTCCGCCGTACGCGGCACTTTCCCCACTTAGCATTGACCGATTTCGATGAAATTTGGTATGTAGGCTCGATTTGGGGTCTAGTTGTGCCCCGAAGATTTTGCTTGATGTTGATCACTTCTAAGGGTTGAAAAATGAGGTTTGAAATTTTGAAAACGCCCTAACTCAAACAATTTTGATATGAAGGTATTGTTTTCCTTCAATTTAAGATAGTATAGATTTGTTAGAGATTAACTACTACCCATCAGATCATCTAAACAATCGGGTTATGAATACGAGGGAGCTATGTGCCACACCCACTCAGCTAACTTTTTCTTTACCAACCTGCTTGCATACCTTTTTAGTACTAAGCGGATGAACAATTGTACTCGAGTGACTGCAAGTTAGGACTCTATTTTGAATATTTGTTTAAATAAAATATAAAGACGATTTCAATCAAATGCGGCTTTTTGTGTGAGTATCAATCTTTGTTATTCTGAAAGGAGCAATTTGTCATTTTAGAGGCTCTTGCGATGACAAAATGATGATTTTGGGTATTGTGTAAAATTTACTCCACGCTACCTTCAAAGGCCTGCGGAATAGCGCTTCTTTTCTAGGGTTAACCCTAAATGGACCATAGTGTCATTGGTGTCACCAAAAACATATTAAGAATTCTACAACCGACCGGAAAATCACCGGAGTAACTTGATTTTAATTATAATAAATTTCAAATTTAATAGACAGAGTTTTTTTTTTTTTTTTAGGACAGAATTTTTGTTTTATTATTTTCAATAATGATCCTTTGGAATCTAACAAGAAAATTTTTTTAACCCCCCCCCCCCCCCTCAAAATTTGTTGGTTTACGTTTCAAGGTACGTAGAATCCAAAAATCTAATAAAACGCTGCAAATTATTACACAATGGTTTATTATTTTTCTATAGATTGTCTGCAAAGCGACTAACCAACCAACATGAAGAAAAATATCGATCGCATTTCGGTCAGCTAACATTTGAACGGAGATTAGGCCTCTTTTGCGATTCACACTCGTGTTTCTGATTTATCTTAAGTCCAACCCTTAACTTCTCGTAGTGAGTGAACTCTTTGTTCTACAGAGCTCCGCGTGGTCTCAAAAAATTCTAAAAATTCTACAGAATCTTAAATTGAAGGAAAAACAATACCTTTATATCGAAATGTTTTGAGTTGAGGCGTTTTCAAAATTTGAAAATTCATTTTGTAACCCTGCAAAATGATAAGTGACCTACATCAACCAAAAGCTTCGGGGCACAACTAGACCCCAAATGGAGCCTACATACCAAATTTCATCAAAATCGGTCAATGCTAAGTGGGGCAAGTGCCGCGTACGGCGGACGGACGGCCAAATTTTTATTCGATTTTTGGATTCTACGTACCTTGAAACGTAAACCATCAAATTTTGGGGGGTGTTAAATTTTTTTCTTGGTCGATTCCAAAGGTTCATTGTTGAAAATAATAAACCTAAATTTTGATACAAAGGTATTGTTTTACCTTCAATTTAAGATTCTGTAGAATTTTTAGAATTTTTTGAGACCACGCGGAGCTCTGTAGAACAAAGAGTTCACTCACTACGAGAAGTTAAGGGTTGGACTTAAGATAAATCAGAAACACGAGTGTGAATCGCAAAAGAGGCCTAATCTCCGTTCAAATTTTAGCTGGCCGAAATGCGATCGATGTTTTTCTTCATTTCGGATGGTCGGTGGCTTTGCAGACCAGTGATCTATAGAAAAATAATAAACCATTGTGTAATAATTTGCAGCGTTTTGGATTCTACGTACCTTGAAATGTAAACCAACAAATTTTGAGGTTAAAAAATGTTTTTCTTGGTCGATTCCAAAGGTTCATTTTTGAACATAACCAAAACTCCGCTCTGTCCATCAATTATAAATTATAAATATAGTTTTGGTACTCAGGTGATACCTTCAGGCAGCGGTGGGGTACCTAAGATGTTTTTGGTGACACTAGTGACACCATGGTCCAATTAGGGTTAAGGACTCCGCCATGGGGTCTGGCAGTGCAGGAGGCAGACCCACTTATCACCACCGAACACCACTGAACACCACCGAAGTTCCAAAATCAGCGGATGCCCACCTAAATACCTGCAGGTCGCCACTTGGTTCCATCTGGTCCGCGGATTCGCACCCTCCTTCTTGAGGATCCTGCGAAAAGTCTTGAGGGGGGGAGGGAGGCTCAGAGCAGATCCTGCGGAATGTGTCCCTGCCCCCCCCCCCCCCCCCCCGCGACGATCTGTCGGTGAATGGACGGGCGTGCGGTGGCGATAGGAGCCGCCCAGCTGCTGATAACGGTATAACTCGAACCTAAAGGTGAGTGAGGTTGGTTGGCGCTCCGTGAAAGTATGTTATAGCACCACCAGCCTTGTCTCTCCTCCTCCTCCCCTCCCTCCCCCCCACCACCGCCGTCCCCCCCGCGCTTCCAATCATTGTGAAAACTTTTCCTTGGATATTTTTCTTAGTCTGTATTATACAGAAAGTGCGCCCCCTCCCCCGCCCGTCACGTTCTCTCTCTCTCGCTCCCACGGACCTCCCCTGTCCTCCCCCTCTCACCGTCGCCCTTCTTCTCCGTCTCGATGTGCCGTGTGCCACTAAGGTTCGACTCCGGTTCGGGCGGTTCAACCTTAGTAGCCCCAGTGAGAGTCCGTTCGCTTCTTCCGACTTACTAGTATAATAGAGCGCGTAGAAATTTACATTGAATAGTCACACAGTGCTCCCGGGAAACTTGGAGGGGCCTATCAGGCGTGTCAGTGTGTCCTAGTGTGTGTCACCCCTCCCACCACCTGGCAACCCCTCAGTCACCCCTTAGTGTCCTAGTGTGTACGATGCCCTGATACGATGATAACGGGAGGAACCGGCGGGAACGCTCGCCGTTCGAATGATCAAGTGCGACAAAAGTGCGACAAGTGCTCCTTAAGTCTCCTTCATGTTGGTGCCCTCAAACTGGATTAATCTCGCGACGTCTCTTCCACAGGACCTGCCTCATCATGGTAGGGTACTACGACCCCCCCAACCCCCTCCTCAAAGGAACTCTTTCCAGGTAACTTCAATCAACATCAATTGATTTCCAAACTTGTAATTCACATCCCACGAAATTTCAAAAAAACCGAACTTTCCACCTTCTTAACTCGAAATCCCCATCAGTTGCCGAGTTTCCAGAATTTGAATAAAATCGATGATCTTAGTGATCTACGAAGTTTCAGCAGGTTCCAGAAGGTGACCTTTCAGGTACTCGAGAAGGGCGTTACGACTCAAAAGTGACATCAAAATCACTTGCTTTCCCTCCGGTCACTTTCTCTGTTGCTGTGCCATCGACAGAAGGAGACCATATTGCGTCTGCACTCGAGACGCGATAAGCAGCCCTTCGAGTCGTAACGCCTTTCGAAAGAACCTCAAAGTGATACTTAGGAATTTTCGGAACGCGATTTTCGGAACTCGATCGGTGCGGACTTGAAATGGCAGATTGAGGGCTTCAAGGGCAGCAGTACTGCGTCGGTTCCCCGTAACCTCCAGTTCAAAAAGGATAAGGATGAATGCATGCTTTCACTTCTCGTCTCCGATGGGAGAAACGTACCGTTCGAAATCTTCCAGCCACCTCAGTCGGAATTCCGTCTGGAATTATCGCTTTTTCGAGTAAATTCTTGGACATCACCTTGAAGGTGGATCTTACGTTTTCCGATAGAAGGAATCGCGGTTCAGGCTGACGAAAGTACGAGTGAAATGACGACAGAAGGAATTTTCTCGGTGATGAAATTAGAAATTATCCTAAAAATCTTCTATTGAGGGGGTCTCATTCGATCGTCGTTCGTTCCTCGTTCCGGGTCAGTATTTCGCGAAATTGAAGAGGCAACAACTTAAAACGTTGTACTCAAATTAGAAATTTTAAAGAATTTTTCTAATTCATTAGTGCACGGCCCTAGGGAATTGACAAACTGAAATATTGCCGCTGGAATCATCAAAATCAAACAATAATTGCCAGAGAAAAAAAAACGCTGCAAATTATTACACAATGGTTTATTATTTTTGTATATAGATCACTCGTCTGCAAAGCCACCAACCATCCAACATGAAGGAAAACATCGATCGCATTTCGGTCAGCCAAAATTTTAACGGAGATTAGCCTCTTTTGCGATTCACACTCGTGTTTCTGTCCTGCAGGGCTCCGCGTGGTCTCAAAAAATTCTAAAAATTCTATACTATCTTAAATTGATGGGAAAACAATACTTTTATATCAACATTTTGAAAGTTAGGGCGTTTTCAAAATTTCAAACCTTATTTTTGGTTTATTATTTTCAATAATGAACCTTTGGAATCGACCAAGAAACCTTTTTTTTAAACACCCCCCGAAATTTGTTGGTTTACGTTTCAAGATAAGTAGAATCCAAAAATGTAATAAAAATTTGTCCGCCGTCCGCGGCACTTTCCCCTCAGCATTGACCGAAATTTGGTATGTAGGCTCCATTTGGGGTCTAGTTGTGCCCCGAAGATTTTGGTTGATGTAGGTCACTTCTAAGGGTCAAAAAATGAATTTTGAAATTTTGAAAACGCCCTAACTCAAAAAATTTCGATGTAAAGGTATTGTGTTTCCTTCAATTTAAGATTTTATAGAATTTTCAGCATTTTTTGGGACCACGCGGAGCCCTGTAGGACAAACCGTTTGCTCCCTACGAGAATTTAAGGGTTTTACGTACGATAAATCAGAAACACGAGTGTGAATCGCAAAAGAGGCCTAATCTCCGTTCAAATGGTAGCTGACCGAAATGCGATCGATATTTTTCTTCATGTTGGATGGTTGATGGCTTTGCAGACGAGTGATCTATATAGAAAAATAATGAACCATTGTGTAATGATTTGCAGCGTTTTCAACCCTTAAAAGTGACGTACATCAACCAAAATCTTCGGAGCACAACTAGACCCCAAATGGAGCCTACATACCAAATTTCATCAAAATCGGTCAATGCTAAGTGGGGCAAGTGCCGCGGACGGCGGACGGACGGAAAATTTTTTTATTCGATTTTCTGCGTATACCTTGAAAAGCAATGAGATTCCCACAACCTGTGAAGGTTCGTCAGGAAATAATAAATTCTTGGTGATATTGATTCGTGGTGGTTCATCTTATATCAATCACGAACATAATTTTATCAACTCATTGAGTAGTTTCGAGGAAGCAAAGTTCGCCACCCAGTTGGCAAATATTTCTATTTGTAAAATACTGATCACCTCACCTGTGATACGCCTATCTTATAAGTCTTCAGAGACTCCTTCCAATAGTCTGTTTTTTGCCATAAACTTCTCCGCATTTCAGAGGTCACCTAGAACAGTTCTTTTTCCAATTCTCAAGCAACTAAGGAGTTTTCTTTCACACGGGCTTACACTTCGAATGTTTTATGGGAAATTAAGAAAAACTAATTTCATGGCGAAGGAAGCTGTCTAGGGTTCCCAAATTTTCCAAATAGTTTGTTAATGGATCTTCGGATTGTAAGACCAAATTTCGACGTTTTGACATGCTTTTTGAGGGAGACACGGCCAAATCTTATTTGGTTATAAACCCACTTGTTGAAAAACGATAGACAGAAGCCATTTTGAAAAAAAAGCAAATTATTACACAATGGTATATTTTTTTTTCTACATAGATCACTCGTCTGCAAGAACATGAAGAAAATATCGATCGCAGTGAAAATTAAGGCTTGAAATTTTGAAAACGCCCTAACTCGAAACATTTTTATATAAAGGTATTGTTTTTCTATCAATTTAAGATAGTATAGAATTTTTTGAGCCCACGCGGAGCTCTGTAGAACAAACCGTTCGCTCCCTACGAGAATTTGAGGGTTGGACGAACGATAAATCAGAAACACGAGTGTGAATCGCAAAAGAGGCCTAATCTCCGTTCAAATGTTAGCTGACCGAAATGCGATCGATGTTTTTCTTCATGTTGGTTGGTTGGTGGCAACAATGGCAAAGCCGTGTTCTTTGCAGACGTGTGATCTATACAGAAAAATAATAAACCTTTGTGTAATAATTTGCAGAGTTTTTAGCGTTAACCCCCCCCCTTTCACCCTCTTAAAAGGCAAAATTCGAAATTCCGGCGACGTAGTGCACAACTAGATAGTTTTCCGCGTCGAACAAAAAAATAACCCACAAAAATCGGTTGAGAACTAAGGCCTGGGCAGACGACACAAGATTTTGTCACACACACAGACATACACCTATGGTTTTTTCTCGCGGATTTGGATTCAGAATGGTGTAAAAACGGATTAGAGTGTGGTTATTTTTTTCTGTTGAGTGTTGTCCAACTTCCCTCCAGATCAATTGCATAACGACGTCCAAGTCTTACTGTGGGACTTCCGAAAAACACCCATAATCACCATCGTTTTGGTGAACAAGGAAGTCGGTCTCCATAGACAGCTAACAACCAAAAACCGTGAGTTGGTGGTTGGGGTTGAAATTTTCAAAAATGCCCTAGTAGGTAGTAGGTACCTATGGTTGGTAGGGAGGGATCTACACAGAAGGGTGATCTATACAGAAAATTATAAACCTTTGGGCAATGATTTGCAGCGTTTTTAGCAAGCTTTTAAAGCTAAAGGATACAAACCGTTCTGGAAGGACTACAACCTGTGAAGAGGCCTTGTCCGAAAGATTCAAAATCCGTGAAACAAAACGAAAAGTGTAAAAAATGGATATATGCCAGTTTGAAAGAAAACTCTCGAACTAGCTGTCCCTTTCATAGTTGAAAAAGTAAAGTAACATTTAAAAGCAGTCCTGCCTCGAATGAGACCAACCGCAGGTCTCTCTTTGTGACGTCAGACACCTTTATGAATGTAAGATCCCCTCTCAGCCCCGTTCTGTTGTTACTGCGTATCTGATAACTGAGAAACCTAAATTACAAACCTATTTTCCAACCCAGAACTGTAATATTCAAAATAGTTTAAATTATCTAAAATATTTTTGAAAGCCATGAGGTTGGTTTTGGAAGTATTTGCTCCTGAAAGCAGAAATCCTGTGAATTCCATTTAAATAGAAGGAACAATTTGAAACAAAGCTCAAAAAGTGGAAAAACTACCCAAATATTTTGATTTCTTCTTCTCTTCAGGAGGGTGAATACTTTTCCAATTCAACAGAAATTTCCACATTAAGGAATTTAAGCAGGTTTAACCTCTTCTATGTTGAAATAGAGCTTCAAAATGTTGATCTTCCATCTAGTGAGCCACCCTATACAGTCTAGTATTGTAAATGTTTCGTTATCTACCGTTTTATTTGTTGTAGTATGAAGCAGTATTGCGAAATTCAATTTTAGGTTGTTGAGATTAGGTTTTGATTGCGAAGGGTTATGGAGTTTGTAGGTAGAAATTGATTAGTTTTGGAGAGGTAACGGTCTATTGTTTGGTCCGTGGTTTATACTTCTTCTCAGGCTGTTAGATATCCTTGAAAATGATGGCTGAACCATAAAACATATCGTTTAAAACGTAGAGAAGATACGAGTAGATCAAACTTTATTCTAACAAGACGTTAAAAGAATGGATTTCCAACATTTCTTTTCACTTTTCAGGTAGATGGAGAAATGTAAAAATTTGTTAAGAACTGATTAGAAAAATAATCAACAATACGAGTAGGTAGTTATAAACATTTCCTGTGTGAACGTGAGGGTGTTTTTACGTACCGCAACCCACTTTCTTCCGTATTGCGATCGGCAGGAAACAAAACAACGAAATGTATTCACTTGGCCTCTTTAGGTCCTTGGAATCGAAGTCATGCGAGGGCTGTTTCCAAGGCACCAAAGTCGTATTGGGTACTGATTCCAATTTATCGAAGTCGTGGGTGGTGATTACAAATCAATAAAACCGGGTACTGACTCCAAGTCGTGTGCATGCAGATTCAAGGGAATCAAAGTCGTGGGCTCCGTTAGTATATTGAACAATCGTGTATTTTGTGAATATAATCCCCCACTCACCTCCTCCCCTGGCAAATTTCTATAGTCTGGTGAAGTGATGTGCAATTGGGAAGGAATTTGTGTAAGAAGTGCATTATTTTCAGTGAATAACCCCCCGTTCCTCCCTCTTAAACATAAGTTTCGAAATTCCAGTGACGTAGTGCACAACTAGATTTCTGCGCCGAACAAAAAACGCTGCAAATTATTATACAATGGTTTATTTTTTCTATATCATTCACTCGTCTGCAAAGCCACCAACCATCCAACATGAAGAAAAACATCGATCCCATTTCGGCCAGCTATTATTTGAACGGAGATTAGGCCTCTTGCGATTCACACGCGTGTTTCTGATTTATCGTACGTCCAACCCTTAAATTCTCGTAGGGAGCGAACGGTTTGTCCTACAGGGCTCCGCGTGGTCTCAAAAAATTCTAAAAATTCTATAGAATCTTAAATTGAAGGAAAAACAATACCTTTACATCGAAATTTTTTGAGTTAGGGCGTTTTCAAAATTTCAAAATTGATTTTGGAACCCTTACAAGTGACCTACATCAACCAAAATCTTCGGGGCACAACTAGACCCCAAATGGAGTGTACATATCAAATTTCATCAAAATCGGTCAATGCTAAGTGGGGAAAGTGCCGCGTACGGCGGACGGACGGCCAAATTTTTATTCGATTTTTGGATTCTACGTACCTTGAAACGTAAATCATCAAATTTTGAGAGGGTGTTGAACACTGTTTTTTCTTGGTCGATTCCTTGGTTCGTATCGTTTGCGCTTCCGAGTTTACCGAGGTAGTGGAAACATCGTTTAACTTTTCAAGGTTAAAAAAAATGTTCTTCAAAATCAAAATTTCCACTCGTATTTCTTTTATACCTTTCTGAACAATTTTGGTTTCTTGTCTGTGTGTGTGTGCCTGTCATGAAATCCTTGTCACGGGCAAACTATACGAAGTTATTGTCAGATTTCCAGGAAATTTTCAATAACTGAAATATATATGAAACTCGTTGACCCCGGATCGATGGTACCCGCTGCGCAAGCGCGAACGAAAAAATCTTGTCACAGCCATAACTTCCACATTTTCCACCCTAGTTCGAAGAAATCTTCACAGATAGTGCGAGTTGGCGTGTAGATGGTCATGAGGTAGTGCGAGGTGCTTAGAGATTGATGTTATGAGCTTCCCACTCTCGTTTTACGTTTTAGGCCTTCCTGAAAAATTTTGGTCCCGTGTCTGTCTGTGTCTGCATGCCTGACTTGAAATCCCTATAACGGGCAAAACTATACGAAGTTATTATCCGATTCCAGTGAAATGTTTAATGATTGTGTGGATTAGGGTGTAGATGGTCCCCTGCGAAAATCATCCAGATCCATGGTAGCCTCTGCGCGTACATAATTTATACATTTTTCATCTGAATTAGATGCAATTTTCAAGGATTGTTCAGATTTTCGTGCAGATGGTCCCTAATGAAAGTCATCGCCCCCGGAATGATAGTAGCCTCTGCACATGAGCTAACCTAAAATCCTAATAGCAGCCATAACTTCTACATCTTTCACTCGAATTCGACTACATTTTCAGGGATTGTGCGGGTTGGCGTGTAGATGGTCCCCTATGAGGGTAGTGCAAGGTACTTAGAGACTGATGTTTTGAGATTAGCTACAATGCATCGGGTTACGGATGCAAGGAAGCTATGTGCCACACAACACTTGGCTGACTTTATTTTTCTCCGTTGAGTGTTGTCCTCCCTCACCCCAGATTAATCTCATAACGACGCTCAAGTCTGACTGTGGGACGTTCTAAAATCGAGTGCATCTGTAATTTCACGTAATTTATTTCAAATATTCAACTTCCTCGATGAATCCAGCAAAACCATGAAGATGTTTCATTCATTATAATAAACACGTTATTTAGTATTTCCACTGAAAAATTATTAACATTACCAGATAAAATTAAAGGCAGCACTCATAGAAGTAGTCAATGTTGGTTGGGGTGATGGGTATCTGTCGAGAAAAGGGGCGATATTTGGGACATTCACCCTAACCCTGTTGATGGAGTCACCTGCTAAATTGGTTAGTTAACTAGTTCGGTTGAGCGTTATCAACGAGATAGATAAAACTAGAATATCGTTTAGCGTAGGACTCCTACTTGAAAACATTCTTCGCAATTTTAACCTTTAGCGATGCCACTTTTTCTCATTTTGAATTCTTCTGTCAATCATATGAATGGGTTTTCGAAGGTAGAATGCAGCACATTTTTAAGATCTGTGACACTCAAATTTTTATTTTGAGGCAAGCTACTGAAAAATTTGTAGAACATAATACCGATTTGCACGTATTGTTTATGTATTATCAACAAGCATTCGATGGTCTTAACAGAGTAGGGATAATGCACGCGTTAAAGGGAAACGGGATTCCTAAAAAGCTGATCAGGCTAATCGAAATTGCCCTTCAGGGAAGCACTTCGAGGGTTATGGTTGGTGCCCGCTGCGGGGAACCCTTTGAGGTAAGCTCGGGCGTCAAACAGGGAGATTCGCTGTCAGCCACACTGTTCAACCTAGCTCTGTATGAGGCTGCCAAGAATGCAGATAAGAAGGGAACAATTGTCGACAGAACATGGCAGATTCTGGCTTATGCCGATGACATTGCTTTATTGGGGCGAAGTCTTGATGCCCTGCAGGAGGCTTTTGTGGTTTTGCATGAAGGGGGAAAGCCAATGGGTCTGCGAATAAATTAAAGCAAAACTAAATACCTCAAGATATCTCCCCCGAGCCGTGTCCAGCGGGTGCCCAGAGGGGTGACGTTTGGTTCTTATAAGTGTGATGAAGTCAGGTTCTTCTCCTATCTGGGGAGCTTGGTCGAGAATAGAAACCAAGTACAGGATGAGATATGCTCACGAATAATGGCAGGCAGCCGAGCATTTTATGCCAATATAAAACTCTTCAAGAGCCGTGTGATCAACGAAGATGAGGCTATATAGATCCCTAGTGTGGTGGGAAGGATTGTAAGAAGGATCTATGGAGCGATCAGAGAGGGCCAAGATTGGAGAGCAAGACAGAATGCTGAAATTGATGAATTGTTAAAACATGAAGACATTGTCCGATTCATCAAAGCTGGCATCCAGTGGCTGGGACATGTCGACCGCATGCCGGTGGAGGCCTGCCCAAGAATGATGCTGCGAGCTAGGATGGAAACTAGAAGACGAAGAGGTCGTCCTCGGAGACGCTGGCTTGATGATGTCTTGAAGGACCTCCGGGTGGTGGGATTGCGGAGGACTCAGGCGGGTGACCATGCTCGGTGGCGGAAGGGAGTTCGGGAAGCCAGGGTCCACATCGGCCTGTAGTGCTGTGTCGTTAGTTAGTTAGACACTCTCGGGAGCCGCTGAAAATTCAACTGTTCTAGACGTTTCCCTATGAATTTCATCCACATTTTTGTTCAAACGGGATTTCTCCGAAACACCGATTTCTCACAATCTAAAACTACCCGATTTTCAATAGATTTAGGAGAAAGTTGAGAGTTAAGTTATTGTTGATTAGTTTTATCCCCAACCGATCAGTTTGAAACCCATAGCAAAGTCGAAATAATGCGAGATACTAGTAAATGTTTCCTATCGATTGTCAGTAATTCGAAAACTAATTGGCAAAGATAATCGTTAGGCTCAATGTTACGTGAATTTTAACTATCGATTGCATTGATTCACCTTTGAAATCTGTGTGACCGTAGACGAAGAGCCTGCCTCTCAACTTGGCGAATGATCGTAATATGTTTTAATCACATTTCCAAGTTGAATATTGGATAACTGCTGTTCCCGATGGTTATAGATATCCTAAATTGAATAGGTAGCAATTTCAATGTGACTACAACAGATATCGATCAAAACCCTCCACATCCAGGATGATTTTGTACAAAAATCCCTACTTCTACATTCACGTTTCAATCTTAAATTCACTGGATTCCCCAATTATTCAATTTGCTCTATTATGGTTTATTATTTTCAATAATAAACCCTTGGAATCGAACAAGAAAAAAAATTTTAAAACCCCCTCAAAATTTGATGGTTTACGTTTCAAGGTACGTAGAAACTAAAAATCGAATAAAAATTTGGCCGTCCGTCCGTCCGTACACGCGGCACTTTCCCCACTTAGTATTGACCGATTTTGATGAAATTTGGTATGTAGGCCCCATTTGTGGTCTAGTTGTGCCCCGAAGATTTTGGTTGATGTAGGTCACTTCTAAGGGTTCAAAAATTAATTTTGAAATTTTGAAAACGCCCTAACTCAAAAAATTTTGATATAAAGGTATTGTATTTCCTTCAATTTAAGATTCTATAGAATTTTTAGATTTTTTTGAGACCCCGCGGAGCCCTGTAGGACAAATCGTTCGCTCCCTACGAGAATTTAAGGGTTGGACGTACGATAAATCAGAAACACGAGTGTGAACCGCAAATAAGGCCTAATCTCCTTTCAAATGATAGCTAACCGAAATGCGATCGATGTTTTTCTTCATGTTGGATGGTCGGTGGCTTTGCCGACGAGTGAGCTATATAGAAAAATAATAAACCATTGTGTAATAATTTTAAGCGTTTTTCCTACTCATGTTGTGTTGTTTAATGCAAAATTAATCATGTATCCACATCTAGTTAACCCGCGAAAGTTTTGGTTAAAATTTTAAACAAAATTCAAAAAATACTCTCCTTGTCACCTCACCTTATAAATTACTCACACGTATTGTTGTTGTTTTCACTTTTCAAGGTTGAAAAGAAAAATGTTCTTCAAATTCTTCATATTTACTCTCTTACGACGTTTTAGGCTTTCCTGAACAATTTTGGTTCCGTGTCTGTCTGTAATGAAATCCCTTTAACGGGCAAAACTGTACGAAGTTATTGTCAGATTTCGATGAAATTTTGAGGGATCATGCGGGTTGGCGTGATGATGGTCCCCTATGAAAATCACCGCTCTCGGTTTCTTAGTAGCGCACGCGCAAACGTAAAACGTTGCAACAGCCATAACTTCTACATTTTCCACTCGAATTGGGTCAAATTTTCAAGGATTTTGCGGGTTGGCGTGTAATTGGGCCCCTATGGAAATCATGGCCCCCAAATAGACAGTAGCCCCTGCCTATGTTCGAACGTACAATCCTTGTAACAGCCATAACTTCTAAATTATGTTCTTCCGAATTTGATGCAATTTTCCAGGATTTTTCAAATTAGTGAGTAGATGGTCTCCTATAAAAATCATCGCCCCGGGACTGATAGCCTCTGCGAATGCGCAGCCGCGAATTTCCTTTTTTCGGGTGAGTCCTGGGCGTTCTCCCCATTATATTTGATTTATTTATTTATTTTGTTTTATGGCGTGCCCCCTCCGTCAGAGAGAACTTTAGTCTTTGAGGGGAGATTATTAAAAAAAACAGCCACTTTTGCATTTTCTATCAGAATTCGATGATCCTTGTAACGGACAAAACTATACGAAGTAATTGTGAGATTTCGATGAAAATTTCAGGGATTGTGCGGGTTGATGTGTAAAAGTGCAAGTGATTGATGTTTTGAGATTAACTACTGTGCATCGGATCCTCTGAAAATCGGGTTATGAATACGAGAAAGGTATGTGGCATAACCACTTGGCATACTTTTTCTCTAGTATACCTTACCAACATACCGTTTGCACAAGGTATGTTTTGAAGATGTTAAGAGTCCGCTTTCATGTTCTACTGTTCTCTATGAACTCATAGAGTTCCCACTCGGCTAATACATTTTGGGGTACAACGATTACACACTGGTTCTCATTTTTTATATATTTAAAATTATTGACAATTTTTAATTTCTGAAATTACATTTATTTGGCACTGAATCCGAATATACCGTATGATGCTATGATTATGATGGTAATGCCCCTATAAACCCTTCAGAGTTGTCCGAAATTCCTGGCTAACCAACTCGTCTTTTTGTTTGTTTAATATGAACATTTTGGCAAACACTTGGATTATCGTCCAGAGTGAATTATATTGTCCCACAAGATGCCGATTTTGCTCAAAATTTGAGTCCGTTAGGGATCTCATAGATATCAAACAAGCTATGAGGATATGAGGATGCTGCCACACCAACTTGGAAACGTTTCATTGCGGTATCTGACTTTTGTACATAATTCTTGGACCATCCGTCTATTGTCATCTCACCAGGGATCCTGTTGCTCTCAACTGATTCCAGAACGAGCCTCGGAGGTTGCCCAGACCTCCACTTTCACTGCACCGTTCCTTCTCCCCTTCTCTTCATACTCGAGTCCTGTTCACGATCATTTTTATTCAGTATAGTGTCATACTCTGATATCCAGCTATTGGAACGTTTTCAACGCCACAGTCATTGGCTGTGTGCAGGCACTATTTCTTCTTCTATCCTCCAGATTTCCCGTCTCAGCCCCGGATATGGTTGAGCTCAAGTGGGGCAACAGAGGATTACGTTGCTCACCCGACTGTAGAGCGAGTATAGGTATCATCTCAGGCCGAGTCGTTACCAACTTGGCTGATGGAACTGGTGACTAGCTAGTCTCAATGGAGAGGAACAATACCCACATGGTAGATTTGGTTGTAGCGTTGAATACTCGTTGGCATATTACAATGGGCATTTTCATCGCCGTCGTTGGAAATCTAACAGCTCTAAAACAGACAAGCAACACTCGAAGTATCTATAAAACGTCCAACTCGGATGGCAGTTTACCTTCCACACATCACAGCTCCGCGGAATTACTTTGTCAATGTGGAAACCGTGATGTTCTACTTGTAATTTCAAACAAATTTTCCATTAATATCACAGTTTATTGTAACTTGTCTCCGGTTCTCTGTGTCGTAACGTAATGGTTGAGGTCCGTTGTAATTAAATTTCGAATGTAATTGGTAATTTAAAATTACCATTTCAGCGTTTTGCTTCCGTGTCTACCAGGTAGGTGGTCGACCTTTTCAAGGTTCAGAAAAAATGTTCACCAAAATCAAAACTTCCACTCGCGTTTTACTTTTTCTGCCTTCCCGAACAATTTTGGTTTCTTGTCTGTTCATGTGTGTTCGTCATGAAATCCTTGTAATGAGCAAAACTATACAAAGTTCGACGAAAATTTCCAGAATTGTGCGGGTTGGCGCGTAGATGGTCCTCTATGAGCCAAGTACAAAGTACTTGGAGATAGATGTTTTGATATTAGCTCCTATGCATCGGATCATCTATACAATCGGGTTATGATTGTGAGAAAATAATGTGCCCACTTGGGAGACCTTTTTTTAAATCAAAATCTACTTAGCCGCAGCGGGCCCATGATTTTTTTGTTATAAAAAAAGCAGAAAACCTTCTTTTATCTTAAATAAATTCAGAATTATGCAAAATACAAACCTATTGTTACGTAATTCATGCATTCCAGGGGACGTACCATTGGATAAGCATTAGGTCAACTTGAACCAGTAGGTAAGCGTAAAACTGTTGTGTTCAATGTAATTTATTTAGTATTTTAAGCAAGAAATAGTGATCTCCCCCTCACCCTTATCCGCTGGATGGCATGGGAGCCTCGAATTTGAAGAGCATTTTAAAATCCACGACCTACGATACCCAACTTGCGAATTCGAATTGACCCCCCCCCCCCCCCCATGCAATAGTGCCAATCTGGCACCAAAGCGGTCATAAGTCGTAACGTTGAACTTCCATCCATTAGTTTTGGTAGGCAGTCCGTCGAAGTTCACATCCATATTATGTATTATGTTGTGTTATCCATATTATTGGGTTGTTGGGGTAGGGTAATAGAGGGTGTTTTTATCTCTTCGGAGCCCTTCTTATCCCTACCCAAGTCAAGGTCATGCGTCCCCGTCGCACAACCCGGGCCCCCTGGGATAAATAGAGGTGGTCCTATTAGGTTTCCCTGATGGACCCCTCTTGAAGTTCCAGGGGTGGCTGAATGACCCTCTGGCGATTAGGGAGGGGACCCCTGTCAACGGGTTCCCTGACCCTCCATAAATGAAGCGCCCCCCGTTATGGAAGACACCACAGAAATGCCTCATAACCCCCGCCAGCCCATTGGCTCGCGGGGTATTAGGGGAGACGCTCAGAGGCGCCCCAGGCAGGGGCGTCGGCCATCCTCACCCTCTTCCTCTTCCTCATCATCCCTACCCTCTTCCTCTTCCACAGCCTCTTTGAACCACCAGTGTGCCCATTGTGAGCGGGCGTTTACTACCAGGTCTGGCCTTGGTCTCCACATCAGACGGAAGCATCCTGTAGCTGCTAATGCTGCTATTGATATTGAACGAATACAGCACAGGTATGCTTCCGAGGAGTTGCGCAGGATGGCGGCAGATGAGGCGGTGGCTGTGCGCAATGGGGTACGTAATATTAATGTTTATCTGAATGAACGTTTTCCCACGCGCACAGTCATTGCCATCAAGAACATTCGCCTGAAGCCCCACTATAAGCAGCTTGTCCAGGAAGCTATCCTGGCAAATAGCAGTGGGGCTTCTCCCGCATCTCCTATTGCTGATGTGGAGCAGCAGCCTGCCATTCAGTATCCCTCCCCCGGGACCTCCGGTCTTCTTGCCGATCTGAAGACCGAAGTCTTGAGGCTTGGGGGGCAGGTAGGTCGTATTGAAGGCTATGAAAGCACCTACCTGCAGGATCTGGTGAGGCGGGCTGCTGAAGGGCTGGATAACCTGGAAGATGAGGTTGCAGCCTATTTAGGGAGAATCTTCCCGCAGGTTGGGGATGTGACCGTGGCGCGGCACCAGGGGGGACCTCCTCCCAGAGTGGTGTTGCATGGAGGTCGCAGAGCAGCTAAACAAGCGAGACGGCGGGAGTACCACCGGGTTCAGAGTTTGTGGAGGAAGCATCCGGCGCGTGTGGCTGCGGAGGTACTGGAGGAGCCTGGGGAAAATCAAGTTCAACCCCCTCTCCAGGAGTTTGTGGATTTCTGGGAACCACTTTTGAGTGCTCCCAGTCACGACCCTGGGGAGCGTGTGGTTCCCCCAGTCTCCACCAGGGATTCCTTGCGCAGCATCTTGTGCTCGCCGGTGCTACTTGACGAGGCACACAAGTGCCGTGTCAAGAACTCCACATCTGCTGGACCCGATGGTGTTTCTGCCCGACGCTGGAATAAAGCACCAAAGACGATTAAGCTGCTCATCCTCAACCTGCTCCTCCTTGCGGGAAGACCCCCGAAAGCGTTAACCCGTACCCGTACCGTGTTTATCCCCAAGAAAGGGGGAAGTGGGCCTGGAGGCTATCGACCGATCTCTGTGTCCTCGGTAGTCTTCCGCCACTTCCAAAAAGTACTGGCATCTCGCCTCCAGGTGGCTGGTGTCATTGGTGATGTCCAGAGAGCGTTTCGGCCAGCGGATGGCACAGCGGAGAACCTTACAGTTCTCCAATCTGTCATTTCGCTGGCCCGTATTAAACGCCGGCAACTCCACCTCGCCGCTCTGGACGTCGCTAAGGCCTTTGACACAGTCAGCCACCTTGCCCTGACCGATTGCCTTCGTGGTGTCGGGGCCCCATCTCGGTTAGTCGAGTATGTGGCCTGTCTGTACCAGGAAGGCGTGACGGTCCTCGAGGCAGGAGGTGAGGTATCAGGGGATATACGAATCGGGCGTGGGGTACGCCAGGGGGATCCCCTATCACCACTCCTCTTCAACCTGGTTGTGGATACGGCCTTGGGTAAGCTGCCCACTGAAGTAGGGTTTGATCTCGCCCCTGGGGTGCGAGTAGGAGCATTGGCATTTGCCGATGATGTTATCCTACTCGCAGAAACCTGTGAGGGCTTGCAGATCGCCCTCAATGCATTTGCTAAGCAGCTAGCCAGGTGTGGACTTGTGGTTAACCCCGATAAGTGTGGGTCGGTCTCCTTGGTCCCGTCGGGTCGCCAACATAAGGTGAAAGTTGTGGATGGGGGTTTTGTCATAGGACAATCCCCCATTCCATCTCGATCCGTGTTGGAGGTTTGGCGGTACCTTGGAGTCGACTTCATGGGGGTGTCCACTATTACTGCCAGCCGTGTGGACCTTGGTAGAGCGCTAGCTCGCGTTACCAAGGCTCCATTGAAGCCACAGCAGAAGCTGCGCCTCCTCCGCACGTACTTACTGCCGAAGCTAACCTATGGGTTAGTCTTTGGCAGGCTTACGGCGGGGAGGCTGCAACAATTGGATCGAGAAGTTCACTCTGCTGTGCGCTCTTGGCTGAGGTTCCCACCTGGTGTCCCAAGTGCCTATATTCATGCACCGGTCAAATCCGGTGGGCTTGGCATTGTGTCTCTCTCGGCATGTATCCCTTCACTGCGCCGCCGGCGCCTGCTAGCCCTTCAAGGGTCGAGCTGGGAGGTCGCCCGTGCGGCTGCTGATCTTGATTTTGTCAGGCAGCAGTTAGCATGGTGCGACCGAGCAACACCATCTGCTCCAAAACCCAGTTCGTCTGCTGAGTTCGCTGCTGCGCTGCATGAATCGGTAGATGGTGAAGAACTCCGACAGTGCTCCGAAAGCCTTGTCTCATCCCAATGGGTAGATTGGGCTTCGGAGGGCATTGGGGCCCGTGACTACCGACACTTCCACGCCATCCGCGTGGCATCTTTGCCAACTGCGGTGCGGTGTTCGAGAGGTAGTCGCGGGACAACGCTACCCCTTTGCCATGCCTGTCGGAGTGGAAATGAACACCTGTATCATGTGGTGCAGCAGTGTCCACGAACTCATGGGGGCCGCATCCTACGTCATGATGCGGTCGCCAAGCAGATAGCAGGTGCTTTGTCATCTAGCGGCTGGGATGTTGAGAGAGAGAGATTGTATCACATGCCAAGTGACCAGGGTAAGAAGCCCGACATTGTTGCCGTCAAGCCCGACCAGTCTTGCATTATCCTGGATGTCCAAGTTGTCAATGGCAGCTTGGACATGGAGCAGACTTGGCGGGCCAAGATAAGGAAATATGACACAAATGATTTACGGCAAGCAGTGTCGGAGCTAAAAGGAGTGGCACCCGACAACATCAGGGTGATGGCTGCAACCTTGTCATGGCGCGGTGTGTGGTGCGGGAAAAGTGCCACGGAGTTGCGCGAGTTGGGCATCTCAGTAGGCGTACTCCGTGGTATCACCACCCGTGTCCTGCTCGGCTCATATTTGAACTGGTGGTCGTTTTATAGAGGCACTTCCCTTCATCCTTCTCTCCCACCCCCACTTTCCTCATCTTCCCTTATCCCTAGGGCCGGCGTCGGGTGAGTCCTGGGCGTCCTCCCCATTATATTTGATTTATTTATTTATTTTCTTTAATGGCGTGCCCCCTCCGTCACCAAAGACAATTTGTCTTGAGGGGAGTTCGGAAAAAAAAAAAAAAAAAAAATGAAACACACAAAAACCCACGAAATATGCGGTTTATGGTGAACAGGCACCATGGTGGCACCACTATTAGTTCCATGGTGGTACAGAGAATAATTCAAGAAAATCCGGTGGTATATTGAGAATGTTTCCTCAATTTCAATGCTTGGGTACAATTAGTAGGCAATAACGAAACCGCAATCTTGAAAAATCGGATATTTTGTGAATATCATCCCCTCACTCACCCTCTCGCCGTTCTAACTGTGCCTGAGCAGAGTATACTCAAGATTTTGTCACACACACACATACATACACACACATGCACCTATGGTTTTTTTCACGAATTTGGATTCAGAATGGTCTAAAACGGATTAGTACGTGGTTTTTTTCTGTTGAGTCTTACTGTGGGACGTCTTAAAACTGAACATTCCGCCTGTCATTCTGATTTCACGCCTACCATTCCTTGTAACGGACAAAACTTCGATGGAATTTGCAAGGATTCTGCAAGTGAGGGTGTAGAATTAGTCCCCTATGAGTTGCATTGCCGCATGAAGGAGCTTCTGCGCATGCGCAAATAATGTGTTTTTTCTACCTAATCGTACAAAGGATTTAGGGACTGACGTTTTGACCATCCACCATGATCGAGAGTTGGATCAACTGTAGCCACTCCACTAGTGCAAACTTAAAATTCATGTCGTACAGATTCGAAAGTTCACAAATTTTCATTCTAATCCTAAGGAACTTTTTGGAATGGTTAATAAGTTGTCCCCTATCCGTTGTAACTAGATTAATTCATATCCATTGAATATGCACAAACGCAAAAATACCCTCAAAAATTATGTTTCTCTCTTGTTGTCCGGTTTTGTTCAAACTAGGGATGTAGTGCCTCACCCACATGGCAGACGTTTCTGGGTCGATACAGAAATTGGGAAGGATGATGAGTGTAGAAGTGCTTATACTTCAACATACCGAATACTAACTCTAAAACCTCACGTAGTTTCCTTATCAGTTGTTTAAAAACGACTCCTCTCATCCTCAACGGGCTCTGTTTGCATCAACAATGTTGTTTGTGAACGGAAAATCGAAAACCAAAATATTTTTGCTTTTAATGGAAAATCTAAACAACTACCTACGCATTGCCAATAAAGCGAGTAAACAAAAATGTCTACGTTAGGGCATGCTGTATAACGACGCAATATTACAGCCGCTACGATACAAATCATGCTTGTATTTTTTTCAAACTAGTATACAAGTTCATGCTGTTTTATGCATTCACACTTCCGTGATGACTTCCGTGATGATTCACGGGTTTCATGATGCTATTAAGTTGTTGGAAGTGTTCTTGTATACTGTTATAGTATGGTACAATAATAATATTATGCAACTATGTTGTCATGCAGTAACATAATCCATCATTATTTATTTTTCACTGACTTTCCAAAGCGCCGTAGGCGCGAAGGACTCTTTTCGATTGTCATGGGACCATATTTTTTTAATTTAAAAAAAAAAATTTATGGTTGGACATCTTGTTTTTTTTCTATTTGAGTACCAATCTGCCTGATTCTTATTGAAATGGGTTCTACAGTTTCCATTGTAGTCCCGTTCCAGACGGATTTCATTTTGCTTTGTTGAAAGTGTCGAAAATTAATGAAATGGTTAAAAAAACGTGTTGAATTCGGGAAGATTGTTCCGTATTCACGTTACTTCCCCTGTAACTTCCCATTGACGAACTTGTGTATATTCAAATTGAAGGTCCTTTAAAATGAGATCTCCATGAAGGGGTTCCGATAACCGAAAATGAGGGGGGAAACAGATCCATACTGAATGCATATTGTGGAATCTGATTGAAAAACTGCGGGGAACTAATTTTAAGAATAAATGAAGGACCAAAGCAAAAATAATTAAATAATAAATTGTAACAACATAATAATAAATTAAACACTTTTAAACAAAAATCCGATGCGAATTATTTCACAAAGGTATATTATTTTTCTATAAGATCACTGGCCTACAAAGCTACAGCTTTGCCATTGTCAATACCTACCGACCATATGCTTCACAATCAAGTTTATTTTGAAAGAATGAACGCTTTACACTCAATTCGAAGAAATAAAGAGTTGTGGGTGCCTTCATTAGGAAATTAGATTACTGGTTGCTAAGGACGTAAAACTGAGTACAACCCGAAAAAATGAACGATGATCGCAATTTTGGTCAATTGCTATAGGCAATAACGATTAGGCCTCATTTGCTATACACACTCGTGTTTTTGATTTATCGTAATTCCAACTCAAAGAGAGCAAACGGTTTGTCCTGCAGAGCTGTGGGTCAGCTGGTCTCATTCGATTCTGAAAATTCAATTTTTTTTAAATTGGTGAAAAACAGTACCTTTATATCAAACGTTTTTTACCTAGGGTGTTTTGAAAAATTCTGCCCTTATTTTTCAGCCTTTAAAAGAGACTGACAGCAACCAAAAGCTTTGGGTCACAACTAGACCCCAAATGGAGCCCATATACCGAATTTCATCAAAATCGGCCCAAGGTAACTAAAAAAAGTGCATTGTACGACGAACGGCCGAAACAATTTTTATTCGATTTTCAGATTCAAAGTATACCTCGGAACGTAAACTAACAAATTTCAAGGGAGAGTTGAAAATATTTTATTCTTGGTAAATTCCGAAGGTTCATTATTGTAATCGATAAACATGAAAGACGACAAGTATTCGGCTTTTCCATTAAATGCGCCTTAGGATACCTGGAAATACTATATTTTGGATACAAAAAACCATCAATGAAGGCGTTATTCGAGACTACAGGTGAAAATTACTATTTGAAGTATATGAACATTATGTGGGATTAGTATGGAATAGTAAAATTGCTAATGAGGGTGCTATTGACGGTTGGTCCTAGAGAGCTCTGGGTGGTCTCATTCGATTATAAAATGCTGCAAATTATTACACAAAGGTTTTTTTTTTCTAAATAGATCACTCGTAGACATTGAAGTAATAAATGCGTGCCAAAACTATTAGGTAGCACGTCACTGCTATCGTCACTTTTTTTTCGTTTGACTCAGATAACTTCCGAGTTGCACATTATTTCACCAGAGTATCAAAATTGGCATCGGGAGGGGGCGAGGGGGGATAACATTCACAAAATATCCGATTGTTGAATATTTCGGTTGCTCCATAATTTACTAAAGGGGGAAAATTCTCAATGTACCTCTGGATGTTCATGAATTATTTTTTTTTACCACCATGAAACTAATTAGTGGTGCTGTTCACCTTGAATTCGGATGTGAACTTTGACGGACTGCCTACCAAAACTAACAGATAAAAGTTCAACGTTATGACGTATGACCGCTTGCTTTGGTGGCGTCTGGCACATTGGTGTTGTGGGGTGTGGGGGGGGGGGGGGGCACTCGCATTCGCCTGTTGGATCGTGGATTTAAAAATGCTCTTCAAATTCGAGGCTCCCATGCCACTAGAAATGTTATGGTGGATAAAGGTGAGAGGGAGACCGCTATTTCTTGCTTAAAATACTAAATAAATTACATTGAGTGAAACAGTTTTATCGCTTACTCTAATGCCTAATGCCAATTTAAAATTGTTAATTTTAAATTGTTGTCCAACGGGACAACAATATGTTTGTTTAAAAAGTTGTTATCCTATTTTATATATATAACTTTAGAAAGTAAACTTTAGACCGCTCATTCGAAGAGTCTCCTTCTAAAATATTGTATCACTGGTTTCCACACCAAAAACCACAAACATTTCAGACCTCCAAAAATTATTGATTAATAACTGAACTCGATTTTATTTACTTTTTCCTTTAACATTTTTTTTCTTAAAACTAATTGCCATCTAATTTCATGCGATTAAATTATGCTGCACACCTAATTTGGCAGATGTTTCTATAAGATGGTACCATTTCTCATTTAATTCTGAAGGTTGTTCAGTATCCATTACATTGAATCGAAAACCCGATCGACTTCGATCGTTTCAGCAGTCGCTCACTAATAGCCGCCTGATAGAATAGTTTCTATTATTATTGGTACACTTAAACTACCATTTTATGCGAGCCATTTGTTCCCGCTGTAATGTCGTTGGTTCGTTCCAATGAGCGCATGCGCAGGCCTAATAACATCTCTAGACGTTTCGCTTTTCCCAGACGCCGATGAGACACTCAGCGGAAACAACAGGTGGAATGCAAAGTGTCCCGAACAATACGACGTGAAAGTTATTTTCTTCCTCTTTCATTTTTAACGTTTTCCTTTTGAGTTGTCTTTGCTTTCTGCTCAAAAAAGTGAAATAAATGTCTACATGTATAAGGATTCAAGATATTTGTATTTAGACTTATTTAATAAGATAATGTGGGCTGATTGGTAATAATAATAGTTTTCTCCTACAATATTATTGGAACTACTGGATTTGTGTAGGCAGCAGACATAGCAGACGCATAGTAAGGTTCTACTGATGGATCGGAGTTCACTAATTTAATAATAATCACAAGTTGCTATTTACATAATTTCAAGTTGTTACCAAAATATACGTGATATTCCACAACTTTGAACTATAATTATGATTTTGATAATGGAAGGAGGAGAGGGAGTGGGAGACACCTCTTCCGGCCAGGGAACGTAAATTGCGTCACACATTCTCTTGACTTGAATCAAGTTGGATAGTGGCACCTACACTAAACTGGAATTTGTTGTTAAAATACATCAGACACTTTTCAACCTGCAATGCCTTCGGTTCTGATATTAAAACTGAGCTCAATCTCGATATCAAATGGCTTTTCTATTCTCGACCCCTGGGAAATCGAGTTGTTTTCGTGACAATATTGCAGTAAAGTGACGTTATTTCGAGTCTCCTCAATGAATTTCATCGTGACTCATCTGTATTTTACGCGAACGGTTCTACACAGCTCTGGTTGGTTTCAATAAATTCTAAAAATGCGAGAATATTTTTAATTGATGAGAAAAACACACTTTTCTATCGAAAGTTTTCAAACCTGAGACAAATTTAAGAAGTTATTACCAATTTACAACAGGACCCCGCAAACAAAATTCCATTTATGTTGGTCAATTTTTTCTAATTAGATTTTTGGATTCTACATAACATGAAACATAGTAAATCAAGTTTTAAAGGGGTTGAGAAATTCGTTTTATACCAAATATTCAATATTGAATGTAATGAAAGAAAAATCCACGAGAATTCCTAACTGTCTGACTGTGCTCAAAGTTTGTTTTAGTTGGGCCTCTATAAACTTTACTACATACCTAATAAATAACATTCAACGAAATTCTTCCAAAATCCACTGCTGATTACTTACTTAGTACCTACGTTCAAACTTGGAGGTTACAGATGAAAATTGATGTGCTTGTGATCCTTTAACTATAGTAATTGGACTATCTGAGGTAAGGATCTATGGTATCCAGAATCATAGTATGGATCAAGATGATAGTTGAGAAGGGACTTGTTCGTGATACCTTATCCGTCGTTTTGCTTCAGGGTCCTCCAAGGTAGGTGAAGCATTGTTTTCACTTTTCAAGGTTGAGAAAAAAATGTTCTCCAAAATCAAAATTTCCTCTCCCGTTTTACGTTTTAGGCTTTCCTGAACAATTTTGGTTCTATGCCTGTCTATCTGTTGGTGTGTCTGTTATGAAATCCTTGTAACGGGCAAAACCATATGAAGTTTTGCCCGATATCGATGAAATTTCCAGAGATTGTGCTGATTGGCGTGTAGATAGTCCCTTATGATAACTATGACCCTCGGATTGATAGTAGCCTCTGCGCCTTGTATCAGCCATGTCTTCTATTTTTTCCAGATCCGAATTATCCGAATCAGCCATTTAACTTCCTATAATGATACAATGTCTATAGAAAACCCATCAGAGCTAAAAACAAGTAAAATCGCAAATGCATGGGAACCTGAAAACCCTTGGGGAGGAGGCGGAGGATGTAACGGGCGCTTTGACGTCACGACCCGCCGTGGCCCACTTTCAACACTCTCAGCTCTCATTCCTTTCCGTATAATACCTACTCATGATCTTCGGAGTGAAGGCTAATTAGTTTCCACTGGATTCCACACAAAGGACCGATGTAATCCTTGAGATCCCCAATAAGGGGTTGTAGAACCACCCTAAGAATCTCAAGTGTATTGCCCAGCGTTTCCCGAAGTCGCACATGTCCGAAAACTGTCCAGGTCTGTGGGCTTATTGGCAAAAACATTGGTCCATCTGATGACAAAGGACCAGGCTTGGGATCCGATGACATCCCCAAGGAACCCCTTGTATGTGGTGCTTACGAGAATCGTAAGTATGTTCAGGCAAAATCCAGATCAAATTATATCCGCTGCAGGATGTGTAAGAGATATTTGTACTAAGGATAAAATCACCTCATAGGATGCATAGAGGGCTCTTTTGCTCCCTAGTGGAATCAGTAGTTCTGTTTGACGGAGAAGCCTAGGGGCCGTAGTGCGGCAATGACTTTGAAGTGGTTCAAGTCCGGTTTTTGAAGTCCGTACTTTGGCTCCTTTGAAATACGCCAAATCACTTTTTAAGAATTGAAACTGACTTCCCTATCATCATGGTGATTACATAAATATATAAAGGTGATAAAATACTATGGTAGATAAGAGAAAAAGGGGGGAGATAGGTGGCCAAAAATCTGCCTTCGGGTTTTGACAGAAACCCACTCACACTCTGGAAATAACTCAAATTATAACTGGTTTTCAAAAGTCCACGAACCTCTCACGACGATGGGATTGCTTGGTCTAATCGATCTCGGAATGGAGACAAACGTGAGTTGAGCTATCTTTCAAATCATTGAGACGGTCTGAAACTACTATTGGTGTCAAGATATTGAGGTTGTGCTCATTGCAAGATTCAACCTCTACTTTAGAGTGGTGGTCGAAACTTGAGAAGAGATTACGCAAATCTGATTAGCTTACGGAAAGAAAATTAAGTTTTTTTCAAAAGTTTTGCTCATGTTCTGAATCCGGCCCAAAACTGTTATGTATTCAATCTGCTAGATTACGAGGAACTGGTGCACTTTTGGTTTATTATTTTCAATAATGAACCTTTGGAATCGACCAAGAAAAAAAAAATTTTAACACCCCCTCAAAATTTGATGGTTTACGTTTCAAGGTACGTAGAATCCAAAAATTGAATAAAAATTTGGCCGTCCGTCCGCCGTACGCGGCACTTTTGCCACTTAGCATTGACCGATTTTGATGAAATTTGGTATGTAGGCTCCATTTGGGGTCTAGTTGTGCCCCGAAGCTTTTGGTTGATGTAGGTCACTTCTAAGGGTTCCAAAATCAATTTTGAAATTTTGAAAACGCCCTAACTCAAAAAATTTCGATATAAAGGTATTGTTTTCCCTTCAATTTAAGATTCTATAGAATTTTTAGAATTTTTTGAGAACACGCGGAGCTCTGTAGGACTAACCGTTCGCTCCCTACAAAAATTTAAGGGTTTATATTGAAATATATATATAAATCAAAACACGAGTGTGAATCGCAAAAGAGGCCTAATCTCCGTTCAAATTATAGCTGACCGAAATGCAATCGATGGTTGGTGATTTTGATTTTTTTTTTTTTTTCTTCTCTTTATATTGGATGGTTGGTGATTTTGTAGACGAGTGATCTATATAGAAAAATAATAAACCATTGTGTAATAATTTTCAGCGTTTTTTTTAAATGTCCGATTTCCGAGCCATGTAGAAAGCTCAAAAACCGCACCAAAAGCAAACCAAATACCTAGCCAAATAGTTTAAGACTTAGTGATAAAAAGCTTGATGGTTTATTATTTTCAATTATGAAGTGAATCGATCAAGAAAAAAATATTAACACCCCCTTTCGAATATGATGGCTTATGTTTGGAATGGTGCGTAGAATCCAAAAATCTAATAAAAAAGAATCCCGTGGGTCTGTCTTTTATGAAATCCTATTTACGGGCAACACTATACGAAGTTATTGTCCGATTTCGATGACATTTTCAGGGATTGTGCGGGTTGGCGTTTAGATGATCCTCTATGAAAATAGTAGCCTCTGAGCATGCGCAAACATAGAATCCCTGTAACAGCCATAACTTCTACATTTTTCATCCGAATTTGATGAAATTTTCTGGGATTGTTTAGATTGGCGTGCAGATGGCACCCTATTAGGATAGTGCAAGGCACTTAGAGATTGATGGTTTGAGCAAATTTGGTTTTCAACACCTGTTCCATAGTTTTATCACGCAATTAGTGAGATATTTTGACGTTCAAACATTCTCATTATGAAAGGAAAGCTACTTCTCCGTCAGTCGCTACCAGTAAGAATGAAATTAAAGTTAATTCTATTCTCACAGGACCCCACGTGACCTTGGCTGTATCCGCTCTTGGATGCTGTCATATTGTCACCCCGAGGAACATGAATGTTATCATGGTGCCACCACATTGAACTCATCAACCTAGTTATCAAAACTTACTTGTCGGTAGTAAGCAACGTGTTTCGATATCACAACCTCGTCGATTTTGAAAATGCGAAACGTCTTATGTTTTTAACGTTGTATTTAATAGCTTTTCCATAGACTAATCCATAATGAGCACTTTTCGTCGTTGGAACATTCTCATTATCAAAGGAAAGCTACTTCCCCGTCAGTCCCCCCCCCGCGACCTCAGCCATCTCTCTCGCTGTCTCCATATCTCTATCTCTTGCTTCTCGTCAAGATAATATTATTGGCCGGGCGGTGAGGAGAACTCCGTGTACAAGATAAAACCCAGCTCTCGAGTCAGTATGACTCAATCTGTCGGAGTCTCAGCGTGTCGGGCTCCGTTCTACCTTGATCTATTTGGTTTTCGCGTTGTGACGTCTCGGTTGTGTACGTCTTTGCCGCCGCGATCAAAAGACTCCCTCCAAAAAAAAAAAAAACCGCCATACCTTCTCCCCTTGAAAAAACTTTAAAAAACCGTCCCGACGAACGCGGTTCCAACCGTTGCTCTAGAATGGGTCAGGATTGTGCGGAAAATGTCACTCTGAGTCGACGCCGTTATCAAGATTTTCCCCAAACAGGACGTCAGTGAACGAGGTAGGTTCCATTTAGCTCGCTTTATCTCTCTTATGATACAAATAATAGTTGTCTATTTTACACTCAATAACTTATCAGAATTTTATTTTGTTGTCGCTTCTCCCCTACGTAATGTTGCACTTCGAAAACATCTGCTGGTAGCAATGACGGGTATCACGTATATTCCCGGTGTGTATGTGTGGGTTATTGAGGATATAACTTACGAATATCCGGTAAAAATCGATAATTTATAGTTGACAGCAAGTTTTCTAAAGAAATGTCATTTTTATAAATGTTTAAAAACAATCTATTCTGGATCATTCAAGAACGATTCCTTTTCATAAGTAAGCACTCAATCCAGGTTCGATCTAAAATGAGCAACAATAGCACCAAAATGTCAATCATAACAGAGAAATTCCATTCATACAGCATAGGTTAATGAGCGAATTATAAAATAAAACTTTCACTTAAAGCTATGTTTAAAAAAAGTCTGCCAAGTGGGTGTGGCACGTAGCTTCCTTCTATGCATTACACGATTACATAGATGATCCGATGCATGGTAGCTAATCTCAAAACATCAATCTCTAAGTACATTGCACTGCCCCCACAGGGGACAATCAACGACCCAATCCGTACAATCCCAGTGAATTTCATCGAAATCAGACGGAAAGTGTTGAAGTTATGGTAGTGACAAGGAAATTCAAGTTTGCGCATGCGCAGTGGCCACTATCAGTCCGAGAGCAATGCTTTTCATAAGAGACCATCTACACCTCAATCCGCGTAATCCCTGAAAATGCCATTGAAATCTGATGGGAAATGTAAAAGTTATGGCTATTACAAGGAAATTCACGTTCGCGCAAGCGCAGTGGCTAATATCAGTTTGAGGGCAATTATTTTCATGGAGCACTATCAACAGTCCAATCCTCAAAATCCCTGAGAATATCATTGAAATTGGATGGAAAATGTTGAAGTTATGGCTGTTACTAGGAATTCACGTTTGCGCATGTGCAGTGGCTACAACCAGTTCGAGGGCAATGATTTTCATACGGGATCATCTAAATTCCAATCCGCATAATCCCTAAAAATTTCATCAAATTCGAACGATAAATTTGTATAGTTTTGCCCGTTTCAACGATTTCATGGCAGACGCACACACGACTGACAGGAAGGAACCAAAATTGTTCAGGAAGGCCTTAGACATAAAAAAAAAGAAAATTTTGATTTTGGAGAACTTTTTCTTTCAACCTTGAAAAGTGAAAACAAAGCTTCCGCTACCTTGGTAGACTCGGAAGCAAAAACAATGGTATTGGCTTATGGTATGCTTTGAGATAAGTTTTATATCGTAATAGTACCAAAACATGGTGCTCACTATTTCTGAAAGGTAACAACTTAGTCAATTATGAACGGTTGAGCTAACAATTGGTACCTGGGTGGGTAAGTTAGGTTCGTATGAAATTAGGTTTGAGATAATTAATATTATGGTTTTTGGTAGGTCAATTGCAGAGAAATGAGAGTAATTGACTCTATAATTGATAGCTTTAAATTAATTTTATACTAATTAATGTTTATATTAATTAATATCAATTAATTTTATATCATTTGATGGATAATTCGATTTTGCTGCGATACTAAAAATTTGGAGTCCATTTCAATAGCGTAATTTTCTTTGACAATTCGCTAAAATTCACTGTAGTGCTTCTCTTCACTCTCTCATGTGGGTAATGAAGCGTTGCTCGTGAGGTTGGATGACCTGATTGAATGTCATAAAAAACCAAGTATCATAGAATATACGGTAAAAATAAGAATACAACTCTGCTCTGAGAGAGCAGTCAGCCTTGTGGGTGAGACACATATCTAGCACGAATTGTTAAAATTATACAATCAACCCCTTGGTTAAAATTTTTTAAACTCGAAAAATATTCCCTTCGTCATCCTGAACTCACAGACTACTCACACCTATATTGTAGTAGTTGTTATTTTTGATTTTAAGTTCGATATTCACCATACCAACATACTGCGTGCACAAGGAATGTTTTGAAGATGTTAAGAGTCCATGTTCATGTTCTACTTATCTCAACGAACTCATTGCATTTTTGGGTACTGTGAAGTTATTGAACAGTTCAATAACTTAGAGTTACTCTAATAATATAAAGTAAGAGTGAATGTACTAAACCATTTGGGAGTAAACTGATAGAATGATCTTCATTATTGATTAGAACATCCAATAATTAAACGTATGACCGCAAAAACATCTGGTCCAGGTAATAATAATTGTAATTGCCTACCACATCCTCCCCTTAGAGGTTCAGACGTTCTGGTGGGCGTCGTGTTCGTTGAGGTCTGCTGCCTGGACCTGGGTATGGAGTGTTGGATTGTGTCTGGCTGATTGGTGGTTCATCTTCTCTAGGCAGTTGCACCAGATGTAATTGGTTTTTGTCGATCAGTGCAACCTCCACTAGTTCCAACAAGGTAGGATCTAGGAGATACCTCCTTCTTGACGATGCCTTGTTGCTTCAAATCACGCACGTAAACAGGTTCTCCCACCCTGGGATCGGTCTTTTCCTTCACAGCTCCGTGTCTTCGTCGAAGTACTGATTTTGCTTCTCTCGAATTTTTCAAGTTGTATGGGTGTTTTGGTTCTAGGTTACCTAATGTAACGAGTACCACGGTCCTGAGACGGCGCCCCATGAGAAGCACAGAAGGAGACATCCGTTCTTCAGAGGGCTTGAATTGTAGACAAGAAGTCCGAATATTATATTTTCGCTTTTCATAAGGATATTCTTAGCTGTGTGAACTGCTGATTCTGCCATTTGACTGAGGAAAGTGTGGGCTGCTGGTTACAGTCTGGAAGCCCCACGACTTGGCAAATGCTCTGAACTCCTCAGAATCAAATTGAGGGCCATCGTCTGATACAACAATACGAGTGACTCCCTGCTGGCTGAAGAGTCTCTGGAGAACGGATATCGCAGCTGCTGAAGATGTTGTGTTGAGCTTTTGCACTTCCGAAACCGTGAAAAGTAGTCCATTACTACCAAGAAAACATCACGGTTATTTAGTTGCATAAGGTCACAGCCAATAATAAACCATGGAAATGGAGTTGGTAGTAGAGGATCTTTTCTTGGAGTACGGTTGTGGTGCATTCGTAACAATCAGCGACCTTCTTTTCAATATTTTTCGAAATATCAGGCCACCATATGGTAACTTGAGCCAAACTTCGACATTTATTGACCCCCAAATGATCAGAATGTAGCTTTTCCAACATCTGAGATATCAGGCTTTGGGGAATTACAATTTTGTTCCCGAACAAAATGTTACATACCATTGCGGTATGTAAGCGATGTTCGATATTTGTAGAAAATTGATGCTTTTGGATCATCTCTTGAGTTTTTTCCAATTATTGTCGATATATAGAATTACTTTCTGAAGTGAGTTTTAGTCTTCCTTCGTCTTTTCAGCAAAATCTGTATGCAAAACATCAGAAACTGGTAATTTATTGTGAATAAAGTTTACGGAATTCTCAACAATCCGACAGTTAGATACCTCCTGTACCTCATGATTCAAATTACTCACTCTTGATAATGTATCAGGGACATAAAGGTTTTCCCCGAAACATGCGAGATTGTGTAATCGAATCTAAGCGGTCTCAGTCGAAACCGCTCAATGCGTGGAGACAAGACATGATTCGCTTTTGTACCTAAAAGTGATACCAAGGGTTTATGGTCAGTATGGAAAATTGCAACCTCTCACACGCCCATGAGTTGCTCGATGCTTCTTTTTTGATCTGAACATGATTGATTTCTGCAGTTAAGAGCCCGTGAGATGTAAACAATTGGTTGAAAATCATTGGAAACGTCAGACTTTTGTTCCAAAACCGCGCCTAAAGCACGAGACGACGAGTCACTATCTAATGACCATCCAAATATTATTTGTATCATTAGTTTACAGAAGTTGGGATGAAACAAGCTCTTTCTTCATAGTCTCAAAATTTGAGACTATGAATTATTATTATTATTATTATTGATTTCCAAATATCACATCCTCGTGCTTGGACAATAAAGACATTTAATGTCCTTTATTGTCAGTTTAATGTCCTTATTGATGTAATTGATGTAATTATTGTGTTTAATGTCCTTTATTGATAATAAAGACATTTAATGTCTTTTGCTGTGTGCTGTTCCAAGTAAAATCGACCTTTGAAATCAGCAGTGCTTGGAGAGGATATGATATTTGGAAGAATTAGGAATGAACTCAGACAAGTACTTGTACGTGCCAAAGAATCTTTTTAATTCGGCTACATCTATAGGCGGAGGAAATTCGAAAATAGCTTTCACCTTGCGTCGATGGGGCCTTATTCCTTTATCACTGACTTCATGGCCTAGGAAAATTACAGATGTTTTAGCTATTTCGCTCTTTTCCTTGTTGAGAGTCACATTACATTTGTGTAGTTGTTTTAGTATATGCAACCGTTATCGTGTCCGTCAAGAGTATTACCAAAAATGAGAATATCATCCATTAAATTGGTGCATCCTTCAATACCAGTTAAACTTGACGTATACGCCACCAAAAGTGCTCAGTGGCTGAAAAAATCCCAAAGGGATGACGTCGAAAACGAAGTCGTCCAAATGGACTTATGAATGTCGTCAGATTTCTGGATTCATGACTCAATGGGATTTGCCAGAACCCCATGCGAGCATCTAACTTTGAGAAGAACTTTGCACGCCTAATAACGGCTAAAGCTTCCTCTGAGACGGTAAAATGTAGCGTTCCCTTATGATGTGTTCGTTGAGCTTCGTGAAGTCAACACAGGGGCTAACCTTCACGTTTAGGGACCACTACAATTGGTGGGTACCAATCTGTCGCCTCATCAACTCGTTCGATGGTTTCAAGTTCTTCCATTCGAGCGATTTCTTGTCTTACTTTCTCATACAAAGGAAGGGGAATTTGGCGAGGAACAGCAATTGCGTATGGGACCGCATCACCTTTCAATTTTATGTGGTGAGGGTCACTGTTAACAGACCTGGGTTTGAAACGAACAGACGTTTATACGTATACTCAAGCTGGTCCACTGAAGATAGAGAGTTGATTGAAATTCAATAAATCAAATGAAAGCAAGGAAAGTGGCTTTATTGCATTGCGCCCCAACAGAGGTTGTGTTAACTCTTTAAACATATATTTCTTCTTCACAGATTTTTCCCCGGTTGGAACGGAGTTGTGTTGAAAATTTACCGAGGCAGGTCAAGGGCGATCTTCCTGCGTGCTCAATCGTCCCTTTGTAAAAAATGAGTTTTGATTTGTAGGACATGTTATCCCAGCATGTTAGAGGGATGCACATCACATCCGCTCCTGTATCAAGTTATAAGTCTTTGGTTCACTTTTTAGCAGTAAACCTACTTTGAAAGGAGGTACAATATTTTCATGAATACAAAGAGTATGTAGTGCAATGGAATCGAAATAGGCTTCATTCGAACTCTGAACATCTTGAGAAACCTCGCCTACTTTCGCAGAATGCTCCCTTTTTCTACAAACGCTCTCCAAATAACCCACAATACAACAAAATGTGCACTTATGATTACGAGCTTTGCAATCTTCTAGCTTACGAAAATATGATTCCTCGCATCTAAAGCATTTGAAACGGCTTCTTGGTTTTGTAGGTCTATGGTAGGGTGTCTTTGACAAAGACAATGTTTCAACCCTGGAAGACAACGCTTGATGACAACAAATCGTATTTTTCCCGTCCTTGACGGACTCGTGAACTTTTATCTTAGCTATTGCAGGCTCTAAAGTTAAATTAGGATCCATTTAGAGGATTTTCAACAGGGTTTAGTCCCTAACATTAACGACTAATCGGTCTAGTAAAAGTTCGTCTTGTGTTGTCCGTACCAACGAACAGGTTTTGGTTTATTATTTTCAATAATGAACCTTTGGACTCGACCAAGAAAAAAAAATTTTAATACCCCCTCAAAATTTGATGGTTTACGTTTCAAGGTACGTAGAATCCAAAAATCGAATAAAAATTTGGCCGTCCGTCCGCCGTACGCCGCACTTTTGCCACTTAGCATTGACCGATTTTGATGAAATTTGGTATGTAGGCTCCATTTGGGGTCTAGTTGTGCCCCGAAGCTTTTGGTTGATGTAGGTCAATTCTAAGGGTTCCAAAATCAATTTTGAAATTTTGAAAACGTCCTAACTCAAAAAATGTCGATATAAAGGTATTGTTTTTCCTTCAATTTAAGATTCTATAGAATTTTTAAAATTTTTTGAGACCACGCGGAGCTCTGTAGGACAAACCGTTCGCTCCCAACGAAAATTTAAGGGTTTATATTGAAATATATATATATATAAATCAAAACACGAGTGTGAATCGCAAAAGAGGCCTAATCTCCGTTCAAATTAGAGCTGGCCGAAATGGAATCGATGGTTGGTGATTTTGATTTTTTTAAATTTTTTTTTTGAATTATTTTTTTTCACATTGGATGGTGTGATATGTAATATCACGGATGACCTTGAAGGATCGAGGTGACATGGTGAAGGGGGGACAGGTTTCTCTTCCCCAATGAGCCCTCAGAAAGTTAGGACGCCTCTCGCCGTCCGCTGATTTTGATTTATTTATTTATTTTTTTTCGATTTTTTGATTTTTAATTTTTTTTTTTTCATATTGGATGGTTGGTGATTTTGTAGACGAGTGATCTACATAGAAAAATAATAAACCATTGTGTAATAATTTGCAGCGTTTTTATCAACTTATGGACTGACGATGAAGCTCCTAGCACTTTCGTTTTCAAGCTGAGATCGCTTATTAAACTTTGCCCTCTCATACACGATGTTAGCATTTTTTCGTAAGATTTGTTGAACTTTCCAATGACTTGTTCAAAAAAAGGTTACTCTAAACCGAAAGACTCAAAGATGCTTACTTGGACCTCATCTTCTTCGTGAAGCAATCGGGAAGTGAGCCGGTACATTTCAAATTGTCTGCGCCAAGAGTTCTAGTCGAGCTCATCCTGGCTGATGTCAAAGGGAAACGGGAGGGACTAGAAGGGAAATCTGCTCCTTGGTGGACGTTGTTCCTCGCTATCAGCCCAAGTAGAAGCTGGTTCTCTTTGATGATTAAACGCATCATGATTAATGAAATTATTACACTTCTGACACCATGTGAAGTTATTGAACTCTAATAATATAAAGTAAGAGTGAATGTACCATTTGAGAAAAAACTTATAGAAAACTGTTTTATCATTGATTAGAACATCCAATAATTACACGTATGACTGAAAAAAAGTGTGGTCCAGGTAATAATAATTGTACTTAGGTAATAATAATTGTACCTACCACAGGTACAACGAGTATTCGCAGGTCTTCATTATTTATATAAATTGTTTACAAATACTTATGTCCATAATTTTTGAGTTTCCAAATACGTATGTCCATAATTTTTGAGTTTCCAATTTCTCAAATTGTACTTATGTCAGAAATTTGGTGCTAAATCCGAATATACCATATACCTATTACGACAATTATGATGGAAATGTACACAAAAGCCTTAAAAACACGTTGGGTTGTCCGAAATTCCTGGCTAACGAACGGAATGTCTTTTCGTTTGTTATTATGAACATTTTGGCAAAAACTTGAAATTTTTGCGGGACAAAATTACTCAATTTATCGTCCAGCTAGCGTCCAGAGTGACTCACACACGCGCAATAGTATTGTCTACGAAATTAGACTACCTAAATATTTGCAACACAATTATTGTTTAAAGAGGATCAAGAATATTCCATCAAATACACATTAGTACAAAAAATTGTAAAAGATAGAAGAATAGAATTTTTCATATGGTTTCCATCGGTACTAAAACTGTGGGAGCCACAGTTTACTGTAATACCCACATTTTCTTAAAAAACGTAAAAATTAAATTTTGATGTACTGCAAACAAATTTGCCAAAAATCAGGATGTCGTAATATTTTCAACATCGGTATGGTCAACAATAAATAACTCTAAGCGACTCTGAATCACAAGACACAAATATTTCTGAGGATATAACAATAAAAGAAATACTGTGAACACCACGCGCGTTCCAGCGAAATGCTTGTATGTAGATTAAATTCGGACAGGAGAGATCATTGATTGCAAAGAAGGTTTCTAAACTATATTTTTGTTCATCATCTCCTTTACCATTTGAAATAACGTTGGATTTTGGCGATCCAAAAGGTGGGTTATGTGACGTTCCACTGCAGCCGAGTGAATATTCTCACGAAGTACCGACTTATTAAAACTCGAAATGAGGAATTTCGGCATCAGTAGGTACTCCTACCAGCTCAAATATCCGAGCGGCCTCACCACTCCATCGGTGATAAATTAACAAGCGACGAGCGGGTGACTACTGATGGAGAAGAAAAGTGGAGATTTCGTCATTCGTATTGGAATCCGCGATCAACGTATTTTCTGACCGGAATCCTTTTTCAAGAAACAAACTTGTTTTCTGCCTTCCTAGCTTTGTCTCCAGTGAAGAGAACATCCTAAAGACGAGAAGTCGAGGAACTCCGCTATCACCTGAACAGACACCACCAGAACAGACAACACAAGAACAGACATCACCAGAACAAGACTGAAGCTGAGTATTCAACAACCTACCGAATTCTCAAAGACATTAATACTTCCTGATAATTCACTAGAATACAATTTACCATCGTTTAGTATTTTTCTCATTTCCATCGTAATATTTATATAGAGTGGGAATATCATTCGTAGTTAGACGTATCAAGTCTCCGATCGTCTGAGTTAATCTTTTTGACAGCTCGGGCAATGTCCCTAAGCTTAAAAACATAACAGTTAACCCAGGGGTATCCTGGGTCATTTTTAAATTTTAAAAATTAATGTTGTTGTGTTATTCCTAACAAAATTAAATAGCCGAGGAAGTGGCTCACGGTATAGAATGTAGTCGTTGAAACACTTACACGGACTGAAATGTATTCAAAACTTTCAAAGATGCTAACCAGGTATTCCAGAAAATCGGTTTTTGTAGACTGCTTTATGTACTGCTGATTATGTACAGCTCCCTTTAGCTTTTAGAAGGATTGAGACAAAGATAATCAATGTTTTCAGATTTTTCAATAATTGGAGGATGAAACTTATCAAAATAGTGAGGGACTTCGTTTTTAGGACGCCCCACAGTAATATGTACTTACGCGTCCTTATGCGATTAATCTAGGGTGAAGGAGTTTTAGACCGTTCTGAATCCAAATGCGCGAAAACACCATATGTGTGTGTCTGTGTGTGTATGTGACAAAATCTTGTGTACTCTGTCCAGGCTTTAATCTCCAACCGATTTGCGAGATTCTTTTTTTGTTCGACGCTGGATTCTATCTGGTTGTGCAACACGTCACCGAAATTTCCTAATTTTGCCTTTGAAGGGTGCAAGGATGGGGGGGGGGGGTTAAAGCTTGAAAACCGTATATTTTCGACCATAATCTTTTGTATTCTGCCCAGGCTTCCATTTCACATCGATTTGCGTGGTTATTTTTTTCAACGCTGAAATCTATCCAGTTGCCATCTATTTACGTCGCCAGAATTTCGAAAGTATTGTTTAATAAGGTGGAGGGGAGGGGGGATATTCACTGAAAAGAAGGTGCATTTTGACAATACCTTGATCAAGCAGCCCACTCCTCAATTTTCTACCACTTTCGTGTTTCTTTCTTGTTCGACACAGATTATTTCCCAGTTCCACGTTACCTACTTCATCAGCGTATCGAAATTAGCATGAGAGGTGGGAGAGTGGAGGATAATATTCACAAAATACCGTCGATTTTTCAATTTTGGTTGCTATTAAGGCTTACTAATGTAACCCAAATTTTTAAATTCAGCGAACATAATTTATATACCTCCGGTTTTTCATGAACTATACTTTGTGTCACAGTGGTACAAACCAGAAACTGCATATTGCGTAGGATTTTGGCTGCTCCACCTCGAATACAGATGTGATTTTCTACGGACCAAACCAAAATGACCTAGTACCACTGTGGTGCCTGGCTGGCACCTTTGGGCATTGTGGGGGGGGGGGGTCGAATTCGCATGTTGTTTATCGTGGATTATCGATTTTAAAATGCTGTTCGAATTCGGTACTCCAATGTCACTAGAAGTGTTATGGTGGATAAGGGTGAGGGGGAGGAGTTACATGTTGGGTAGCTTTTTATTGACGATTTCGGATTTCAAAATAAACAGTTTTGGGGCTCTCATAATCCTAAAAATGATATTTATGTTACTTCCCCAGCAGAATTCCACTGTGCAGTAGAAAACCAAATAAAAATCTTTTATCGTTTACCGGTTGATATTGAAAGAACTAATCTTTATCCAATGTGACGTCCCCTGGAATGCATGCATTACTATGCAATGTGTTTATTACTTTTTCAATCTTTCCTTCAAGAATGGATTTCGTCTTAAATAACAGCATTTCTCCTTTCTATTGGCATCAGGAATTCTAACTAGTGTCTATGCCTCTTGTATATTATCCTTATTATTAGCAAAAAACTTTTTTTTTGCAGTAGACTCAGGGTTTTTGCCCAAAAAAAAAATCCTGTAATTACTGGTAAAACAAATGTGTTTTGGTTATATTGGAGCTTTTAGAACACTCGGTCCAGTGCTCTTTTTTTTTTTTTTTTTGGCAGAGAGAAAAAACACTTTATTGGACATTGTAGAAGGAATGAAGGTGGACGAGGACTCCAGTAGTTGTCGAAATGGATTTGTCGAAAGTTCAAAATGAGTTGCCAAAAGTTCAAATTGGTATGCCAAAAGTTTGCCAAAAATTGAAATTGATTGAATTGAATCCTTTACGGGTCCGCCTGAAACTGCGTAACCATAGGGTTGTCGCGTTGATCAGTGCGACAGATAATACTACTAAGAATGAAGGATCAACACGAATGACACTTGAATCTAACTAACTACACAGCACTACAGGCCGATGTGGCCCTTGGCTTCCCGAACTCCCTTCCGCCACCGAGTACGGTCACCCGCCTGAGTCCTCCACAATCCCACAACCCGGGGGTCCTTCAAGACATCTTCATAAAATGCTCGGCTGCCTGCCATTATTCGTAAGCATATCTCATCCTGTACTTGATTGACCAGGCTCCCCAGATAGGTGAAGGACCTGACTTCATCAAACTTATAAGAACCAAACGTCACCCCTCTGGGCACCCGCCGGACACGGCTCGGGGGAGATATCTTGAGGTATTTAGTTTTGCTTTCATTTATTCGCAGACCCTTTGGCTTTCCCCCTTCATGCAAAACCACAAAAGCCTCCTGCAGGGCATCAAGACTTCGCCCCAATAAAGCAATGTCATCGGCATAAGCCAAAATCTACCTTGTTCTGTCGACAATTGTTCCCTTCTTATCTGCATTCTTGACAGCCTCATGCAGAGCTAGGTTGAACAGTGTGACTGACAGCGAATCTCTCTGTTTGACGCCTGAGCTTACCTCAAAGGGTTTCCCGCAGCGGGCACCAACCATAACCCTCGAAGTGCTTTCCTGAAGGGTAATTTCTATTAGCCTGATCAGATTTTTAGGAATCCCGTTTCTCTTTAACTCGTGCATTATCCCTACTCTGTTAAGACCATCGAATGCTTGTTGATAATATATAAACAATACGTGCAAATCGGTACTATGTTCTACAAATTTTTCAGCAGCTTGCGCCAAAATGAAAATTTGATCGAGAGTTCCTTTATTCGTGCGAAAACCACATTGGTAGCCTCCAAGAGCTTCTTCTGTGTAGACCTGGATTCGTCGAAGGAGTATAATGGACAGTATTTTATACGATTCATCGAACAACGAGATGCCTCTGTAATTACGGCAGTCAAGCTTGTCGCACACGTACCCTGTGCGAAATTGATAATCGATAGACTCTGCTACGAAGTGAAAATGGACAACGTAAAAATTAGTATTGGTCTATTAGAGGGCCGTTCAAATTGGAAGACGTGGAAATACAAAGTGTCCGTGCTCTTAAGTGGAGTTCGAGGTGGATTGGAAGTCGTAGAAGGAACGCTGATGAAACCTGAACCATTAGAACAAGAAGCAACAAAAAGACGTCAAAAACATCAAGCAGACTTCGAGGAGATTGATAAGTATCATGCAGATGGCGAATTGTATAGGAAAGCAAACAGTGATGCACTGCTAGTATTAACAACTCATATGACAGAAAGTACGTTAGAGAAAGTTATGAGATTTAGTACAGCCCATGAAGAATGGCTCGAGCTTCACCGATTGTTTGATTCGATCAGTGGAGATAAAATTTATGTAAGTTGCCTTGAATTCTTCAATCTTAAAAAGGAAGCAACTGATGATATAGTCGCTCATACAGCAAAAGTAAAGAACATTTGGTCTACGTTGTCGAAAGAGCTAGAGAAAGGGAAAACTTGCAAGTGCGAGCTACGTCAAGAATTGCTAGTATGTAAGATTTTAGATACTCTACCGGATGATTATTTTGGCTTCAGGTCAAGCTGGATGTTGCTGAATAAACAGGAAAAGACAATTGAGAACCTGACTGTGCAGTTATGTTGATTTGAGAAGGTACTATCAAATTGGCCACCAGCTGTACATGAGATGTTGGCAGTAAGTTCATTGAAGAAAAAGATGGAGATGTAGAGAAGCGATTTAGCTCCACGAAATTTGAAAGTAGAAGAAGAGATTTTCGCCCTAGGTCACCCAATTTCTACTGTTTTTACTGTAAAGAGCCTGGTCACATTGTTCGTAATGTGATAAATGGGTTGTAGATGGAAAACTACCACCTAGGTCAAATATTAACACTCTAGATGAAAATAGAGAGCCAGCTAATTCAAATATGTCCCTAACAGTTGAATCAGTCTCGGTAAATTCCTGTATCAATGGAGATACTGGTTGGTTTGTAGATTATGGCGCTAATCACCATGTAACATATCAAAGAGAGCTATTCGTGAGTTTTGAAGAATTTAGAGAACGTTGCAGTCACCAAAATAAACCCTATGTGAAGAGAAAGATCCTCAAAGAACTGGGAATTGAAGTAGAACTGGATAGTGAGTTTTGTGAAGGGTGCGTTTATGGTGAAGCGCATAGGCTTAAATTTGGAACAAGAGACAGAGCCAACAAACCTGGATAGTTGATTCATTAGGGATGTATGTGGACCTTTCCATTATTCTTCGGCCGGGTTTCGATATTTTGTGTTGTTCAAGGATGATTACTCTAGATATAGATCAGTACATTTCATGAAGGCTAAATCCGAAGTTCCAGAAAAATTGAAGTTATTTCTTAAGGAAACCCAGGTCACAGGTCATGTAGTAGAAGAGTTTCTAAGTGATAATGGAGGAGAATTTAGTAATGCTGTGGTTAAGGGTATACTTGACTCCAATGGGATTCGTCAGCGTTTTACGATGCCATACACCCCAGAGCAGAATGGGTGTAGTGAAAGAGAAAATCGGACTCTAGTTGAGGCGGCACGATCTATTATGTACGCTCATGGTAAGATTCCTCAAGGCCTATGGGCTGAGATGATCGATGCAGCAGCATATGTCCTTAACCGCACAGGTCCATCTAGTGAGGAAGGGAAAACACCATATGAGCTATGGATGAGAAGAATTCCTAGAATCTCTTGTGGCTGAGGGCCATAAAACTCATCAAATTGCTCTATCTGCACTGGCTCCTTATTCAGCAGTTCCTGGAAGTACTCAGTCCATCTGGGGATTATTCGGGTTTCATCGTCAATGATTCTACCATTCTTGTCCTTGCAACCATTATTTCTGGGCTGCTACCCTTTCTTGAACCATTTGACATTTCGGAAGAAATGTCGATTCTCATTTTCCTCAGCCAGCTTTTCAGTTTCCTCCAATTTCTTTATTTCGTGATCCCTCTGCTTCCTACGAATAATCCTCTGAATCAATTTCTCTCTTGCTTGGTTCTTTGATTCGATAGCCTTCTCACAACTTTCATCAAACCACTCATTTCTGGGTCGGTTGTTAATACCAACTACATTACGCGCGGCTTGTGAGACACTGTCCCTTATGTTTTCCCCTTCACCTTCCCCTTCCACTGTCCCTTATGTGAGACACTTAAATCACTTTGACTAATTATATTTTAGTATATTAGTTTGACAACTTGGAAAGCGAAATCGGGAAAAAGCACAAATCACGAATTAAGAGAATTGGAATTGAATCAATGACAATCCAGTTCAGTCGAATCAGATGTTTGACCTAGGGTGTCGAGAGCAGCTGGAGGGAATCTGTACGTACCTACAGGGTTACGGCGAGCCCCCGAGTTCGGGGGTTACCTGATACCAACCTTTTAGCTTGGTAGCTTTTAGGCACTAAAACATGTTCCATGTTTTTCTTTTAGACACTTCTAGACACCAACCTTGTGAAGTGAAAAATACCTATTATCGCGTCCTCTCAAACGGTACGTTTCACGAACCCCGGGATAACCCCGGGATTACGGATGACCTCAGTCTCTCGAACTTCGTTAGTTACTTTGGATGAAATGTGAAAGTTCCAATGGAATCCAGACTCTGACTGGATCCCTTTGACACTGATAGTGTAAAAGCGTCATCCTCTCTCAAGCGTTCTAGCAAGTATTTGTTGTACAAGCTATTACTTACCTTCGATTATGTTGAGGATGCTATTTATTCTTGTAAATTGCAGAAACTATCATCTAACTTCGTATTATCCAGGTGTACTATAATCTTACTGTTTCTATGACTTGCTGGTAACGAGTACTAGGTACAAAAGTAGATAAGTATTTGATGTCTTCCATAATAAACTATTAGGTGTTTATTGGTACGTTACAAGTACCTACCTGATTACAAATATCTTACATGTATCATATAAGTATCATTTGAACGTTCGATATATCCTTATCAAGTATCCACTAGATAAGTTTTACCTTAAAAGTCCAATGTTTCATTTCGTCGAAGAGCTTTTTTTCCATGGGAGCTGCAATCCCGATGATATGAATGTTTGGTATAAGATTGAAGATGGGTGTAGGAATGACAACGTTAACTAAGGATCCAGTCGTAAACTATGTAGTTGTAGTAGGAGAGAATAATAAATAATGTTTGATAGGAGCGTAGACATGTTTTAATGTATAACTAGGATACCTCCTTGCTTAGCTCCCTTAGTGAAGTGGGTGTATAAATAGCTGCAAGTGGTTGTGATTTGCAGATTTACGGGATTATGGTCTCGCGGTTTTGTGGTCTCGCGGGGTAATCCGCGTGTTTAAAAATGAATTGACGGAAGGTCATCGTGGGCCCAACTAGCACAATTTCATTATAATATGAATGGTATGAAATTAATGGAATACAGATGTTGAAGATACCACCTTTGATCTAATGAGCAACTCCCACAACTCTCATCCTAGGTCGAGTTAAAATCGACAATTAAGCAGTTTGAATATCGCCAATCAACAATGAAAGGTAAGAAGGAAGAGGGAAGATGAAAATAACGTTTTGAATCCCAAATTGTTGAATTTTAGATCCATTCAAATAAATGTACAGACTTTTCACAATTTATCTTTGAATGCATTTTAAAATTTCACTCAGTTTTACAATTTTTAGTTTGGGCTGAGTATTCAAAGATATGAAATTACCGAAAATCCATCAGTTTTGGATCTTGGAAGATAAGAACCACTGATTTAGAGAGTATAAAATGTGCCCAAAAACAATTAAATCGTAATCAATAAAACAATGATTCTCTTCAGGTGGGTATATGGGAGTAAAAATCTTGGTCGATTCCAAAGGTTTATTGTTGAAAATAATAAAAATTAATAAGATTAAGATTGGTTGATTTCAAAAATTTTGATTGTACGGAAAGAATTAGTTTGTTGATTGATTAAAGTGTCTGATTGGTGTAACCTACACAACCTACTGGCTAAACAAATTTTGATCACTCTTCGTAAACCAAAAAGTTTGAGTCGTGGCGTAGTTGTTTATTTGGTTTTTTTCGGTGCAGGAGTAGGTACATAAAGTTAAGGCGCCTGGACGATAATTCAACCCATAATGCCCTGTCATTTCTATAAAACTGAAGGAAAAATTGCGCTTTTACGAGGCGGCTGAGACGTCGTAAAAAGATGCTCTGTAGACAGCGAATGAGCCAATTCTTCCTCGGTCTCTCTGTGCCTACGAAGGTTGGTGCTAACAATTTTGCTTAAACTTACCTGAAGAGTGAAAGGAAAGTATTGCAATCAGTCATATTTCACATCGTATTTATCGTTCGTGAACAAATAACGATGACCACGCACTCAGTATGTTTCATGATGAAGCTACACAATATCACAATAATAATTATTAGTATTTTACAAGCAAAAAATTGCAGAGTACTTACATAGATACCTAATACATACATCCTGTTGTTGTAGTACCTAAATCTAATATTTTCAAAATCGCCTTTTATAAGAGAAACTGATTGGGTTTTTTACTTAGTTCGTTAAATTTTATTTTTAATGACTGAATTTAGAAACTAGTTTAGTATCAACCCTACAATAAATTAAGAACTACTATTTACAGGATACTTATAACTCTGGCCAAGGTTTCACTGAAGGGGAATTCCCTAGATCGTAGGAACAGTTAGCCCGTTGTTGGGCATTGGGCATAACTTCGCTACTGTGGGGAGCGAGTACTCCCTTGATGAGAGTAACCGCTGCAATACTTGCGTTGGGAGGAGGGGGTAGATTCAGAGGTACCGCCGAAGAAGAAGAAAATAGGTAAACAACGTTAAAAAAATCCGAAAACTTGCATTTGGACGCATTCTGAAGGATTCAATTGTCAGTTTTATCGATTCCTCTTGGTAGATTCAAATCACAGATCGACAACTACTTTGTGTGAATCGATACTACGAACCGATCCAAGGAATGGATAGTTTTGTGAATTGTTCTCTAGTTCGTCGCTCCTTCAGTTTGCGTAATTTTGAACAAAAGTTCAACATCAACAACGTAATCGTGAGTACACACGACATTTTTAAATTACAATAGGTATCAATGGTTATCCGGCTGTAGTTCTAATAAATGTGTGCACTGCTTTCTTCGCCTGCTGTTTTCATACGAGAAAAATTCATGGAGTACCTACCGGATTGTCAAATATCTGGACATTGACGAAACGGGTGGACTGAGAGGACTTCACAGCAGTCCCATTAGCAAGTCCTGGATACTGGCTATTTGCATGTGAATTTTTAGTTTCCCACTAATGTTGGAATATAATGTAATAACTATAGGATTGTTTGTTGGGCGTCGGTGGTCTAGTGGACAGTGTACCCGACTGCGGTGATAGGATAAGAACCGTCTTGCGGGGATGCGAGTTCGAGTCTGGTCGCCAGCAGAAAGTTTTCTGTCTATTAGACGATCAGCAATCTCTCGTTCCAACCCAGGGCGGTGATGTTTGGGAAGCCATGAGCGAAATCATCAGAACAAATTCTGATCTCCCCTTTAGTCCAGTCAAATTAGCCAAAAAAAGGGGGGGGGGGGGGGGGTTTGCATTAATTCCGGACAAAGCGAAACTTTTATGGGTGACTTGTGGGTGCCTATGGAACATGTTTTTAGTATATTCTACTAGATTCTCCTTGTGCTAACTTTTTGGTGCCCGAAAAACCGCGATTTTTCGGCACTTGTTTCAGTTTTTTGCCTATAACTCGTACACGATGCATCCTACGGAAAATGTTACTCAATCCTTTATTAAACAGGATGAATTTCTGCGTCGAATGACCACCTGAAACGTTAAGATCGGTTCAGCCGTTTGGCCGAAATCGATCGTTGAAGTTTGGCGATTTTTCCCAAATTGGTTGAAAAATGGGTTACGCTCAAGTTTCAAGACCTGTACATCAAAAACGGCGTATCCAACCAAAAAATGTCACATACTCAAAGTTGTAGAGAATCAAATTTTGTGTAAGAAAAGCATCCCCCCTTCCTCCCCCCTCCCACCCGCCCCTACCAAATGATAGAATAACGAAACAACTTCTGAGTAAACGAAATTATGAGTATTGAAAACGGTGTTGCAATCAAAAAATGTCATATAATCAAAGTGAAACGTCTGTTGTTCAACTTACTAAGGCACTGAGGTACTTGTAATACTAGAAAAGGCGAAAGAAAAAACATTCTCCTGGTCCTAACTTTTTGGTGCTCAAAAAACCGCGATTTTTCGGCACTTGATTCAGTTTTTCGCCTATAACTCGTACACGATGCATCCTACGGAAAATGTTACTCAATCCTTTATTAAACAGGATGAATTTCTGCGTCGAATGACCACCTGAAACGTTAAGATCGGTTCAGCCGTTTGGCCGAAATCGATCGTTGAATTTTGCCGCTTTTTCCCAAATTGGTTGAAAAATGGGTTACGCTCAAGTTTCAAGGCATGTACATCAAAAACGGCGTATCCAACCAAAAAATGTCACATAATCAAAGTTGTAGAGAATCAAATTTTGTGTAAGAAAAGCATCCCCCCTTCCTCCCCCCCCCTCCCACCCGCCTCTACCAAATGATAGAATAACGAAACAACTTCTGAGTAAACGAAATTATGAGTATTGAAAACGGTGTTGCAATCAAAAAATGTCATATAATCAAAGTGAAACGTCTGTTGTTCGACCTAAGGCACTGAAGTACTTATAATAATAGAAAAGGCAAAAGAAAAAACATCTCCTAGATTCTCCTTTTGCTCACTTTTTGGTGCCCGAAAAACCACGATTTTTCGGCACTTGTTCCAGTTTTTCGCCTATAACTCGTACACGATGCATCCTACGGAAAATTTTACTCAATCCTTTATTAAACAGGATGAATTTCTGCGTCGACTGACCACCTTCATTTTTTAGATCGGTTCAGCCGTTTGGCCGAAATCGATCGTTGAAGTTTGGCGATGTTTCCCAAATTGGTTGATCGCCAAAACTTCAACGATCGATTTCGGCCAAACGGCTGAACCGATCTAAAAAATGAAGGTGGTCAGTCGACGCAGAAATTCATCATGTTTAATAAAGGATTGAGTAAAATTTTCCGTAGGATGCATCGTGTACGAGTTATAGGCGAAAAACTGGAACAAGTGCCGAAAGATCGTGGTTTTTCGGGCACCAAAAAGTGAGCAAAAGGAGAATCTAGGAGATGTTTTTTCTTTTGCCTTTTCTATTATTATAAGTACTTCAGTGCCTTAGGTCGAACAACAGACGTTTCACTTTGATTATATGACATTTTTTGATTGCAACACCGTTTTCAATACTCATAATTTCGTTTACTCAGAAGTTGTTTCGTTATTCTATCATTTGGTAGGGGCGGGTGGGAGGGGGGGGAGGAAGAGGGGATGCTTTTCTTACACAAAATTTGATTCTCTACAACTTTGATTATGTGACATTTTTTGGTTGGATACGCCGTTTTTGATGTACAGGCCTTGAAACTTGAGCGTAACCCATTTTTCAACCAATTTGGGAAAAAGCGGCAAAATTCAACGATCGATTTCGGCCAAACGGCTGAACCGATCTTAACGTTTCAGGTGGTCATTCGACGCAGAAATTCATCCTGTTTAATAAAGGATTGAGTAACATTTTCCGTAGGATGCATCGTGTACGAGTTATAGGCAAAAAACTGAAACAAGTGCCGAAAAATCGCGGTTTTTCGGGCACCAAAAAGTTAGCACAAGGAGAATCTAGTAGAATATACTAAAAACATGTTCCATAGGCACCCACAAGTCACCCATAAAAGTTTCGCTTTGTCCGGAATTAATGCAAACCCTAACTGCTAATTTGACTGGACTACTTAGGGAGACAGCTGATGACGTCCGCGACGCCAAGAATGGCAGTCGGACGAAAATTCAACCTGAAATGGTTGCTTACTTTACTTTACTTACTTTACTTTATAGGATTCGCTTGAGCAAACAGCTTGCTAAAAATCGCTGTACATTTCTATCTTTGTTGAAGTGAATAATGTGCATACCTAGGTAAAGTCAGTAGGAGACTTGGAATGGGGGGTGAGTGCCTGTCATTCATAAAATCCTTGTAACGGGCAAAATTACACTAAGCTATTTTGCGATTTCGACGACATTTTCAGGGATTGTGAAGAGTAGCGTGTAGATGGTCCCCTATGAAAATCTTCGTTCTTGGATCAATAGTAGCCACGGAGCATGCGGAAACATAAAACCCTTGAATAGCCTGAGGTATCTTCTGCTGATTTTTGATTGTCGCCGATGGTGTAGGGGCGATATATGTCATGGAGAAAATTAATTTGAGACTCCGCAGCTAAATAAAAATTCTCTTTATAATATTATAATCATAACCACCACGTTCAAGAGCTGAAATGCTACCAGTAGCAATTCAGCTCTTGAACCGGATGGTCCTGATGTTAAGGGGTTCTCAGTCGGTCGCCGTTCGTTTTTAGTTTTTAGCGAAATTGAAGAGGCAAAAACTTAGGGAATTGAAAAACTGGAATATTGCCACCGGAATCATCAAAATCGAACAATTGGGGTATTTCGGTCAATTTTTTTTATTTTTTTTTCAAAAGAGTATGGCTCAGGAATAACGGTAATCGGGTCTGTTCGTCGAGAAAATGTTTTTAAAAAATCAGAGAAGCTAAGGAAAGTTGAAGATTTGAATGGTGTGACGTAGCTAGCCAATCGTGACGTAGCTAGCCAACTGTCTTTGAAAAAAGTATCCATGCACGGAAACCCTTGAAAGACCTCTTGGATACTACAAAATAGTACTCACACACGCGCGCGGTGTAGTCCGCGGCGTAGTCCTTGCCTAGTGTGTGTGCATTTATAGCGGCCCGCCTTTTTCAAACGTGTGATCTCTTTAATTAATTTTTCTACCACATGTTATAGTATCATTGGGCTTAAAGTTGTAGTATATAGGTTTTCAAGGGTGCTGAATCCAAATTTGAGGTCAAAAACCTGAATTTCCGACCCACCGAAATACCCCATTGCCAAAGAAAAATGGGAAAAACTACTAAATATACGGGTTTTCCCAAGTTTTTCCCATATTTCTCTGGCCATTATTGTTCGATTTTGATGATTCCAGCGGCAATATTTCAGTTTTTTCAATTCCCAAGGCCCATGCAATAATGAATTTCTAAAATCCTTCAAAATTTCAAATTTAGGAACAACTTTTTACGTTTTTACGCCTTCAATTTCGTGAAATACTGACCCGGAACGAGGAACAAACGGCGACTGACTGAGACCGACTGACACCCTATCTCTGGACTGATGGTGGTGTTCTGACCCGAAACCGGTACCCAATAAAGAGAATTTCTATTTAGCCGAGGGTTAATTTTCTCCATGGTACCTTCTACATTTTCTACCCAAATTCGACAACATTTTCAGGAATTGTTCAGGTTGGTGTTTAGAGAGTAGTGCAAGGTTCTTGCAAATTGACATTTCGAGATTATTTACTAGGCATCGATTCTGGAAGGTAGGTGCCACACCTAGCAGACTTATTTCAATATTTTCTTGCATATTAAGGATTAGGTACTTATTAAACCCAAGCTTTGAACTTAGGGTACATATCAATGTACCTATGAATTGTCACGAACTATACTTTGTGGCACCTCTGTGGTGCCAGGATACACTGGTGGTGATGCGGGAGAAAGAGGGAACTTGTGTTGGGTGCCGTAGATCATGAATTTCAATGAGTTGTTCAAATTTTAGGGTTCTAATAGCACTCGTATTGTTGAAGGGGGGAGGCGATTATACGTGTTTATTACCTGTCTATTGACGATTTCTAATTTCAAAATACTACCTAAATATATTTTCATGATTAATATATGAAGTAGGGGACATATCATTGTGATAGTTTTAACTATAATTTATAAGTGTGGTTTATTTACAATTCAAAATGTTGGCTGGTGCTGTACGTATCTCTAATACGTACCTAATCAATTTTATATCAGCGTAGCTAAAATTCTTATTGTAAAGTCTATGTGAGGACATAATGAAATTTAAATTCCTGAGAGACGTTGTGGTCTGTTTGAGCCCAGTTTAGGACGTCTCCGGGACAGTTTCTCATTTAAGGCTAAAGGGGACAGCCCTCTAGTTTGATTCTCTTTTAGGAGATGGCGCTAGCGTCGCACTCAAAAGTTTTCCCAAAGTTTTTCATCCTCCACGAAAGATTTTTTTCAATTATAATACGGGAATGTATCCAGAATAAGTAGATCTCGGTTTCCACCATTGAGTTTTTACCATACTATAATTATTTTAATCATGAAATCGCAGAATTCGGGCTATTAAAGGTGTTGAGTAAAAAATGAGATAGCTTGCATATTCATTGTCATTAATAATTGATGAATGATTGGTTAGAAATCCGATTCTTGGACAATTGGAGACGGAAAGGGTGAATGAAAAATAACGCATGCTCGTTGGTTGCCTAGCGACCCTTGTTACCCTCCCCTTCAATCCGACCCTCCTTGACCCAAACGGAATAGATCATTAACATTGCTTGCGATTTCACTTCCACATCTACCTACCAAGTTATACCAAGTTATATTTTATTGAGTGATATTCATCATGTACTATGGAATGAATTGATTGATAAATGAATTTTCATTACATAGTTACTCAAGTGGGATATTTATGTTATTCAATCATAATTAAAAAACCTTTTGCTTCCGAGTCTACCAAGGTAGCGGAAGCTTTGTTTTCACTTTTCAAGGACGAAAAAAAAAGTTCTCCAAAATCAAAATTTCCACTCGCGTTTTGCGTTTTAGACCTTTCTGAACAATTTTGGTTCCGTGTCTGTCTGTCTATCTGTCTGTCTGTCTGTCTGTCTGTCTGTCTGTCTGTCTGTCTGTCTGTCTGTCATGAATTCCTTGTAACGCGCATAACTATACGAAGTTATTGTCCGATTTCGATGAAATTTTCAGGGAATGTGCGGGTTGGTGTGTAGACGGTCCCCTATGAAAATCATCATCCCCGGACTGATAGAAGCGACTGCGCATGCGCAAACGTGAATTCCTTGTAACGGCCATAACTTCGAAAATTTTCATCCGATTTCAATGAAATTTTCAGGAATGCTACAGATTAGTATTTAAATGGTCCCCTATGAAATTCATTACCTTCGGACTGATAGAAGCGACAGCGCATGCGCAAACGTGATTTCCTTGTAACGGCCATAACTTCCACATTTTCCACCCGATTTCGTTGAAATTTTCAGGGATTATGCGGATTAGGTTGTAGAGAGTCCCCTATGAAAATCATTATCCCTGGACTGATAGAAGCGACTGCGCATGCGCAAACGTGAATTCCTTGTAACAGCCATGATTTCAACTGTCCCCCAGGGATCGCGGGTTCGAATCCCAGCCGAGGCTAAGTATTTTTTTGATCCAATCACATACATCTACTCACTTAGTTTTTCATCCGAATTTGATGAAATTTTCTAGGATTGTCAAGATTAGCGTGTAGATGGTTCCCTATGAGGGTAGTGCAAGGTACTTAGAGATTGGTGTTTTGAGCTACTATGCATCGGATCATCTATATAATCGGGTTATGGATACGAGGAAGCTATGTGCCACGCCCACTTGGCAGACGTTTTTTTAATAATAATATTGAATAAAAAGACTATAAATAATCAACGTTTCTTTTTTTAATATGTTCATACTTGATATTTTTGAATACCTTTGTATACATCTATTCATTTTTCTAACGTTGCACAGAAGACTGAATGTTTCATTTAAAAATTATAAATATGAAAATTCTGAGTAGGTACCTAAATAATTGTGCGAGCTAAACGAGTGGATTTTCGCATAGCTGGGAAGTTTATACAGGGTGTAACTGTATGGGTATTATATGGTTGAATAACTTCAGGGATAGATTCTACAACTAATTTTCTTTTGGTTCTCCAAAACCTAATTTTTGTGCAATTGTGGAGTTGCGAAGCTTAGAGCGTTCAAAAAGCCAGGTTGCGCGCTATAAAAAAATCGGTTCGCGTATGAACTTTTCATGGAATTTGACGTAGAATCCAAATCTTTATTAAAAACGCTGCAAATTATTACACAATGGTTTATTATGTTTTATTTTTCTATATAGATCACTCGTCTGCAAAGCCACCAACCATCCAACATGAAGAAAAACATCGATCGCAATTCGGTCAGCTAACATTTGAACGGAGATTAGGCCTCTTTTGCGATTCACACTCGTGTTTCTGATTTATCGTACGTCCAAACTTTAAATTCTCGTAGTGAGCGAACGGTTTATTCTACAGAGCTCCGGATGGTCTCAAAAAATTCTAAAAATTCTATAGAATCTTAAATTGAAGGAAAAACAATACCTTTATATCGAAATTTTTTGAGTTAGGCGTTTTCAAAATTTCAAAATTCATTTTGGAACCCTTAGAAGTGACCTACATCAACCAAAATCTTCGGGGCACAACTAGACCCCAAATGGAGCCTACATGCCAAATTTCATCAAAATCGGTCAATGCTAAGTTGCAAAAGTGCCGCGTCCGGCGTACGGCGAACGGACGGCCAAATTTTTATTCGATTTTTGGATTCTACGTACCTTGAAACGTAAACCATCAAATTTTGAGGGGGTGTTAAAAATTTTTTTTCTTGGTCGATTCCAAAGGTTCATTATTGAAAATAATAGACCAAAAGGGGGGTTTCGTTTAAAAAAAATGAACTTAGTGTCAATTGCGCGAAAGTACTTTTTCCTGAGTTGTGTGTGGTTGGGACTCAGGATGGTTCCCTATGAATGTCATAATCGTCTGACCTCAAATTTGGAGGGTTGTGACAGATAGTTGGAAATTGAAGTTTCTATTACCTACTGAGCATATAGGATTATCTCTATGCTGTCGTATTTTAGGTACGAAGATGGTATGTGGCACAACCTCATGCAAACATTTTGCTTCCGAGTCTGCCAAGGTAGCGGAAGCATTACTTTTACTTTTCAAGATTGAACAAAAAAGTTCTACAAAATCAAAATTTCCACTCGCGTCCACGTTTTAGATACGACCTTCCTGAACAATTTTGGTTACGTGTCTGTCTATCATGAAATCCTTGCCATAGCCGTAACTTCTACATTTCTCATCCGATTTTTATGAAATTTTCAGGGATTGTGGGGATTGGCGAGTAGATGGTCCCCTATGAGGGTAGTGGAAGGTACTTAGAGATTGATTTTTTGAGATCAACAACAGTTGCATAGTTACTATGCATCGGATCATCTATACAATTGAGTTATGGGTACTAGGAAGCTATGTGCCACACCTACTTGCCATACGTTTTTATTATCAATTAGTGAAAAATTGGAGTGATATTCTCAAAATCGGTTTTTTGATGATTTCTCAATTATAAGAGTATCAATACTTTCGAGTTGTGGATACGAGGAAGCTATGTGCTACACCTATTTGGCATACGTTTTTATTATTAATTAGTGAATAATAGGGGTGATATTCTCAAAATCGGTATTTTGATGATTTCTCAATTACAGGGGTATCAATACTTTCGAGTTATGGATACGAGGAAGCTATGTGCCACACCTACTTGGCATACGTTTTTATTATCAATTAGTGAATAATAGGGGTGATATTCTCAAAATCGGGTTTTTGATGATTTCTCAATTATAAGAGTATCATTACTTTCGAGTTGTGGATACGAGGAAGCTATGTGCCACACCCACCTGGCAAGCGTTTTATAAAACTTCTGAGTACGGGAACTGTGTCGGGCGAGTGGCAGATGAGCTGATGGGCGGGTTTGTTGTCTTCTGAATGGTGAGGGGGGTTGCCTGACTGAAGTTCACCCCTAGCGCTGTTTTTGATTTTCGTTTTCTCTTTCGGTCGCTAATTCTCAATATTTTGTGATTCTCGATGGATTCCATATGTTGAGGACATCTGCTAGAATATGCCTGGTATCTCGGTTTTGGGAAAATTTATTCTAATGCCCGCATATTTGGTCAATGAGTGAATCACCAAAAGATTAATTATGGTGTTTCGTCAAAAAATATAGATTTTATGAGAAATTTGACATGGCAGAAACATAGAATACGACGAAAGGAAACCAACTAATTTTACAGAATGAAAATCGGTCCACTGATAGCTGAGAACTTTTGGGAAAATGATTAAGCTCCTGTCTCTCTCTTTTCCCGATATAGCTGTCTCTCTCGCACACTTGTCATCCCCTTTAGCCCTAGGAGAGGCCTGAGTCTAGAAGGTATTTCTTCTTGGCTAAATGAGGGACTGAAATTCATATCATCGTTGACAGACACGGCAAAACTCTTAGACAGCAGCTCTCATGGGTAACACAAGGCAAAGAATAGCTGGAAAAAAAGGGTTTGTACACAATACAAAGGTCAGTGAGTTGCACAGGGTTGACACTGACAAAATGAGGAAGAGACCCAAGCCTCGAACAGGCTTTAATAATCTGATAATCGTGGCTTTTCAAAATGGTGCACGCGACTTGGTTGAGATTCCTCACGGTTGAGTGAGCAGAAATATTCACCTTACCAGTTAACGCTTTCCATTTATACTGCATTCAAACAATGATAGGTTTTACTGTCGGAGCTAAGAATTGCGATCTAAAAAATCATTACAGATTTTATGGAACCACTGTTTTATGAAGATATTGAAATGGAACAGTGACGTAGGTATCTCTGATTCAATACAATTTAGACTCATCATTTTACATAGAAGCAGATTTTGGAATAATTTTGGAAATATAACTAAACCAACCAACCCCTTGATTATCTAGAAATAACGTTCCAAAAAGATTTCCTGACCTTTTTGGTTTATCATTTTCAATAATGAACCTTTGGAATCGACGAAGAAAAAAAATTTTTCAACACCCCCTCAAAATTTGATGGTTTACGTTTCAAGGTACGTAGAATACAAAAATCGAATACAAATTTTGCCGTCAGTCCGCCGTACGACGTACGCTGCACTTTCCCCACTTATCATTGATCGATTTTGATTAAATTTGGTATGTAGGCTCCATTTGGGGTCTAGTTGTGCCCCAAAGATTTTGGTTGATGTAAGTCACTTCTAAGGGTTCAAAAATGAATTTTTAAATTTTGAAAACGCCCCAACTCAACCAATTTTGATATAAAGGTATTGTGTTCCCATCACTTTAAGATAGTATAGAATTTTTAGAATTTTTTGAGACCAAGCGGAGCCCTGTAGGACAAACCGTCCGTTCCATACGAGAATTTAAGGGTTGGACTTACGATAAATCAGAAACACGAGTTTGAATCGAAAAAGAGGCCTAATCTCCGTTCAAATGTTAGCTGACCAAAATGCGATCGAAGTTTTTCTTCATGTTGGTTGGTGGTAACAATGACAAAGCCGAGTTCTTTGCAGACGAGTGATCTATATAGAAAAATAATAAATCTTCGTGTAATAATTTGCAGCGTTTTTTCTTAGAGATATCAAGGGTTCATTATTGAAAGTAATAAACCGAAGTGGTATTAAAAACTTCCCTTAGTTAACATGGACCGATTATAATGAAATTGCATCCGAGTCTACCAAGGTAGCGGAAGCTTTGTTTTCACTTTTCAAGGATGAAAAAAAAAGTTCTCCAAAATCAAAATTTTCACGCGTTTTAGACCTTTCAGAACAATTTTGGTTCCGTGTCTGTGTGTCTGTCACGAAATTCTTGTAACGGGCATAACTATTCGAAGTTACTGTCCGAATTCTATGAATTGTTCAGGGATTGTACAGGTTGGTGTGTAGACGGTCCACTATGAAAATCATCATCCCCGGACTGATAGTAGAAACTGCGCATGCGCAAACATTTTTTAATTACTTCCGGGTCTACCAAGGTAGCGGATGCATTGTTTCACTTTTCAAGGTTGAAAATAAAAAGTTCTCCGAATTCGAAATTTCCACTTGCGTTTTACGTTTCAGACCATCCTGAACAGATTTGGTTCCGTATCTGTCTGTCTGTGTGTCGGTCATAAAATCCATATAACCGGCATAACTATACGAATTTATTGTCCGATTTCGATGAAATTTTCAGGGATTGTGTGGGTTGGCGTGTAGACGGCCCCCTATGAAAATCATCAACCCCGGACTGATAGTAGCCGATGCGCATGCGCAAACGTGAACTCCTTGTAACAGCCATAACTTCCACATTTTCTACCCGATTTCGAAGTCATTCTCAGGGATTACGTGGATTAGGTTGTAGATGGTCCCAATGAAAATCAAGGCCTTAAAATTTACAGTAGCCTCTGCGCATGCGCAAACGTAAAATCCTTCTAACAGCCATAGGTAACACTTACATTTTTCATCCGAATTTAATGAAATTTTCTATGATTGTCCAGATTAGCGTGTAGATGGTCCCCTATGAGGGTAGTGAAAGGTACTTAGAGATTGGTGTTTTCAGATTAACTACTATGCATCGGATCATCTATATAATCGTGTTATGGATACGAGGAAGCTATGTGCCACACCCAATTGGCAGACGTTTTGATATTTGGACTCCATTTGGGGTTTAGTGCCCCATTTTGGTTATTGTCAGTAACTTCTAAGGGATGGAATATAGGGGTTGAAATTTTCAAATCGCCCTTGCTCACAAACTTCTAGTATTAAGTTATATAGTTTTATCGTCGATTTAAAATAGTACTGAATTTTTAGAATCGAATGAGGCCATAGATTTGTAGGACCGACCGTTCACTTCCCATACGGACTCAAATGTAGGAAAACACGAGTGTAAATCGCAATTGAACGCTCAATGACAGAAGTAGGCCAAATCTGGTTCAAATTTTAGCTGATCAAAATCGATATTTTTTCGTTTCTTCGCCCAAAGTTCCTATTACCAGTTGTGCTTCCTTAGCAACCTATATCGTAATGGAGGCACTCACAACTCTCAGATAACGATTATTTGATGGAAGGTACCTACTAATGATAGGAAGACGTGCTCTATACCTTTATTTTTAATTAACCTCAAATTTTTTTTAACACCCCCTCAAAATTTGATGGTTTACGTTTCAAGGTACCTACATAAAATCCAAAAACCGAATAAAAATTTGGCCGTCCGTACGCCTTACGCGGCTCTTTCCCCACTTAGCATTGACCGATTTTGATGAAATTTGGTATTTAGGCTCCATTTGGGGTCTAGTTGTGCCCCGGAGATTTTGGTTGATTCAGGTCACGTCTAAGGGTTCAAAAATGAATTTTAAAATTTTGAAAACGTCCTAATCCGTTTTTCAACTTTTTTTGTGAAATTGACACTGAATAGTTCCGGGCTACAGCCAATGAAAACAATCTGCAAGTGTGCGCTTGGCCACCGGCTTTCACTAACGGCAATGGGGTATTTCGGTGGGTCGGAAATTCAGGTTTTTGACCTCAAATTTGGATTCAGCACCCTTGAAAACCTATATACCCCAACTTTTAGCCCAATGATACTATAACATGTGGTAGAAAAATTAATTAAAGAGATCACACGTTTGAAAAAGGCGGGCCGCTATAAATGCACACACACTAGGCTAGGACTACGCCGCGGACTACGACGCGCGCGTGTGTGAGTACTATTTTGTAGTATCCAAGAGGTCTTTCAAGGGTTTCCGTGCGTGGATACTTTTTTCAAAGACAGTTGACTAGCTACGTCACGATTGGCTAGCTACGTCACACCATTCAAATCTTCAACTTTCCTTAGCTTCTCTGATTTTTTAAAAACATTTTCTCGACGAACAGACCCGATTACCGTTATTCCTGAGCCATACTCTTTTGAAAAAAAAAATTAAAAAAATTGACCGAAATACCCCATTGTCTCGGGGGCAGCCCCAATTAATAGTCTAAATATATTCTCGAAACTGTCATACATTCATAGTGAGGGTGCGCCTGATTTCTTTTTTTTTTTTTAATTTTGAATCGTAGAATTTTGACACCAGCCGTTCTCTTTTTAAATGAGTAGATCTTTTCAAATGATGATGATTTTTCAAAGTTTCGAATGTTTACGACGTCACGCTCCCCTCCCACCTGGTCGGGACCCTCCAGCCAACTGTGACGTCATAAACATTCGAAACTTATATTCAAACCAACGTTAGATAAATATAGTCTTTAGGCATGTCGTGAAACTGTCACCAACCAGTCCAGAAGAACAACGAGGATGGCCAATATAACCAGCCTTCATCCAGAAAATACTATCATTAGCGACAGCGGTCGTTCACTCACTTCTCAAGGCTAATTTCTCCTAAAATCTGAGGGCCAACGGATTTTTGTGTCTCCCTCAAAACATAGAATATTCCATTTTGAGAGTCGGGAATGATTTCGTTCGCAATTCCAGAAGTGTAATATGTAATAACAATAAATTAAGAATTTTAACCCAACTCCTCAGTCAGCAATGGTTTTTGAAAAGAAAACTTACCATAACAAATCGTACCTTCCTATTGTTATGCATAGGATATTGTATTTGTTTGGCCTTTTTTTATGAAGTAGGTTGAGGGGAGGAAATTTGGATTTATAAGATTTATTAGTTTATAAGTTTATTAGGTTATTAAGATTTATTAAGATTAGATTTATTATTATATCATTATATATTATATCAGTTATCATTATACCATTTTATTATATCCTCATTTATTATTTATTATTAAGATTAGATACATTAAGTTTATTAGGTTATAAGATTTATTAGTCGAGTGCACTTTCGCATTGCTGCATCTTCAGGACTTGAAAGCTTTTTAGGACGTCACCCATTAAGACTTGGGCGTTTTTATGAGATTAATCTGGTGTGAAGGAGGACTGCATTCATCGGAGAAAAAAGTCTGCAAAGTGGGTGTGGCACGTAGTTTCATCATATCCATAATCCGATTGTTTCGATGATCCGATGCATGGCAGCTAATCTCAAGACATCAATCTCTAAGTACCTTGCACTACCCTCATTATAGGGGACCGTCTACAAGTCAACCCGCACAATCTCTGAAAATGTCAAGAAAATTGGGTAGTTATAGATGCGATGTAAAATTTATGGCTGTTACAAGGTTTTTATATTTGAGCATGAGCAGAGACTACAGTCGATCCGGAGGTGATGATATTCATAGGGGACCATCTACCCGCTCAATCCCGCAAGCAATAACCGCATACAAATCCGTTTCAGAACATTCTGTTTTCAAATCCGCTCAATTTTCCATCGTTTTACATGGGTCTTTTTGGTTTATTATTTCCAGTAATGAACCTTTGGAATCGACCAAGAAAATCAATTTTTTAACACCCTCCTTAAAATGTGTTGGTTTACATTTCAAGGTACGTAGAATCCAAAAATCGAATGAAAATTGGCCGTTCGTCCGCCGTACGCGGCACTTTCCCCACTTAGCATTGACCGAATTGAATGAAATTTGGTATGTAGGCTCCATTTGGGGTCTAGTTGTGCTCCGAAGATTTTGGTTGATGTAGGTCACTTCTAAGGGTTGAAAAATGAGGTTTGAAATTTTGAAAACTCCTTAACTCAACAAATTTTGATATAAAGGTTTTGTTTTTCCTTCAATTTAAGATAGTATAGAATTTTTTGAGACCCCGCGGAGCCCTGTAGGACAAACCGTTCGTTCCCTACGAGAATTTAAGGGTTGGACTTACGATAAATCAGAAACACGAGTGTGAATCGTAAAAGAGGCCTACTCTCCGTTCAAATGTTAGCTGACCGAAATGCGATCGATGTTTTTCCTCAAGTTGGTTGGTGGTAACAATGACAAAGCCGTGGCAGTTGGTATAGGTAAAACAAATCCACCGAATCTAATCTTGTTCGATCGCTGTAGTCAGAAAATTTGCATACTTGTGCGTTCTTGTTGGGTTACATTGGTAAATTCGCCAGATCAGTGTGAGAAATGTGTCATCGTCAAATTTGATATTTTTGAGTTACTTTGTTGGAAAAACGTCGCTAACCTAGAAAATAGGACAAAAATAATGAATTTAAATATGGTAACAGCTTTGGATTCGTAGATAATCCATTGATCAGAATGTTGAACACGAGGTTTAAACAGAAGGTTTAAATAATTATTTAAATTATAATTTAACAGACGGTTTAAATCGAAGGGAGTTAAATCGTATAACTAATACAGGGTATACTAATCATGTTGTTATATACAGGGTGGACACTCTTAAGTTGTCCAACCTTCAAGGGATCGATTCTACAAGGTATTTCCAACAAAAAAGTCTGTTAGCAATTTTGTTTCAACTTCTTGTTTTTCAATGTTAAGATTTTTTCGTGTTTTCGACTCTATATCACTAAAATAACAGTATCTACCTTAATTTACCATTGGAAAGAACATTAAATTTTCCATCTGTCTAATGCCAAAAAGAATATTTTGTGAATATATGATGCGTTAAAAAAAACTAAATAGAAAATGTTCGATAATTTTCTGAAATTTTATTATTTTTTGGCCAGTTTTTGCAATGTTTCCCTTATTGCATAGTGTTTTTGAGAGACCCCACGGGAAAAACTTGTTCAGAATTTCAACTTTCCAACTGTATAATCAAAAAATCTTTTACAATCGACTTTAAGGGAGAAATTTGTGTTTGAACGCAAGTTAATTTTTTTCTACGATATCAACGTTGTAGGGGGAACTTCCGTGGTCCTACCACCCTTCATCCAACCCCCATGCCAGAACGTTGATTTCGTTGACAAAAATTCATGTTTTTCCGCGTTCAAACACAAATTTCTCCCCTAAAGTCGATTGTAAAAGATTTTTTGACTATACCGTCGGATAACTGAAATTCTAAGGAAGTTTTTCCCGTAGTGTCTCTCAAAAACACTATGTAATAAGGTCTTTAAAACGGGTCCAAAAAAATATAAAAGTTTAGAAAATTATCAAAAAATTTACTTTGAGGTCTTTTTCCGTAGATATCAGATTTCCTCAGAATATTTTTGTTGGCATAGGGGGATGGAACATTTCGCGCTCTTTCCAACAGTTCCCTTATAAAAAATTTCATTTTTGCTGCAAATCAAGGTAGTTTAAAGTAATTTTAGCAATATAAGGTCAAACAACACAAAAAAACTTGAAACTGAAAAAATTTGAAAAAACAAATGTTGAAACTAAATTGCTAAGAGACATTTTTGATTGGAAATCAGTTGTAGAATCGATCCCTTGTAGGTTGAACTGGAGTGTCCACTTTGTATTATGACAACATGGACCCCCACCGTAACTAAATCCTGGCTACGGGTCTGACCCTGACCGAGAACCAAATATCGTCATGAATATGAGGGCAGCCACAACTTCCAGATAACGATGTTTCACTGGTAGGCACTTTCTGTCAAAATAAACTTGATAGTGAATCTTGAGCGAAAATATGGTTGGCCCCTAAGTATTAATTGAACAAGGTTGCTAAGGCAGCACTGAGTGACATGAAACTCTAATCAAAGAAAGAAACAAAGAACACGGCATTTCCATAGGTAATTATTATGGAAAAGCCGTGTATACATTGTTTCTTTCTTCGATTAGAGTGTCATGTCACTCAGTGTGCTGCCTTAGCAACCATGTACACATTTTGTAACAAATATGAGGGCACCCACAACTCTTGGATAACGATGGTTTCCTGTCAAATTTAAGACGAAAGTGGACCTTGCGTAATAATCAATTAGGTAGGTACAAACGATGGAAAACCGTGTTCGTAGCAGGCGGGTGATGTGAACGGAAGAATAATAAACCGATGTGTAATAATTTGCAGCGTTTTTAATTGTGTTTCGAAATTACCTCGAATGGCGGGTAAACTCGAGCTGCATCGTGCAGTGCTGCTCAGAGGGAGTAGTGAAAGGTAACAGCCTGCGGCTCGTAGTTCAGAGTCGCCTCGCTAGATGTCCCTGCTCTGTTCGTGGGTTCCGTAATCGCGATGGGGACCTATAAGTGCTGCTACCTTCCAGACTAATCCAGGCTCATTGAAGCAGTGCATGTAGAAGTTTGGGCGCCTGCCGACGGCACGGTCATGCTCATGTTCCAGAAAACAAGCTATATCTGATTTCCTTCACACTCCTCACTCATCACTCCCTGGGAGAGTACGCAATATTCATGAATCAAATAATATTAAAAACCATGAGCTCTCCAAGTATTTCTTCACCAAAATAAAAATCGGGTAAAAAACAAGAAAAAGGGGCTTTGAAAAACGTCATGAAGGAATGAACTTAGAAATGAAGACCACAGGGGAAGAACGCACCAAGTCGATTGTTTGCGAAAAATAGGTTATGACGGTTTCTTATAGATTTTTCACGGCGGACTCGATGGTGACAACCAAAATGGGTAAAAACGATCCAATATAGGAGAAAAATGCGAGAAACGAAACACCGTACAGGGTAAGAACGCACCAAGCCGAGCGCAACCGGGGAAGAACGTGCCAACTTTCGGGCTCCCTCCCCCAGGTCGTATTCCCCTACCTGATGGATCTCTGTGATTCACGCATTCATGCGGATTTCCTGGGTTTCACAGTATTATTTTCGATTGTTAGAGGCGATCATTATTATTTTCTTCATACCAATAAGTTTATATGAGACTAGTGTTTGTTTTCTTGAAAACGGTGAAACAAAAAATTCATTTAATGAATTTCCTGGATTTTATTTCATTAAAATATTTTGCAAAACTTCTTCGTGAGTGAACTTTTGAAAATACCAAATCATTATATATATTATTAAAATGTCACGAAACCGTTATGCCCTGATAAGGAGAGAAATCTTATGGTAGGATACTATGAATAAAACCAGCAATACACGTTCATGGTGCGTTCTTCCCCTGTACAGATGGACCTTTGCAACTTTGGATAGCCATATGGAGTTTTAAAATACTTTTTGCAGTAGTTTTGATTGTACCACCGCATTCTACAGTACGCTGAGATACAAATTCCATTTTTTTTTAATTGTATCGACCAAATTCGAACTAATATTGGGTTTTTGCCGGAAAAAATGATTTCCTGAAAAGTTGACAAAATGGGACATGGTGCGTTCTTCCCCTGTAGTCTTCAAATGGGAAAAACTTAACTGAGTAAACGGGGTTTCCCATTTTTCTCTGGCAATTATAGTTCGATTTTGATAATTCCAGCGGCAATATTTCAGTTTTTCGATTCCCTAGACTGTTGCACTAATGAATTTCAAAAATCCTAGAAATTTTAAAATTTAAGTAGGTACCTACAACATTTAATGTTTGAGCGCCGGTAATTCGACTGAGACCCCCTACCATTATGACTGAGACTACCATTATCAATAACACCGCAGGGGGTGCCTTCATTACGAAATTTAGTTATTGGTTGCTAAGGAAGCACGAATGAGTGACATGTACCCCTATCGAAAGAAACGAACCGGTTCAAACCAGCTAACTCTATTCATAGAATTTGATCAGCTGAAATTTGAACGGATAGTAGGCCTATTTCCGTCAGTGAGCAATCTTTTGCGATTCACACTCGTGTTTTTGATTTGTTGTAAGCCATCATCAAGAGCGAACGGTTTGTCCTACAGAGCTCTGGGTGGTCTCATTCGAATCTAAAAATTCGATTCCATTTTAAATCGGTAAAAAAAAACCTTAAAATTACAACCCCTATTTTTCGCCCTCATACGTAACTGACACTAACCAAAAGCTTCGGGGCACAACTAGACCATATTTATTATGAAGCCCAAATACCATACTTCATTAAAATGGTCGACGGGTACTGGGCAAAGTAAGGCGGTATCCAATCCAATCTACTGATTAGAGACGATTTTGGCGTGTTCCATAGGTTATTTGATACTTTTTTAACAATTATAATAGTGCTATGTTTATATTATTTGGTTTGTACCTTACAAAGTCAAGAAATATAAGCACATCAAGAAATTAAATACTGTTTAATAAAAATGCAATTTTCCATTGAGCTTTGGGATTTTTTTTTCCACGCAGCTCCTCGATAATGGTGTATATTTGGGTGGTAGAGAACGAATCTTTGCTCCAAAAGCGACACAAAAGCTTTTCTGAATGAGGAATTAGGAAAGATTGCTCCAAAGTTTAACAAAATAATAAAATAGGTAGTTAATGAATAAATTGAAAATGGAAGTAAACGATTCATTAAGTGCTGTAAAGTGCATATGTTTCATTAGATTAGGGTTTTAATTTTCGATAAGTAGTTTAAAATTGAATTATAAAAAAGTCGAAAAAGTGGAGCAAAGTTACGTTTCTTTACAGTACCTTCTTATTAAACATTTTCGAGCAATGGCGTTTTGAAAGTCACCCGTTAGAAGTGACTGACGATAATCAACATGTGGAAAACATTCTCGTGCCTTTTGGAATTGACACAAATTGATACAAATTTTGTAGGGGCAAAAAAATCAGGCACTCCTTCTACTTCCTTGAACGATTTCAATAAAATTGTCATTTTCATTAACTAACCTAATCGACCAAGAAAAAAAAATAACCCCCCCCCCCCTCCCCCGCCGCTAACAAAGTTAGTTGGTTTACGTTCCAAGGTACGTAGAATCCGAAAATCTAATAAAAATTTTGCCGTCCGTCCGACGAGTAGAACATGAATATATACTCCTAACCAGAGATGGGCGTAATCATAATCATAATTACGATTACGATTATAATCACAAGCATAAAAGGTGTAATTACGATTATGATTACAATGACAATCACAGGTATGATTACGATTACATACGAAAATTGTATGATTACAGCCGTATTTTCAGGGTCTTTAAAGGCCCTCAGGACGTCAAAACTGTCCTCCGTCCATTACCTACCCCATATTGTGCTTCCAATTTTGTCGTGTTTTGTGCATGTTTTATAAGGAAACTGATTTCCACCGGTACTTACTTCTATCGATCACGTTCCCATGAAAATTCAATAATCAATGTTTAAAAAAACCCTCCGTCAACTAAAATTGTTTTCCGTGTCTGTATGTCTGTTTCCGTGTCTGTATGTCTGTCTGTCATTAAATCCTTGTCACAGCCATAACTTTTACAATTCTCATCCGATTTCAATGAAATTTCCAGGGATTGTGCGGGTTGGTGAGTAGATGGCCCTCTATGAAAATCATTGCACCCACAGGATTGTTGCCATTGCGCATGCGCAAACGTTTATTTCCTTTTTACAGCCATAACTTCTACATTTCCTATCTGATTTCGATGAATTTTCAGGAATTATGCGAGTTGGAAGGGAAATGGTCCCCTATGAAAAGTATGGCCCCCAATTGAAAGTATTTTGTCCGCATACGCAAACGTGAAATCGTTGTAACAGCCATAATTTCTACATTTTCCTACAATATCCAGAGATTATGCGGATTGGGGTGTAGATGGTCCCCTAAGAGGATAGTGCAAGGTACCATTCCAAATCATATCTGTTTGATCAACTTAATTTATATTTGATAGCTTTCTAATTTATTATAGAAACGTTCAACGGCCCAGCTTTTACTTCTGCTTTTGGTTTGTCTGTTTGCGCCGCGAACAGGAGGTAATGTTGGATCTATCGACTTGAAATTGGGAGGGTATTCCTTAGAGATACATTATTTTCCTTATACTTTTCGCGAGAACTGAAGTTTTAAATAACGTCTCAGCGTTTCTTTATAAAAACATAACATTTAACTTTCTGGCTGCGGGCGGTCATATTCCTTTGCCCAGTAGCAGATTACTTTCAAACAAGAGATCACTTTTTTGTAAATGACTGGACATTACTTACGTACCTACTTAAAAACAGTACAACATAATTCGATGGTACCATTGAAGTAAAAAAGAAGCATATATTTTAACGAGCACTGAATAGCAAAAAAAACGAGAAATGAAAACAGAATTGGTGGGTTTTTAAACATTGATTATTGAATTTTCATGGGAACGTGATCGATAGAAGTAAGTACCGGTGAAAATCAGTTCCCTTATGAAACATGCACAAAACACGACAAACTTGGAAGCACAAAATGGGGTAGGTAATGGACGGAGGACAGTTTTGATGTCCTGAGGGCCTTTAAAGACCCTGAAAATACGTAATCATACACTTTTTGTATGATTACAGCGTAATCATACTATTTTCGTATGATTACAGTATAATCGCAATCACACCTGTGATTATGATAGTAATCGTAATCATACCTGTGGTTATGATTGTAATCATAATCGCAATTACACTTTTTATGCTTGTGATTATAATCGTAATCGTAATTATGATTATGATTACGCCCATCTCTGCTCCTAACATCTTCAAAGCATACCCAGTGCATACAGCATGTTGGTATGGTACACTGAAAATCGAAAAAAAACAACAATAGCCGTGTGGGTACTCGATGAGTTTGTGAAGACGAGTAGAACATGAATATGAACGTCTAACCTCTTCAAAGCATACCCAGTGCATACAGTATGTTGGTATGGTATACTGAAAATCGAAAAGAAAAACAATTGCCGTGTGGGTACTCTATGAGTTTGTGAAGACAAATGGAACATGAATATGGACTTCTGACATCTACAATATATACCCTCTGCATACAGTATGTTGGTATGGTGTACCTACTGAAAATCGGTAAAAACAACAATAGCCGTGTGGGTACTCTATGAGTTCGTGAAGACGAGTAGAACATGAATATGAACGTCTAACGTCTTCAAGGCAAACCCAGTTCATACAGTTTGCTCGTATGGGTCTAGTTGCTTCCCGAAGCTTTTGGTTGAGGTCAGTCACTTCTAAGGGTTAAAAAATAACGGCTGAAATTTTGAAAACGCCCTGACTCAAAACATTTTGATATAAAGGTATTATTTTTTTCACCAATTTGAAATAGAATTGAATTGTTAGAATCGAATGAGACCACCCAGAGCGCTGTAGGTCAAACCGTTCTCCCTCCATGAGAAGGGTAGGAATTATGATAGATCAGAAACACGAGTGTGAATCGCAAAGAGGCCTAAGTTTTGTAACATTAGCAACCAGTAATCAAATTTCCTGATGAAGGCACCTACAACTCGAATTGAGTGAAGCGTTTATTTCTTCAAAATAATTTTCAGCGTTTTTACGTTGAAAAAGATTCTACCAGTGTTCAGGGATTTTTCGAAGAAGAATCAAGGGGCCCTTAAAGAAAATTGTTGTGAATTTTTAAACCCATTGTGGGTAACCGTTTTAATCATTTTGTGGCAAAGAATTTCGCCTCCTCACTGTCGGTGGTATACCTAATAGAGAACAGTTTTGTTATTAATTAATTGGTGGCTCCCTCATTAGCAATTTTACATGGTATCCAAACTATACCTCACTAATTCCACTTCAAAAAGTATTTTTCACTTGTAGTCTCAAATATCGCCTTCATTGAAGGTTTTTTGTACCCAAAATATAGTATAGTATTGTGTGGTAGTATCGTAAGGCTCATTTAATGGTAAAGCTGAATGCTTGTCGTCTTTTACGTTTATAGTTTTCAATACTGAACCTTTGGAATTGACCAAGAAAACATTTAACCCCCTCTCAAAATTTGTTGGTTTGCGTGTCGAGGTACCTACTTAGAATCCAAAAATCGAATAAAATTGTTCGGCCATTCGCCGTACAATGCACTTTTCTTTGTTACCTTGGGCCGATTTTGATGAAATTTGATACATGGACTCCATTTGGGGTCTAGTTATGCCCCGAAGCTATTGGTTGCTGTCAGTCTCTTCTAAGGGGTGGAAAATAAGGGCTGAAATTTTCAAAACGCCCTTGGTAAAATAACTTTTGATATAAAGGTATTGTTTTTTCACCAATTTGAAATAGAATTGAATTTTTAGAATCGAATGAGGCTACCCAGACCTCTGTAAGACTAACCGTTTGCTCTCTTTGAGAACTAGAGTGTTGGACTTAGGATAAATCAGAAACACGAGTGTGAATAACAAGAGAGGCCTAATCTCAGTTCAAATTTTAGCTATCTAAAATGCGATCGTTGTTCGTTTTTTTTTTTTTGTTTTTTTTTTTTAGTTGTACTTGAATTTGCGTCCTTAGCAACCAGTAATCAAATTTTCTAATGAAGGCTTCCACAACTGTTTATTTCTTCGAATTGAGCGTGAAGAGTTTATTTCTTCAAAATGTGAAGCGAAAATATTATTGGCAGGTAGTGACACAAATCTGTGTTCTTTGCATGCGAGTAATCTACATGCAGAGATGTAATGCAGAAAAGAATTAATCTTTATGTAGAATTAATCTTTATGAATTAATAATTTTTAGATATTTTAAATTGTAGTACACTTGATATAATTGACTCACTCAAATCGCCGGTTCTCAGCTCAACTGGTTCGAATCTCACTCAGTCTCGCAAGCGACATCGGGTTATTATGTTGGTAATCGAAGCTCAGGATAATACCGTCAGTTACACGGTAATCCCCGGAACAGATAGTAGGCTCAGGAGCAACCGCTCTCGCTGACCCTGCCCGCTGATCAATCCACCATGTAATTACTGGGATTGGGGATTTTGAGTCGCTGCTTATATATCGGATGTTTGCAACTTTTTTCCTCAAATGCAACGTTTTTTGAATATCAGGCTTACGCTGAGTTTTCCCCACAAACGCGGAATCAATTTTGTTAATGAATTGGACTACATTAAATTGAATGGCCTGTTGGAAATCTCATAGATCGTGTGATAGGAGATCGTGTATGAATTCTAAGTTACCGTTGTACATATACGATGTTTCCTCTCACATCTAATGCCATATATCTAATGCCATATATTTAACTAGTCGTGATAGCACTTGTTTTTATTGCTTCCGAGTCTACCAAGGTAGCGGAAGCTTTGTTTTAACTTTTCAAGATTGAAAAAAAAAGTTCTCCAAAATCAAAATTTCCACTCGCGTTTTACTTTTCAGACCTTTCTGAACAATTTGGTTCCGTGTCTGTCTGTCATGAAGTCCTTGCCACAGCCATAACTTCTACATTTCTCATCCGATTTTGATGAAATTTTCAGGGATTGTGCGGATACGCGTGTTGATGGTCCCCTATGAAAATCTTCACCACCGGCTAGATAGTAGCCGCTGCGCATGCGTAAACGTGAAATCCTTGCCACAGCCATAACTTCTACATTTCTCACTGGATTTCGATGAAATTTTCAGGGATAGAGCGAGTTGGCGTGTAGATGGTCCCCTATGAAAATTATTTTCCCTTGACTGATAGTAGCCACTGCGCATGCGCAAAAGTGTATTTCCTTGTTACTGTCATAACTTCTACAGTTTCCAACAACATTCAGAGATTTTGCGGGTTGACGGGAAGAGTCCCTTATGAGGACTCTTAGAAGGTACTTAGAGATTGATGTTTTGAGATTAACTACTATGCATCGGATTATCTATACAATCTGGTTATGTACACGAGGAAGCTATGTGCCACACCCACTTGGCAGACTTTTTTTTGTTTTTTTGCTTCCGAGTCTACCAAGGTAGCGGAAGCTTTGTTTTCACTTTTCAAGGATGAAAAAAAAGTTCTCCAAAATCAAAATTTTCTCTCACGTTTTGCGTTTTAGACCTTTCTGAACAATATTGGCTCCGTGTCTGTCTGTCTGTGTGTCTGTCATGAAATCCTTGTAACGGGCATAACTATACGAAGTTATTGTCCGATTTCTATGAAATGTTCAGGGATTGTGCGGGTTGGTGTGTAGACGGTCCTTTAGACGGACTGATAGAAGCGACTACGCACGCGCAAACGTAAATTCCTTGTAACGGCAATGACTTCTACATTTTCTATCCGATTTCAATGAAATTTTGAGGGATGTTACAGATAAGTATTTAGATGATCCCCTATGAAAATCACCACCTTCGGACTGATAGTAGCCGCTGCGCATGCGCAAACGTGAATTTCCTTTTATAGAGGCACTTCCCTTCATCCCTCTCTCCCACCCCTCTCTCATCATCCCCCATCCCTAGGGCCGGCGTCGGGTGAGTCCTGGGCGTCCTCCCCATTATACTTTATTTATTTATTTATTTTGTTTTATGGCGTGCCCCCGCCGTCACAAAAGACATTTTGTCTTTGAAGGGAGATTTAAAAAAAAACGGCCTTAACTTCTATATTTTCCATCCGATTTCAATGAAATTTTCAGGCATGTTACAGATTGGTGTGTAGACGGTCCTCTATGAAAATCATCACCCCCGGACTGATAGTAGCCGATGCGCATGCGCGAACGTGAATTCTTTGTAACAGCCATAACTTCCACATTTTCTACCCGATTTCGATGACATTTTCAGAGATTACGCGGATTAGGTTGTAAATGGTCCCCAATGAAAATCAAAGCCTTAAAATTTACAGTAGCCTCTGCGCATGCGCAAACGTAAAATCCTTGTAACAGCCGTGCATTTGTCGCCCTCCCAATTCTTTCCCTGCGTAATTTCAGATGTGTGTCGTGAGAATCTCAAATCCTATACATCTCATCACCACTCTCGCCCGTGAGTCCCGGGTTCAACTCCAAGCCAAGCTAAGAAATTTTTTGATCCAATCACATCTTTAACCTTTGACACTGTGCTCAAACCCCCAGATCTTACTACTCACTTATATTTTTCATCCGAATTTGATGAAATATTCTAGGATTGTCCAGATTAGCGTGTAGACGGTCCCCTATGAGGGTAGTGAATGGTACTTAGAGATTGGTGTTTTGAGGTTAACTACTATGCATCGGATCATCTATATATGGATACGAGGAAGTGTGCCACACCCACTTGGCCGACGTTTTAAAATATTTTTGTGGCGTAAATTTCTGGGATATTTTCATATTACCATCAATTGCTCCATGAAACATGAGCAGTATGCAGTTCAGGGTAGAGTCGTTAACTTCAATCTAGGTCTGGGAGCATTGATCTCGCTCTTTTTCGATATTAATACCTAGTGAGTGAGATTATTGCTATAAATTCAATCAGCACCATTCTTCAATTAAATCAGCTTTTATTGCCATCGTACTTATTTTTACATAACAATAGACAACAAAATTCACTATCGTACATGTTCTACGACTGAACGACTGTCGGAGAAACGGGACCGACCGTAGGGTGCGATTAGAGGATGGCTGTGAGCCAGATTAGCGTCCGCGGTGCTGAGAGCCACCTCAATGTGCATCACAGGCTCGAGAAAGATACGGCGAAGTGCTGATGAACTTCTGGGGTTCATCGACGGCGCAGCACTACAAATGGGCCTCTCTCAGTAAATTCTCACTCCGAAGATATGAATTAGAGGGACTAACGCACCTTGTCATCCCTTCCTCCTTGCGACCTAGCAGATGTTCAACGCTGCTAAATATAATGCTCTGCTGTGTACGTGAAGGGAAGCAATCTTTTGCCGGGATCATCTCAAGAAACGTTTTCCTCTCCTTTATCGTTGGCGTTCTATGATTTGGTTCGAATCATTTCAATAAATGTGGGATTATGTCAAGAAAAATGCGCTATTATTATAACAAACGTGATAAGTAAGAAATTTTCACTGAACTATACAGAATTAATTCATTTATTATAAGTTGTGTGCAGCGCAGAAAACAACCGATTGCACAATCGAAAGGATTTATTCCGATGAATGTGTAGCCTTCACAACTAAAGGGGAAAGTTATATTAATCAATATCACCCCAGAAAATCACTACTAGTTTACGGCTCTATTTGTGTTTACCTACTCGTTCAAAAGATCCACAATTTTTGTTTACGAATTTGAGCAGATATTCTTCCTTCTCAATTTTCAATGTTAAATACGGCCCAGTGAAGGTAGGTATGGTTTGAAAGAGTTCGCAGTTTCAACCAGAACCGCGATAACGTATATTGCCTCGTTACCTTCCTACGTGTTCTTTATTTGACCAGTGGGCATGAGATTAGATAACGGTTAGGAGATGCACCCGTAATAACAACAAGGTCGCTACAGCCTTTGAAAGTTTCCGTGGGGGGCGAATCACAAATCTAACATTTTATCTCTACACACTAGTTTCTCTATGTTTACCCCATACCTAATAGAAATGGGGGGTTGATAGAAAGTAAAATCCAGTGAGTAGGAATAATTATGAAAAGAGGAATCGCATATACACAAGTGGTCCGTTTACCGTGAACATCCTCTTTAAATGGTAACCTTTAACATTTAAATAGTAAGCCTCGAGGTTAATTTGAATTTGCAAGTTTTGCTCAATGCCTCCTACTTCGTTCTTCCACACATAAACTCGTACTTTTTTCCAATACAAGATTCGGTTTCTACGTGAACTTTCATGGACAAAAAGTATGAGAAATATTCATTAGATCGAACTTCTGAAATGGAACAATTTACGTAGGTAATTCGAGGTCCGTCCCTACGTCACGAGCGAGAAACAATTTTTAGCGCAGCAGTGCATCTTGTATCGACGATTGATCCTATAGGTACGTGTACGCCATTTAAACATGAACTGAACACACGTATGTCAACATATTTCAGTGCATGAAGGAACAAAGGAAAAAGTATCAAGTCGACCTAACTGGCAACTTGCTCCTCATCATCGCCATCAGCAGGTGTGACTCAACGTCTCACATATTTGGATTTTGGAAGAAAAATTTGCACCCTCTTCCAACGCAATCCCATCTTGCAAGAAACAGGGGATGCATTTATCGATCCTGACGCCGCTGAATATCAGGATCGATAAATGCATCTCCTGTATCTTGCAGGATGGGATTGCGTTGGAAGAGGGTGAAACATTCTGTCTTCCCAAATCCAATAATTACGTGAGACGTATTTTCACTCCCGCTGATGGCGATGATGAGGAGCAAGTTGCCAGTTAAGTCAAATTTAAACTTTTTTGCTTTGTTCCTTCATGCACTGAAATATGTTGTTGTATGTTCAGTTCATGTTCAACTGGCGAATACATAAACATATGATCGTCAATCGTTTCTACATGTTAGAAGATAAAAGCTTTTGGAAATAATCGGTTCTGGTCAGGTTTCACCTATTTCTCGAGCAACGTTTGACTTTCGAAAAAAAAGATCTGACTTGGGAACCCTCTATCTGAAAGGGGTCATGATATAAAAATATTTATAAAATTAGATCCAGCCGTTTGGCACATGCATTTATGTAGGTACAATGACGAATTTCAGTAAGTCTATTAAATTTCGTATGGCATACTGTACGGGCTTATGTACTGAATTTGGTGAATATTGTTTGAGCGACCCTAATTAAGAAGAAGAGGATCTCAAATCGATTTCTTCAATTAAAATAATTTATATTATAGTATTCTTTTGTATACGAGTTTGATAGAGATTTCATAAGACAACAATTTTTCATAAAGTTTCATCTTTGTTTCAGGTAAGTGGAACTTGTAACTTGGCGTGCCGGCACTACACGGTAAGTTGATTCCGCTGCTCCATCACGTTGGCAAATTCGCCTCAGCATTAGTACAGAAAAGTTGGCAATAAATCTATACGAGCGAGGGTACTGTTAGAAGCTTTTTCGTCCACTTGAGACGAGTAGGCAAACGACGTTGTTTCGAGACGTAGCACGGAAATATGCAAACAGATTCAACGGGCGGATTTACAAAACCCAGGAAGATTGAGTCTCGTTGAAAGAGAATGGAAGGGATAATCATTCAGGTGGCAGACAATGTGAAACACAAACAGCGGTGGGAACATAGAGAAAGGGAAGCCGAGCTGAGCGCTTGAGCGATTCTACTCCGACAAAATTAATTAATTTCACTAGCTGCTTAAGCATCAGAATAAAATTGAGGTTGACATCGAAAAATCTATCCTACAATGAATCGCTCTTGCTACCCAATGATGTATTCAATTTTCTGCGTTATTTCATCTGTTTCATTCTTTCCCAAAATGTCCGGCCATTATGATCATGTTATTAGGCTTTAAAACCGTACTTCCGTGTTGAACGGATCGCACTGGTCTTGAGAAGAGAACGTTCTCGAAACAAAGTCAATCAATGATCATCGAATCTCTTTTTCTTTTTTTTTAGTGAAAATTGGTTTTTTTTATGGCTTATTGTACTGGCTCATTTTGAGTGAAAATTGATATTGCTAGAAAATAAAGTGCAAAACGATGAATAAAAAACGGAAAGCTGCCGAAAGGTAATTATTTTTGGAATTAGCTCCCTTAAAAATTTGGCCTGCAATATGTTTCTGTTATAATTTTTTCTAATGTATCAATGGATCGGATTTCCACAATTTTATTGAGACTGACCTCATCCGTTATTCAAACTTTTTAGAGGGCTATTTAGGACCTGCTTTTCCAGAGGAAACATTTCTTGGGGAGTAGCAATATCTATGTGACTAGTACCCAAATGATTTTTTTATCTTCCGGCTAGATGGTGTTTTTTTTTTTGTTTTTATTCATCAACACTTTGGTTTTTGATGGATTTTACTCATATTCGGCGAAGTCTAAAAATTTTGCTGCATAACAAGAACTTTTCTAATCAAGTATGGATTTTCATTAGACTCACAACACATGACATGAGCATATTGTGGTTGGCTACGCAATAAGGGTCAGAATGACGACTTAACCTTATGACTTGAGTTGGGTACCTTCGTGGATGGTAGACCACCTGCGGGAGCGGGATCGTACATCCCTGTACTTTACTAGAGCTGTGTAATTGGCAAAAAGTGGCGAATAGCGACACCATCTGAACGAGCTCTGATCCTCCCTTTGGAGGACAGCTGGTGACGTTCGCAACGCCGGGAGTAGCAGACGGACGACAATCCAGCCGGGAATGGTTGTTTACATCATTTTATTTTTACATTTTATGGTCGCAGATGTCCGTTGTTGATGGAAACGTTTTATAACTTTATGCTTTACAAACTTTTATATCGTCAGGGATGTTTTTATTAGTCAAATTTACAAACCATTCAAGATTTTCTGAAGGTTTTTCGTAGGATGTCTATCTTGTATTGCGTTAAACTTCTTGACTAGACTCGTTTTCTGTTATTGATGTAATTCATTGAAATGTTGTAATGTACATATTCTCTTTGAATTTGATTACCGTAACCACAGAAAAATTTTATTAAGTTTATCCAAGTTAAAGTCTTCGTTTGATATTGCTTATAGTATCCGTAAAGTTTTTTATTTCAATGTTTAGGATGGATTTCCTACATCGGGTAGTTGCGTTATAAACATCCTTATCATACTTCTTTTTCACATTTCCTGTTGATTTTATGAGGTTGAAGTAGATTTCCAGGTGTGGCGGGTAGATTTCTTGGGATACATAGCAGGAGAAAGATTCGATGGTTGAGGGACAAAGCCAAGCGATCATTGGGACGAACGAGAGCTTTAATAATACCGATTGTAGGTGTTCTAAACCGTTGACGAATTTCTTCAAAAACAATGCCATGATATCATTTTGTGTCGAGTCGTTTCTGGTAATTATGCTGCCTCAGCGAATGTATATTGTGGTTGGTGGGTATCGATCGTTGATATATGCGTTGATATTGAAGCAAGATTTGCTTCTATTTATCGAAGCGCGGTCAGGGTTAAATGAACTGATGAATTGCGTTCCGACGATTCGATGATTCATCATTATCAAGGATAATCTACAACAAGGATAAAATATAATTTGCTACTAATTGAACATGGCATGAAATATGAAAGCCAACTAGTTAATTAGGTACTACTTTTGTGAAAATTTTGTTTAAATATATATCATGATTAATTAACTTACAGTTTTGAGTTGAGAAGTTCTAAAGATGTTCTGATAATGAAACACTTGATATAGTAAGTTATCATTAGATACAAACTAGAGCACTGATCAGTATCAGAGCTGGTGTATCAGAGCTCTTCAACTTTTCGATTGAGGCTTGTAGGTTCTGATGGTTTTGTTGGTGGAAAAACAGGTCGATTTAGGTAAATTATTATTCAAATAAATAATACATCTATTTCATAATTTACTTATTGTATTTATTTATTTAATAATTTTATTTATTTATTTAAATTAATTATTTACATAAATAGTATATTCACGAAAGTTAAGGACTCCATACCAAACGACATGAAATTCCATTTACTATATAAAATCCCACTTTGGCTATACTGATTCCCATTTGAAAAACAGAGTCTATGCTCATAAATACAGCCTAGACGCAATAAAAAAGAACCCAAATAATCCAGACCCCTCAGCTCTAACAACCCATGTTGCCTAGGACATAACTTTAAACTGAATAATAACAAAATATCGGAGTATAAAAGGAAACGTTTTAAGAGTGACATTAAGGAAATGATATCAATTGAAAGGAATTACCATATAGAAGTTAACAAACGTACAGACGTTAAAGATTTGAGTAAAAATGCTCTGGAAACCTTATATATCTCAAGAAAATTCCACCAAACTCCCTCCAGGCCCAAATATTCCCGACAAAAATTCCCGTTAATCACCACACGCACACAATGTATGAAGGTATCAACTGGCCTGCCCCTTTTGACAAAAACTTCCCTGAATCTACCTGGTTTTCCACCAACAAAACCATCAGAACCCACAAGCCTCAGTCGAAGAGCTCTGCTATACCAGTCTACTGATCAGTGCTCTAGTTTGCACCTACTGATAACTTACTATATCAAGTATTTCATCATCAAAACATCTTTAGAACTTCTCAACTCAGAAATGTAAGTTAATAAATCTTAAATATATTTAAACAAAATTTTCACAAAAGTAGTACCTACCGAACTAGTTGGCTTTCATGTCATCTTCAATTTAGTAGTAAATGATATTTTATCCTTGTTGTAGATTATCCTTGATAATGATGAATCATCGAATCGTTGGAACGCAATTCATCAGTTCATTCAACCCTGACCGTGCCTCGATAAATAGAAGGAAATCTTTATTTATTTATTTATTTAAGTACGAGCGAGCCCAATTCAATACAATTGTATACAAAATGTTGAACTATCTGCAGATAGGTAGATATAGGAGGTAAGGCAAAGAAGGAATTAAACGAGTAATTATAGCACACATGAGAGGAGGCAATTATTGACTTTTATTAAAGTCTCCTGCGAGGGTGGAGTTAAAAAAGTCAAAATTTGGGTGAAGGGACAAAAAAAGATTAGCACTGCGTGGTAGACGGTAGAGGGGTCGATTTCGATGGTAATTGTAAGGGGAAAACGGAACATAGAAGAGAGGAGATCTAGAAGAAGGGAGGAGGGATCTTGCTACAATATCAACGCATATTATCAACGGTCGATACCCACCAACCACAATATACATGTATAAATTTCTTATGAATTTTTAATTTCTGATACGGTACTTATATCAGATATTTCGTACTGAATTCAAACATACCATTTATTAGGTTCTATGATTATGATGGTACTGTCCACAAAAAACCTCAAAACACGTTTTTGGTCGATTTTTGACTTATATTTTGAAATTTGGATTCCTCAAGGTTTTCCAAAATTTTTGGCTAATGAACTCGTTTTTTCGTTTGTTTTATAGGTAAATATTTTGGCAAAAACTAGACATTTTTGCGAAACAATCACTCAAGTTATCATCCGGAATGACGCACACACAATTTTTTGAAAAACATCAGGATTCGTTTCAGAATGATCCAAAGCGGATTTCGATGATAAACGAAATTCATAAAGTCCATGCCAAAAATCTTAAGTTTTCCAAGTTTCATTTTCTTTGAAAACTGCAATAGGTTCATTTTCTTTGAAAATTCACTTACATAAATCACAAAAATTGCAATAGCTTCATTTTCTTTGAAAATTCACCTACGTAAATCTCAAAATCTACGGATATTCTAAGTTGTGAAACAAAAATTCAACGAAAGTACGAACCAACTAGCCAATTGGGTGAGTCAGCAGAGCGATCTATGGACCTACGTGGACATGCTAGTTTTCTATAAAAACGATTCTACTCCCAAAATACTCGTAGCATCTCGTACCGTGTTCAGATAAACAGCTCGAGTTGAAGTAGTAGAGTGAATTTGGAGGATATCACTCAGAGCAAAATAAAACCTGTAATTGATAATTATTGCCAAACTTCAATACAACAATCAAACTCTCGAACAAAAGAACTGCGAACAATGTAATAACTGTCTGTAAGACTCCATACATGGTCCTTACCAGCCGCATAGCATTTAAGATTCATAAATAATATAATACTGAGAGAGAGGGAGCTCAGCTTGAAACGAGCGTTACTATTCTGAGACGATTGTTGATAAAATAGACGACCCAGCGGGACCTCGCAATGCGTTTTCCTCTCGTAAAAACTTGGAGCTAAAACTGTTTGGATGGATAACTTGAAAAATGAAAATATAATTCCAATGTTTGAGCCATGCAATATCCTATGCATATATACGACCCTCCCCCTTCAAGAATCTCTCATAACTTCGTCGTCGACAAAATTTTTTATCCAATGAGGTTGTGGTGAGAAAAGTTGAAACAGAACATTATTGTCAACCTTTGTTACCACTTACTCGGAAAAAATATCAGTTCCGATGTAACATACTACTTTCATTGTTCAGAATGGAGTCACTAAAGATCGAAAAGCGAAGACCAATTGAAAGGATTATAGTTACGATCTGCTAGTTTTCAGCACTTCATTGAACACTACCAGCTTTCTTCTCTCGTTAGTTTCTCAAAATGTGGCGGTTATTCGCATTGGTCAAGCTTCCAGACCAGCTAATATTATTGTATATAATTCTTAATTAACCTTCATAACTATTTTGATGTACGGATATATTAGGTTGGAAATAACAAACAATTTTTTGAGAACATTGGACCAACCTTTTTGGACGTGCCTCCGCAAATTGAGTAAACTGGACCAATAAAATTAGGGGCCATTCCGGATCAGGGTAGAATAAACGTATTAACGATCTGGAAAGGAGTAAAGTTGGGGAAATATGAGAATATTAAAAACTGGATGAACTTCCAAGTAATTTGGATTTACGGCCATGTAAAAAGTCCGAGTCATGCAACATGGGCCAGGTCTGAAAAAAAACCCGTTTGAAGGATTTTGTAGAATTTTTTTGAACTGTGCCAATTATAAATGAACTTGAGCCATTCTTATAGTCAATTTTGCACTGATTCTGAATAAATTTTATACATTTTATTAGTTCTTATGCAATATTATTGTTCCGTAATTTCCTGACACCTACAAAATGGGTAATCTGGTCCTAAAATGGTATTTTTGGTGCTCCAAAAACTCTGGCGAACGAAATCATCCTCTCTATTTTTTAATGACATCATTGGCATCCTAGCACCGATCTTTTTGCAGTTTTCATTGCATTCGATGAGTATCCATAGATATTTTTTTAAATGTTAATTTAAAAAATTGATGATCCATTGCTGTAAGTTATCTTATCTTATTCACTGAACTCTTATTGAAAAGAACTCGTTGGTAATTTCCAATTATAGAGAAGAAATTGCCTCTGTGAAGTGTGATTTCATTTTCGTAATTATTAACTAAATGATTGCCTAAGATGAACCTTGCGAATTAGTCATTGCTGCTAAAAGATAGAAATTGACCTCAAGTTGAAATCCTACGAACAGTTTTTTTTAGTGCCATCAAGCAAAGAACAAGCTTCCAAATAAGAAAATATTCCAATGTTTCAATTTTGAGGATCTGAGTTGAACGTCTGGTTGGAAAAACAAATGATTTTATGACGATAAGTACGAAGTCAATGGCATTTCATTTGCATATCAATATTTTGAAGCATTTGACACAGTTAACCCTCGTGGAAATGTAATGCAGTAGACTACGAAGGTTAGCGCCGAACCAATTCGTCCAATGCTATCTTTGAGTTCAAGTGGTGTTGTGCTTATTAATACAATTATTCCAACTAGGTATGTATTGATTGTCAAAAAGCATTGATCTTCTGTATTCGTTTTGCAATGTTTCAAAGAGATTTCCATGAATAAAATGTTGACTCCTAAGTATTATTTTAAATCATCAACAATTTCTTTTGCGCTGTAAAGCATTTAAATGACGTACCCAACTTAGCTACTCAACATCATTGATGCCCTGTAAAACTTAGGCAACTTTGTTGGAAAAAACTCAACCAATTGTTCATCTACATAATCATTAAAGAGAAAAAAGATGCAAATTATGAAACAACAGTTATTACTTTTCTTTATACATCTTCCTTCGTAAATTTGCCTTTTGGTTAAGGAACTCCGGAGCTCTGGGGTGGTCTCATTCATATCTAAAAATAAAAGCAATGCGAACCAATTATTTTCTTGTTCAACGTTGTCGAGCTAGAGTTTTGAAAATTTCATCCACTGACTTCCACCCTTCAGAGTTGTCTTATGGTAACCCCGCCTGAAATACAGAATTTCGTTATTTTTGTAAGGGTAACTTGACGAAGTGCCAAGGAGGGGTCTCAGGTCTTGTTTTTTTTTTTTTTTGTTTTTTTTTCTCAAATTATATTTATTGCACCAAGTAATTCAACTTATTAGCAACATTTCTCTGACAATGTATATAAATAACTGAAAAGAGAGTGTGGTACATAGCACACCTCCATACTTCATTTTTCGGCTATTCTATGTGTCTTTTGACGCACAAGATTCACAGGAGCGCACAGCACAACACTCACTGAACAACTTCATGAAAACACCACTCCCTACTGCCACAGATCGTGAGGTTTTCGTCTTTTCAGCCGCCTGAGTAGATCATCAACATCCAGCAACTTCACAGCCTCCTTGTCGATATGACCTTGTAGCCTCTGGTGATGGGCTATTGCTTGAGTTTTGATGACTTCATTTATTGTGGGAATTTTAAGGTCCTTATGGATGTCTTCATTGGTTGAGTACCAATACGCATCAACGCATGAGCGCAGTACTTTGTTCTGAAAACGCTGTATAATGTCACAATTGCTTTGAGAGGTGCAGCCCCACAGTTGTGCACCATATGTCCAGACTGGCTTAAGGACCTGATTGTATAGGGTTAGTTTGTTCTGTATTGACAATTTTGATCGTCTACCAACCAACCAATACATTTTTCGGAGTTTGATGTCCAGTTCTGTTCTTTTATTTTTCACATGCACCCTCCAGCGGAGTTTCGTATCCAGAGTCATACCCAGATATTTTGCCTCATTAGCATAAGGGATGACTTTGCCATTAAGATATATTGGTATATGTTTGATATGGCGGTTGGTAAAATCAACATGGGCTGATTTGGCTTCATTCATCTTGATTCTCCACTTAATTGTCCAGTCATGGAGTTTCTCGATGGATCTTCTAAGTTTTAAAGTTGATTCGCGATTGTCTTCACCAATAGCAAGGACTGCAGTATCATCTGCAAATGATGCCAGGGTGTTACCCTCGTGTTCGGGTAGATCGCTAGTGTATAGGACGTACAAGAGGGGGCCAAGTACGCTTCCTTGCGGGACTCCAGCATGAATCATTTTTGCTTCTGAGTATGCATCATCTTGTTTGATTCGGAAGTACCTATTTGATAGGTATGAGTGGAGCAACTCAGCATATTTTGCTGGAAGCATTTGTCTGAGCTTATGATTAAGTCCCTCGTGCCAGACTTTATCGAACGCCTGGGTAACGTCGAGGAAGACAGCTGAGCAGACTTTTTCAGGTCTTGTAGTTTGGGTCAGTTTCCGTACTGCAGACTCTGCACACAATCACACCTATAATTTGAACCGTGTTGAAGATGACGCTATGAGCTATGTGATCTATGTGCCTCACACACTTGGTAGACCACACTCTCAGTCACTCAGTGCTGTATGAACTATGTTGACATATTGTTGACTTGCCATACTCATACAATAAACTGTATGTTCACGTATTTTTAGGCCAATGAATTCATCATTATTATTATTATCTAACTGTTCGATGTTCCTCAAATTCGTTTGGGTACTTTGCTGTTGTGACGACCTCCTATCTCATTACCTACCTGATGGATGACGAGGAAGCTACGTGATACTCCCACTAGCTGAGGTACTCTCATCACGTAGTTGTTCGATTTCCGAAATTTCGAAATTTAACCTACTTGAAGATGCATGAACACGTTGGGGCTCATCCAGGTTCTGCGAGAATAACCCGCTATAATTTCCCCCTTTCTCCAACCTCTCAGAATTTTCCAATTATCGGAACCCCCCTCACATCTCATTTTACAGCTTACAATTAGACCTTTGATTTGAATGTACACAAATGGTCCATCAACGCCTCAGTGGGAAGTTACGCGGATACGGACCAATCTTCCCAAAATCAGCAACCACGTTTTTCAAAAATATCAACAGAGCAAAATGAAATCCGTCTGAGACGACACCACCATGGATGCTGGTAGAATATAAGTTTTTTTAAATCCGGCAGATTGGTACCAGAATTAAAAAAAATACAAAATTTTCATACTTACAAAAAAAAAACGCTGCAAATTATTACACAATGGTTTATTATTTTTCTATACATATACAGGGTGTTTTACGAAAAGGTTACACCCCCCTTCATTTCCGCAAAATACAGCGTAAAAAATTCCGACCAACGCAATTCTTCATGATTTTTTGTGAGGATCTCAGGAAAAATACTTTTGCGCAAAAAAGTTGCGCGCAATTGACGCCAACTTCATTTTTTCAAATGGAGCCCCCCTTTTTTATTACAGATTCGGATTCTACGTCAAAATTCATGAAAAATTCATACCCGAATCGATTTGTTTTATTGCGCGCAACCTGGATTTTTGAGCGCTCTAAGATGCGCAACTCCACATTGCACAAAAATTAGGTTTTAGAAACCCCTAAGTGTGGCACATGTTTTTTCATCATTTTTTGACTCTGAATCGCATGGTGTCATCCGTTTCGAGGAAGACCAAGATTTCAAGAGGAAAACTTAACATTTCTTTCACGAAAACATCAGTTTTGTGGTCGAAATCATGTTTATTTTTTATTTTCTCACCTCCTTTTGAACCACAGGCTTGGGGCCGTCTACGGTGGAGCTAAAAATAAAAACTGGCAGCACGATCATGCTTAAACTGAATAAAATTGCCTAAAAACTCATATCGATTTAAAAAGAACGATTTTTTCACTAATAACAACCGACTTTTTGGCCGCCATTTAGAAAACTTCCAGTCAAATTGTAAAACGGATGACACCATGTGATTTAGCGTTAAAAAATGATGAAAAAACATGTGTCACACAAGGGGTTCTCCAAAACCTAATTTTTGTGCAATGTGGAGTTGCGCATCTTAGAGCGCTCAAAAAGCCAGGTTGCTCGCGATAAAACAAATCGATTCGGGTATGATTTTTTCATGAATTTTGACGTAGAATCCGAATCTGTAATAAAAAAGGGGGAGTTCCATTTGAAAAAACGCTGCAAATTATTACACAATGGTTTATTATTTTTCTATATAGATCACTCGTCTACAAAATCACCAACCATCCAATATGAAAAAAAAAAAAAATAATAATAATAATAAAAAAAGAAAAATAATAAAAAAAAAAATCACTATCACCAACCATCGATCGCATTTCGGTCAGCTCTAATTTGAACGGAGATTAGGCCTCTTTTGCGATTCACACTCGTGTTTTGATTTATATATATATATATTTCAATATAAACCCTTAAATTTTCGTAGGGAGCGAACGGTTTGTCCTACAGAGCTCCGCGTGGTCTCAAAAAATTCTAAAAATTCTATAGAATCCTAAATTGAAGGAAAAACAATACCTTTATATCGAAATTTTTTGAGTTAGGGCGTTTTCAAAATTTCAAAATTGATTTTGGAACCCTTAGAAGTGACCTACATCAACCAAAAGCTTCGGGGCACAACTAGACCCCAAATGGAGCCCACATACCAAATTTCATCAAAATCGGTCAATGCTAAGTGGCAAAAGTGCCTCGTACGGCGTACGGCGTACGGCGTACGGCGGGCGGCGGACGGCGGACGGACGGCCAAATTTTTATTCGATTTTTGGATTCTACGTACCTTGAAACGTAAACCATCAAATTTTGAGGGGGTGTTAAAATTTTTTTTTCTTGGTCGATTCCAATGGTTCATTATTGAAAATAATAAACCAAAATGAAGTTAGTGTCAATTGCGCAAGATTGCGCGCAACTTTTTTGCTCAAAAGTATTTTTCCTGAGATCCTCACAAAAAATCATGAAGAATCGCGTTGGTCGGAATTTTATACGCTGTATTTTACGGAAATGAAGGGGGGTGTAACCTTCTCGTGAAAAACCCTGTAGATCACTCGTCTGCAAAGCCACCAACCATACAACATGAAGAAAAACATCGATCGTATTTCGGTCAGCTAACATTTGAACGGAGATTAGGCCTCTTTTGCGATTCACACTCGTGTTTCTGATTTATTGTACGTCCAACCCTTAAATTCTCGTAGGGAGCGAACGGTTTGTTCTACAGGGCTCCGCGTGGTCTCAAAAAATTCTAAAATTCTATACAATCTTAAATTGATGGAAAAACAATACATTTATATCAAAATTGTTTGAGATAGGGCGTTTTCGAAATTTCAAAATTCATTTTGGAACCCTTAGAAGAGACCTGCATCAACAAAAATCTTCGGGGTTTTGAAGTCGGTCAAAAATATCTCTATGAATTTCATTGCGCCTGGATTGATCATACCCTCTGCATTTAAGCGCATACGTTAAATTCTTGTATAACAAGAATAATGATTACTACAGTTTCCTTGCGAATTTGATCAAATTCATTATTGTCTGATTATTGATAGCTTCTGTGCCTGCCCAAACGTGAAAACCTCATAACAACCAAAATGTCCACAGTTTCCATCCATTTTAGACCCACAGATCCATCCACAGATTCCTTCCATTCACAGGGATCATGTAGTTGAGACTCAGGGTGGTCGCCCATAAATTTCATCATTCCCCATTGAAGTTTCGATTATTCACTATGCATCGGACCATCTGAAGTCGTGTTATCGATACGAGAAACTTTGTGCCAACCCTTCTTGGCAGACATTTTAGTAGATTTTCAGATTCTACGTAGCATAAAACTTGTAACTTTGCTCGTGAATGTGAAATACATCAATTAAGTAAGTTGAGAAAAAAAATTGAGCCTATGATGAACAAATTGGTTTGGTTCTGGAAAGTGATTCATCTACTGTTAGGCTTGATTTGGAAAAACGCTGCAATTATTAAACAAAGGTTCAATGAGTTTCTGTATAGATCACTAGTCTGCAAAGAACTCCAAATGTTAGCTGACCAAAATACGATCGATGTTTTTCTTCATGTTGGATGGTCGGTGGCTTTGCAGACGATTTTCCTGGTTCTTTTTTTCTTCGACGCGTAAAACTATCTAGTTGTGCACTACGGCGCCAGAATTTCGAATTTCGCCTTTTAAGGGGGGGAGAGGGGGGTTAATGTTTAAAAAACGTACGTTTGCGGGCATAATCTTATAAACTCTGCCCAGGCCTCAATTTCCAACCGATTTGTGTGTTTCTTTTTTTGTTTGACTAAAAAAACTTCCGAGTTGTACATGATTTCACCAGAGTACCAAAATTTGCAAGAGGAGGGGATGGGTGGGGGGATAATATTCACAAAATATCCAATTTTTCAATATTTCGGTTCCTTTACTGCTTACTAATTGTATCCAAGCTTTGAAATTGAGGAAAAATTCTCATTATACCTTAGGATTTGCATGAATTACTTTCTGTACCACCATGGAAATAAAAGTGGTGCTACCATGGTTCCAGGGCACCATAAACCTCATATTTCTTGGGTTTTTTGGTGTTTCACCTTGAATACGGATGTGAACTTAGACGGACTGCCTTCCAAAACTAACCGATGAAAGTTCAATGTTACGACGTATTTCCGCTTTGGTGCCAGACTGGCACCATTGACGGAGGGGATGGGGGGGGGGGGTGAACTCGAATTCGCATGTTGGGTGTCGTAGATCATATATTTTAAAATGCTCTTCAGATTCGAGGCTCCCATGCCGCTAGAAGTGTTATGGTTCATAATGGTGGGGGGGGGTCACTATTTCTTCCCTAAAGTAATAAATAAATTACATCGAGAGAAACAGTCTTATCGCTTAACAACTGGTTAAACTGATCCAATACTTATCCAATGGGACGTCCCCTGGAATGCATGCATTACTAAACAATATGTTTTGTAACTATGACTGAAAATTTTGTATTTTTTTAAATTTGGTACCAAAAAAAAAATGTTCTACCAGCATCCATGGTGGTATCGTTTCAGACGGATTTCATTTTGCTCTGTTGATATTTTTGAAAAACGTGGTTGCTGATTTTGGGAAGATTGGTCCGTATCCGCGTAACTTCCCACTGAGGCGTTGATGGACCATTTGTGTACATTCAAATCAAAGGTCTAATTGTAAGCTGTAAAATGAGATGTGAGGGGGGTTCCGATAATTGGAAAATTCTGAGAGGTTGGAGAAAGGGGGAAATTATAGCGGGTTATTCTCGCAGAACCTGGATGAGCCCCAACGTGTTCATGCATCTTCAAGTAGGTTAAATTTCCTTACCGAATATGAGGAAAATCGAACAACTACGTGATCAATAAAAATTCGAAACGCTCACTAATTCTTACCGGATTTTTCTCGCAGAATCGAATGAGACCAACGCCAGGTCGCCACGACCAACTTAATAGAAGTACGACGAAATTTCCGGTAAAAATCATAACTTTTTTTATGATTTTCAGTGGAAATTGTTGAAAAAAATACGATTTTCAGCGGAAATGTCGTAGTACTTTCTATTCGGTTGGTCGCAGCGACCTGGGGTTGGTCTCATTCGATTCTGCGTGAAAAATCCGATAAGAATTTGTGAGCGTTTCGAATTTTGATTGATTATTTTGACAATGTTAGGTCAAAAATATGTCGAGAGTTCGGTAGAAAATCTTTAAAAAGTATGATTTTCAGGGAAAATTGTAAAAAAAATTCGATTTTTAGGGAAATTATAGAAAAAATCGTATGCATCGGGGGAAAATCGTATGCAAAGTGTGAATACGATTGTATTCGTATTCATAATCATAAAATCGCAGATATGATTTGTATTCATAATCGTATTTCTTCATTTGTGTATCTCGGACACCCTGAAGGCCTCACTCAGGAGGAATCCAGAAAACAGTCGTGGCGGGTGATTGTTTTTCGGGGGTCCAGTTGACAAGCGTGTGCATCGTAGAGGATATCAGCGTGAGGGGGGGGGGGGGGGGGGAGGACGAACGACGGCACGGGCGGCCATGAGGGGGTGGGGGGGAGGAAGACGGCTGGCGGTGAGTGAAGGGCGCTTGTGCAAGGCAAGTGTGTGGATGAAAAAAAAGAGAATAGGTTCGTCGAAGAACCCTCCTTTCGGACTCTAGTTCCGTGGAACTCCGCCAGAGCGGTTCGTCGTCGGGTTTTCCCTCCCTCCACCCCACCACAACCCCTCTCACTCTACTTGACAGAGCAACTCAATATGGCTTCCGTTACCGTGCGCTACGCTCCGTTCTCGCATGTCAAATTGTGTTTTTTATCAACTTCCATTATAAATTGTTGACTTTTAGTGTGTAAAAATACCCGTCAGTGTTCCTTTGGTGTTCCGCCGCGAATTTCACCCGCGAACAGATCGAATATCCCGGTTTCTCCTATTGTTTTGGTCACTGGATCGGCTCAGTGTTTTTGTTGCTTTTCAAATTAAGTTTTTTGGCTCATTCTGAACAATTGATTTAGGATAGTGAGTGCGCTTCTCCAGTTTTGGGACCATTACCGCCAATTCTTCTGTTCGGGATCCTGCCGGAAACCTCGACAAATCCACTCATCCTACTTCGCTGATTGATTTTGTACTATGAAGTATTTCAGCGGTAAATTTTGCCTTTGGTATCATTTATCGTTCGTAAGAAACTTGATGAACGAGTCTCTTCTAATATACAGTTTGTAGTCACCTGGTTCATCGTCTTCTTCGTTCTCTGCATTTGAAACGTCTCCGCATAGACGCAAAACACTTACATCTGGTGAAAATATGTAATTCAATTTTTCGAATTCAGAGCTTGACTCTCACCGTGATCTCTAGTTACATGTGTCTTTAGATGTGATAAGGAGCAGAAATTTATACCTTTGAGGTGAAGTGTTGTGAACAGTGAGCCAAAAATTATGGATTACTTCCCCATGGAACATCTAAATCAAAACTGCAGGAGTCAATGAAAGGGCCCCGGTAAGTTCAAAATCATTTATTCTTAATCTTGAGCAAAATTTGATTTTCGTCCGCCGGGGAGTATTTTGGTCGGAGTTGTTGTCGGTTGCGTAGAATGTTAATTAGTTGTCAACAATAATTGATTGTTGCGCAGATAAGGCATCGCCAATCACGTTTCTGAACGAAGGAGTCGACAGTCGCGTTTTCCAAGCATTTATTTTGCTTCTTGGTGATAAATCTTGCGTTCTGTTCCCTGTACCAGTCGTGGAATTTAAAACCTTCTCGTTCCCCGTTGAGGGCACAAGGAATGACATTTGGCGACGTCTCTGCGGTCCGAAGGGTAACCGATAAGCTTCCGCCCTTCCTCCAAAAAATCGCGGTGGGTTCGGTGACCGTGAGAATTGCCCTTTTGCGAAGCAATTGTGGACGTTCTGCCGTGATTCGATAGGATGGTGGGGAGGAGGCAATGGGTCTTTAATTGACAATAACACGCTTTTCGGCGTTTCCACATTTTCCTTCTATTTCCATCTATATTGACTTATCGTGAAACTATTCACGAACCTTCAGTGACACTAAGGTCTGCTGAGACTTACCATTGTATTGCCGTATTCTATTGTAGCGTAAATTGTTTCAACACATGCTTAGCCAGTGCGGCCATTTTCTTCTCCGCTCCCTCCTCTCCTTTCTTGTCTTTGGAAGACCTCAGGTGGTGAAACCCCCCCTCGTCACTCTTTCCCTGATCCTATCTCAATCGTTAGTTTCCTGAAGTTTTTGTCAAGTTTTCTTCATACATTCGATACAATAAGCAGTTTCATATCAAAATTACATCCCTGTTGCGTAATTCCATTTTTACCGAGTTTCAATTCGATCAAATTCCGTCTCAGATATCAGAAATTACGTCTTAAGGTATTGAATTTGGTCTGAATTCCACAAATTTTGGACACGATCGAGCTGTCGGATGTTAATTTTTGTTTTGAGGGTTATTTAGGTACCTATTTAGTTGGTCTTGGAGTCTACATGTAAATGTTGCCACTTCGATTCAGAGTACCTAACTTTTTAGGAATGTCAGAATCGCTGATCCCCCCTCTGTTCAAGTAGCTCAATTCAAATCAATTCCCGATTTACGAAATCCGAATTGTCAAAGCAAAAAAACTGCGACTTAGGATATTGCTCCTTTGGCCTAAGTCTTTATTAGTGCGCATTTTTTCCTGCATTGTGTTGCCAATATGTTTGCATTTTGCTATTGATTTTTCATGTAGTATTTTATTATTTTGTTTTCTTTCGTTTTTTCCAAATTTATCCATCACGAATCCCCATTTCACGTCATCCTTTGAAGCAACTGCAATTTTTCCTTGCTCATAATTTTTAGAGTCATTGGGTGAGTTTGTCAGAATTTCATTAAGTTCGATTTTGAAATCTAGATCTATTCAGTTTTCTTGGCTCCTATGGCGTTCGGAAAGTAGTTTATTCTATGATTAATACATTTGCTGCGGTGTCTCAAATGAAGCACTCTTTTCTCGCTTCTTCCCTTCTTGATCCTTGTCCATGTGTGTACACTCCATGAATTTCATTCTTTTAATTTTTTTATACTTTATACAATTAATTTTTTTTATACAATTAATTGAAGACTAAAAAATAACAGTAGCATAGAGCTACTGCTTGCATAGCATAGATGCTACTGTTATTTTTTCGTCTTCAATTAATTGTTTCTCTTGTAGGCTTGAGAAAGGGGCCATAGTTTGCCCCTAAAGCGCTTGCCGAATAAAAGTAATAAAGTATATTGACGTCCTCTGCTTCCTTCTCCACAACAACCAAGAAACTGACTACAGCAGGAGTACAGAACAAATTTAATTTTTTTAATGTTCGGTTATATTAACTGGGAAAAGGCTTTGTTTTTACTTCTCTGATTTATAGGCAATTATTTTCGGTGCGAGTCGTGTGCTGTGCGAGCCTGGTTCTATTCGAAATCGGTCGAATTTTGATTGATTTCTTTGAAGAAATACGATTAGGAGTTTCATCTTATTCAACAATAGCAGTTATGTTAACCCCTGGTGTGTATAAACCCTCGGATGGACTCCCAGTGTATGAAGGGTCTGACAGACATGCAGCAACTGTAAAGTTGTTTTTGAGACGCATGATGGGTTAATTAATATATTTTTCGTCAAACCAACATTTTATTAGTTAAAAACAGAGTAATTAGACTTACTCCCAAGCTACGGGGGTCTCAAGGAGTCTAATTTGAACAGAATTTCAAAACCTATGATCTACGATGCTCAACATGCTACTCGATACCCCTACCAGAGTAATGAATGCGCCATGCTCCCGCAACAGTGCCAGTCTAGGTAGGTATTCCGCAGAAGTTCACATCCGTGTTCAAGGTAAAACGCACAAAAACCCACGAAAAATGCGGTTTATGGTGCCCTAGCACCATGGCGGCACGAAGAATACTTAATTCACGAAAATTCAGAGCTATATTGATAACGTCCACTCATAGTTTGGGTACAATAGTAAGCTGAAAATCGCATATTTTGTGGATATTATCCCTCCTCCTCATGCTAATTTTGATATTTTGGTGAAATAATGTAGAACTCGGAAGTCATTTGAACGAAAAATGAATTTCGTAAATCGGTTGGAAATTGAGGCCTGGTCAGAGTACACAAAATTATGCCCGAAAAGGTACGTTTTTTGGTTGTCTGAGGGACACGGTGGTTTTCAGAAACTAGGGAACAAAGTACTTTTCGTGGCGGTTAGATCAGATCTGAATTTTTGAAATTGAACCATCTATAAAAGGGGGACAGGTACTGGAGCGCCTGGGATATCCTAGAGGCTCACTGCGGTCAACATACTAGAATGAAATTTCACTCATGTCTGTCAGACACTTTATACACACCAGGGGTTAATGTTACGCACAGCAACGTTTGGTTCTGCAGATTACTGGTCATTTTCAGGATATAGAAATTCGATTTGATTTGGGTAAATGAACGGAGCCCATCTCACATACTTGCATGATTACGAGATTGCAAGGATGATGATAGAAGAGTGCAAAAGAGATTGATGTTCAACTTGGTACAGAAACATGATCCTGTGATTAGATAGAACTATAATTGTTCAACAAGCTGGACAGTAATGCCTTTTCATAATTAAAGACACTTCTTATTAGGAGAACAATAGGAGTTTCAACGTATTTTTACATGTAGGAGTTTAGATTGTCATTTTGATTGCAAAATGTTGTGGAATAGTGGACAGTTTGAACTCGACAGAAAAAATCCCTAATCACGGCTCTTCTGTTGATACGTATCAGCTTGATTGTCCACTTGTATTTAGGATTACGGGAGACGTATGAAAAATTATAATTATACCTGATAGTTTGTGATTGAAGGGTTTATTTTATATAATTCGTAGAGAGGATATTTGTATGCAGGTGGTTCGTGTGTGGTTGGTGGGTCGATGAGAAACACTCTTGACTAGAGAGACTCTTGACTTGAAGTTTGTCAGGCGAAGTAGTGACGGTATCTACGAAAACTGGATATTTATACGAAGGAATATTGATTAAAATCTCATCCAAGTATTGATGTGGGTAGAGGAAAGCTGTTCCAGTATGCTGTTAGTTTATCCTACTGAAACTGCAGGAGAGCAAAGTAAAGCGAAGCAAACGTCATTTTAAATCGAAGTTAGAAGCAGGAGACACATTACGGGAAACCGTATTGTTTTAATGCCTTGATTTTTTTACTCTCTATAACTCTATTTTGAGACTTCCAATACCCACAAAAAATTCTGCTGTCCATTAAATTAAAAATTACAATTTAATTTTGGTTGCTCTGGTGACACTTTGGGAGATCTGTGGAGTTCCTAAGATGTTTTCGATGACACCAGTGATACCATGGTCCAATTAGGGTTAAACTTATTACTATTCGGAATGTTATAAGTTGGGACTTCGCATAATATTCTAGTATGAATACTTCACCAGAATTACAAAATTCATTTCATTATGAAAAACCATAAATTCTTGAGCCAAGAAGCTTCGATTTAAATGTTAATGGTTCTACAATACATTTTCACTGGTATTTATTTCTTCATACGAAAATAAGGGTTTTAATCATTCCAGGATCGATCTATCCATCTATTGGTTGATAATCAATCAGATTAGCTTCTGACTTTAATCGATTTTAGAAATCAGAAATCTTGCGTAGTTACAAGTCAATGCAAAGTTCAAGGCTATGGTGGACGGCCACTTGGTGCAATTCTCAAAAACTCGATGGCCTTGGTGATAGGGTTCAAGGTTTTCCGGGTTATTAACATTTTTTCGATCTGAAACACGAATATGCTCAGAATTTATAAATGAAAGTAGTGTAATTGTAGTTTCTTGAGATTCCACTTCAATTTCGATAAAACTCTGTCTTTTTATTGAAGTGTTAAGAGCTAAATAAGGACCAGCCCATAATGCTGTAACATTACCTTAGCATTCAAACCATTCCCAATAAAATCAAACCTTTATTGGCGGTCGCTGTTGAAGTATGAAATTATCTTGACTGGGTGAATAGGAAATCCATTGATTGAGGGCATTAGAATGAGTGGCTTTCCTACTTCTCAAGGGTAAATTATGAAGATATTGAATGAATAAGGATCAAATTTGTGAATGGAATCTGTAAGTAATGATTGGAATACTTAGTGAACTTTCTCGTAGAATTCAACTAAGATATGAAAAGATGAGTTTCGAAGGGGTCTAAACCCCTTCACATTGCCAGTTTGGTTTACCTGTGTCCTTCCAACAATATATTTCACAACTTGGAGACAAGTTATGCAATTGCGCGAAAATGAACGTTTCAGTTACCTTGAACGAAACTCATCTTTTCATATCATAGTTGAATTCTACGTGAAAGTTCACTAAGTATTCCAATCATTACTTACAGATTCCATTCACAAATTTGATCCTTATTCATTCAATATCTTCATAATTTTCCCTTGAGACACTCATAAAAACGAGTACCTACTTTAGAAAAACCTGTGTACCGTGAACTAATTTTCTCTTTTGATATCATCCAACAAATGATAGTTCGAGTCACTCCTATCTCTAATTCAGATATATTTAGTAGGTGATAACTCACTCTTCTTAGAATACTGTAACTTCTCAATTTTTGGTAATTTTGAGTTTGGTATTCTGCCGTGTGAAGGAAGAACGACTCAACTCAAAATTTTCGAAATCCCAGAAATCAGCTTCAAAGTTTTTTCTGGAAAACTCGCCATAGATTCACTCCAGATCACTCCCGTGACCCCATTTTGGTTTATTATTTTCAATAATGAACCTTTGGAATCGACCAAGAAAAAAAAAATTTTAACACCCCCTCAAAATTTGATGGTTTACGTTTCAAGGTACGTAGAATCCAAAAATCGAATAAAAATTTGGCCGTCCGTCCGCCGTATTTTTTCAGACCTCATATGTTGTTCAACTCAATCGACTGGTACAATTATTCCTCTTTACACACGTACCTTCAATCGATTCGTGTCATTTGAGTAAAATATCGATAACCATACGAGACGCTTCAGCCCGATCTTGAAGCAAACAATGTGGAGGAAAAACAACTCAACGGCGAGTTGAGTCTTTTTTTCTCCACAAATAAATAGCAAATCCAGCTAGTTTGGGTGTTTTAATCGAGGAGTTGAGATGTTTTTCCTAAAAATCATGGAGTTGAGACGTTTTTCCTTACAATTAGACAATTTTCAAATTACACCCCTAACGATTTCAACCCCTTCCGGGGTGAATTTCGAAATTTTGACTCGTTCATCGGAAAGGTGGGGAGAAAATTAGAGGGAATACGTAAAAACACCATTTTCGAGTTGAGTCGTTCTTCCATCACACGGCAGTATTAATTGGTAGCTTTTAGGTGTCTTCTTTCCCAATTGAAAGAAACAATCATCTAAGAAACACTGTAACAATTAACTGAAAATAGTCGGCATTGTCCGGAGAAGACTGTAGCTTGTAGGAATTCCGCCGATTTTCGGATGTTGAGATCTAGCAATGACATCTCGGGTTTTTCTTTGGTCTAAAAAGAAGAATGATGGAAAGGGAAGATAATGGTTCAAGAATGGTGTTGACAGGACGGATAGTTGTCAAGTCACAATGACAATTTAGACTCCGAAAGGCATGACATATACATTACAAAAAGAAAGGAAGGGATACATGCAAAACTCACTTTCTCTCGCTACAAAAATTGAATGTGATCTGAGATGTTGTACTCACAAAATAGCCCTCCACGGCCTCCAACGGTAGCGTGGGCCCAATATCACTCATACCTGAGGGTTAGTTCGTTTCAAAATTATTGCTCTTGAATATCATCGATGTAATCGATAATGAATTCTCAATCATATTGATGTTTAACTTAGGAGACTCTCAAAATTATTTTGAAGCTCAATGATCAATTACCCACCATAACTATCTTATCCTCAGTAATCGTCTGTATGATCATCATGAGCATGCTAGACTTCACGTTCGAATCAATGTCGAAATTTAGTGACTTGAAAGTTCTTACTTTCCGACGTAATTAGTTTTCCCCAGGTCATAAATTAAACAAGGGTTTCCACTCCAGATCGACCGAATTTATTAATTTTATCGCCCTAAAAGAAAGTGTTAGATACACAACATGCTTGTACAGTGGTGCTATATTTTTATGTCTGATAATTTCTACGAGCTGACATAAATATGCGTCCAAGAACTGTCGAATTTTGATTATAGTGAAGGGATATGTCAGTAAGTAATAATCTCTTATGAATTTCGCAATTGGAATTTTTCGGTTGCGACATAACAAGCGCAAACGCCGAAGTCGTCGAACATCCTCAAATCACTTTCGACTCTTCCTAAATCCTTCATATTTTTCATTTTTTTGGACGATGGCTTGAACTAGGCATTCTCGAAAGCACAATTCTACCTGATATATGGATGCTTTGTCTCAACGTGATCATTTAAAACCTCAGAATGTTATAGTATTCTCCAAGATCTGAACTACAATAGTATGATAATAAACATGGTTCATGGAGTCAACCAATCTCTATTTTTAGGACGTCCCACAGTAAGACTTGGACGTCCTTATGCGATTGATCTGGGGTAAAGTTGAACAACACTCAACAGATAAAAAACTAACCACACACTAATCCGTTTTAGACCATTCTGAATCCAAATCCGCGAAAAAAACCATAGGTGTATGTCTGTTCGTGTGTGTGTGACTAAATCTTGTGTCGTCTGCCCAGGCCTTAGTTCTCAACCGATTTTCGTGGTTCTTTTTTTGTTCGACGCTTAAAACTATCTAGTAGCGCACTAAGTCGCCGGAATTTCGAGTTTTGCCTTTATGGGGGGGGGGGGGTTAATGCTCAAAAAACGTCCGTTTTTTGGCATAATCTTGTGTATTCTGCCTAGGCCTCAATTTCCAACCGATTTGCGTGTTTCTGTTTTGTTCGGCTCAAAATCACCGTAATTGCACACTATTTCACCAGAGTATCAAAATTATCATGTTGAGGGGGCGAGTGGGTGGGTAGTATTCACAAAATATTCAATTTTTCAATATTTCGGTTCCTTTATAGCTTACTAATTATAGCCAAGCTTTGAAATTGAGGAAAAATTCGAGGGACTGTCTACCAAAAGTAATGGACGAAAGTTCAACGTTACGATGTATTTCCACTTTGGTGCCAGACTGGCGCCATTGCCGTAATGGGGAGGGGGTTAACTCGAATTCGCATGTTGGGTATCGTAGATCATGGATTTTCAAAAGCTCTTCAAATTCGATGCTCCCATGCCGCTAGAAGTGTTATGTTGGATAATGGTGTGGGAGGGGGGGGGGAGAGACCACTATTTCTTGCCTGAAATACTAAATGAATTACATCGAGTGGAAAAGTTTTATCGCTTACCAATGGTTTAAATTGACCTTATGCTTATCCAATGACGTCCCCTGGAATGCATGCATTACTTAACTGTATGTTTACACTTTGTATTTCGTAGCCTTCACGTTTCTTTCTTGAATAAAACTTCCGCGACATCAGGAAATAGCTCTGGCCTGCCTGGGATGGATTCCCCTGTCAATCTCGATGGCTCTGAAGAAGACACACACATGTGACACATCTCGGTCATGTTTTTTTTTTTTCAATCTAGTGTATTTTTGCGTTTTCAAGTGACCTTCTCAATTGTATTTTCCACTTGTCTATTAGTACATTTTACTTCCTCGCATTATTTTCTCGGTTAATGGTGTTGTTTTGAACTTGGGAAGTATTTCATTGACAAAGATATTATCTGACGTATTTTTATATCCCGGTATATCCTTCTTCGTGTGGAGGGCTATTCTGCTGTTCCCAGTCTGCTGTCTCTAACAGCGACACGAAGCTCTTTTACCCTACATTCGATTAGTGAAGGGCTGGAAATGTCCTTTGATGAAAGCTATACCTTGGTTTCCTGTGTCACTTCCCAGCGAGGAAGCCAGGATGTGTTGTCTGTAAACTGCAGACCTATACAGGATGCTCTTTGGGCCTTTTAACTGTATTTTTTCATGAAAAAGAGTGGATATACTGGTTTATCTCGCATCGTCCATTAACAGTGATGTTTTTTGAGAAGAGAGAGTGGAGTATCAGAAAGACGGAGTATCCCCAGTTTAGGTGAAGGTTTAGCAGACAGTTTCACCAAGAAACCTAGATAAGGCGATTTACGTTACCCAAGGATTCCGGCTGCGTGCCTTAACCTAAATATTCTAACGTGGACAATCAACCTAATGTTCGAGATCAAACTTAAATTTCAATTGTTCATCCTGTTTTTTTTTTTTTTTTGTGGAATCCTTTAACAGTGAGTTTTTGCCGATTACACACTGCTCAAGTATGAGAAATTCTAGGCTCAAGTTGTCACTGCGTGTAGGCTGCTCTGCCCGTAAACCTGACAGACGTTTTTCAAAGGCCTCGGGGGGGCTTCCCCGCTTTCCATTATGGTTGAGAACCGCTTGTTGCGGAGCAGGGGGGAGGTCTAGTCCACCCGTGGATCCACAGGTTACAATTTCCTACCTGCCCGCCTCTACCTGGGCCGGAGAGAGCTCATCTGCTCACTGACACGTTTCGCTCTGCTTGGAGAGGGTGCTCTCAACTACGTGCTTCACATCCGTCAAACTGTATGTTCAGTAGGTTGGCAGCACTAAACGTGTGTGGTAACAATATTACAATCTGTGCCCATATAGTGAATAGGAAAGAAGTTGGTTTGCAGCTGTCAATGGCCAGCAAGAGGCATATACCAAATCCCAACGCTCTTGGACACGAGTGAGAGCGAATTTAGCTTACGCAGCTGAATTCCTTTCTGTAACTCTCCGTGAGGCTCTACCCCAGATCTCAGCACAGCATAACTTTTTCCTGGCTGATCTGATGACAACTAACTTGAATCACGAAAATGATTCGTCAACTTATTAAGTACCATGTTTTGACGATCTACCCATAACATTGCAATTTCAACTGCCCGAATGGCAAAATTCTAGTAGTGTTAAAAAAAAATTCTAGAGTGTATGGAAACACTCCAACGTGTGAACGTCGCTAAAATTGCATACAAAATTGTTACGTCGTTTTGAATACCAATCAAAATAATGGTATAATCCTAATAAATGAAATTTGAACGGATCAAATCTAAGAAATCTATTAGATACGCACTTCTTGGAATCGTTAAGTACCTTAGGTTTTCTCTGATGGATACCACCACGTCCGATTCGGCTAGTAATGAAATTAAACTGTGTCATCAAAAAAGAATGTCATTACAAACGAGGTTTCATGACTCAAGTCGACTTCCCCAGGCACTTGGCCATCGTTTTTATAAAAACCCATCGAAATATGTATATTGGTTCGAGCGTGATTCAGTAACTAACTAAAAGACACAATCGACAATTTGTGGGCGAATAATAAGCGATCGACGGCCTGGTGAACCCTATTTCCCGGTGAGTCAGTTCGAAAGCTTTGTTAGGGAGGCTAATTACAGTGCCATAGGGAATAGGAGTTTGCTTCGTTAAATCTCCCTACTTCTCATAACCTGTGTATAATTTTCTATTGCAATCAGAATTGTTACTTTTGTGTGTATCAATCTGCGTACATGAAAAAAGCTCTACCGACTCACTTCGGGGCCTACGATAGTTGTTTCGGTTGGAAAAGGAGTGTTCATAAGTATAAATGTATTTGAATCGATATATCAACTTTAGGCACTATTCACGTAGAGAAAATAGAATTGTTTATAGAACACGATGGGAAATCTGGAGTAACTAGCTTGTCGAGTAACTAGGTGGCGACTTTTGGTGTAAGGAAATCTTCAGCAAGCCATCGAGACAGTTGATGATGTTGACGACGGATTCTATAAGGCTGTAAACAATCAAAGTATTCTCCTAACTAACCCTTTAGATTCAACACAATAAACGAAAACTGAAGTTCATGAAACGATGAGTTGAAGCGGTTGGACCGGTTCCGAGACGATGTTTTTTCTTCTATTTAAAGTGGTTTTACTAAACTTCTTGGCGAAGTGATTTAGTTCGGACTATATTATTTAATTTGTGGACGTGTTCTTCAGTTGTAGTGAACAATGCGTCACTGGCGATTTGGTTATCTGCAGTAGATTACGACGGGTCTTGAAGATAAATCTAAATTGAATTATAACTACCTACATCGGTACTATCAGTATTATTCGTAAAACCCCGCATTTTGTTGTAACAACTGGTGTTTTTAAACTGTTGGGGCTCAATTCATTTCGCAGGAAGTTTATATTTTCACGATTTACTAGTAGGGTGAGTACTATTTCGAGGATTATTTGTATATTTTGGAGTTAATATAAACAGCAGGTAGCGAGTGAGTTTTTTAAAAACATAAACAGGAATATAGAAGTTAGGTGTAGTTAAATATTGAATTGAATGACTATAGAATGGGAGTGTACGGACGTTCAATCTGATGTTAACTATGCGGGTCAGTTGTAGTCCTCAGTCCGGAAGTAGTTAGACGTGCAGCGATGCAGTGTCAACAGCAAATCGAAGGTGGTGTGGCGGAATGACCCCGATACAGGCGTTTTGAGGCAGAAGGCTTCTCTCTACTTCAAGGTGGCCAGACCTCAGTGTCCTCTGTTGGGGCCGCTTGGCGTTTCTTGTTTCCCCCCTGATCTGCAAGGACGCCTACTCTCTCAGATACCACTCTCGCCTGTACTTATTTGGTTTTCAAATACATGGTAATTCCATCATATAAGATCGGTAATATTTTGTCTTGGTCAGCTAAGTATTACCTGTGTAAACTAAGTAATAACTATTGAGGGGAGTTGGTGTACACATTTTACAGTGCGTTTGTGAACACAAAACTGTAATGAGATTAAATTTTGATTAACATCTCAACCGGCCGCTCTTTGCAACCACTGACATCATCACGTCACACTGAGCTTGTTGTTGAAACCGCCCCATCATCGGATTTATTGGTTCTCAGTTCAATGGCCTCAAAATTTCAAGTGCCTGTGAAAAATTCTGAAAATATTCTTCGTGGAAATCAGTTACAGAACATTCTAAAAAAAATGCCTGAAGTTGAGAATTGGACATGAACCAGTCTGAATACTCCTCAACAGTGAGTATAAGTATCCTACCTGTCAAACTACCTCTTTGTTTCTCCGACTATACCAGGCTGAATAAATGACTGAAACATCGGAAACTAATGAGTTTAATTGACCGAATATCCAATTATTACTTGTAAATCCATCACCACCCTAGGATCTTGCTAAAAACATCATAATTGTGACATAAGGTCAATAATAGCAAATGGGAGAATGAATAATTATTACCATAATTTTTGAACAATTCCTAGAGGTCCCGTTTTAAGAAAATGTGATCCGAAAACGTGCTTTTTGAGTGGCAATTACTATCTTAAAAATTATCAAAGAATATATTTTGAAGTGAAAAAATACCATAGTTAAAAAATGGCTAAAAATCATTTGATATGTTTCTTTGAAAATTCGCTCATTGACTCAGGCTGTACGAATCGGACTTCTTTTACTGTTTCCAACCCAATTAGGTACATCCCCCCTCCATCCCTCATGACCCTTGCCAATCATTCAACGAGCAGTTTATACTCAGTGGAGGTCGAAGACGAAGATGTGTTGTCGAATAGAACAACTTAACTCCTCGAAACTTCTCTCCCTGATAAAAGAAAAACGACAAACTGCGAGACCTTCCTCTTTTGTTTAAGTTGGTCAAAAAGAAGTTAAAAGTAGGTAGGTGTGTTGTCTTATTTCTCCATTGAACAAGATATCCACGTAGTGTGTGTTCATAGATCCGCAAAGAAGTTTGTCTGAAAGTTTATCAGACCAGTCCTAAAATGAGATTTCTGTCTGGTTTCTGTTGGTTACAATATACGAGTAAAGCTGAATGATTTGGATTGTTATAAGATCTTGGCATTCAGTGAGACGCGGTGCATAATTCTGTGCATTCCCCGAAATAATATTCTTGTTATTTTTGAAGCATCTTCTGGAGTTGTGTGGTTTACTCCTAATAAGCCTCTGTTGGATATTATTCTTGGGCTGTCACGTTTAGAATATGTTAGAGAATAAATTATTTACATGGCTTGCGAATTTTGAGAAACTTTCCTCAGCAAATCGCAATTGAAAAATTGTCTACATAAATATTTCTACTTTCATTGAGTATGGGGGGTGTATTTGCAACTTGGAGGATAGAAAGTGCTGCGTCTGCCTCGCTCCAGTATCATTTACCTTCCAACCGTTTATTCTAGTTAACCAAATGTTTCAAATAACTCCCTCGCACAGAGGTGTTGCGACAGTGCGACAAAACTCTACTGTTGCACATCTGTCACACCCATTCCACAATAGTTTTTCGAGTGGTTCCACAGTAGGTTCGAAAAAGGGGTAGACGGAAAGGATCAAGTTCCCCTGTTCCCTTTGTTGACCCCAGAAGTTCAAGGTGACTGAAGAAGGGTGCCCCAAAACTGAGGAAGGGCAGTGAATTTTTTGGTTTCGCCGCTCGAGCTTCCCCTAGCAGTCGTACCTTGGGAACAGGTAGCCGTGGGGTGGAGCAGGTAAGAACACCAGATGTCCGGTGTGGTGATCCTTCAATGGGAACTCGACGACCAACTCAGCGGCGAAGAGGGGGATAGAAGAGGCTTCTACCAAACTCGTCCTGAATAATCAACGCGAATAATGAACCCACTTTGAAACAGTCCCTCCAGTTACCGCCAACAGTCCTCCTGTTGCCCTTGGCGTTCCGAGGAAAATTCATTGGGGGATCTGTTTAGTCCTTGACTAACGAGAGATAGTCCGGTACTAATATAAAAACAAGTATTGGTTTATTGTTTTCAACTACAAACTTTTGGTACCCAGCGAGCAAGAAAATGGAATTTGAATCCTCTCCCCCTCAGAATTTGATGGTTTACGTTTCGAAGTATGTAGAATCCAAAAGAGTGCCGTACGCGGCACTCGACCCAGTTCTCAATGGACCGATTTTGACGAAATTTGGTATACCGGCTCTATTTGGGGTCTAGTTCTACACCGAAAGTTTTGGTTGTCAGTCATGTCTAAGAAGTAAACGTGGGGGAAAGCATTTGCAAACGACGCCCTTGCTCAAAAACCTTCGATGTAAAGCTGTTTTGTACGTAAATTCAAAATAGTGATGATTTTTCTGAATTTCTTTACACCAACCTAAGCTCTAGAACCAACTGTTCGTTTAATGAGGACAATCAATTACCTAATTATTGAATGTTTCATGACGCTTTTTAATCAATTTGGTGTTCAATTTCAAGATACCACCCAGACGATCCAAAATTGTTATTTGAACACCTCTCGAGGCTAGCTCAAACGACCCATTTCACTCTCCCCCACCTACCCCTAGACCTTAGAAGCTAGTTGGCTGGTGATCTTTACAGAAAAATTTTAAACCGTTATGTAATAATTATGTGTGTGAGATTACTTTTGAACCTGTACCAAAATTACAGCGTTGCTGGTGGAATTGGTGGTACGTCCCCCATGTCCTATTGATTTTTAGACTCTTTATTAATTTTTTTTAACCCCTTTCAAAATTTGTTTTAATTTACGTTTCAAGGTACGTTGAATCCAAAAATAGAGGCGATATGTCCGCCGCACGCCGTCTGCCTTACGAGCACTTTCCTTAGTTCCCATGGACCGATTTTGATGACATTTGGTTCATTTGTGGTCTTGTTGTGCCCTAAAACGTTTGGTTGATGTCAGTCACTTCTAAGAGTTGAAACTGAAGGGCTCAAATTTTCAAAACGCCCTAGCTCAAGTAACTTCGATATAAAGGTATTGTTTTATCCTCAATTTAAAATAGCATTGCGTTTTTAGAATCGAATGAGACCACCCAGAGCTCTGTAGGACTGACAGTTTGCTCCCTATGAAAATTTAGGGTTGGTCTTACGATAAATCAGAAACACGAGTGTGAATCGCAAAAGAGGCCTAATCTCCGTTCAAATTTTAGCTGACCAAAATGCGATCGCTGTTCGTTTTTTCGAGTTGTACTCAGTTTTGCGTCCTTAGCAACCCGTAATCAAATTTTCTCATGAAGGCTCCCACAACTCTTGGTTTCTTCGAACTGAGTATGAAGCGATTTCTTTCAAATGAACTTGATTGTAAAGTAGGTATATGGTTGGTAGGTAGTGACAATGGCGAATCTGTGTTCTTTGCTGGCGAGAGATCTATACAGAAGAACCTTTGTGTAATAATTTGAAGCGTTTTTAATATCGCTCAGAGATTCTGTTACCTTGGACCATGGAAGCTATATTTATAATTTGTCTCATTCTCATCCTATTCTCGTAAGTGAAAAACTGTTTTCCCCATTGTTGTATTGAAACAAAAAACGGATTTTTACAATATTTCTAGATATCGGTGTCCTATGTTTATTCCTGAATCTATTATGGTAGGAAGTCCATTATTTATTGTTACATTGTATTGGATATCGTATAACTGGAGATCGAATATCGAGTACCAAATATAATGGCATCGTAACACATGGCTTTTCACATACCCAACAAATTAATGATCCGAAACGCGGTTGTAGAGTAGACAAAACTCCCTCCTTGTCTAGACGATTCACTTCCATTCATGGTAGACGGAATTAATTTTCTGTCTATTGACGGCTTCTTACGCACGTTGTCGTAGGATTGCGATTTCTATGTGGCTCCATTGAAAACCGAGGAGCGTAACCACCTTGACTAGGTTGCAAAATTGTTTACGCAAGATCTAAATGCGTGGTGTTCTTTTTCCAGGAATAGGCCAACCTTGAGGTTTTCATTGACGAGATGGTGATTTCATCGATGGAGGATGTTGTGAAGCGAAATTTCAATTTGTGATCAGATAGGTGAAATAATATCACACCAGTAAACAGGCATTCTCGGTCATCTCAAGGGGTACTTGTTCTAATAAGTTGAAGTGATGTTGAATGTTGGTGCGTCTCCCGGATTGTGCAAGAGAGCATCATGAGGATGAGGAGAGACATGACCTCCTTTCTTCCTTAGACATATTTGGGTCTTCGACCGTCTTCAGTTTCCTAATGGTAAAACATAGGAAATATTGAATATTTATCTAGTAAAATAATGTGATCGGATTTCTCTGCAACTTCTCCATTTAACACAATTCATCTCGGGCAGCTCCAACGGGCTCAATTTGAAATACGCTACAAATAATTTGCATAACTTGCAATAATTATTATTGCATCTGTACAGATCTTTGTAGAACACGCGTTTTCCATTAACCTTAATTGGACCGACAAGATTTATCATCGATTTCTGGGGAAATTTTGGTAATAACTTCATTTGTAAACTTCCGACAGCTCACAAAAAATTCAACTCTGTCTATTAAATTCAAAATTGCAAAATTTAAATTTAGTTACTCTGGTGACATCTTGGGACAGCTGTGGAATTCCAAAATTTTCTGGTTGCACCAGTGTCACTACGGGAGTGGCGCGCTATTTGCCGTATTGATTTGGTGTCAACAATGGTACAATGTACAAATAAATTAGTACTATCTAATGTTTTTGTAAATTAATCATGTTCAGTAATCAAGATATAGAGGACAAAAAATTCGCCGTTGAACCACAGAAAAATGTATCTTAGACGAGTAGATTTGGTTAAACCTCCACTTCACAGCAATGTTCTCCAACTTCTGAGAAATGAAATTATAACAAGGTTTCATTCAGATAATAATAAATCAAAGGAAAATCAAACGTTGATGTTTCGCTGGAAGTTATTGAAATGAGTTTTCAAAAATAAAAAAGTTGCCGTTGGGGGTGTGTATAGCCACCAGTGGTATTAATCGTCCATACTCAGACTTCATGAAAAATCGTCGAAATTTGGTGTCACTGTCATACGATGGCTCAATTAGGGTTAATACTACCTACTAGACCACTACTACATCGCTACCCGAGAGTTAGTTGTAGGTGCTTTCATTACCAAATTTGGTTCTTGGTTTCTGAAGAAGCGCGACCGAGTACAACACGAAACTCTATTCAAAGAAACGAACAATGATCACGTTTGATCAGCTGAAATTTGAACGTAGATTAGGCCGTATTTCCTTCACTGGGCAGTCTTTTGTGATTCTCACTCACAGCACAGAGTTTCTGATTTATTGTAATTCCAACCCTCAAGTTCTCATAGCCAGCGAACAGTTGGTCCTTCAGAGTGGGTGGTCTCATTCGGTTGTAATAATTCAATTCTATTCTAAATTCGTGGAAAAACAATACCTTTATATCGAGAGAAATTGAGCAAGGGCGATTTGAAAATTGCAATCCCTATTTTTCACCCATTAGAAATGACTGACATCAACCAAAAGCTTCGGGCGTCAACTAGACCCCAAATGGAGTCCATGGAAACTAAGGAGCGCCGCATACGGAAGAAGGCCGGATTTTTAAATTTTGATCTTTGGATTCTACGTACCTTGAAACGCAAACCATACAATTTTGAGGGGGGGGGGGGGGGGATTGTTTTTTCTTGCTCGATTCCAAAGGTTCATTATTTTAGATTTATTAAAAGTTCTTCACATGCCTCGAGGTGATTTTATGAGAAAAAAGTTTTTTGAACGTAGTGTGAAAGATATCTGCACAACTGCCTTTCGTTGTCCACAAACATTTCAATTAAAACGACCTAAGTCAAAGGTGAATAATAAAATTATAATTGAGAAAAAGAAAAAAACAAATAACGATAAATGACAACAGCAATGAGGGCGTGATGATGTGGGTCTGAATTAACATGCAACTATGATGAAGGGACTCAACCCTAATTATCTACCACCACTTATTTGAGGCTGAGTTCCGCAGAAACATGTTCCCACGAATGAATAAGCACAAGAAGACTCCAACAATTTGATTTCCCAAAAGGAAAATGGTTCTACCACAACGATCAACAAAAAAATGGGTGGTCTGTTCTGTAAAATAATGAACCATTGTGTAATAATTTGCAGCATTTTCAGCATTATGAGAGTCCGAAACTCGAAATTTCGACATCGGTTCGGTAGTTCCCTCCTCCTTCACATTTTGCCACCATAACATGTATAGCGACTTGGGAGTCTCGACTTTGAACGGCATTTTAAAATCCATGATCTACGATACCCAACATGCAACCGAGTTCTCCCCAACGGTTTTGGTTTTTTCTTCAAAAATACGTTAATGAGCTGTCTATGTTACTGTAGGAGGATGGGGTGTATTTGGAATCACTCCTATGTGATAACAAAGACGCACTTTTTTAAGAGATTACAAACATACATTCTGGCACCACTCAGTAAACATCGCGTTGTGGAGTGGGGTGGGGTGGCGGTTTGGAGACGGCTGGTAGCTCTGAGAAGACGAAATGGTAGAACTTGACAATTTTAGTGCCTCGCGATTTATTCAGCGAGGTGGAGGGGAGAATTACGTTTGGTGCTACACATTTTCGAAGGTTTAGAGCCGTAGTGGAATCGATGCCGCAGTGGCAGTCAAGGCTAGTGGTCTGTGCGACGCAATCTTCTGTCCTTGCGAGCGATCCCAAACTTCTGCGCCGCCTGTCCCCCTCTCATTCTCAGCGATACATTCAACTAGGTCTTCGCTTGGATTTCTCTTTATAAACTCTTCCACGCTCTCCCCTCAAAAATCGGTGTCGAATCGGTGTCTCTAGGGATCCGAAATCCCTTGGTGATCGCCGGTTTTCCTCCATTGTGATGGTGGGGGAGGGGGGGGGCACCCGATGACCTTCTCCTTGAGGCACCTCTTGTCAATTGGGCCCCCTTGAAGTTCAACGTAACAACCTGATAATCAGATAAGGGAACCGCATTACACAACTGGCGGTCATCCCTAGTTGGATGACATTCTCGAGTTCTGCAGTGTCGATGACCGAACTTCCTAAGTTATAGCGTGTCCGCTCGCATCGCTCGCTCATTCGAGTATGTTTTCTGGACTTGTATTCGGTTGACATTTGCAGTTTTGGTTTATTATTTTCAACACCAAACCTTTGGAATCGAGCGAATAAGATAATAATGCCCCTAACATGAACAAAATGTGGTGGTTTACGTTTTAAGGTACCTATGTAGAATCCAAAATTTGTTGATGGATTTTTGACTCCACCCAGAGTTCTGAGGGACCAACCGATCGCTTCATGAGGATAATTAATTACCTAACTGACATTCCGTGACTTTTTTCATTAATTTAATATAGTGGTTAGTTTTTTAAAAGGAATGAAACCCCCCAGCAGATCAACTATCATAAAAACGAGCGATTATTGAGAAATTTATCAAACCCACGTTTTAGTATCTCCTTGCTTGCATGAAAGGGGCCGCGTCCCCCTCACCCCGCTTACCACTAGTCTGAAGAAGGGGCTTTTTGAGCCATTGATGAATGATGAATCAGAAACAAGAGTGTGTGATCCGCATGTGATCGTTCTCTATCGAAAGTGAGGCAAATTGCAGCTGATCATATGCGGTCTTACGCAGGCGGGTGATCTTTACTGACTAATAATAGACAGTTGTGTAATAATTTGCATTAAGGAATTGTAGTCTCGCACAAATCTAGTCCTCATGTAGCACAGTCCCCCTCCTTCTGTATAAAGTTACCGGATTTTGATAGTTTCGGTAAGTTGATTAGAATTTATAATTAATGATTCTTGGCGAGTTTCAATTATTTCCAGAGCAAAATTTCATTCTGACGCCGGGATTCCCGATTGTAGAGGGTAGAGTGGACGTTACAAAAATTCACATCAAAATCGACCCAGCAGTTTTAAGGTTAATTATTGCGCATACAGTTAGAAATGAAGTAATGAAACCCGTTTGAGACGGTGCCAAGAAAACGCAACGCAAACTCTCATCTAGATAGTTACTAAAATAAAGAAAACAGCTAAGTAGGTATGTGACAAAAATCCCCATAACACTCAAAACAGAAAGACCTTTTTCTTGGTTTTGGTTGTTTGGATGTCGGTTAGAAAACTTTCCTATTCCCAACTTCTTGAGCCCATTAAAATTCTGCAAATTTCCATTTCTTTTCAAAATTGTTCTTCCTCTGATCGTCTGAATCTCAGTATACAAAATATCTTTATTTAGTTACGAATTCATGTTACATGGTAATACTGCCACAGACTGGAGGATCGCTCGGGCGTTTCAGGTATGTGGACATACATTATTTGGTTTTGTTGAATGCAAGACTTCTGAGGTGATAGAAGAATTGTTACAGCTTTGTTCTAGAAATTTTGAATTTCACCATGAGGTTCATATGATTTATTTACAGGTTTAAACCATCAAAGTTTTGAGGGGGGGAGGGAGGCGTTGAACTTTTTTTTGCTTGATTTCAAAGTTTCATTATCGAAAATTGAACCAAAATGCATGTCGTGAGTATATTGCTTGCTGTAGAACATAACTCTCGTATTGTTCATCATTTGGTGGTCAGAGTAGTATTTTTAGATCGTGGACGTATGCGGTTTTGCTGATAAACTTCGGCCCTCCCGATCTTCAATTATTAGAGAATAACCAAATAAGTTACACGGTAATGTGAGGAATTAATGTTAGACATTTTGCACAGAGCTTTTTCTTGATCCTACAGAGCTGCTTTCTTTGGGGTGCCATCTTGTGCTCAATGCGCAGATTGCCTGAAAATCGGGTGGAAACTAAATTTGAGAACACACGTAAAGACTGACGGACAAAAATGGAGAACCGAGATTGACCAAGAAGGTTAAAAACGCTGCTATTTATTACACGAAGGTTTATTATTTTTCTCTGTAGATCACTCGTCTGAAAAGAACGCGGCTTTGCCATTGTTACCACCAACCAACATGAAGAAAAACCAATCGCATTTCGGTCAGCTAAAATTTTAACGGATCGTAAGTCCGACCCTTAAGTTCTCGTAGGGAGAGAACGGTTTGTCCTACTGTTCGCAGATAGAAAGGACGCGGTTGGCCAATTTTCCGAAGGGTATACCTGCTAACATAGACGACTACCTGTCCCAAAATCTTAGGTTGAGTCAGGCTGGGGAAAGGGCAGATCCTCAGTAATCGTAATCCAGGGATCATGCAACTCGATTCATAATAAGGTAGTGAGCCAGTCTCTCTACTTAGCCAATTGTTAGGCAGGATTATTTTTATCTCGAATGTGAGTTCACTTGCTCTTCTGTTTACCCTTCAGTCACCTTTGAAATTTGAAAGAAGCATCATCCTTTAGGTACTGGAAGCGTGATTTTATTTTTTAATGAATGAATGTACATTCTCTTAATTGATAAGACTTTCCCAAGGGTAAGGAACCTGTTTCACTGTTTATTAGTGTTCTGTATTTGTTTTGTTTTGCCTGTAATAAATCGATCCTTTCACTTCATCATCGGTCGGTAGTCAACAACCCTCGGTCTCATTTTCCCTGGCTTGAGTGGCAGGTATAAGAAGGACGATATTTTTGGGATTGTAATACACATGGACACCACACCAAACCATCCGCATTGTTTCAATCTGCAAGCAGTACAGGGCTCCGCGTGGTCTCTAAAAATTCAATACTATCTTAAATTGATGAAAAAACAATACCTTTATGTGAAAACTTAGTTAGGGCGTTTTCAAAATTTCAACTCATAATTTCCAACACTTAGAAGTGACCTACATCAACCAAAATCGTCGGGGCACAACTAGACCCCAAATGGAACCTACATACCAAATTTCATCAAAATCGGTCAATGCTAAGTAGATAGATAGATAGATAGATATATATTTATTTCGCCATTTTGTACACTTTTACAATAATATAAATGCATGAAGGGATGCAATTTGCTCAGATTCCCTACCCGACATTAGGCTTGGCCCGTGTTGTAGGGTAGGATCTTTGCAAAATCGCTCCATATCGGTATATAAATTGATGTATACTTTACAATTACAGTAATAAGTAAATTAATAAACAATATATGATTGGACAGAATTAAGGACGCATTTTGATAAACTCCTACATATACTAACTTACTTTAATATTCTCTAACTTTAATAATCTCTAAAATTAAATTAAAAGTTAAAATTAAAATAAATTATTAAAATAATAATTTAAAATTATTAAAATAAATAAAATAAAATTATTAAATTAAAATTATTAAGTGGCAAAAGTGCCGCGTACGGCGGACTGACGGCCAAATTTTATTCGATTTTTGGATTCTACGTACCTAGAAACGTAAACCAACAAATTTTGAGGGGGTGTTAGAAAAAAAATTTTCTTGGTCGATTCCGAAGGTTCATTATTGAAAATAATAAACCAATAAAACGCACAGCGTTTGAATCTACGAGTGTTAATTTCGATTTTGGGCAATTTTGGGTCTCAACAAGTGCTACGGTATTTAAACATCTCAATTAGTTTATTTTCCAATTGATAATATTCCCCTCGCCTAATGATGTAGGTAGTTACGATGTAGTGCGGCAGTGCATTTCAACAGGTGGTTGATCCTCTCACCTCAGCGTCCCATACATTTCATTGAAAATATATTTTCCTCTTCAACTTTTAATTGGTATTCTCCTGGTGGCTCGAGGTTTTGAACGAAAGCTCTATCCATCCCTTCCGCGCTTTGGGCAATTGTCATGGATGAATCCAGGAATTTTATTTCATGTTTCAGCCACTGTTATAAAAGTACGTATTTTGTAACTACGTATTAACTTACACAACGCATTAAATTACTTCTATCTGTTCAATGGATAAAATGAACTGATGAGCTATTCATGATTGTCCCTTGTACTCGATGATTCAAAGTCGGGAGAAGCCTGTCGCCTATCGGTGTGGGCCGGACCATTGAATTTGCATTGAAGAGCAGTTGACAAGCCTCATCACCATGGATGGAAATGAATCACCCCTACTTCAGTAGGTTCCACGATAAACAAACACCCTATGTAGACCATGTGCTATGAGTTTCCTGGGGAACTTGTATTGGGAACTCTAATAGGAAAGTGCACTCGCTTGCACAATCTTCGCCACACTACGAACGGTGAGAAGATAGAGATTCAATTATACTAGGAGCTACTAACTTACTTGGTAGACACGCACTTATCTGTGCCAAAAATCATACAATACCGAAAAATACACCCCAATGTAAACAGGCTCCCTACATAATGCCACCTTTCTCTAATTGTTTCGGGTAAATGACCTGCCCGAATAAACAACAATGTCTTACCTGCGAATGTTTGGATTCTTCCAAACCGGCAGAATACGTTGTGGTTGAGGACAAAAATATTATACTCGGGAAAACTAAACACCGAGCTCATTGCCTCTCAGACTATCACGTCTTTTCGCTGATTATGAAGAAATCATCTTGGATTTGTTTTTTTAATGGCTGGCATTCGGTACCTCAACTGTAGTTTATGACGTACTCAGATATTGACGGTTCATTGTTCATGAAAAACGCTGCAAATTATTACGCAATGGTTTATTATTTTTCTAAACAGGGTGCCTACACTCAAGATGGGCATAATTTCAGGGTTCGATTCTACAAGGTATTTCCAACTAAAAATATCTCATAGCAATTTTCTTTTAACCCACTCAAAATTCCTTTTTTTCACTTTTAAGTTTTTTTCGCGTTTTCGACCTCACGGCACTGATTTGGTCATAACTTCCTTATTTCTCCTGAAAATTCAAATCTGACTACACCGTTAGAAAGAACGTTAAATTCCCAAGCTACCTAGTGCAAAATCAAAATCTTTCAGCGATAAAATAGTTTCAAAAAATCAAGTCAAAAAGCAAACTTTAAAATTTTTTCGAAACTTGACTTTCTTCGACCTAAGTTTTCACTGTGAGTCCCTGCCCATTTCGATTGGCGCTCTTCGGAGAAAACATGTATTCGTACATAAAATACGCATTATTCGTAGATATGGTAGTGAGCATAAAGTACCTAACACCTTTCTACTCAATAAAAACACAGATTTTCTAGCTGATTGAAGTTTTTGTTGAGTAGAAAGGTGTTACTTTATGCTCACTACCATATCTACGAATAATGCGTATTTTATGTACGAAAAATGAAGGTTTTCTTCGAAAAATCCACTTTCTAGCCGTCAGAATCATTCGGAAGTATCACTATTGGATCCAGCGTAAAAAATTACATAGAAAATGATACCAAACTCGCCAAGCCGCTTAAAACACTGGATTTTCATGTAACACGTTTTTGACATTCAAACTTTATTTACTCTCCCAATTAAGTTAAATTATGTAATTAGTTAAAAAGAAAAATTTATGGACCGTTGAAAAGCTGACAATTTGAGCATGTTTTCTCCGAAGAACGCCCATCGAAGTGGGCAGGATTTGGCAGTGAAAACTTTGGTCGAAGAAAGTCGTTTCGAAAAAATTTTAAAGTTTGCTTTTTGACTTGATTTGTTGAAACTATTTTATTGCTGAAAGATTTTGATTTCTCACTAGCTAGCTTGGGAATTTAACGCTCTTTCTAACGGTGTAGTCAGATTTGAATTTTCAGGAGAAAAGGGAAGTTATGACCATATCAGTGCCGTGAGGTCAAAAATGCGAAAAAAAAACTTTAAAGTGAAAAAAACGGAATTTTGAGTGGGTTAAAAGAAAATTGATACGATAAATTTTTTGTTGGAAATACCTTGTAGAATCGAACCCTGAAGTTATGCCCATCTTAAGTGTAGACACCCTGTATAGTTCACTCGTCTGCGAAGAACACGGCTTTGCCCTTGTTACCACCAAGCAACACGAAGAAAAACATCAATCGCATTTCGGTCAGCTAAAATTTGGACGGAGATTAGGCCTCTTTTGCGATTCACACTCGTGTTTATGATTTATCGTAAGTCCAAACCTTAAATTCTCGTAGGGAGCGAACTGTCTATCCTACAGGGTGGTCCTCTAAAAATTCTAAAAATTCACTGCTATCTTAAATTGAAAGAAAAACAATTTTTTGAGTTAGGGCGTTTTCAAAATTTCAACCCTTAGAAGTGACCTACATTCACCAAAATTCTCGGGGCACAACTAGACTTTCAAAAAAAATTCAAATTTCATCAAAATCGGTCAATGCTAACTGAGGAAAATGCCGATTTATTCGATTTTTGGATTCTACGTACCTTGAAACGTAAACAAATTTCAAGGGGGGGGGGGGTTAATCTTTTTTTTTTCTTCGTCAATTCCAAAGGTTCATTATTGAAAAAAATAAACCAAAATTGAGATTCCTACTTGATGATGAAAATGTTAACTTAACAAACATTTGTATGCAATCTCCGTAATTAAATAAAAAATTTGTAATTCGTAAAATTCAAAAATTCGTTGATTAAATTCGTAAAAATTTGTATGCAATGATCGTATTTTGATAAAATAACATCGCCACGTGATGCAGGGAAAACCACATTAAATCATTTTATCATACCTCGCATTTCGTTATCTTTACATAATTATACTCTGATTCTTGATTATTGAATTATTGAAATCGAATTATTTAATAAAATTGTTCGTAGAATCTAAATCTGATAGTAACAAGGCTTCACACTTTTTTCCTCGCCCTTAGAAAGTCGACTGACAGCAATATGTTAATACTTACCTTACGAAAATCCAGTAAATTTCGTTAACAATTCAAGCAGATTTAAGAAAAAGCAAAAAATGCTGAAACCTGTTTTTAAAATTGATTCCTTCTTTGGTGCTTCCATTACAAGATACGCCACCTAGACGAATCCAATCGTCCTTATGAACTATAAAATCTGTTTCCTAAATATACCTACGAGCTGGTAAATCCGTACCGTTTAGCCTTTGTATTATAGTATATTTCATTGGTTTTCCATCGAATCTCGACTGCGTTCTCTTCCTTTGTTCAGGAAATGGAAACTCCTTCAAAGAGGAGTCGAGCCGCAATCAATTTATCGACTTCCTGTTCCTATTGAGGGCAGAGAATCTTGTGCCTCATAAAGTCGTGGGGCTCCGCTGCGACCTTGTCGAGATTCTCTGTTTTGATCAATGTTAGGTAGTGCTCATTATTTCAATGTTATCTGTACATTGTATTTTATTGTTGCTCCGAAAAACTCTTGTTTTATTGCTTCCGAATCTGCCGAGGTGGCGAAAGCATTGTTTTCAGTTTTTGGAGATGAAAAAAAAATTACTCCTAAATCAAAATGACCTCGCATTTGACGTTTTAGACCTCGTTGAACAACTTTGGTTCTGAATTAGCTGACGTTTTCTGGGATTTTGGGGTTTGGGATGTACGAGTAATAATAATGTGTTAATAGCATTAATATTAGCCTCTGCACTTGCTCACACGCAAAATCCTTGTAACAAGCATAACCGTGTTTCTTTTGTTATTGCAATCATCTTAGGGACGGTTTTTCAGTAACTGTGGCTGTTTATCCCCAATAGCAAACCATAGCTAACGTACTCGCAGTTCTGGAATCGACTGAATCGGGAAGGTCTATTATTTGTCCCTCAGAAGTGGAAAACTTGTTGAATTGATGGATGTAAACCGTTACAGTTTTTCACATAATAGTATATAAAGACAGGTTGTAACAATTCATGGATGGGATTTTTAATACTAACAAAATCAAATATTACAATGCGCCGGAAATGGGTGCGTAGACCGATCCCGGTTCACATGTATCGGATTTTGCAATCCATGTTGCTTTGCATATTTATGTAATGTCTATCTAGAGTGTCAATCAAAACCCAATTTCTTGGCTGAGAGAAACGTGTGTTTGAAGGTAGAGTGTGCCGAAGTCGCGTAGATGTTGGCCTTGTCGGTTTTCCTAGACCTTGAGCTTTCCCAAGGAGAGTTTCCCATGTTTACTAGTACGTGCTGACTTTCCTTGTCAAGCTATAAACTCTTCATCATCTTCCTTATCTCGAAACGTCTGTGTAGTCTCTAAATCTGTTCAATCAACTAAACTAAGCTGTTCAAAGAATTGTGTTCTTCGTCAGGCTAAGACTCAGAATAAACCACCTGTTTGAAATGCTTAATCAACAGGCGATCCCATTCTCGGTGACAAACGTCCTCAGTAAAGACGATGAAATTCTTAGGGAACCATCCAGGGCCCGTCCTTCACACTTTTCAGAAATTAAATTTAAATCAGATTCAATGTTCAGTTACATGGGAATGACGGGCTCGAATACAACATGAAAGTGGAAGTTTTTACGTTCGAAGTGCTTTAGTTTTAGATGCTTGTAGGTAGACTTGGGGGAAAATTGTGAAAACTTAACAAATGCAAGGTTGTCAATGTCAGTAATAGCGAGTGAATATCATTTGAATAGGCATAATTTCCTCCAGTACTCTTCTCGACTGTACGTATTTTGTTTCTGTGCTCTCTCGAGGTTATTATCATCTTCAGCTAAACTGACCCTTTGGATTAACACTGAATGTGTGGCTTTCCGTCTTGAATCAAACGATGCCGAAAACTCGTTATCCAAAAATTTGGCTTAAGTGGTTTCTCTTCATTTATTGCTGTGTTCGATTTGGACCAATCACAATCTCTTTCGAAGTTGCTTGGTCTGTCTGTATTTGAAACGTTCTCGTACGTAAGCCCCAATGTTACCTTCTAAACTGGAAACAAATTCTTGAATTCGGTTAACAACGGAGAACCCTTCAAAACTGTAATGGCTGTATCCAGTAGTAACTTGTCGGCAAACGACCCGTTCAGGTGATACTCACAGATCTCCGTCATTTATGCGTACCCATTTATTGCGACGGATTTCATAGCCTGGAATGATCGACCACTTCTTTTTAGGAGTTTATTCGTTTGTTGGCCTTTTATGTGACTTTTCGTATGTTATGGTGTGATGGGGGCTTTCCGTTCTTGAAGGGTTGACTAGGTGGATAATAACGCTCCGGTCTGATCACCGTTGTATGTGGTAATGGGCCGACAACGCCGCTACGTCCATTAAAAACGACCATTCGCTTGCACGAGGGCACTACATCAACACATTTACACCTACTTTTTTTCCTCTTCCACGCCCCAGTTTAATCCACGGTATGCTCACAGGGTAGCCATTCAACGTCGAATTTCTTGAAAACCTGGAAAACCGTGGAAATTTTGTCGAAAAGTCAGACAACAAGGTAAAATTAGGGAGATAGGTAATTATTATAATTTTTTTAAAAACAAAAGTTCAGGAATCGGAAATGAGTGATTTTCTCAATTATTCAGAAACATGTGAAAATCGATAGAACAATAAAGTCTTCCAAAATGTCTTCCGAGTGGCTGTAACACGTAGGTCTCATCCATAACACGATTGTATAAATAATTAAATATAAATAATAATAACACGATTGTGGATAATCTAAACTTTAATTTCCAAGTACCCTCCACATTTTATGATTGGATGAAGGGGCCATTTATTACTTCAAATTTCGTGGCTGCTATCCATCTGGAAGCTATGAAATTCATAGGGCGCCATATCCATATACACCTCAATCTGCATGAACCACATAAATTGTGTTGATAACGGACGGAAACCGTAGAGAGTTGATCAATGTCCTGCCATTTTGTGCTGTCACAATTCAACAATTTACTTTTCTCGCCTTCACCAATACGCCCAACTTGAGTCTAGAGCTGATGTTTTGATCTCCCATCATGCTAGGATTCGTTGATTTAAGAATATGTGAGTTTTGAATCATGTCTCGTAGCACGACGCTTATAATACCATAATAATCCCTTCCTCCACCCTCGAAATATCTTGTTGGGCTGAATCGAAAATATTCCCCCAAGTTCCACTCAACTCGAATTTATGGGCAAGCAGAAAAATCCGGATTTACCTCTTCACTGGTGTGGATGTAGGTACAATGGATCAATTTAACGTATCTTGACAAATTAGATAGGTAACGGGTTTCTTTCTGTTTAGAAAAAATTGGGATGTGTCTAAAAAAAAAATCGGGAGTTAGGGAGTGAAGCGCTGACAGCGCTGAAGAGTAGCTACCTTTTAGTTGAAGCTCCGTTAAAATTTCTCATATCCGAGATTTTCCTCAAAAAAGTGGCTCGACCGTATCCGATGCGTCGCTGAAATCGCGTGCCGTGGAGGTTTTATGGGCGACTGTGCGTGGTCTTCTGTAGTGCAGGACTCCCTTTGTACGCTATTGAGACGTTCATTGTTGTATTACACAGCATAATACTATTGAGAACCACAGAGTGCGGATTGTAGAGTGGGAAAACAAGGATATTGTCAAAATTTGTCTGTGTTCCGAACATTTGAGCTTTCAAGAAATTAAGAGACGTTTATGTGAATTGTCTAACGAAATGAAGCTATTGCTGTGAACTCAAAATTTTTAGCATGCACTTTTTTGAAATTTTTTCTTTTTTTCACTGAAATCCGTTTTGGAACATTCTCTGAGCTCATATCATGAAAACTGCCATAACTCCTGTTATTTACCAACTAAATTCAAATTTGATGATATTGTTCGAATGAACGTCAAATTTCCATATTTATAGTGCCTACAAAAAAAACTATTTGTCGTGTCCTGATGGGTGGAAAATCAACTCGTAAAGTAATTTGTACTAGTAGTAAGTTGTAGAATCGACTCCCGATGTTTTCCAGTTCTTAACAACGGAGACCCTGTACAATATTAAATTATGAGTGTCATTCCGGACGATAACTTGAGTAATTGTTACGCAAAAATTACAAGTTTTACATACGCGGTTTTACATTGTTACTGTCGATATGACCGTGTATTCTTAGGTTTTCAAAAACCTACGTAGGTTACCAAACATGCAATATCCAAGTGGGGGGGGGGGGGGGACTCTATGGGTTCGTTGACACCAGTAGAACATGAATATGGAAATATGGACTCCTAACATCTTCAAAACATACCCTGTGGATACTGTATGTTGTTATGGTTTACTGAAAATAGAAGAAAATGAAAGTTTACGTGTATGAATTTAGATGAATGTTTTTGAGGGGTTTTGGAGTTTTAATCAAGAGGTTGATCGTATAATAACAATAACCCCAACTAATATTTCGATTTACTTAACCATAGATTTGAAGATTTCGCTCAATAACTGCATGAATGGACTTTTTGAAACTTGACGAACACTAGGAATTCTGACGAAATGTCCACTGTGACCACAGGCGAAATGTCCACTGTGTCCACTGTGACCACAGGCGACTATGTGTAGTAGTCCCCATACGAAAACTTATCGTCGTGGTTACACAGTAGCTCGAAGGTTGTACGACGTAGGTCTACGTCGTACAACCTTCGAGCTACTGTGTAACCACGACGATAAGTTTTCGTATGGGGACTACTACACATAGTCGCCCAGTATCGCTGCTACTGGAGTATCGCTTCTACTCCTCTTCAGTGAAATCAAAGTGAAAATACTGCTTAGCACGTACCTGTTAAGTAGTATTTTCAATTAACATTTCATGTTAATAACAACGCTAAATGTTTCAATTGTATGTTTTCCCTACACCTGACTGGTCTAACCTCTTCGTCTCACCTGAATGAATTATCTCGTTTACGTTTTTGTCATCGCGATGAAGAATCGTCGATCGCAGAAGCGGTGGGATAGTTGTGGGTAGGACGTATCCAAGAGGTGTTTTAGTGCCGTCAAGACGTCGCTCCTCCACCTATTTGGACAACTTCCAGATCCAACGCCGATTATTAGCCCGCCAGATAAAAGTAGCCACATGTTTGGTACAGGGGAATTAGTCAAGTAAGATCTCAATACGAGTATAGGAGAAAGTAATGTAACGAACTCCGGTTACAACACCAAGCCTTTGTCCCCGGTTAGGGGCTCCATAAATAAAAAAAGCTCCGTAAAATTTAATGGATTAATGATGCGTCACTCGAATTTTTGAGTGCACAAATACGCTCTAAGTGTGTGCTGAGTTCAGTAAATCAAGTTTCGTACTGTTGTGTTCGAGGAACTTTTGAACTGAATTTCCTATTTTAATACCACTTATAGACATTTTTGTCATGAACAGTCTGATATATTGATAGAGGAAGATCACAAATCGAATAATTAACATCGCCAAGTGATTTATATTAAAAAATACATTAAAATTGAGTAACATGCTTGTAAACGGGCCAAACTCGATCTGAGTAGGAACTATTTCGATTTTTTTTGACCTAGGTTTTTTGAAAAGTTTTTTTCAGTATTGTACCTAGTTTGAAAGGCAAACATCATGTATCATACATTTTTGACATGTATCATACATTTGAGATCCCTGTAAAAATACGAGGTCTTTGATGTGTTTAATTGCACTCATATTGATCAACATGGAACCAATTACAAGGATTTAAAAGATCAAATGAAGTGAAGTTTTATGTATCTCATTATCTATCTCTCGTAGTAGGTTATAATGAATGAAAATCAATAGATTTGTATCAAATGTATGATCTTGGCTGCCAAGAGTAATGTTCACTGTGACTTCTTGTATTCCTTGGCAGTTGTAATTGTTCAGGTTTTCGAGTTCTTCGTCAGAAGGATCCTACCGACCGTGGTCCCATGATTGGAATCCAGACGTTGGCCAATTATCGAATTGGAAATTGAAGTAGATGTTTCTGTCAGTCTCTTTCAGAAACAGCTTTTATGGCATTGATGAAATTAGCAGTGTTGCCATATTCAGTTCTTGTGAGCTGAACCTCCCTTTTTAAATAAAAGAGAGTATTTTCCTACAAATGGTCCTTAAACATATCCCTTTTCCCCTATCGGGTAATTTCCAGATTCTTCTAGGTTTTTCCTGATAAATAGGTTTGAAAAAAGCGACCTGGAAAACCCGGAATACTTACTCTACTGGAATACTCGAAGAATTTTATTTTATATATACCCGGAATACTTACTCTACTGGAATACTCGAAGAATTTTATTTTTTCGGAAAAAACCTGGAAAAAGCCTGAGCCGAACATTTCTGTGGGAAGTTTCGGCAGTATGAGTGAGAAAAGTTTAAGTACGGCTTTAGTAGTATTTTTCAATTATGGATGTTCCAAATGTAGAAAATTTTCTCAACTGTAATATTTGAATTATAGATTTCTATTTACATTTTTTATTTTATTTTACATATTTGGTATTACAATTTATAATGCCCTTGCAGTTTTTAAATTTTTTTCTCCAAAATTTGCTGAAAGTGTTCATAAGGGCACAATTGCACCTAATGAATCCTGACCCGCATCTCTCGTACCTATTTTCTCCTCAGCTTACTAGTCTGATTATGGGTAACTTATTAATTTTCATGAGATTTCTTTCCGAGTCTACCGTGGTAGCGAAAGCCTTGTTTTCACATTCCAAGGTTTAAAAACAATCCAAAAGAAATTTTTTCCAAACCAAATTAAACTTTGTCCAAATCAAATCAATCCTTTCCCAAAACATAACAATACATTTCCTTAAAGTACCTAATCCCACTAAATGAATAGGTATCAGATCATCTCGGAAATTTAATTGAAATTCGTGTCAATTTTTAAAGAAAAAGCATTAGGTAGCGAAGATTAGAGAGAAATTGCATCAGGAATGAATACCTCATCTTCGGGAGACCTTGAAGATATCGGAAAGAAGAATCATAAATTCTTCACATTCTACAGCTAAAAACTTCTAATGTTTTTCCAGAACGCCTGCTATTCGCAAACATTTTCACTGGGCTAATTTTCGCAAAAGGATTAATTTGATTAATTAATTGAGATTAAGTTGAATTTGGTTTGGAAAAGGATTCATTTGGTTTGGGAAAAGATTGATTTTACTTGGAAATGCAATAGATGAAATTGAAGGGATTATGCGGATTGGAGTGTAGATGTAAACCATCGCCCCTGAATCGAGAGTAGCCTTTGCGCATGCGTAAATGTAAAATCCACGATTTCTACATTTTGCACACGAATTTGATGAAATTTTCAGGAACTGTGCGGGTTGACGTGTAATTGGTCCCCTAAGAGGAAAGTGCTAAGTACTTACGGATAGTAGTTTTGAGATTAGCTAGAATGCATTGGATCATCTAGATACAATCGGTTTATTGGTACGAGAAAGCTATGTGCCACACCCACTTCTAGACGTTGTTTTGTGCTTTTTCATATCAAAATGTCCTTGAAAATCTGAATTTGAGAAATTATTATTACATTATATTCTATTTTAATTATAACCCTGGAAAAAGACGACTATTGATCCTGGAAAACCTGGAAAACTCAGGGAATTTTTTTTCGGGGAATCGCTGGACACCCTGAAAAAGGAGTGATACTTTGCCAGGTGACCGGTTCCATAGATGTGAGTTTGCTGCGGTTTCATCTAGAATCAACCACCTCACGCTCACGAATCATGATCCTTGCCTTGCTGTTCACACTAGGGCCCCAGATACCAGTCATTGGCAGAGAAAATCCCACTTAAACCCTGACAAACTAGTGAACTTTAGTCTTTACCATTAGTTCCAAGTCTTAGGGATGGTGAGGGTTTTTTTATATTTCAAATGAATTGTTAAACCTTAATCTGCAATTCAAGTGACCATATGAAACTGAATAAAGGCAGTGATATTTTGTTGAATTAATTATTAATAATTAATGCATTTTTATGTTTATTACTTATCATTTTGGTTTATTATTTTCTATAATGAACCTTTGAAATCGAACAAAAAATAAATGTCTCCCTCAAAATTTGATGGTTCACTTTTTAAGGTATGTAATTTCCAAAAATCGAATAAAAATATTTCCGTCCGGCCACCGTACCCCGTTCGGCAATTTTGATTAAATTCGGGTTACTGGTCTAGTTGTGCCCCGAAGGTTATGGTTATTGTCATTCACTTTTAAGGGGTGATAAGTGGGGGAAAACATTTTCAAAACGCCCTTGCTTGAAAACTTTCGATTCACAGGTATAGTTTATTCTTTAATTAAAGTAGCCACGATTTTAAAGAATTTTTGACACCACCATCAGCATTGTGGGACAAACCGTTTACCAGGAGGATAATTAATTATTTAAATTTGTGAATTAGAATATTGTTCAAATTTTAGAAGCGAATTAGACCATCCGGAGCTCTGAAAAAATGGGGTTATGCCTAGTTGAGGAAGACTTACACCGGGATACGTGCAGGTCATTTTTTGGTAGGAGAGGTCTACTGGGGATGCTCTTAGCCTAGTGATCTGATTAGATAAGTGAACCCCTCGAATCATTATTTGTTACTGCTTTAGTCCGGGAATGTCAAGTAAAAACATAATTTTCTGTATCTTTACACTAAAAAAGGGTATCCAGATCTTCCATGTCTTACCACCTCGTATTGACAAGTGTTTTTTGACTTAGAGTGTATTTGACAAATTGAAAAAGTTTCCGGTTCCCCAGTGTCATAAGAAACACACAATAGTCATGGTATTATTACAAATAATAAAACGTATGAAATGAAACCAGTAAATTTCGGAAAAAATAAAGTTGGTTGTAGATGTACCTGCTCGTAGTTATCAAAAATGAAATGATGACTTGAAAAAAAAAGTTTGTAATACCTAAAAGATGTTGTTATATACCGATTTTGATGGGTGTTTCTGCTAAACAACGACTAGGTAGTGCCTATATTTCGACTAAATATGAAGGGATGCTAGTGGTTACTCTCAAAACTCTGTCAACAATCAAATTGAACGATAATATTGATATTCATCGAGAGCAGAGTACCATTTAACTATAGCAACTCCGAGGTCCGAACTGTTTGAGCCTTAGTATATCCTTGGCAACAAGTTTTTGGTTTATTATTTTCACTAATGAACCTTTGGAATCGACCAAGAAAACAAATTTTAACCCCCCTCAAAATTTGATGATTTACGTTTCAAGGTACATAGGATCCGAAAATCGAATATTTTGATGAAATTTGGTATGTGGGCTCCATTAGGGGTCTAGTTTATGTCAGTCACTTCAAAGGGTTGAAAAATAAGGAATGACATTTCAAAATGCCCTAGCTCAAAAAAGTTTTATGTAAAGGTATTGTTTTTTCATAAATTTAAAATAGTATTGAATTTTTAGAATCGAATGAGACCTCTCTCACATGAGCTCTGTCGGACCGACCGTACGCTCCCCATAAGAACTTGAGGGTTGGACTAGCGATAAACCAGAAACACGAGTGTGAATCGCAAAAGCGGTCAATCTCCGTTCAAATTTTAGCTGACCAAAATGCGATCGCTGTTTCCTCGAGTTGTTCTCAGTTTTGCGTCCTTAGCAACCAGTAATCTCAATTCCTAATAACTAGGGCAACCTCAACTCCCTATTTCTTCGAATTGAATGTGAAGCATATATTTCTTCTATATACGAGTACATTTGAATGAGAAGTTGGCCGGAGTAGTAGGTAGGCACTACCTATGTTCGGTAGGTAGTGGTAATCGCAAAGCCGAGTTCATTGCAGGCGAGTGTTCTATACAGAAAAATAATAAACCTTTGTGTAATAATTTGCAGCGTTTTCCCAAACATTGGAAATTCACGAGTGGACAATCGATTGTTGGGTACCTATCGATTACATCCTACTTCTTCTTCGTCTCTCCAGGTCCATGGTGTTGGTTGTAGGGACATCCTGGGGTGACCAACTCCCTCCTATTTCCTCAATCTATTTCCACCATGGATATTTTTACATTATAATATATATAATGTTTGGCACGTCATTGTCAAATTATTCTTCACTTGTAGAAGAGCGTCCATGGATAATCAGTGAGTTTTGAGGAAAAAAAACTTTTTATTCGGTTTTTTTTTCTACTTTGGGGAGAACACTTTTTGAAGTGAGTTTTTTCAACTTTGAGGTAAAAATTTACATTTTAGGGAAATTTCGCCGTTGCTAGACCCTGAGTGGCGTTATGGCCCCTGGAGATAACGATATTATTTTGAAAATTCGAAGAAAAAAAACCTGTAGTTCACCTGTGGCAGGTGTATTTCGTTGAAGATATTCTCTCATGCAGCACGATTGTGAATTTTTCTGTTGGAGTAAACCTTCGCTCAAGGTACTGCGATCAGCTCAGAGGGGACCCACAGAAGAACCCGTACTCCAAGTTCATTGACCAGAAGGACAATCTGACCTGGTGACGCTTCCATAACTATTCCCGTCTCCCTCCACTGTTCCTCCCACCATCCTCATCCCGCTCTGTTCGGTTCTTGTCGTCGGCCCCCTCGCTCGGAGCTGCTCCCCCAAACCGGCGCTCCCGAGCGGCTCCGAGCCGTCAATCCGTTCGGAACCGGCTCGGCTCGGCGGCCATGGCGGACCCTCAGCGTGGGGTGACCTCAAAACTAGAATTCGCCGCCTTATCGCCTGCGACCCTGATATTGGGATTTGAGAAAATAACGTGCCGCACGTATATCGTCGTATCCCTCGTTTCGCTTTGCGAGATTCGTGTTCGGAAACCTACGCAAAATGGGGTGATTATCCCAGTTGAAACATGATGAAACGTAGTGATCCGTGCCCTATCGCGTCTGGAGGCTAATTTGTGCCTACGGGAACTAAACACCGATGCTGCGTTTTTCTTGAAAGTAACCTGGGATCTAAAATGTTGAATAACGATTTCTGGTAACGATTTGAGGGAATTCGGGGACCCCCCTCCCACCCCCTCAGTCGGTCGCCGTTCGAAAAACCTAACTGAACAAACGGTTTTACCATTTTGAAAATAATAAACCAAAATGATGAAAAGTACGTTTGTAGTAGGTTTTTGGCCGGAAACATGGAGGAAAAGCATTATAAATCCAATAGGGGGAATTAAGTAAAATTAAGTTTTTAAAATTTAAGGGCCCCAACCCTCCACCCCCTTCATACCGCCCTTAAGCCCTTTGTTGTCCTTGCCACTTCAACTCGCCAAGTTACATAACTGGGCCGAAAATGCGACCCTTTTCGTTTCTCCGATTAGAATTTTAAATCACTCAGCAGAGCTTCCTTAACAACCAAAAATCAAACTTCATAATGATCATCCGGGTTTTGATTGTTGGTACATTTTGTCAAAAGGTAGGTTCTTTTGATGGCAAAGCTTAGTTCTTTGCGTGATCTGTACAGTACAATAATAAACCATTGTGTATTAATTTGCAGCGTTTTTCTCTAGCAATTATTGTTCGATTTAATGAATTTCAAAAACCCTTGAAAATCTCAAATTTAGTTACAACTTTTAAAGGTTTAGCGCCTGTAATTTAGGGAAATACTGACCCGGAACGAAAAACGAAAGGCGACCGACTGAGACCCCTTAAGGCTCGGCCACACAGAACGCGGGCTGACCGCGCGGACAGTTCGCGCGCGAACCGACAGCAGTCCGCCGCGGACAACCCCTGCCACACAGAACGCGGACAGCCGCGGCGGACCAGTGTTAATTTTCTCAGTGTTCATCGATCATGTCGAGTTCGCAGTGACTTTCGAACCCAGAAGTCGTGACTTTCGAACCCTGTCTTCTGTTGGGAATTTTTTCTCGAACTCTTATATTATCTGTCATTATTTATTAATGACAGACAACGAAGCAATAGCCCAGTAAATTTAACGCGGTATTTTTTTTTTGTAAATAAAACGCGGGGGTATCTACTATTTTTTATGATGTTAGGTCTCCTATGTTTATTCCCAATTTTGCAACCCCGAAAACCTTGTGCTACTGACGAAATGCATTAAAAACCCGTGAAATTTTAGTACTTTTCTAACAATTACGCAAGTACTTCCAAACTAGGATAATTTCAATAATTTATGTCCGGTAACGTTTTAAATTAGGTTAAATTTGCAACATTTTGCGACCAACTCGAGCTCTGTAGGTTGAATAGGTACCTACCTAATTACGGATATACAACAATATCCAAAAATAGATAATTTTTTTCCTCCCAAAAAGTGGAATTTTCGTTGTGCTCGAAATGGTTCAATAGCATAACTACTCATTTTAGAAAAAAAGTAAGAGAGAGAAATTTGATTGAAATGTAGGCAATCAGCATCAATTTGAAACCTTTTGGAACTTTAGTTTTCTCAAAAATTAATAAAAACCAAAAATAAATAAATAACGTTTTGAGAAAAAAGTAGGAAAAGTCATTTAACCTATAACATTAACATAAACACATTGATTATATTTTGAGGAAAATACGGAACAATTTCAATTATAGTGCAGAATTTGAAGTTGCCCGCCGCGGACTCTGTAAAAAATTACAACCTGCCCGCGCCCTGGCGCGGACAGGAGTTGCCCGCCGCGGCAGTCCGCGCTCTGTGTGGCAGGGGCAATGCGAAATGCCTTGTTACAGAGTCCGCGGGAGTCGGGCGAACCTGTCCGCGCGGTCAGCCCGCGTTCTGTGTGGCCGAGCCTTTAACTGCCTGATTCGAAACAAAGAAAAAACACCAAGGAAAACAACCAGTGGGATGAAACAGGTACCCAATATGAGGATCGGATAAAGCAGCATTGGCAATTATGACGAGAGGAAGATACATAAAATAACATATCTGGGGTTTAGTTGTCCAAACTAGACTTGATGTTTGAAAAAATATGTAGTATATTTTTCATAGTTTCCACAACGTTTCTACCCAGGGGCTGGGTCCTATTCATGTGGTATACAGTTGATAGTCCGCAATTTGTTGTTAGGCGTAAAATACAACTGAGGTAGTAGTTTTGAATATTGAAAAACAATCAAACTATAGGTGTGGAATTGCACTGTACTCTGTCTCACCTGTGGTTTTTATTCGCGGATTTGGATTCAGAATGGTCTAAAACGGATTAGTGTGTGGTTATTTTTTTTCTGTTGAGTGTTGTCCAACTTTACCCCAGATTAATCTGATAAGGACGCCCAAGTCTTACTTTGGGACGTCCTAAAAATACAGAATAAAATTGGACATGAATAGAAAAATTTGAATAGAAATCAAAAATTAAATGTGTTTTTGGGATTCACGGGATCGCTTCTCTCAGAGCGGCGGATTGTGGATGTTCATTTTGACATTCAATAAACAACTGACGGGAATTGTTTTTGTGAGTCCCCTGCGTGCCCACTAGCGGATGCATCTAGGAGCGTGAACTAGGGATGCATCTTGTTCTCGAGCCATTTCCTTCACTTCTTTTTTCCGAAATTCAAATAAGTTTTGGGTTTCCCACACCCAGTGCGGCCGCCAAAAGGTTAATAGAGGTATTTTCACGGCGATTTTTCACACCTTGAAGTACTGACCTCATTGTCTGACACCTTGTGCATCTTTAAGTTCTAGAATGTTTTGAAAATTGCAAACCCTTTTTTCACTCCTTAGGGCCCTGGGGTACCTTCCAATTTGAACTGCACTCAATGATAAAACTGCTGTTTAAACGGTTAGTGCAGTTCAGGGGTGGTGTCAAAGTTCTTGAACCACGCTCATAGTTCATGGAGCTATACTCAGGATAAACCTAAACGGCCGCTGGAAGATCTGAAGTTGCTGTTGGAGCTGAGTTATTACACAACCTTCGGTTCTTCTCTGACCAGAATGGTCAGTGATTTTCGTTGAGCGAATCGGTCAATGTGATTCCTCATTATACACCTGGTTCTAGGTGAGATTTCCTGGCAGGATTCCGAAACTCAATAATAATAAGGTTATGAACAAACACGAAACCCGAAATGCGTAGTTGCTATTACATTACACGTGCCAAACGGGATCTGTAGTTTGAACGGAGTTTAGCTGTGTCCCGGTATAAACGTTGACCCGAGGTCTTAAAAGTGACTGATAACCAGAACCTTTGGCGAGCAACTAGATCCCAAATGGAGCCCATTTACGAAATTTCATCAAAATCTATCCTTGGTGATAGAGCCGCGTAGGGAATTTCAAAAAAATTAGATTTTCAGATTCTAGTTTGTCTTCTTCTTTCTCGATTTCAATGGTACGTTATTGAAAATAATTAATCAAAATTGGTCGTATTGGCCATGTGACTTTTCATTATGGTTGGTATCGGAGAGAAAAGACAGAATTTATGATAATGAACATACCGTACTTCGTCACTCATCAAGCAGGCATGGATAGTAAAATTGTAAAATATTCACTAGGAACGCGCTCATTTGTGATTATGATTCGATCATCTACACAACCACGATATGGATACGAGGAAACTAGGTGCCTCAACCATTTGGAAAACTTTCTTACTTTTTAAACTTTTTTTGTGGTTCCATCTGCCGTTGTCTGTCCTCACATCGCAGTCAATCGACCCGAATAATTTCGAATTTTGTTCTCCTGACAAACCAAATTATGTCGTAATTCCTGTTGCGAAGTTCGAAAAAACCAGTTGATCTACACGGTAAGTGCTTTTTTTAAAAATAGTTTTCACCGATGCGATCATTGGTTCATTTATCCATTGTTCGGCCGACTATTCGCTGGGGAAATTTGAGCCTCTTGGAATTTGGAATGTGTTTCCTTTGGTGCCGTCGTAAAATGGATGACTGATCATAAGTCATATTTGACTGTTGAAGCGATCGGTGTTTCCACGGCAACCGGCAATTACTTAGATAACAGAGATAGTGAGGACCTTGGATTTTTTACAGCGCCCGAACGTCACCTTAGTACTTCCATTTCCCCGTCAAAAGTCAAACATTTTGTCATCATGTACGAGATCATAAATTCTTATAGTTTCACTTGTCCAATTAATCTTCTCCCTCTTTATAAGTTGAAGAGAATACAGAATATAGTAGAATACAGATTAGTAGGTGGAAGTTTTAGTACTCTAAAGTCAATGTCAAACAGCTCAGAATCCCTGATAAACAAGATCCTTTAAAAACAGCACATTTCTACGTTTTTACGTGAACTTGCTCTTGAGGATTTTTTTGAAGCAATTAAGAATATAAATAATTAAATACGTCAAGGCCGGTTGGCTTTGCATGCTGACATGCATTCAGTATACTATAGTTGGTTTTTGATGTCTCCACTGTTTTGTCAAAGTTGAAGTAAGAATGTTTTCATCATTTAAGTAGGTACCCATGCCTTTTTTTGTAGTATGAACATTGTCAATGCACTTTGTGTTAATTCGACAAATAAAACGCTGCAAATTATTACACAAAGGTTTATTATTTTTCTACAAAGATCATTCGTCTGCAAAGAACACGGCTTTGCAATGTCACCACCTACCAACCATAGTTACAACCTGCCTACCACTTACCTACTTCATAACCAAGTTTATTTGGAAGAAATGAAAGCTCCACACTCAGTTCGAAGAAATAGGGAACTTCATGAGGAAATTTGATTACTGGTTGCTAAGGATGCAAAACTGAATACAATTCGAAGAAACGAACAGCGATCACATTTTGGTCAGCTAAGATTTGAATGGAGATTAGGCCTCTTTTGCAATTCACACTCGTGTTCTGATTTATCGAAAGTTAACCCATCAAGTTCGCATAGGGACCGAACGGTTGGTCCTACAGAGCTCTGGGAGGTCTCATTCGATGCTAAAAATGCAATACTTACTTAAAATGATGGAAAAACAATACCTTTATATCCAAATTATTTGAGCTAGGGCGTTTTCAAAATGTCAACCCTTAGAAGTGACTGACATCAACCAAAAACTTCGGGGCACGACTAGACCCCAAATGGAGCCCATATACAAAATCGGCCCATGGTAACTAAGGAAAGTGCAGCGGGCGGAAATTTTTTATTGTATTTTCGGATCCTACATGCCTTGAAACGTAAACCAACAAAATTTTTTTTGGTGGGGGGGGGGGGGGGGGCTGAAAATTGGTTGATTCCAAACCAAAATTAATTGGATTGGTGCAGAGATGGCATTATTATGTTAGCGTTTGCGGTATGTCAGCTTGGTGACTATATGTATTTGGAACCACTATATGGGTATAGAAACATGCTACTATCTTGATAAAATAAACGAGGTAAACCCATTGATGAGAACTCAATATCAGATTGAAGAGGAAAATCGAGGCAAAAATCATGGACGTTCCGAGAGTTATAGAACGATTATCAACGGCTGTTACAACAAGGAAAACAAACTATAATTGTATCTTCATTATACTATGACTTTGTCATTCCACTTGTACGATCAACAGTACATGTATATACTTCCCAAAACATGAACTTGTACGACGTGATCCGCCTCACTCTCGAACCGCGTAAGGAAGTTGGTGTGGAAAGTACGGCCAACATTTACCCTTTGCTATTTATAAACCCGCCTGAACTGCCTATGGCTTCTTCAGAAATAGTTGGCCCCATATCTTTGACGTTTCCCTCTCCAATCCTCATGCCAAATATTCCATTGCAGTTCCTGTTTTTAGAGGGTTTGTACATGACGAATTTTTAGTGGGGTTGGTCTGTATGTAGTTTTCTCATATACGGGCTCCCGGTTGTCGCTGCTATTTGATAAGGGAAGGTACATTTGAAAAAATTCTGTGGAGTATTTCGTGCGTACCTAATTTTCCAATACCTGTCCTCGAAAGAATCCATCTAGTGTTATCCTTTCCTCTTATCGTATTTTCAGTTTTTTCATGGATTGTTTGCAGTAAATTTGTGTTTGAGCGTTGAGGTTCATACAATTTTTGAGTCTAATCTTGACCTATTTTTGAGTTACCTCCGAACCCGGTGTCGGTGAATCTTTACACAAAACCATCCAAAAAAGTAGCCATTTTTCTATGTTAGTGATACGTTTTGCGGTTGTGCCTACTGAAGCCCTGGATGGTCCCCTATGAATTTGCAACCCCTTGAAATATTCTATGTATTGATATCGGTATCTATCCGATGGATCAAAATCATGGTAGTTTTTGGTGCGTTGGGTACTCATGACATAACAGGAGAGTAGACTGAGTCATCTTCCCGTACCGCTTTTGCTCTCCCTTTTCCCACTCGGACGCTTGTGAGTACGTGAGTCACCTCTGTTCTCTTCTCTAGTGGGGGTTCCAACCTTGGGCTCCACTTAATAATCATTTTATTCGTCTGTGATCGACCTGTTACGTTCCTCCTAGAAGGATAAGTTTCTTCTAGAAGGATTCTGCGATGTCGTCGAACGAGATCAGTTCAAATACTCTGAAATCAAGGGTAAGCACCTTGGGAGGTTTGAGTGGATGATACCTGGGCAGAGTTGGAAGAAGTCTTGCGTATCACTTTACATTTTCTGGAAAAACAGAAAACAAAAGGTCTTTGGTGAATAGTTCCCAGGACATTGTATGTCCCAATTCGGAATACGAAAAATGGCCTTAACCATGTAGGCCTCCTGTAACGTTTAATTAGTTCTCAATTAATGAATTATTAATTTATTGTATATAAACAGTCTGCGATCATATTTGGAAACTCCGATGAAAGTTATGAAATTGGCGATAGTAATTTTGGGACCTGGATTTACTATATACCAAATCCCTATACCAAATTAGGAAGAGCATTAGTCAAAAAATGTGTAAACTATGCCACCATTTAAATGAATGAAAATAACGTCTAATAATGATCATGAAATCAACCCACTCAGCAATGTTATAAAACAAACTTTTTCCTTCCGTCGGACAAACAGTGTAACAGACTGGTCGGACAGAACAGACTGATTATTTCTTGATAAGTTCGGGAAATGATACGTATAATGTGACTATAGATCTCAACAAGTACAATTTTACCCCTTTTTCTGAATATTTACTGACGGTACTTAGCAAATGTTCTGTCTTCCGACCTTTACCATTCCATGTTGAAAAATCGCCGAATCTTCGATGTCGTCTGCCATTGGTGACCGTTCAAATATGACCCTGCGATCTAGCCGACAAATCGGATCCCCAAGGATACATGTTCTGAAATCTTGTACCAAAACCAGGAGCACCGTGAGTGGAACATCCCCTGTCATGTGAAACTATCTCAGTTCAAAATAATTCTGCTCACTGTCTAAGTTGCGTTGAGTGCGGTTGTTAGTTTGAGCCCGCTTGATTGACGCAAGACGGCGTTTATTACGTCACAGGATTAGCCTCGCTATTTTCACTACCAGTTGCTGAATATCCATTCAAATACAGTTAGCTACACCAGTTCTTGTATCGTTTCTATGATTTAAGCATCTATTGCTTGTTAGTGTAATGAAATCTTCTATAGAATGTGGACTTATCTTGAGATATTAACCTCAAGAATCTACTTTTCTGTCTCTGATGTTTACTGAAATACAAGCGCTTAAGGAATGCGTTGATTGAATGAAACTCAAAAGAACTTACGAATCACTCATTCCAATTCTAATCGATTTTATTGGGTGGGTTCCTACTGTCCAGTTTTTTCTGTTTTATTTCCTGAATTCATCCAAAACTGGTGATTAGAAAATATTGTAATCTTTCGAAAATCCATTTTATCAACAAATACAAGGTAGTACAGTTGTTCAAACCGAAAACGTAGCAGATTTCGAACAATGAAATATTTATGGAAAATTTTGCAACACTTCCGAACATGCAATAATGTTCCACAAGTCAGATTTTCTCTTAAAAAAACCTCAACTTTGCTCATCTTTCTGGAAATGTTGACACCCAACGATACGTAGGAAGTACTGACCAACGAACTCGTCCTTTCGTTTCATGAAGCGTTGGTACAGATATTTTCTTCTGCTTCTTGGGTCAAATTACGCTTTGTGGTCACTTGCCCAGTATATTGTGAATAAAAATGCAAAAATTTGCATGGAAGCAATGGATTCCCATGTTATAATTTGTGACTTATCACATTATCCTACCTACTAAAAATTATGCTTTCCTCGCCAACTGGAGAAGTAGGCAATCCTGTGAAAACAGCGAAAATGAGGTCATGCCGAATTAATATCGTCATCCCTTACGTTTCATAGCGCTAAGCCCCCCGTGACCAAGAATATCATGAGCATCTAGTTCATACTATGAAGTGTTTATTACATGATAAACGTAGGTGCAATATCTTCCTTCTGGTTCCATGACGTCATGAGTTCGTTTTTTTGTTCTGTCGCTTGTTTTTGGATTTCTGGAATTTTCCCCTACCATAATTTTTCGTCCATGATCGCCATTTTATCGATATCACCCATCAAACTATGTTCCGTCATTCGTACTCGTAATTCCATGATGCGTGCAGCTGAAGTTCTGTACGTGTTCAGACCCTTGTGAAAACACGGTGATGAGACTACCTCATTCATAATGGATTACCGGCATTCATGAGTTGTCTCGCAATCGATACGATCAAACATCAAGACTAAACGATTGTAGGCTCTCGCAATAGAACAAAAATCAGATCTTCTCTTGCATAATACATCTATTACAGGTCCTCCTCTGAGCTAGGTCGAATTTGCTTATCCCCCGTACGGCTTAGGCTGGTATCAAATATTCATAGTAATCGATTATTTGTTTTTGTATCGAGTGGCAATAGAGGTTCTTGAAATATGTATTGTAAACCCTTTGTGGTGTCAATCCTAATTGTCGAATATCATTCATTCATCACTCACTAATCAATATTTCCACTCATTGCCATGTTTCAGAGCTTTGTAAGAGTGTTTCTTTCCGTGTTTGTCTGTCTTGTAATTCTTTTTTCTTTCTGAAATTAATTCTTTGCGCCGGGGCTTATTAGAATTGCCTCGAACACCACAATTTCTCACGATTTAAGACCTGGTTATACTATTCTAAAATAGTGACTCCATCTACCTCTTTTCAGGCACGAGTAGCATTGTAGGAGTGTGTTTCAGTGTGTTTGTTTTTGTGTGTTTCGCGCTCAGTCCCCTTGTACGGACTGAATACGGAATGTTTGTATAATGTAACCTGAGGATCGTGCTGTATTGTTGTACTACTTTTGGAATTCGCTTTGCTTTTGGCAATGTTATTTTAAAAATAAAATTTCACCGAACATTACGGACGATTTCGAGAGTTTACTTCGTTAGCTTTCGTAACCGCAGGAAGTTTGACATACTGCCTCTGATTATTCAAGATCATGTTATCAAACGAGGGCTTACCTCTATCCCAGTCAACTTTAAAAGCGTGAAAGAACCTATCAAAACCACGATGAAAGGTCATGAACTGCCCTTGACATTTTACGAGAGCATCACTACCTGTCGAGCGATCTAGCTTATTTAAAACAATGGAATTCCCAATTTCAGTCGCAATTACAAATTTTAAGATGTTTAGCACGCGTTTAACTGTCTAGTTTTGTTTATTATTTTTGTATTTGGGTGTATTGCATGTAAGTAACTATATATTGCAGGGGTGGGGTTGTTGTATAAAATTCGGGTATTCCTGAAGAAACAGTTTAGTTACATCTTTGGTATTATATTTTGTTTGATTTATTTTGCGAGTTTTCGGCTCACACTATAACAAGATCTTTTCTCAAGTATACCATTGGATGTGACTGTTGAGAATAATAATGTAATTTGGCAACCCCATGGTTAGGTATACTGGATTGCTACGAATTATTCCGATGGGGTTTCAACCAAACTCGTGCTACTAGTGGTATCTGTGTACCAAAACGGGCTGTGATAATACAATGTACCTATTTTAACTGCAGATTCGGAATACACAAACAACCACAATAATTCTTAGATTGAGAAAAAATGTATCTCATCGACTCAGTTAAATTAGGAACTGATAAAGTCGTCTTATCATCTAGAGGCAAACACCACTACTTCCATGTTCGCTTAACTCACAACATCTTTCTTTTCTTAAAATTGAGAAAACTTAATTCCTTGTGAACACAAAGTGTAGTAGGAGTTAATGGAGCTCATATCGACAAATTAACGAAATTAACAATCCCTGACTGAATTATAGTTGAAATGTACAAACTTGTTCGTGTAATTTACAAATAACGTTCAGAAATTATTGTAGTAGTATTATAACTTACACCGAAGCAGAAAAATAACCATAAGTATTACAACAAACTAATCAACAAACCAGTTAGTACCGTCTACTTTAGAATAGTAGTTAGTAATTTACCTTACTCTCTATATGTCTCTTAGGCCGGATTATAGCGCGCCCAGATCTTGTAGACACGTTAATTTGTTTCTGTCAGAATTTAATTTTATCCAAATTCTCATTTGTAGGGTAAAAGGCGTGGGACCAGGTTTGGAAGACAACCATGAATCCTTGGTGAGGCATAACGTGGTACTGAGCGAATCGCCGCAGGACGAGGTGTCTGATCCTAATGAGGTTTCATTCGAGGATTAATATGAATTTCATTCCGTACATAGTCAGAGTCCCTAACATCGTTTTGTACAATGTACAGAAAACGGACCAGGCCACATACCTCACTCCCAGCGTCCACTCCGCCTGTGGGGATTTTCGGAACATCATAGTCCGGCCCACGGAGAATGGGCGGCATTTTTGCAGTTTTGCAGCTGCTTTTTGATTATTGCGATAGATGAAGTTCCCGTCTTTGAGATATGTCAGTTTTGAAGTAAGGAAATTGAATGTGCAAGGCAGATTCGTTCGGAGACTACGCCCCATCAGTACATACGCTGGTGCCGTTTAAGAGTATTACGAAAGTTCTAGAAAGCCAGGAGTGGATCTTCCCCAGACTCGACAGTTTTTCAACAATGTTTTCATAGATTTCACTGCACTTTCAGTCAATTCATTAGACTTGGGATAGTGAGGACTTCCAGCGTCCACTCCGACTGTGGGGATTTTAGGAACATCATAGTAAAATGGCACGGCAGTGGTAGTGGCATGGTTTAGACATGATGTGTTTGAATCCTCACCCTTTCGAAAATTGAGCAAATAATTCCAAAACAAGTGGCCCATCCGAACAAAAGGTCACTGAGATTCCATGCCGAGCAACGATTGATTTAATTTTATTCATCAGTGTGACACTTTTTGTATTCTGCAAGTGAACCACCTCAGGATAATTTGACAAGGCGTTCACAAGAATAAGAAAATACTTATTATGGAGTTCATAAATATCTGCACCAATCTCAGTTCAGGGAAGAGGAGGCACAGACTTGTTGGTGATTGGTAATTTCAACTTTGAGGGCTGGTATGACTGAGTGAACGTCCATTCACATTATGTCTTAATGTCTTGGTTTATACCTACCCAGAAAACTGTCAGTGTAGGTCTAGTTTTCTTTCGGCTTATTCCAGGGTGATCTGAATGTAACTTTTTTAACATGACAGGACGCAAAGCATTTGGAATAAGGTGTGCGAAGTGATGTTGCTTCAAACACAAATTGCTAGTTTTTCCAAATGCTAGGCACTTAATCTTGGGCATGCTCCCCTGATCGGCCACAAAACTCACAGTCCATAATCTAGTTGGCAGTGGTACTCTGTCCTTGAACAGCTATAGCAGATCCACTCGCAGGTTGAGTGAGTTTACCTCCCCGGGCACGCTGAAGCAGGTCCACACGCTCCTCAGTGCCTTTCATCTTCACCTGCTGAAGTTGAAGCACCACGAGCTGACTCAAGAACTCTATCACTTGCTACGTCACCGACTCCAAGCAAATATCTGGAATCAATCCATTTCAAAAAAAATGTTTAAATTACTTACCAAGACTCCGCCAGGGGACACAAGGTCGTAAGAACTTAAGCCTTTGTGGGCAAGGTACACAATTTGTTTTCTTATTTCATAAGACTTTGTTTTCTATCCTATTCTTTGTGTCTATGATATATTTTTGATTGCCAAATGATAAATAAAAATCATTTCCATCGATTCAGTCAAATTCAGAACTGATAATCAACAGTACCCAAACAGATTATGGGAATGATTGAACTATGTTCCCAGAGGATCACCTGACATGCTGAAACCTCATAAAATGGAGTGCCTTCCTTACTCATACAAGTAATAGGGTTCACATGAGTTTAGTTGATAAACCAAGTTGAACGAAAGACCTTGTGTGAACCTTTTGTTCCAATCAGGTTGATCAACTCGAATGGATCTACAAAAGTTCGACTACACATTTTCTGGTTCAAGTATGGGATGAAGCATTGATCTCTGTGGACTCCGATCGCTCAGTTTGCTTTCAACGTGCATCAAGGTCCGTGCGTATCGTGTTTTGAACATCTTTTTGTGAACTTATTATGTTTGAAGGCAACAGGTGGTCAGATCATTTACTCGTATTTATTCGCCTCTGCACTTTTTACTGATTTCTCACATTTTTCTTCTGACATACCTAATGATTTACGTGAAAATGATTTTTATATCCTCCGCAATCCTCAAACGCTAGTTTTCATCTCAAGCTCCATTGTCTCATCCAAAAAACGACGCTTTTTGACGATTGTTTTCTTTGCCTCATAAAATTGTTTGGAGTTCTCGCAACAAAACAGTTACGGTGATACCTCTTCGCGCACCGTCTCACTCGGAGCCATTGTAATACTGAACGGTTCTGATCAGTTTTGGTTGACACGTATGAATAAAAACTGAATCAGATCACCTTCAACTTTAGTTCATAAAGCAGTCATGTGAGCGCGCCTTCATATTCAACGTTGATCGGATTCTTACTCACCGGATGAGCGCAAATTTTCGAAGAAAATTTAGCTATTGCGATGGCCTCAAATGATTGGAAATGTTCTTCTCTGGAATCCATTTCGAAACATTCTAAAACGATTCCTGAGGTTTAACATTTTTCATTTGTATATTTAATATATCTCTATACTCTATCTCCTCAAAAAATTGTAACCGTAAAGAGTAAATTACATTTGAATGGGTGTTTTATGGGTTCGTGTAAAGAAGACCATGAATCTTGACTACTAACTTTTTTGAAACCTCGTGCATAGTCTACAATGTTGGGAAGTTGCTTCACAAGATAGAAATCAAGTTTTTCGCTCGCGTTTCACGTTTTATACCTTCCTGAACAGTTCTGTTGCATGTCTGTCTGTGTATGGGTCAGTCGGTCTTTGTGTCCGCAAATCCTTCTTGTAACTGGATAAACTATACGAAGTTACTGCCCGATTTTGATGGCATTTCCAGGGATTTTGCGGGTTGTCTAGCAGGTGGTCCCGTATCAAATTCATTGCCTCCGTAATGATGCGATAACGTTGTGACAACTATTAATCCTACATTTTCAATACGAATTGGATGTAGGTTCAGGGATTGTGGGTTTGGGAGACTGAACGGTCCCTTAACAGTATCATCGTGGCACCGATAATTGAAAAATTGTATGTTCTGTGAATATCGTATCCCCCCCCCCCCTCATCACCAATCCGGGTGAATTTCGATACCCTGGTGACTCAATGTGCAACTGGGATGTAATCTGAGTCATCACCCCAGAATAATAGGCTAAGGACGCCCAAGTATTAATGTGGGACGTCCTAAAAATTACTGAAAATCCGTTGAAACTCTCTCTTGGAAAATTTGCTCTTTCGCTCATGGGACATTTTAGAATTCCAATTCTTCAATATTCTCCCTCTATCCTCACTGGTGTGACCGCTCTAGTCGTGCGTAGTCGTACTTGATCGGCTTCAAGTTCGTAGGTTGTGACTCGTGAATAGGTTCTCGTCCATGTGGAAGTGGCTCGAGCGGATAGGAGGCACGGGCCTGTGTGGGAGCCGAGTCGTGACGTCACGGCTGCCCCACCCCCTTGCCAGCGTTTCATGTCCGGGTGGTTCCGTGACGTCACAGGACCCTCTTCAGCCGCCCTCCTCCGACTCTGCGCCCCACGCCGCTTCACGTGACAGCCCTTTCTCCTTCCTATCGCTCCCCCTTTAAAAATTTCCCGTCTCCGCGGTCACCCCACAAATTTCATTATTACTCGATTTCGGTCATCAAATATCGGTTATAATAAAAAAAACGCTGCAAATTATTACACAAAGGTTTATTATTTTTCTATATAGCCATTATCACCACCTACCAACCATAGATACTACCTACCTACAGCGATCGCATTTTAGTCAGATAAAATTTGAACGGAGATTACATAATAAGCTACTTACATCTCAAAACATGTATCTCTAAATACTTTGCACTACCCTCATAGGGGACCATATACACGTCAACCCACGCAGATTCTGACAAATTCATCTAATTCTGGGGGAAACTATGGAAGTTACCGCTCTTTGAAGGATTTTACGTTTGCGCATGCGCAGAGGCTACGATCATTCTGGGGCGATGATTTTCAAAAGGGACAATATACACGCCAACCCGTATAATCCCTGAACATTTCATTGAATTCGGATGGAAAATGTAGAAGCCATAGTTGTTACAAGGATTTCACCTTTGCGCATGCGCAGAGGCTACCATGGGTGTGACGATTTTCTAGGGGACCACTTACACGCCCATACAATTCCTGAAAATTTCCTCGAAATCGGACAATAACTTCGTATAGTTTTGCCCGTTTCAAGGATTTCCTTACAGACTCACACACAGACCTATGTTGTTTCAGTTTGTCTGCCTTGATTGGCGTTAGATGATACTTCCAGTGCCTTTGAGTTTGAGTTGGACTCGTTCCTTAAGTGCTTTACCTGTTTTCGTCGAATTATGGAAGTTCCAAAATTGCGATGGAGTCCTATCTGGACAGAAAGTAGGTTCAACAATAATTATGTCGTGGAGTTGATGATAACTCCGTTTGTTGGTTGTTGACAGTATGAAAAAGATCATTCACGTTCTAGGTTCCTTCACCTTCAGGAGGAACAGTCACCTCTTATACGTCACTCTGATGCCAGGAGAAAACCCCTGCAGGGCCTAATCAGCAGGAATGGAGAATTCCAGTGTGTCGGGATGTTTGATTTCGGATTCCTCATTAAGAAACAGTTTTCCGGGAACATGTTTCCATGAGTCTAAATTGGTTTTAGTTATTCGGTCCTGTGACGAACCCCTTTAGGACCTATTTTGAATTATTTTTGTTCCGTTCAAATTCACCCTCATCTATCAATCTTCCGGATTCGCCGCATCACATCAGGTACAATAAATTGGATCAGGTATCGTTAGGGGATACCCTCACTTGATCTCGCACTGTTTGTATCCTGACAGTGTATGTTATAATATGTATACTTACGAAACTACACCTAAGAAACATTCATTGTATTTTGTCGTTTTGAATATTAAGAACTTCTCTCTACGGATTTCAATGAAACTCGGTTACTAATCGGTTTTCTCTTGAAATTGGTGAATGACTCATGTTCCTCTACTGTCCCGAACGAGAAGTCGACAGGCCTAATCCTTGGTCATAATCTTAGAATAGCTCTTCGTTATAGTTTATAGTGACCCAGTTTCTATACTAGAATGTTTCATTTTCCGTGATGTTTTCTCCTGGAAATAATACCTTCATGGATGATGGAAGAAGTTGATATCCATATTATTTAATCTTGAAGATTTAAAATAACTTCTGAAATTGATAAGTCGAATGATTTCAAAATGTTCAATTTTATTTCCTACGGGGTGTTTATTGTCACAATGATCTATAAGCCCAAGAGGTACCGTAATAACTTTTAGTTCGAAAGTAATTTCTATTTGACTCGATTGAAGAATAGAATGAACAGATGAGATGATAAATAGGCAACCTACCTCACCGAATTCGTCCTTGACTATCTGAAGCGTTTATTTGTGCACCAACCCACGTGTGGGTGACAGTTCTCCGAAGTGGAGTTCATTTTCTATTCGACATTGTTGAACAGCTATTTATTCAATTCGCTTTGCTAATTTTTTATTTGACTCATTATTAACCTGGGTTATAAAAACAAAGTGTGGTAGCGAGTTTGGCGGAAGATAAACAACGTCGGAATCAATAAAAATATTTTTCTTTAAAAACAATATTTTAAATTCTACGAAATCTGAATATTTAACGTACCACGGGAGGTCATTGGTAGTTGGATTATACGTATGAAATGAATGACGTCTACCCCGAAAAGGGAAGTTAGATCCCGATTTTGGATCTAACGTTAGTTTTTGGCAAAGAGAACGTTAGTTTTTTATTTGGGCTTTTCGGGCCCACGAAGGTTCTTGTCTTCGTAGCTCCGTATGATGGACGAATGATGAATCAGAAACACGAGTGTAAATCACATATAAATGTTCAATGTCAGAAGTGAGGCGAATTTCAGCTGTTTTTATTTCTTCATCTTGAGTTTCACACTCATTTGTGCTTCCTTAGCAAGTCAAATTTCGTTATGATTGTGAGGGCTGATCAAATGCCATATTTTTTCGTTTTTTTGAATAGTTCCGTGTTGTACTTAGTTGTGCATCCTTAGCAACCAAGAATCAAATTTCTTAATGGTGCGATGTTATTGCTAGTGGGCAGTATTGATGGAAAAGCCGCGGTCTATGCTACCGGGTGATCTGTACAGTAAATAATAAACCACTGTGTTGTAATTTTCAGCGTTTTCTAATATTTATATGATCACGAATATGACGTCCATTTTGCAACATCCTTCCAAGAGTTTGAAATATGAACCATTTTTTGAGCAAAAATCACCAACTTGATTTATTTTTTCCATTAAGAATTACTTTAAACTCCATAATCCTGAATATGGTCATTCTAAAGATATTCATAGTTGATAGAGCTGCTTGAAATACTTCTGGAAGTGGGGCCCCTACCAGCACTATTGGTCGGGTTTGGTCGTTTTACGATTAATTACCTGATCTGTAGCACATTCGACATTAAAATTCAAACATCGTCTTCATTTCTACGTCGGTGGGTGTCAGATTACTATACAACTGCTGAAATGATGATACTGTACTATAGCGCCTTATTCTGAGGTCCTCTCCACGTCGGATATCTGTAATATCTCTGCCAGGAATAACAGTTGGACGAAAATTCAACTTGAGATGGTTGTTTACTTTACTCCTTAACTGTAATATCTCCTAAAAGTGAGAACAATGCTTCAGTTACCTTGATAGACTGAGAAACATAATCATCAATCATTGAGATAGGCGTTTTATAAACTATCTCGATCTCTTCAACTCCCGGAAGTGATAACCAACATCCAGCAACCACCTCAGATGTTCATTTTTCGGGGTTGTAAATGGTGAAGGAAATAGTTTGGAGCATCAGGCGATTACTTTTCACCAACAGTCATTACATTACACGAAAGTTGGTAAAATTGACTGTGAATGACAGTGAAGAGAAGAGTCAAAATGCCCTTTTTACTAAGTCAGGCAGAAACTCAGGTAACACCAGTGGACAATCAATTCAAAAGAGGAGACCTTAGCGACGATCGCATTGTGTCCCCATCCAATTCATTACGTCTCTCCGACTATTCCAAGTTGGAAATGAAAACGCGAAGACCCGTCAGATGGAAAAATGACACCCCCCCCCCCCCCCCCCCCCGTTGACGATCTTTCTCTCTCACCCCCCCCCCCCCTCCTGATTATCTGATTATCACTTCTCTTCCATCTTCCTTTTCCAGTTTTCATCTCTCTCATTCTCCCTTCGACTAAGCGAGTTTCATTTTATTGATTTAACGGTCGGTGGGGTTTTACAGCTTCCCCTACGGCTTCTAAAGCTTAAATGTTTTATGAGGGAATTCGAACTCTGTCCCGACAACGCATCAAGTGACCTTTGCCGAGCGTGAAAAAGCTCAACTAGTTTCTTGTTGAATACGACGTTTTAGTTTATGAATAGACGTGTATGATGGCCAGTTCGTACTGTATCCATCACGCAACTTCCTCCTTGTACCTTCCATCATACTCTCGTTTACTATGGATACCTCCTTGACAGATCCTATGTCCAACCTCTCTTGGAGACCTCGTACTACTACCCATTAGAGTGTAGTAAATTTCCCGAAATTCTGAATTTGGTTGTATACATACCAGGTCCTTCAGTACAATTCAGTAGAATTCAGACCTCGAATAGAACAAAAATATCAACAGGAAACTGTGTTTGATCATGTACCTACCTGCAAAAAAAGTTCTGGTTGACTGTCTTATGAGTTTATTCAGCCAAAAAATATTTAATTAGCTTTAAGTATTTCTACATAATTTTCCCTGTAAATCGAATGTTGACATTCGACATTGTTGCTTATCCGAAAAAGTATAGCACTTATTAGACACAATAGCTGGTTCTGAAAGGTTTGCAGAGGATTTATTCATTGAAAACTAGATAATTGATCAATCGGAAGCTCGTTTCTCTCTCTCTTCATCCTCAATTTGAAAGATCAATATAAATTTTATATTTGCGTTGGTACGAAGACATTCCTCTTGGTATGGAACTCGAAGGCACCTTTGGTCACACTGAAATTGGACACATATCTTTGTTGCATCAAAAAGGTAATTGACCTTAAACTGACTCTTAGGCAAAAATATACTGCCAACCTTGGTTTGGTGCAGAAATCAATTTTTCAAGTCGAAGATGGTGACTAACGTTTTGATCCCCGCCTGTGAATTTAATCATAATTGGAAACGCTGCAAATTATTTGCAAAGGTTTATTATTTTTCCGTGTAGATCACTCGTCTGCAAAGATCAAAGCTTTGCCATTGTCTCTATTTTTTTATTTTTTTTCACCTACCATCCGTAGGTGCCTACTTATGCTGCCTTCACGTCTTCACAATCAAATTTATTTGGAAGAAATGAAAGCTCCATACTCAATTCGGAGAAACAGGGAGTTGGGGTTCCTCCATATGGAAATGTGATTACTGGTTGCTAAGGACGCAAAACTGAATACAACTCGAAGAAACGAATAGTGATCGAATCTTGGTTAGCTAAATTTTCAACGGAGATAGGCCCCTTTGGTGATTCACATTTGCGATTCTGATTTATCGTAAGTAAGACCCTCAAGTTCTCGTAGGGAGCGAACGGTTTGCCCTAGAGAGCTCTGGGTGGTCTCTAAAAATTCAATACTATTTCAAATTGGTGAAAAACAATACCTTTATTTCGAGAGTTTTCGAGCTAGAGCACATTTGAAAATTTCAACCCTTAAGTGTTTATTTTCACCCCTTAGAAGTGACTGACATCAACCTAAAGCTTTGCGGCACAACTAGACCCCAAGTACCAAATTTCAATATCTAGGCCCATTTACCAAATTTCAACCAAATCGGTCCATGGTAACTAAGGAAAGTGCCGCGTTTGGCGGATGGACGGATTTTTTTTTAATTCGATTTTCGGATTCTACATACTTTGAAACGTAATCATCAAATTTTGAGGGGTTTACAATTTTTTTTCTTGCTCGATTCCAATGGTTCATTATTAAAAATAATAAAATAAAATTGCTAGTGTCCAAAATAATGAATAATGAACCAAAATAATAAAAGAAAATTATCAACCAAAATTGCTAGTGTCCATTTAATACCGATGTAAAATCTCTTAGCCTGTCCGGAACCGATTATATCTAAACAGCACAACCGATGTTCACATTCTAGGCCGTACGCACTATTATGCTCAACTTTCAAACCAGATTAATTTTGATGACAATTTCGCTTCAGAGTCTACCAAGGTAGCGGAAGCATTGTGTTCACTTTTCAAGACTGAACAAAAAGTTTTCAAATCTAAATTTCCACACGTGTTTTACGTTTCAGACCTTCCTGAACAATTTTGGTTCCGTGTCTGTCATGAAATCCTTGCAGCCGTAACTTCTACATTTCTCATCCGATTTCGATGAAAGTTTCAGGGATTATGCAGATTGGGGTAGATGGTCCCCTATGAAAATCATTGCCCCCAGACGGATAGTAGCCACTGCGCATGTGCAAATTGTATTTCCTTGTAAAAGCCATAACTTCTACATTTTCCAACCGATTCAAATGACATTTTCAGGGATTATACAAGTTAGGGTGGAGATGGTTCCCTATGAAAAACATTGTTCCTGGATCAATAGTAGCTGCTGCGCATGCACAAACGTGAAATCCTTGTAACGGCCATAACTTCTACATTTTTCATCCGGAGAATTATTCAGAGATTGTGCGGGTTGAGGTGTAGATGGTCCCCTATGAGGGTATTGCAAGGTACTTGCATTGATGTTTTGAGATTAACTATGCATCGGATCATCTATACCATCGGGTTATGGATACGAGGAAGCTATGTGCCACACCCACTTGGCTGGCGTTATTTGCATGGTACTTGTTACCGTTTTGAATAGGGGGTTCCTCCAGATGTCGGATCAATTTTTACCATGAACTGCCTAAAGGATGGGGGGCAGCTATACCGACTGTTTTTGAATAGATTTTGTGGCTTCGATTTCAGATAGTCTCTTGTCAATCGCATCGGGGATTTGTTACGAAGGAGTTGTGTTCTACACCCGCTAGGCCAACTTGATCAATGTCAAAACTTCGGATGGAATTAATTGGAAATCGGAGTATTGCGAATGAATTTTCCAATTTGCAAAGCACTTAGCACATTAGATAGATAAATATTCATTTATTTGGCACAGAAAAAACTGTTGGTGCAGTTCAACAATGGAACAAATGAAGGAACACAAATTATATAATTACGTTATTACAAGTAAAACAAAAAGTTGCGGTAAATTACAATGTTATTATGCGAATTCTACGTCACATAAATTACAATATTATCACCATTATTATCATTATTATTACTACTTTGTTGGTTATCTTACATAAATTCTATTTTACTAGTATACATAGATGGTGTAAAAAGCCATTTTAACACTTGTTCTTTGTATTTTGGTCTAGTGAACTTCTGGGGTCTCTTCATTTTGCCATCAGTCGCTCAATGTGTTATGTGTCATGTGCAGGATGAAGTTCGGACTGTGAGTCGTTAGTGTCAGTCGAGGTCTTGTCTAGTAACATACACTGTATGAGGAGAAGAATCTTCAGTTACTTTCGGTGTAAACATTCAGCATTTTTTCGAGCTGTGATTTCGGTTTATTCACACGGTCGAATTGGCTTTGGGTTGGAAATAACACTTGAACTGAAGGGGTATACGTTATTTTGTAAGTACCTTTTTGATAAGAATCTTTTTGATCGAAAAAGATGAAATATATTTCTCTAAGGGCCGGTTTCACCAACATTTTGATCGGAGTTCGAGGGCCGATTCAACTACTGAACCGAGAAAATGGGTTTCACCAGAGGCGATCAACGCCTTCCTCGGTTCATCCGGCGTTTGGCGCTGATCGCTCAATTTTGGCTGGTTAATCGGTTTGATCTTCGTTTAAAGCGACGGACGTGGACGCCATTGTTATTTTTCCTATTCCGTCGAGCTGTTTTTCGTCTGTGTTTTGCTGGAGTTTTTATCATGTCGCGAGCTTTGGTGCGCACCTTCTCGTAGGTATCATACGGGAGTGAGAAAGGACAACGAAATTGTGAACCATTTCATTATTCGCGGTCCCTAACAAATCCATCGCAGGACGTCGCTATTTCAGCCTACAAGTTTCGTTACCATCTCAGATATTTCCGTTTCCCAGTTGCTGTGTGCATTTTACGTACCTATTGTGAGTAGTTGCTTTTGCTGATGTTAATCATTATGAAAATAAAACTGTTACATACCTATATGGTATCTGGTGAATACATATTTTTTCGCAAGATCCCCTCTTCATATTTCCTTTTTTCTCGTTAGGTGTTTACTAAAGATTGCTTACTTACGTCGTTTATATTCTTGTGTAGTTGTTTGATTGAATGATTATTCTTATTATTTGATTACGCATTACCTATCTCAAACAATTATGCCGAAAATTCTTTTCTTATTTACCTACGAATTTATTTTTGTTTGCACCATAATCAGCATAGGTAGGTAGGAGAAAAAAGAACCGATTTGTTGCAACATAAGATTGACTTGGAGAAATATGTAGGCAGATGAACAAATCAATTCATACGTATCACGTTTTATTGAATACAATAGTTATAATTTTAATTCATTCATTCTTATAAAATGCGTAATACATAGAATTTCACACAAGTACCGATCGTAGTAGTATTTCATGAATGCTGAAGTGATAATGGGTTTTCTTGACATGAAGAATGAAATTCACCTTATTTGTTCAGAAAATACGTCACACAGTTCGTAGCCTGTTATCCGAAATCTGAAACAAAAATTTGCATCCGCACATTATTAAGCAGTTAGCTATGTCTACTAGGTAGCTCAGAGTAGTTGAAAGTAACGGTGAGTAGGTACCTATATGGTTTAGGAGTCATGCAGTAAGGCACATTTGTAGAAAAACCCAGAGAGCCTGGAAGAGGGAATCGCCAGGGATAAAAGTAGGTAAATGTACTCACGTTGATAAAGTACCTAGGTAGACGTCCAATCGAAAATCTGAACTCCAACAATCATAATGAACTCATGAACAACACAAATTATAGCGCTGAAAGAGGATAGTTGACGTATTGATGAAATATCGCGGATTGAATGAAGTCATAACTATCGAAAAAGTGATTCTGCGGGAAAACTGTCACAAAACAATGTCGTTATCTCTCGTATCACCTGCCAGATCAGAGTTGTACGACGATTTTCGATGGTTCGATGGTGAAGAAGAAGTTTACCAGAGATCATCGAAAACGCCGTTCCTGAGAACCCGTTCAACTTGGTGAAACCGAAACAAATTTTGACTGGAGATCAATCTCAGTTTACTTTAAACGCAGTTTTCGTCGAACGGAGTTAATGGATTGTTGGTGAAACCGGCCCTAAGTTATAAACGTGATGAGGTAATGTTAGTGAATACCTCAAGTACTACTTTGTACTCGACTACATCTGTTATCAAAAGGAAACCTGTTGATACGTCCTTTTCAGGTTTTTCCCTTTCTTCATTTCTTCGTTGTAAAGTTTATTATGTTATCAACCACCTGTCGCCAACTAAGGCCAACCCGTCACCGGGGATGTGAGCTGAAATCGTTGCATGACATTTGATATTCGCTATTTCTATAATGAACGTTATATCGTATTAGACTTGAGTCTCATGTTCTGGAATGTTTCTAGAAGGACAGAAATCTATTCATTTGTGGCAATAGCTTTTTGACCGACCTCTTGAAAGGACGGGTCTTCAAGGGTAACTTGTGTTATCCTTTTAACCCTGGAAGGATATTGCGAGTAAAGTTTACTCATCGCTGGTTCGCTTTTTGTGATTATGCCAAAAGTAATTTTCTGACTGAGCCCTCCTCTTAGCAGTGCTCCCCCTAGGTAGTTCTGCATCTGCCTTTGGCCATACAACATCCATACATCACGTGCAACACTCCTCTAACACGAGTTTTGAGAACCCTATGAGTAAAACGCTGCAAATTATTACACAATGGTTTATTATTTTTTATTTTTCTATATAGATCACTCGTCTGCAAAGCCACCAACCATCCAACATAAAGAAAAACATCGATCGCATTTCGATCAGCTTTAATTTGAACGGAGATTAGGCCTATTTTGCGATTCACACTCATGTTTCTGATTTATCGTACGTCCAAGCTTTAAATTCTCGTAGTGAGCGAACGGTTTGTCCTACAGAGCTCCGGGTGGTCTCAAAAATTCTAAAAATTCTGTAGAATCTTAAATTGAAGGAAAAAAATCCCTTTATATCAAAATTTTTTGAGTTAGGGCGTTTTCAAAATTTCAAAATTGATTTTGGAACCCTTAGAAGTGACCTACATCAACCAAAATCTTCGGGGCACAACTAGACCCCAAATGAAGCCTACATACCAAATTTCATCAAAATCGGTCAATGCTAAGTGGGGAAAGTGCCGCGTACGGAGGACGGACGGCCAAATTTTTATTCGATTTTTGGATTCTACGTACCTTGAAACGTAAACCATCAAATTTTGAGGGGGTGTTAAATTTTTTTTTTCTTGGTCGATTCCAAACGTTCATTATTAATGATAATAAACCAAAATCACTCAACAGTACCCTTGCATGCCTTTTCCAACATGTCAATCTTAGTCAGCAATATCATCCATGCCCCCTTCTTGTGTGTGAGATTTACTACGATCTACGCTCTGCTTGTTCTGTAGCATGAACAAGCCAATATATCGACAGTGAACTTGCAAAACCATGTAAGTCGTTTTCCAGAAATTTTACAGGAAACGAGAAAAACTTGCTTCAAAGTGGACTTAACATGTTGGTTCATATTTGTTGCTTTTGACGCATAGAGAAGAGATAGTCGAGTTTTTGCCAGTTTGGGTCCGTTTGATGGATCAAGGGGGTCTCATTCTATCCAAATAGCTAATAACCTCATTTTTGAAAAAATCGGACTTACATGGTTTTGCAAGTTCACTGTCGATATTATGTTATTGCAGCATTAAATACTCCCCAAAGTGTCATAATCAGCTAGTCGATTTGTTAGATTGCTTAATTTTGATTAAACGTTGTTGAAGTAAGTTGCTAATCCATTTTTCCTCATAATTATTTGCTCTCTTCAAGTTTTATTTATGGTGATGGAGGAAGTTGGACAAATTTTCGAGTCATTGGAAATTCGGAAGGGAATTAATTTGTAGTACCAACGTCGAGCATCGTAATTAACTGCGTTTTTTCAACTTAGGGAAATGGGATACTGTTGCTCATTAAATACTATACTTTTCAAATTCGATAGTCTAATAATTTTGCCGTTATTGTGGTTGTGGATTGGAAGTCTGATTGCATTATTACTGTTGTATTTTTATTACTCCTATATTAATATCTTGAAAGAATTCATGTTTAAGAATGTAATAATGCATGATGAAAAACGTGTGTTTTTAGGATATTAATTAATGGAGAGATATCCAGTTTGGGCGAATATGTAAAATTTACTCAACGGTATCATTAAGCGTTGTGAAAAACACGATATATCCTTCTAGAGTTAAAGCTAACTGTGCCTCGCAGCTCGACTCTTGAGTATTTACTTAAAAAGGTTTTTCATTAGTTACTAACAAGCTTTGTGATCAGTATAACTCTCATTGGCTCATATAAATTCGCTTTACAAGCAGGCGTAGTCCATTGTGCATTGTGGAACATGACCCTAGGTCCTTGAGTTAAGAAGAACATTCCCTCAGTAACATGACCTTGGGAAAAGACGAATTTGTGGGCATTTGCGAACGTTTACACGCACTTTTCAGCTCAGTAATGGCGCTTTGCTTACATCGTGAATTCATGCGAATCAATCCTTTACGAGCAATTGCAGTTCTCTGAGAAGAAAAATTCGAAACTACGAACCCGTTCACACCGGGCAAGCATTCACCAAGGGTTCGCAAAAGCACGCCGATCTGGATGAGTCCAGTGTGAAGGGGGCTCAATATTGGGCGCGTCAGTAGTTTCGAATCAATCGAGAACATGTCAAGTGAATTGTTGTATCCCATCTCTCGGAATCCCGATTGTCTGTACGAATTAGGAGGGAGACTAGAGATGATAGGACCCTTCAGTCTGGTACCGTACGGATTCGCTTGGGATGTCCGCAAGCAGGAGGCGCCAGGTTTGGCAACGTCGCTTTCCACCCTCGTCTCCCCACCCCTTCCGACACTAATAGTTGTGAGAAGAGAAACTCTACAAAACACCCCCCTGCAGACAATCTTCACCGCAATCAGACCCGTTTTTTTTTGCCATTCGACCACCGATTTTTGTGTGAATTGTGTTGATGATCTCCGATGTCATAACTTCATGATATCACCCGAGGGCTGAGAGATATCTTGAAAGAGCATTACGACCACAAATCCATCAATTACGTGTTGACGCGGGTAGGTTTTTATGCCAGACCCCGCTTATAGGTAGGTACCCAAAGTTTTATGACGGCACCTAATTGATGTAATTCACTCATCTCATTTTTGACGGCCAATTTTGATGCGGTTTACGGCATTTTACTAGGTTTTTTTTGGGGTTCCATTTGGAGTCGAGCAAACTGAAAAAAAATGTTTAAATCCTCTCAAAATTTGATGGTTTATGTTTCAAGTTACGCAGAACACAGAAATCGAATAAAACATTTTCTGTCCGTCCGCCGTATGCGGCACTCTGTCCAGTTCCCTTGGACCGATATTGATGAAATTGGTATATGGGCTCTATTTGGGGTCTAGTTGTGCCCTCAAGTTTTTTTAAATTGTCAGTCACTTGTAAGGGCTGAAAAATAGGGGTTACAATTTTCTAAACGCCCAATAACTTTTGATACTCAGGTATTGTTTTTTCATCGAATTAAAAATGAATTGAATTTTTCGGATCGAATCAGAGCTCAGTCGACCAACCGTTCGCTTCCCAAGAAGTCCTTACGTTGGGACGAATGATAAAGCAGAAACACGAGTGTGAATCGCAAATGAATGACACTGACGGAAGTAGGCGAAATCCCAGTCCAAAATTTAGATGATGGAATGCGATTTTTTCCCCTTTTGATGTCACTCAGTTGTGCTTCCTTAGCAACCAGGAATAAAATTTTATTATGAATATGAGGGCTCCCATAACTCTCAGACAACTATGTTTTTCCATCAAACTGAAGTGATTGTGAACCTTGCGTGATAATATGGTTGTTACTAATAATGGAAAACCTGTTGTGTAATAATTTGCAGCGTTTTTAATTATTTAGGTGGAGAAAAAATGAATTTTTTCTATTTTTTGCATTTAGGTGTACCTAATATGTTCAATAAAAATCTTTGGAATCAAACAGAAAATTGTCTACCCTACTTCAAAATTTGTTGTTTTACGTTGTTTGTGTGTTCCAAAAACTACTTTACTAATTGATTACAAAATAATAAATAAATTATAATTGAGCAAAAATCACTTTACTAGTTGATTTTCACCCGTTAGAACTCCACAAACAGTTTTTTTAAGGCACTAGAAAGATGGAAAACTTGACGCCCTTTCCAACGGTGCCCTTATTTTTACATTTATACGGTAAATTACCGTAGTTATAGTAATTTTAGTGACATATACGTACGAGTGACTCGTAAGGTCAAAAGCACGAAACAAAAATCTTAAAATTGGAAAAAATTTGGAAAAACAAACGGTTAAAGCCCAATTGAGTGACATGAAACTCTATTTGAAGAAACGAACCGGTCCTAACCAGCTAGCTCTATTTTAAGAATTTGATCAGCTGCAATTTGAACGGATATTAGGCCCATTTCCGTCAGTAAACAGTCTTTTGCGATTCACACTCGTGTTTCTGATTTATTGTAAGTCTAACCCTTAAGTCCTCATAGGGAGCGACAGGTTTGTCCTACAGAGTTCTGGGTGGTCTCATTCGTTTCGAAAAATTCAATTCTATTTAAATCGGTAAACAAACTATACCCTTAATCAGAAGTTTTCGGGCTAGGTTTGTTTGAAAATTGCAACTCCTACTTTTCCCACCTCAGAGGGGATTGACACTTTACTCCGTCTCTGTGATCGTCTGAGGACCCCCTCTACCGCCTACCGCTCATCGTCTCACTTTCTCCCATGCACACAGAAATATCTGACGGAGCATAACCAGAAGCGAGATCCCAAACGGAGCCGATATACCTGATTTCTTCAAAATTGGTCCATGGTATCCAAATCTAAATTCTACGTAGGTAACTTGAAATAAACAGGAAAATTGGGGGAGGGAGGGGGATTTCATAACGCCCTAACTCCAATAAATCTTCACTCACGAAAGAAGGCCGTTCAAAGTTTAGGGGATGATAAAATGCGATGTATTCATCTCTCCGAATTGTTTCATGTTGCTCAGTTGTGGTTCCCTAGCAACCAAGAAAAAAATTTCGTTATGAATATCAGGATACCTATACCTACCAGGTAACGTTGTTTCGCTGATAGGTACTTTCTCTCAAAATAAACTTGATTTTGATCTATAGAGACAAATGATGAATCGATGTCTAATAATTTCTAGCGTTTTCGTACAGGTTTACTCAGACACGGAAACCAACCAGAGACCTCTAAATTTATGGTTTGAGATAAAATTGATCTTGTGACGTAGGTACTTTACTGTTTATCAACCTCCTATACAAAGCTGTGTGTAAACTTACATTTAACTTTCCGGGGATTTATATAAAATAGTTTTCTATGACTGTTCAACTTAAAATATAATATATTTTATTATATTTTATATTATAATACTTATGATAATAATAATAATAATAATAATAATAATGATATATTATTAATAATATTTAATAATATATTACATTACCTGTATACTCGAAGTGACGGACGTGTGGTTTGCTCACTCAGTCGATAATGTTTTGTAACGAGTTTGAACTTTGGTACGAGCCTTATATTGGTTCTTTTAAAAGCCTGCTAGCTGATAGCGGAGCGTGAGTTCCTATCGGTGGGTTGTGGGAACAAGAGTCGGTCTGTGCGGCCTCGTCCAAGAAGCCTGATCGTCCTTGAGTGGAGTCAGCAGTCGACCCAGCCTTGGCGGATCGTGTCCGTGCACTATAATTGGCATCAACACAGACACCGACAAAAGTCAATATTGACCTAAATGATAGAAATTCTTCTTAATCGTCGGATAGCTGCTCCATTATCTTTATTGGGTGTTCCGATTCGTTGAAAGGTCTTCTTCGGTAAACGGCTATTCCTTCGATGTTTGTGTCTCTATTTGAGTCGGTCTCAATAATGAACATTCAGGATGCACCTTCCTATAGATGATCGATTTGAAAGTACAACGATTTAGAAGAAAATGTGAGGCATCGGGGAATTCTTGTGTTTTATTAGGCGCGTGTAAACATTGATTTCGACGTCAAGAACAAGTTATCATTACAAACATTATTTGTTAAACATTACTTCTCAGAAAGTTAGTCGATTTATTTAGGTGTATGAATTTAAATCTGAATCTTATAAATTGATCATTACTTGGTTGGAAATTTTGAAAGTTTGAGTTATTTAGTTATCGGGCCCAGGTGGTTATGACCGTAACCAACTTACGTAAGGTCTTATGGAAAATTGCATGCTGGCCCATATCTCATATTGAGGGTTCCTGAATTATATGTGTATGAATGTCACATTTTTTCCGTTTATTATTTTCAATACCTATTGAACCTTTGGCATCGAGAAAGAAAAAAATAATTGTACCCCCCCCCCCCCTCCTAAATTATGGCAAGATTTGGTGGTTTGACGGTATTTTGAGTTTTTTGATGTTTGGATTTGGTTGTATCCCCCTCCCCTCTCGCGGCACGGGTTTCCGCAGTACGCCGTACGCGGCACTTTGCCCAGTTCCCAAGGACCGATTTTAATGAAATTTGGTATACCTATCAGCTCCATTCGGAGTCTAGTCCCCGTAGGTTTTGTTTGTTGTCAGTAATTTGTAAGGGGAAACATGTTGTTTAGAATCGCATGCATTCCAGGGGATATATTGGATATTTCTACCAGTGAGCGATAAAACATGCAATCTTATTTGCCTTTCTACTCCACAAAATAGTTTCACCCATGTAAATTAATTAATGTGTTGAGTACGTACCATATACAATTTTCAGCTTATGTGAGCCCGAAACTTGAAATTTTGATGTTGGAGAAGTGGACGCCCCTCACCCTTACCCATTTCATTTCGACTCCTAATGCGCGTCTCGAATTTGAATAACATTTTAAAATTCATGACCAACGATACCCAACATGCGAATTTGAATCCACACCCTCCCCTTGCTAATTTCGATACTCTGTCTAAGTAATGTGCAACTGGGAAGTTATCTAAGTCGAAAAAATAAGGAAATACGCAAATCGGCCAGGCAGCGAGCGAAGTATTATTAGGAGGGGTACTTTTTCAGTAAATTACCCTTCCCTTCATCCACTTTAAACACCTATTTTGGAATTCCGGTGACGTAGTGCACAACTAGATAGATTTATGCGTCGAAAAAAAAAAAAAAAAGAACCACGCAAATTGGTTGGAGAATAAGATCTGGGTGGAGTACACAAGATTATTTTTAGGAATTTAATGACACCACTCAGAGCTCTGTGGGTCCAATCGTTCGCTGACGGAAGTGAAACAAAGTTCAGCTGATCAAATTCGATCTTTTTCCGTTTGTTCAAATAACATTTCATGTCACTTTTACTTCTTAACAGTTAAGAATCAAATCAATTGAAGGCACCCACCCACACCTTTGGGGTAATGATGTTTAGCGAGAGGGACTTTCGATAATAATTGGTAAACATGGCGTTTTTCGTTGCACAAAACTATAATCTTCATTTGAGTTTTTCTTTTTTTCACAGTGTCTAAGTAACAAAACTAGTTATTGCTCATTAAGCCTTCTGTAACCCAATATATTCCATCCATTACCGAAGTAAATAAATATGAAGTATGAACTAATCTTTCGATTACCGACCGGAGTGTGGGCGCCTTCCTTGATGCCTTTGGACTTTCTGGTGGTAAATTAAACATTTTCAACTCAAGACAAGTCGCCAGTTAGCTGAGGGGGAGATCGGTAGTAGGTAGATGGCAGATCGGTAGGGGCTGAAGGCGGCGGGCGAGCACTTGAGTGGAGTGCTTAGCTGAGGAGATACTCCATAATTATCCGATCTCTGTGGATATTTACGAGCTCCCTCGTGCTTTACACGATAAACAAATATGATCAACTACCCTTCGACTCCCCTTATCGCGCTAGTTCCAATTTACAGTCGAACGAATTTCCGTGATTCGGAGGCGTTTGAACCCCCATACAAATTAAGTATATTTGCATTATGAAACACGTTTTGAAATGTACACAGGTAGAGTAGACTCGGATTGGAAAAAATCCCGTCGTACCTCCGTTTCACAAAATTTCAGCGGAACATGGATGTGTCTAAATAATCTAAGCACCTTGGATCCAGTGGTGGTCCTACCCTAACAAATCGTAACGTTTTCGTCTTATTGGCGGGTGTTGGTGTAACCCGTAGCCATGAGTCATATCCATGCCAATGTACGATTTCTTGCCCCCTGGGGGGAATTGGATGTCCACCCCTTCAAAGGAAGTTTGGACATAGCCACCGAGAGAAGACGGAGGCTAGCCCACCGAGAGAGGCTGGGGTTATAGCTCATCTAAGGATATTGAATTTTGAAACTCCTCCTAAAAATCGCGACATTTTTGTTTTAGGGAAAATTTGACGTTCCTTTTTCGATACCAATATCCGACTTCCAGCTCACCTCTGGGCATGACTGAATAACAGAATCAAAACAGCTGCAAGTTTGCGGTTTGAAAAACAAAACCCGAATCTTTTTTCTTCTTCTTGTTACACTTTACATTCTACTTTCTAGAAAGTTGCCATTCTCTGTCATGTCCTCAGATAAAACACTATACATCTAAAAATTAGGAAATACCGTCTTTCATTGAACACGTCTCGAATTCATGTTTCATCAACATCATAATTTTCCTCTTTCCAACGATTCCCCCTTCCTCCCATTCGATCTCGAAGTTGCTGACTTGAAAACACCCATCAGAAGTAACTTCGTAAGCTCGATAGTTACGTGACAAAATCTCTTGGAATTATAGGTAGACATTTTGGAAGGTATTGTTGAGACACCTATGATTCACCATATTGATTGATTTAGAATCTGAATAATAGCGCATAAAAAACTAGAGCGATAAAAGTGATTGAACGGATCGTAAATAAACTTTTATTCGTTGTCATTCACTTTAGCGTTTCTCAGCCTTATTAAATTTTGTTAAATTGAAATCCTCACAGTTGACCTTCCATTGGAGGTGAAGACCTGTCATAAGTCTTAAAGTATCATGATTGTGCTTACTATTTATCCCTGACAATGGAATTTTACGGTTCTCCAATAAATTCCAATAAAACAGCTAGAGGTCGGTCTTACGAGCTGGAATTATTATGGTGACAGTTCGTCCTCCTTAGTCTACAACTCGATTTGTAGTAAAAACGAAAATGTAGTCTAGAAAATCCGTTTCTATTAGTACATAAAAACTACGCGATGGCTGATTGCGCTGTCGTTCATAGGAATTGGATGTGATTTTTGGCTTCGGGCGAAATGTATCCCAAACCATGCCAAAAACTTTTGCAATACTTTAAATAGTTCTATACATTTATTCCGAAAACATTGATGCAATAATTATAATGAAGGTTTTTGTGTTTCTGTTTATTTCCAGTTGGGCAGTTTGCGAATCCGAGCTTCCAAGATATCAAGTAGCAACTAAGCTAAAACTTTGCTCCCATCTTACGGTTCTTGAGTAACGAGTAGTGTCGTGCACGAAATCACAGTGATGATGAAATCACAAAGTGATATATGCATCTATCCAAGAACGCTCGTTCTTCCGTATAGAACCCTTCGGACAATAGAGTTGATTCTATAGTGGTATCAACTCTACTATGGACTGGTGAGTCTAATTGATTTCAATCAGGTATTATTTGATCAACCTCCAAACGTAGTGTTGCAGTAAAAGAGCTGTTATTTTTGTGGTGCACTGGCGTTTTTTTTTTTCGTTTTCTTTTTTCTCTTATTCTTTAACTCCATTGACCTTATTTCTCCCCTCCAGAGGATATCTAAAACCATTTTGACCGGCTTTCGGCTGTATTGTGTATATGAATCTTTGCAGAAATGTTTTCTTCCATTCTTTTTTAATTTTACTACTATGGATTGATTAAATGTTTGGCAATTATACCACTTTTATCTCATTCAACTATAAGGCGCATGTATATTTGTCTCATTATTGCTTGTTTGTTGGCATTTGAATGTTTGAATTTTCTGTAGATCTGATGTATTCTGCAGAGTCAGTCTACTATTCTGGTTAGATGGCTTAAGCTGCAGTTTGGTTGCCGTCATTTCTTCCGTACTTTATGGATTCTTCTCACGTAGTTGTAAACTTAACATTGTCCTCTCACCGCATTTGAACGTGACTCGTTGAATCTCATGTTTATATAATTCATCGGTGTTTGACGTAGGTACTATTATTCTGTTGAAATCCTCTCATGAACTAGTCTCCGTTTTATCGATACTATCTGTTGTATTCGGAAATTACGTCTTTTAACCTTCAATGGTGCGTTGTTACATCATCAAAGCCACAGGCCCCAATAATAGGGTTCAGTAAGTAAGTCCAAGGTGCTGAATCCAAGATTTTCCCAAAGGCACCGTGCGTACCCTCCGCATTGAGTTAGGATATGGAAAAGTTGTCCACTGGCTTAAGACATTCCAATCATCAGGGTTTAGCCAATTTTAGCAATGAGTTGCTAGGAGCACTACATTCAATTTTTATTCTTCGAAAAAGTTTTTGAAGTCCCGATATTTTCTAGAATTGCTTGTATATACAGCGTGGTACAAATAAATTGGTGCTAGGGATCGGAACAATTGTAGGTACCTAATGTTATATTGTATCAAGTCAAGGGCTTTAAAAAAATACAATTTCTCTTCTGATTTTTAAAAGTTTCTATTACTATTGGCGCCACATTGGGCTGGATGTTGCCTCCCAAGGTAGAAGGGTGCAATGACTCACTACCAGTCCTTTGGAAAATCATTTGGAAAACTTTGCAAATTACTACCCAACATTATTAGTTTATCATTGTTCTTCCTCGATCGAGAAGATTCCCCATCTTTTTATTCCGTCTGACAATTGAGAAATGTTCTAACTAGAAATACTACGTCCCTTTGTCGTAAATTTGAGTTGAGGCGTTTTGAAAACTTCATACCCTATTTTCTCGAATCATTCCTCAGTGGTAAATGACAGGAGCGAAAAGTTTCGGGCACAACTAAACCTCAAATGGTCCATATACCGAATCTTATTATATTTGCTCAACGAGTTGAAGTGCCAACGATGTGACAAAGACGGATTATTAACCTTGAAACTGAAAACATTTTGAGGAGGGAGGAGGTGTAAAACGAGTTCTCTTGTTCAATTCCAAAGGCGTATTATTAACAATAATATTAGCAAATATTACCTCCAGCTTTTACAGACACCAGGTGTCCTGTAAGATCAGAAGGGGCGTTGTTGGCCTCTCCTTTATCGACTCCCAATCGACAAAAACTGTAGCACTGACCATACTTCACTCTCTGATCCAGTCCCACTTGAACTATGTGGTAAGAGCCTGGGGTGCGGCACTTGCTTCAGCCCTGGAGGTGTTAAGGGGGTCTCAGTCGGTCGCCGTCCATTCTTAGTATTTCGCGAAATTGAAGGGGCAAAAACTAAAAAAAATTGAACCGAAATTTGAAATTTAAAAGGATTTGAGGAATTCGTTAGTGCACGGCCCTAGGGAATTGAATAACTGAAAGATTGCCGCTGGAATCATCAAAATCAAACAATAATTTCCGAAGAAAAATGGGAAAAACTACTGAATAAACGGGTTTTCCCATGCAATTATTGTTCGATTTTGATGATTCCAGCGGCAATCTTTCAGTTTTTTTCAATTCCCAAGGCCCTTGCACTAATTAATTTCTAAAATCCTTCAAAATTTCCAATTTAAGTACAAATTTTCAAGTTTTTGCCCCTTCGATTTGGCCAAATACTGACCCAGAACGAGGAACGAACGGTGACCGACTAAGACCCCCTTAAGTGTACTTTGAAGAAAAGCCTATCTGGGCTGTATCTGCTGGAAGTTCGCAACTGTCACGAATCAAGGGAGTAGTTGGAAAGGGCTGGATCAGAGTTGAGAGTGTTGACAATCAATCAACTATACCTACTGTGCTAACTTACTGAAGAATACGGAGGACTCAGAAACCAAATAACTCAACAGTGATAGAAAATGGAAAAGGGACTGAACCGAACGATGAACTCCCCAGGATTAGGACAGTCTATGTATCAATACGGAGGGAGTTTTTCACTCCCAACAGTGTAAATAATTAGAGATAGACATCTAAAATATTAACGATCGATGGTCTAAGGAGAAATTAATGGAAAGTAAGAATTATACTTCAATTTGAAAATAAGTGTTTGGATAGTTTAAAATATTGTGAGATTGTTGCTATTATTTATCTGTATTCATAGTAAGATCAAGTTTTGTTTTGAACCAAACATTATACAAAAGGAAGTGGATTGAATTTCGAACATGAGGTAGTTTAAAACTTTCCTTGTATAAAAAATTATGTAATGAAAAATCTGCCTCCATTTATTTCTCATTTCTTGCAGTCTTGCCTGTGTAATAACAACTACCTAACATAAATAACATAAATTGTTTTGAAGAGATCATGATAGAAATTATAATCTTCCCCGTATCATTGAAAATATATCCTTGGCTATGGAGAGTAATATCGAGTACCGAGTTAGGCTAACGGAATACCAATAGATTTTTTCAAAGACTACAGCATCGCGTTCGTAATTGCCTCACACATTTTTCGACTGGGTGAAAGAATACTCTGCGTTTGATTTATTGTCATGATGTCGTAACCAAGCTGGGGACAGTTGGGCTGGCTCTGCTCGGTGATAGAAGTAAAGAAAGGGGGAGCCAGCCGTTGGGTGCCGTATTGATATCCAACGCTCAATAACATCGCTGCTACCCGCTTCCATATCAGTGGCAACTTCCAGTAGCAGTTGGTACGCGATGGACAGGGTTGGGGTTCTATTCCCGCCTGCCCACTTCTTCTTGTTTTCCCAGGAAAGTTCTTTTTCAATTTGTTGGAACATCCGGGCTGATAAAGTTTTCCGTCGAAGGAGATCAAGTCCATAATTGAATTACGCATTCATCATTGAGACCATGAGAGATTTTAGTGAGAACGTAATATTTATAACTGATTTGTTGCACCGCTCCTCATCTCACCCATTCATTCTAGTCGTTTTTAATGTATTTTGCATAATTTAGAGGAGTAATTCACGAGAAATCTCGCCAAACGCAACTTTCGGTGGAATTCTGTACGGAAAGTCAACAAGATTAACGAAATGAATACTCAATCAACTTGATATTTCGGATAAATTGCAGAATACATTTCATTAATTGATAAATGTAATCGGTACCTATAATAATATATTAATAACATATTGTTAGGTACAGTTGGATGATTATAGATATTTAATTGAAATAAGAGCGGTCACATGCGGAGGCGGTGGATTGTTTGATCCTCGCTCTCAAACACCCGAACCAAACAATGCCTGCAATCTCGAACCCCGCTCTTATTTCAATCACAATCCTCTCATAATCGGACCGTAGCTTATAATATATCTATATTTCCATCCTGGTCGCCTGAACTAACTTTAAGAGATTCATAGTAGCTTCTATGAACCTTCAATTTGTGAAAAGCCGCATCTATTTGTGCGAACCATTGGTGAAGCGAACTATCCGCGAGCGGTACGCCTATCACTGAATCGCACATCCGTTACGAATCAGTTTTGTCAATTTTTTCTGTGTACAGAAAAACCACGGTGGACAGTCTGTCCGTGTTTGGTTCCTCCAAATTTCGGGATCTTGGGTTACGGCTTACGGATCAGCGAAACAAAAGTCACCGCAAATGGGGCCAGATGTTTGTATGCGTGGTTGGTATTGCGAATTCTCCCGACCGAACACCTTTCCAGTGGACGTATTTACTTAGATCTACGAGTGTGAGTGGTTACGGGTGGTGTAATAAGCGTATTCACATGCATGACGCGCCAACGACAATGTGATTGTCACCCACTCGACTCTCCTCCATAACGTTGTCGTTGGGAGAGCAAGTAACTTTTATTATTACGCAGATAACCTTATCTAGAATGGTAGACGTCAGCCGCTCAGCTCATCAGAACTGTCCCGGTGAATGGGCGTTGTCACCTTGAGAGGGTCAAGCGCCTCCTCCGCCTCTCCTGTCCGGTCTTTTGTACTGGCCGTGGCAATGGATTATCTGGCAGAGAAATGTGATGAGAACTGATACCGCAGGAAAGTCGAATTTGCTACTTTGCTTGCTGACGTCACTCCCACTGTCTTTCCAACCGAGGTCCTGGACACCTTCCCTTTATCTCGGTTATCTGGAAATGACAACATCTGGGCTGCTCCTGAAGGATGACGCAATCAGCATAACAAAGAGGTCGGTATTCTTCAGGGATGTTTTCCCCGCGGGACGGTTGTGTGAGAAGCTTCTAGGAGCAACTCGACGATTTCATATTGGTCGTCTTGCTAAGAAAAGTTTGTGGGTTTCCTGTTAAACGTGTTGAACCTTTATCAGTTTGCCTTCAATGTGCAATACTATTATTAGGTTTTCTTGAAACTAACTAAACTTGAAACAGGAGACAAGAGTCGAGCGTGGAGCGTGGTTTCTTCCTGACTTAAAAAGTTTTATGGTGCTTTTTTATTGTTACTTTTATCTCAATGATCCTTGATAGTTGGTCCTAATAGTGAACCTTTGGAATCTAGCAAAAAATCCCCTAAAAAGTTTGATGGTTTACTTTTCAAGGTATGTAGTTTTCTGTCCGTCCGCCGTTCACTTAGGATTACACCCGGCTGCCTACGAGCCCCAACGGTCCTTCAAACCCCTTCAACCAACCGTACTTAGGTCCTACTTTGTTGACCGTATTGCCCCCTCAACTGGCCAAGGTAACGATGAGGTTGAAAAACGTTGGGATAACGATGTTATCCTGATTAGTACTTCCTGTCAAAATAAACTTCATTTCGATAAAATGATAGGTTGGTACAATTCATAAAAACGCCTTATTCTTTGCAGACTTAATCTTTACACAGAAATAATAAACCTTTGTGTGATAATATGCAGCGTTTTTATGTTAATCTTGTTATTATTCTTGATCTCGTGATTTTGTAGTGACTTTGGGTTTGTCTGTGTTTTCCTGCTGAGTAACGACGTTCAATTGTGCTTGAAGACTACTTAGACTAGAACCAAAAAAGGGACCAACAAAGTGGGTCCTAGTCTCGTTCGTTCCTCGTTCCGGGTTAGTATTTCTCTAAATTGCAGAGGCTCAAACTTTTAAAGTTGTGCCTAAATTTGAAATGTTCAAGGATTTTCGAAATTCGTTAGTGCATGGGTGTAGGGAATTGAAAACTAAAAGATTGCCGCTGGAGTCATCGAAATCGAACAATAACCGTTTATTCAGTTTGGTTTTTCCCATATTTCTCTGGCAATATTATTGTTCGATTTTGATGATTGGAGTGGCAATCTTCTTGTTTTTCAATTCCCTACACCCATGCACTAATGAATTTCGAAAATCCTTGAAGACAAATTTAGGTACAAGTTTGAGCCCCTGCAATTTAGGGAAATACTGTCCCAGAACGAGGAACGAATGGCGACCGACTGAGACACTTGATTAATGATTTTAGTTTTGTCTGTGACGTTTTTAGTAAGCATCTGTAACTAACAAAAGATCAACTTCATAATACGCACAATACTTGGATAACTGTAATTTCCTTCAAAATTGTGTTGTCTTGGTTGAGTGTTGTACAACTGACATCGTAATGCTCTGAAACTGTTTCAACTTGTAATATAGGTGGAGTGAAAACTTCCGCAAGCTTATATAGCTCTTTCCTGGATAAAAAGTGGTAACTACGTATAAGTAGGCTTGTAACTTTGAGTTTTTTGTACTTCGCCATGTGTTTACTGCCCAACTCCCTAGTTAAGTTTATACTGTCTACCTTCTTGGAATATCCCATAACTGTTCGTATACACTCATGTTAGTAGATTCAGGAAATCGTATCTACGAGACACTGAAAGTTAGTAATTATGCGAGTTCAGGCGATTAAGATTCTGGTGAAAGAACTGAAAACGTTATAGTCTTACTACGAAGCGTTATTATACCGCGTTATTGAACTGGAGCCTTGTCTGTCGAAATCGTAAATCCACTGAGCCAGAACGTATCTGGTGATCTTTAGGTACCTCTTCGAGATTCAGACCAGTCAAACTTCTGGTTCCCTGTCGAATTTTGTAGTGCTCGTGTCTGTTTTTCCTTTAGAATCGCTTTGTGGATTACTTCTAGCGTGTTCATGCGATAATCAATTTCAATTAATATGGCGTTGAAACGCCGTTCCGCGATGTTCTAACTCGCTGAGTTCTGTTGTGCTCTCCGCCTGCCTCTCTCTGTTGCGCTCCGGTGGGATTGCGGAATGTACCATGATGCCACTCACCACCTTGATTTCTTGTGAGTACGATGAATGACTTTGAGTGTGACTGTTAAGAATTGGCGGAACTAGTATCCAAATTCAACGATTTATTATAAAACATTCTTCATAGGTTTTAAGTTATACATCTGCCATACTCTTGCGCATTTCGTCGCCCATACTTCAACGAGGCATATCTATTTTTATTATTGTTTCTCCGTCTTCCAGTTACGTAATGTTGGATTTCCATTTTCCACTCGATTGATCTGCTTTATCAATACTTCCAATATTAGCCACTTCACTCAATATCTCCCAGGAACACTGCTCATCTCAGCCAACTCAGTAGGGTTGTCGAGATGCTTGAAGTTGAAGGCATGTTTTCTATTACTATGATTCGTGAATTGACAATATCATCTTTGTTATGTTGTAAGCCTTAGTTTCTGTCAGGTACATCAAGTTTCATTCTCACTTGAACATTTGTCCAAATTGAGACATTTGTTGTAGTATTGACGATTTTTGAATTGTAAGCCAGGTCTCCCCTGAGCCTCAAAATTTCGATTAATAGTGGAAAATGTTTTCGTGATAAATAGTTAAAATAACAATGGTTTTGGTAGCAGCAATGCGTAATTATCAAACACCTTCAGTACTTCATCTTACTACTACTACTACCGCTACTACAACTACTACTACTACTACAACTACTACTACTACTCTACTACTACTACTACTACTACTCTACTACTACTACTACTACTACTACTACTACTACTACTACTACTACTACTACTACTACTACTACTACTACTACTACTACTGCTACTACTACTACTAATACGAAATGCTTCAAAATGTCCAACGGTAGGCGACGGGGAAATTCTTTGTACCCTTTCCCCATTTAAAAGGTGTCCCGGAATGAGTTCCGTTTTTTCATTCTCGCTTGCCATTATATGTGTTGGAACGATCAGATGGTAAGAGTTTCGTTTCTTTTCCTTCCGCAGTGGGAAGACCGAACCGCTAACTCAGCTCCGCCCTTCAGTTTTCATGGCCCTACCAACTAGAATGTCGATTATCTTGTTACAAAGCCAGGTACTGATGAAACTGCTGCCTTTCATCATACCACGAATGCCTTTCATAATTGCACGGGCAAAATAAAATGAGTCCTCAAAATCAAAATGTCCACACGTATTAGTAGTTTCAGAGCTTATTGAACTGCCTACATTGGTTCCGTTCCTGTTTGTGGTCGATTCCTTGTCCCAGGCTGCAGAAATCAAGGTCCAATTTTGATGAAGTTTTCAGAGTTGGCGCGATCTAGCCTCGTAACGGTCCCGTATGGATTTCGTCAACACCGAACAATTAGCAACAAGCGGACAAATAACATTCGCAAACATGATTTATGAAACACCAATTTTTCACTTTCTAATTTTCTTTCTAATTTTTCTTTCTAATTGATCGATTAGGATTGTAGATTGGAGCTGTTCCCGAATACTCATTAAATTGTTGATTAAATAAATTTTGATCCGGTCGGTAGGAGCCCTGGTAAGTGTGAAAAAATGAAAAATCAACTAAATAATCCCCAACGGCTACACAATGAAGGTGTAGTACTACACTTGAAGGTATTGTAGTGAAACATAATCAGCGGCTGAGGTTGATTGGTACCATCAGTGGTAGTTGTTTCACGATACGATTGGGACCACTAATCATTACATGAACTATCTTCGGTGAATCCCATCTTTCAATTAATACAAGTGTGACATCCGAAGAAGCCAACTGTTCGATAACTTCTCCGCCCAGCGCTGAACTGGTCATAAACTCACAAACTACCTTTTGAAAGAAGTTTACCACAAGAATAAAAGACGTCAGCAAGTTCAACTGTCGACTCGGCGAGGTTTCAAGAGTTGGTTCTGAAGTGGGGAGTTCGGGTTTCTTTGTTTCCCGAGGTGTTTCCTACGAGTTCTTGCAACTTGAAGTGATCGGTTTGCTGGAAACCTAGAAGATTGAAACGTCACTTATTGACAGTTTCGATTCGAATATGTGGTCTACTGAGTAGTGTACCACTACTGTACTAGTGTAAGCTGGGGAGTACGATCATGTTCAGAGGAGGTTGAAAGTTAGTTAGCAATGACTGTGGTGCGTGTAGTTATAGATCCTGAGTCTTAAAAATTATTGGAAGGAACGGTACTTTCCTATGGATCTGCGTTGCAGCTGGGAATGGAGGATTAGAAACAATTATGGCCTGAAGAGCTGTTTCGAAAGTTCGTATTACTGTAGCTCGAGTTCCTAATATGAAGCTGATACTCAATGTGCCACATAGTTTCAACGTATACATCGGCACTACCGTCATTTGGGACCATCTGCACGGCAACCCATCCAATGCCTGAAGATTTCATCAAAATCGGGTGGAAAATGTAGAAGTTATGGCTGTTGTTTGGTATTTACGTTAGCGCATGCGCAGCAACTACTATCAATCTGGGGACAATGTTTTTTCGTAGGGGACCATCTACGAGCCACTATGCACAATCCCTAGCAGTTGCATCAAATTCGGATTGAAAATGTAGAAGTTATGGCTGTTACAAGGAATTCGCGTTTGAGCATGCGCAGTGGCCATTATCAATCCGGAGTCTATTATTTTCATAAGGGATCATCTACATCCCTATCCGCACAGTCCCTTGAAATTTCATCGAAATCGGACAATAAATGTGTATAGTTTCGCCTGTTACAAGGATTTCATGACAGACAGACACAGAAACAAAATCGTTCAAGAAGGCCTAAAACGTACAACGCGAGTGTCCACTCGCTTTTGATATTGGTTAACTTTTTTTTTCAACCTTGAAAAGTGAAACCAATGCTTCCACTACCTTGGTAGACTTAAGCAACTTGTGATAAGGTTGTTGTATTTGTCTGTTTCTGTGTGGGACTCTCCTCCACTCACTTCCCCTCAGCTCTGCTGCCTTGATCTAAGTTACTGCCCGCCAAGGCGGCTCTTCACTGTTTTGTTCGGGAGGGGGGCGTCTTCTGTGAAGGGGCTTCTTTGGTGCTTCTGCTCCCAGTGAGCGACTGATTATACCCCTCGCCCATCGTGGAGACTCTGTCGTGGCACATGACCAACACCAGAGGGACTAGAGGGCTCGAGCGAGACAGAACTGGCTGAGGAAGTTCGGACGCCGCCGACGATGAAGAGGTTGTCGAGACTGGGGATGGCGCTATGAGCATCCCAGGGTGCTGGGTATGCTGGGACCTGCACTGCAGGGCGGCCCGGCTGTGGCTTGCCAGAATGAAGAGAGCACCGAAATCTATCAGAATGTCGCACATTTCTCTTCGTAGCCCTACAGTAATTCTCAGGGTACGAGTTATGGGCGTTTCCACAGCCATCATATTATGTAGGTCCCCCACCTCAGTATCGAGTTACTTCCATGATCGGATATCTGTTCTTTCGAACCGGTGAGCTGGAGGTTGCGAAACAGGAATAGTTTCTTTCTGCGGATACAATCCTCCTCCAGGTGCTGTCACCGCAATTACTCGTAGTCACAGAAGATTGCCTTTTGGGGGTTGTCACAGCAGTCTACCTGGAAATGACCCTAGCTGGCACAAAAGATACATGGGTATCTTGGGAATGGTCGGTCTGACCCCCTGTATCTTTATATTGGTAATTTCTACAGTCCTCTTCTAGTTGTTGCTACCGTCTGGGGGCGGGAGTGTCTTGATGGAGACGTCTAGCGGAGAAAGTTCGCTATTTCCACACTTTATATCAACGTCTGTAACCCATTGCTGCAGCCATTTCCCACTTTTCATCAAGATTAGCGGTCTTTTTGGGGATTTCTCTCAGTTCCTCAGCTCGTTTCAGGGCCTCACACCAGCATTCGTTGTTTTTTGGAAAAGAGAACCCTTTCTCTCTATGTGCATAAAATTCGTTCATAGTTTCGATGAACAATTCATATCAAGAGCTTCAATAAAGTAATTACTAATACCTACTTGTTCAAAAAAAGTTGTTCATGCGGCATGTTGATGTGCGACTTTTCTGAAATCATTTTAGTAGATTTTCGTTTTCCAAGCGAAATTCATTGTTTTGGCAGAAGCGCGAGGTGGGACTAACACATTGAATTATACTACGATGCTATAGTATCCGTAATATAGTTTGTGATCTAACCCGATGTTTTTCATGCTTTTCCGTGGACGAGCCCATTCACTCGTACTATTGTTATTTATTATAATTTTATGTTATTTACATTTAACTCTTTAGTATTCGCTTTCTTGACAATAAATAATTCATTTCACTTTATTGTCATCTCGTTGCATTTCGGATTTCGAAATAGCCCTTCTCTGTGGGGATCGAATTCCACCGGGTTATTGAAATCAATGAAGTCGAGGTGTCGTATTCAAACCAGTGCTAGACGACACTTCATGAATGCGTACCGGTTCATTGTTCGCAGTTAGATCCGCTGAAGCGACCTCCTCTCCCACCACCGCCACCGTAGATTGAAGTTGAGAACTAAGCTATAATACGTAGGCTTCTCACAAGACGCAGGATTTTCAATTTTCCCTCAATGGACGTTCCGTGGCCACAGTTAAATTCCTGGGACTACGGATGGATAACAGACTCTCCTGGAAACCGCACGTCGAGCAACTAGCTGCTAAGTTGGCCAGCGCCAACTTCGCTCTACGTCGTCTTCATGGTACTGCTTTTTGGGGATGTTCTGATGGTAGGGACATTGTTTTCAAGTTGTAGAAATCTGCAATCAGCATACTATTGAATCTAGGTTGTGCGAAAGTTGTCGGGGTCGCTTCAAAGAATTGAATGCCTTACTATACCAGCATTATACGTGTACACGTGCTTGTGCTTGGTTCATAGGAGCTCTTGCTTCCTCCAGGCTGATATAGACATTCATACCCAAAATACGCGATTTTGTAATAATATACGACCCAATCCAGTACGCCTCACTTCTCCTTTGCGTTGTGGCCCGATGCAGAATGGCGTCAGGTTTTATAGTGTTTTGCCTGAAAATGTACGTTCCTTAACATGCAAGTCCTTCAAACGTAGGATAAAGTTTTTATTCATAAGTGTAGAACTTTATAAAATAAGCGAATTTTTTTCATTTAGTTTTTAGCAACATTAAGCCTTATACCTACCCTAGCCTGTACCTACCCCTTTTGGTTTATTATTTTCAATATTGAACCTTTGTAATCGACCAAGAAAAAAAAATTTAACACCCCCTCAAAATTTGATGGTTTAAGTTTCAAGGTACGTAGAATCCAAAAATCGAATAAAAATTTGGCCGTCCGTCCGCCGTACGCCGCACTTTCCCCACTTAGCATTGACCGATTTTGATGAAATTTGGTGTATAGGCTCCATTTGGGGTCTAGTTGTGCCCCGAAGATTTTGGTTGATGTAGGTCACTTCTAAGGGTTCCAAAATCAATTTTGAAATTTTGAAAACGCCCTAACTCAAAAAATGTTGATATAAAGGTATTGTTTTTCCTTAAATTTAAGATTCTATAGAATTTTTAGAATTTTTTGAGACCACCCGGAGCACTGTAGGACAAACCGTTCGCTCACTACGAGAATTTAAAGTTCTGACGTACGATAAATCAGAAACACGAGTGTGAATCGCAAAAGAGGCTTAATCTCCGTACTGAGTACAGTACTGAACTGAGTACAAAATACATTCTAGGTTTTGAAAATAAAGATATATTTTGCTGAAAAACTACACAACTAAATTTGTTTGTTTAGGCTCTCTATAAAGTTAAATGAACTCCATTGCCCAGGTCCCTACTATTCTCCCTTTTTGAAAAATTGACAGAAAATTAATTTTCACCCCTGAAAATGTACGAATATTAATATTATATATTTAGAAATGAATGTTTTTTTAAAACTTGGTTTTTCTTACGTAGCTGTACGGTGTAGGTCATTACAATTCTAATATAGTACACATTATATCAATAAATTTATATCGGTAAAGCCTATGTTAGTTGTGTACTACGAAAAGATGGGAAACCTTTGTGTAATAATTTGCAGTGTTTTGAATCTCGATTTCACGTCGCGGCAGTTTTCTGAGTGTATCGATAGTTCTTGTTCTGTCCTCACCAAAATTATTCAAAATTGAAAATGAAATCCGAAGTCTGATCCAATAAATACCGACAAAATTTATCCGACCACGTTTCAGTGGGCTCTTGACTTTAGTTATTTTGGACAAAAAAAAAAAAAAAAAAAAAAAAAAAAAAAAAAAAAAAAACGCTGCAAATTATTACACAATGGTTTATTATTTTTTTATTTTTCTATGTAGATCACTCGTCTGCAAAGCCACCAACCATCCAACATGAAGAAAAACATCGATCGTATTTCGGCCAGCTAAAATTTGAACGGAGATTAGGCCTCTTTTGCGATTCACACTCGTGTTTCTGATTTATCGTACGTTCAAACTTTAAATTCTCGTAGTGAGCGAACGGTTTGTACTACCGAGCTCCGGGTGGTCTCAAAAAATTCTAAAAAAACTATAGAATCTTAAATTGAAGGAATACAATACCTTTATACAAAAATTTTTTGTGTTAGGGCGTTTTCAAAATTTCAAAATTGATTTTGAAACCCTTAGAAGTGACCTACATCAACCAAAATCTTCGGGGCACAACTAGACCCCAAATGGAGCCTACATACCAAATTTCATCAAAATCGGTCAATGCTAAGTGGGGAAAGTGCGGCGTACGGCGGACGGACGGCCAAATTTTTATTCGATTTTTGGATTCTACGTACCTTGAAACGGAAACCATCAAATTTTGAGGGGGTGTTAAAATTTTTTTCTTGGTCGATTCCAAAGGTTCATTATTGAAAATAATAAACCAACAAGTAGGTATTTTCATCCTGTGGCCATAAACTGCTGACTGTGAAAGTTGTTTCTACAGCCTTCCATATCGACGGTAATGTGCCGGTAACATTTCTGCTCGAAAAATCGTCAAATAATTTCTTCTTTCACCACGCATGATTTCATCGAGTGCGCGTTTTGCATTTGGGCAGGGGGTGGGGGGGCAAAGAGAAGGGGATTTTGTCAGTTGTGGGATTACCTGTCTAGGAGTTGTCTTCAATCCAAAAATTTGTAATATTTTGAACTTGTTCTGTAGTGTTGAATTGATAATTTGTTGGTTCTCTTAAGGTCGTTGAATTGAGTTATTTCGTTCAACCGAGGGTTCGCCTGTGATCGACCTTTCTGCCAGAGACAGACAGACATACTAATATAAAAAGAGATTGGTTTACTAATATAGGTAGACTTAAGTAGGAGCAATTCCAAAAACTTCGAACGTTTCACATTCCTCCTTGAAAACTGTTCCTTCAACTGGACCGAGATTAATCGAGCATCTTGCTATGAATTATCCATTCATCGTTGTATAGTCAAGATTTATCCGAGAAGAGGTGATGAAGAAAACTCGTAATTCTGGCAATTATTACTTGTTAGGAAGTAAAGATTTGGAGGGATATGTTTGCGCATTCGTTGTGACTGCTATTGATCTATTTCTCTTTATGACCTCCTTCGTAATTGATGGAATTCTCAGCGGCCTAGAGAGTGGTCAGTGCCAAACCAACACAATTACTGAAAATTGAATTATTAATTTACGATGGAGTACACGAGGGATCGCTAATGGATGAATTCTGAACCACCTACGAGTTCGAGCATAATCAAACGGGAAATCTGGTAGAAATTGAAGTTGGATGATTGATCTGGTAGTTATTCTATTCATAGGTGGGCGCCTGGTTAGAACTTAGTAGTTTTTTTCGAGTAGAAGATTCATAGTGATAATTAGATAATTTTAGGTCTCTTAGATGTGTAACTTTAAGTAACGTACACCATACATCGAACACTTGAATATGCATGATTTGAAAATTTATGACGATCTATTTTGGGTTACTGGAAGAAGTAAACTGTGTACTACGCCATCGTAAATGAGGTTTGATTTCTAGGCCTTCCACTAGATATTCCTACGACTTATCTGAACTGGCAGCTGTCAAACCTGCCATGCTTATTGTATATTGTGAACTGATTGCACAACTACAAAACAAGCGACTTCGAGTTCAGGTTAAATTTTGTCGGTTTCCGCTAATCCTGAATCCGTAAAGGGCAGTTTCTTTGTCCGGCATTGATTTAATGGATGAACCAATCTTCACTAAATTTGGTTCGTTCAAACAACATGCTCGCTCTAGAATTGGCTATTTTAGAACAATCCCGTTGTATTAAATTCTAGAGAGACTACAATTCTATGAAAGACTACAGGACCCGTAAAACTGCAAATCACAACCACTTGTATGATCACGTTCAATAACCTACACACCAAAATGATCGAACTAACATAGGAAGGATGCAAGTCGTATGTAAAGCCTTTTTTCCCTCCAGTTTTCGCTTTTTAGTCGTTCGTTTCACGCATGATTTCACAACAATCGCCTATTCCAACTAGAACGCCCTTAAAAGAGTCTAGTTTTATGGTAAATTTATCGCCGAATCCGAGTATAGGTTTATATATACTGCACCAATAAAGCGCCTCAAATTTCACAAAAACCCTCCTAGAAAGTGGTATAATTTACGGTTTTTACCCATTCCCCGACTACGATTTCATCTCTTCCGCTTTTATTTTTCTCCTTTTGTTCACAATTTCTGTCTTGGAATCATTTTCCGGCGCTTAAATCGAACATTTCACGCCGAATGTCTATAATTCCAAAATTGTTTCCTGGAGGAATAGTTAACGCTGATTCCAGCATCTGAATCCTGATTTCCAGATCCGACGAATTTCATTATTTTTGTCAAATGAGTAAGTTGTCTTAAAAACATATTGCTTAGTAATGCATGCAATATGGGGCATCCCTTTGAATATGGATTAGTTCTTTCGTAAACCACTCATCGTAAACCACCACCATCAGTAAACCACTAAACATTTTTTTACCTTTCTACAGAAGTAACTTATCATTTTTATTTTTATAAGAACCCACAACTGATCATTTTGAAATCGGAAATTGTCGAAGAAAAGGGTCCCAACATGTATATTCTCCCTCCCTCACAATTAGCCATCATAACATTTCTAGCAACAAGAACACCCCGACTTTGACCGGCATTAATAATCCGTGATCTACGAGATACCCAACATGCGAATTTGAGTCCTCTCCTTCAAACTAGGTGCCAGTCTCGAACCACAACGGTAATAGATCGTAAAATTGGACTTTCATCCGTTGGTTTTGGTAGGTACTCCTTAATAGGAACCGAAATAATGAAAAATCGTATATTTTCTAATTATCTCCCCCCTCTCGCCCTCTCCGCAGGCACATTTCGATATGTTTGATGGTGAAGTAATGAGCAACTCGGGAGCTTTGTGTCGAACAAAAAAATTAACATGCAAATCGGTTGGAAACTAAGGCCTGGACAGAATATACATGATTTTGTCTCGTACACACACACACACACACCTATGGTTTTTTTTCGCGCATTTGGATTCAGAATGGTCTAAAACTTCCTCTGTTGGGTGTTGTCCTCCTTCATCCTGGATTAATCGCATATGGACGCCTAAATCTTACTGTTGAGCGCCATAACAAACACTGATAAGACGTGATTTGAATATTAGTACTATGACTAAATATTAACATTTATTAATATTAATTTTTATTTCTTCCTTTATGTATTTACTCTTCAAACTTTGCATTTTTGTTGTTTTTTCATTTCTGCCAAAAACAAAAATACCTGCAAAAACATAAGAACCTCATTCGTGTAGAAAACAGTAGCCCCCCTTCTCCCCACCAAACAAGTCCGCATGAGTAGAACTTTTTTTTACCAACAGTTGTTTAAGGTACAGTGTTGGTTAAACGTGTGAGACTATGAAAAAAGAACATCTTACCAACAAAACATACATCCTTCCTCAAATAAGTGTTGATTTAGGGCTATAATCTGCCCATCTTAGTTTTCAACTCAGGAGGAAATAATGAAAAAAGACAGAAGCTGAAACTTTCTCCGAGGATACGCTTATTGTACCACATGAGAGGAGTTTCATTCGCCCTCCCTGGAGGTTAGACGACGAGCCACCTGTTGGTAGTTTAGTGATCCAGGTGGTCGTTCCATCCTGCTGTGACATCTATCTAAAACTGGACGAAAATATCGATTCTCTAATGTGAAATAAAGACGAGCCGTGAGGTTTTGAATACCCAACCACTTGATTCCTTTTGGAGCTGCCGACAGATCCCGTTGAAGCGATTGCTGAAATCTTCACAAGGAACCTTGTAAAGCGTATCTCACACAATCTATTCAAAACCTAACCAATTGACAAACGAAAAAAGATTGCGTTTGAGAATTTGCACAGTACGTAGGTTTCATTGTATGTGGAGTGAATCTACCGGAGTACTAAGCTTCGTACAGGCCAGAAAGAATATTAGGGTGACGACTGTGTGTGGTACTGTGTGTGGTATTACATGAAGTGTGTTTCTTTATTCAATAACCAACGTTATGCATTAAACCATGTTTTTCCTAACAACCCTACACTAAATCCCTCTCACACTACTTTTTTGCAACTATTAGGAGGGCGTGTATCTCTTTGTATTCTTCTTAGACTCCACCGTTTTTGTACCTTTTTCGTCCTCCCAGTGTTCATTTAAAATTCTGGGCTCATTGTGATACCTGAAATCTTATTTCTTGAGAACGAAATGCCTTCTAATTCTGGGCAGTAGCGTACCATCCTCGGTTTTGACGAAGTAGGAACAGGTTAGCTGAATCTTTCAATAATGACTCCTTTTCGTCTGACATCCCTGACCCAAGTTGCATCTCCCTTCTGCAATTCTGGCAACGGTCTGGCTCTTTTCCTCTTGTCATGATTTGAGTTTGCTCCTAATTGTTATTCATTCATTTGTGGTTTTAATCACTTGTCTCGATTCTTTCTCCGTGAGGCTTCTAGACCCATAATCTATTGGATGCCAAGTAGTGCCACAAAACTGTTCCAACACAGCCCCCAATCCATACGATGAGGCCTCTAGCGACTCGCGTTTCAGCATCTCTCCTGTAGGTTGCCGATACAGGAGTGGATTAAACAGCTCTCTTTAGGTCCAGAAGTCCTTTTTTCTTAGGGTTCGTCCCAAATCCATTCAGGTTCTGATGTCAATTGAACTCGAAAAGGATCCGTAAGAGTATGGAGTAATTTCAAAATGTAATTTATCTCCCCCAAATGACCTAAGAAGATTACTCTACTCGGGTTAAATTCACACATATTTTTCTTTAATCTTACCCCAATCTCGGCTACACGTCTCAGCGTATCATTCAGTCGTCTGTCATACTACTCTTGGGTCTTCCCTACTACCAGTATGTCATCAGCTAGGTTAACAGTTCCATATATTCCGTCAATAGTTTTAGAAGCGATTCCAAATGGCAGAATCGTCCAAATGGAGTGACGAAGGTTGTGAATTTGTATGAACAACGTGGGATACTCCATGAGTTCGTGAAAACAAGTAGAATATAGACTCTTAACATCTTCAAAACTCACCCTGTGCATACAGTACGTTGGTATGGTACTCTGAAAATAGAAAAAATTAACTATCTACATGTGGATACTTTGAGTTTGGGGTGATGAAGATAGCATTTTTGAGGTTTTAAAAAATTTTTCTAATTTTAAGGATTTGAGTGCTACACTCACTACGCTGACTACTCTCATACTCATTTCGATTTTCTTAACCTTCAACGATTTTTTTAAAAATTCGCTCATTAACTTATGCTGCATGAATGTACGTATCTGTGAACGAGCAAAGCAAAATAATAGCTGTAGAAGAAGACGGAAAGATCATTCCTCATATCCCTTCGGTGACAATTTTATCAGCTGTCTTCTGATGCTTCCTTGTCAGGTTTAATGTGCTCGAATACGCTGTTCTGACGATTTGTTTTGTGTTGCAGCATTGAGCGGGACCGCCTGAGAGAACGGGAGAGGCAGGCGAGGGCGCAAATGTCCAGCGAGAGGGAGGATCCACCGGGTGGCGCCCCCCTCTTTGGAGCCCCTGTCAGGGTAAGTTGAAGAATTATGTAAAATATTCATAATAAATAATAATATACTGTAAGTAATATTACGAGTACGGTACTTCTCAGAATATTATTTTAGGGCTGTTTGTCAATAATAGGGAGACAACTTGAGTCTTCTGGGGGATCAATTCAAAATCACGCTCTCTATGAGCCATCCTTCTAATCTGATTGAATTTCAAGTTGACCGATAGAAAGCCACTTGGATTCGCCAGGAGTTTACTGTAGCCAGTGTTGCAGTGAATGTCCTCAAATCCAGTCCCAGAAAGGTGAGATTCTCAACTATTTCTCCATTTTTGGACTACTTTGACAATTTCGGTTTATTATTTTCAATGATGAACCTTTGGAATCAAGCAAAAAAAGTCTGATGAGTGGGTGTGACACATAGCTTCGTCGTATACATAACCCGATTGTATAGATGATCCGATGCATTGTAGCTAATCTTGAACATCAATCCCTAAATACCTTGCGGTATCCTCATAGGAATACCGCCAGCCCGTACAATCCCTGAAAATTACAACGAAATCAGAGGGAAAATGTTGAAGTTATGGCTCTTACAAGGTTTTTACGTTTGCTCATGGGCAGAGGCTACCATCATTCCGGGTGGATGATTTTCATTTTCTTTTTCATCCACCCCAAACCCGCACAATACCTGAAAATTTAATTGAAATCGGACTATAACTTCGAATAGTTTTGCCCCTTACAAGAATTTTGAAACAGACAGATAAAAAGGTACGGAACCAAAATTGTTCAGGAAGACCTAAACGCCACTTGAAACGCGAGTAGAAATTTTGATTTTGAAAAACATTTTTTCTTTCAACCTTGAATAGTGAACAATAATGTAATCCTCCCTAAAAATTTGGTGGTATAGGTATGTAGGTATTTCAAGGTATGTAGAATCCAAATCCCGAATACAATTCTGAAGGGGTAAAAAGTTGGGGGAAAACATTTTCAAAACCCCCGCTCGAAAACTTGCGATATTGTTCTGTTCTTATTGTTTTTCATGAATTAAAAATATCTACCATTTAAAAGAATTTTTGACACCACCCAGATCTCTGCGGGACAGACCGTTCGCTTCCCTATGAGGATAGTTAATTATTTAATCAGAAAATAAATTATTGCTGAGTTTTTTCGTGAATTAAGGATATTGATCAAAATTTGGAAACGAATGAGTCTGTTCAGAGCTCTGAAAAATGAACCTTGATTAAATGAGATTAATCGTGAAAATAATCAAAATTAGACACGTGACCTGCCTAGGAGCCCCCACACCCACCATCCCTGGTCCGTGAAAGGGTCGAAAGAAGCAGTGTTCTTCGCAGGAGGGTGATCTCTACAGGAAAATAAAAAATGAAGAGCGCTTGTGTAATAATTTTCACCTCCAGTACCACTTGGCCCTGTTATCCTACCCCCCCCCCCCACGCTCCGTTAATGTTAAGTGATGAATCAGAAACACGCGTGTGAGTCGCATATGGACGTTCGCTATTATATATTTCAGCTGGTCAAGTGCGATCTTTTGCAGACGGGTGATCTCCACAGAAAAAACGCTGCACATTATTACACAATGTTGTATTATTTTTCTGTATAGATCACGAACCTGCAAAGAACACGGCTTTTCCATAAGTACCTACCTAATATATTTTCGCTCAAGGTTCACCATCAAGTTTATTTTAACAGAAAAAAACCCAGTAAAACATCACTGGGAATTGTAGGTGTTCTTATATTCATAACGAAATTAGGTTGCTAGAGCACTGGGAAGCTGTGAATTGAACTCTATTCGGAGAGAGAAAAAATATCGCATTTATTAGCTGACCGTCAGCGAACATTCATTTGCGACCCACTCGTGTTTCTGCTTCATCATTCATCCCAACTTAAGGACTTCATAGGAAGCTAACGGTTGCTCCTACACAGAGCTCTGGGTGGTCTCATTCGATTCTAAAAATTCAGCACTCTTAAATCGATGAAAAAACTATACCTTTATATAAAAAATGTGTGAGTTACAGCGATTTGAAAATTTCAACCCCTATTTACCTCTCCTTAGAATTGACTGACATCACCCATAAGCTTCGGGCCCCCAAATGGCCCCATATACCAAATTTGAACAAAATCAGTTCATGGTAACTAAGGAAAGTGCTGCGAAAATGCATTCAAATTTCGGATTCTACATACCTCACAAACAATAATATTTTGGGTGGGGGGGGGGGTTAAAAATTTCTTGTTAGATTCCAAGGGTTTATTATTGGAAATAATAACCGTTGTTTAATAATTAGCAGCGTTTTAAATTAGAATCACATTTACGTGATCACACAATCGCGATGTGGGTTTTTGGTGAAATCGGCTCTAATCATTCAGAACGGAGATGATTTGTAATGGTGAAACTCCATCCGCTTTGAATCTCACATGGAGGTTTCGTTGAATAGGACGAGCCTCCCACTGAATGAAAGGTGTTTCCTCGAACGCTGGGACATCGGGAATTGTTGGCGGCGCGGAGGTAAAATTCGAGTTGAACGCACCCCCACTCACTCCTCTGTCACTACCCTCCACCCGCCTTTTCAACCCTCCACTCAACTATCCACCCTCCACTCAACTATCCACCCTCCACTCATCCTCGTTCGTGGGCGTTCTGAGGTTCACGACATCCCATCGGTTCCACAATTTCCAGCTACTGGAGGTAAATTTAGCCGGGATCTCGTGGGCGAATTATTTACTGATTCAACCCCCTAGTGCATCCGAGGTAAACCCTCTTTAGATGAAAGGGCCCACACTCACACTTACGAAGTTACAGCACACTCACACTTGAACCCCAAAGGTCACACATTCACACTTAAACCCTTACTTCACACACGAACTTCTCCGACGCTCCTCAATGAAGGGTCTTCGTGAGCAGGGCAGGTTTGGTTAATTCCACTACTTTTCACGGCCAAGTCGAACATGATGGAATCCGTTTATAGCGAATTTTCAAGGAAAATTGAGCTACTGCGACGGACTCATAGCAAGACTTCTAGCATAGAATTTTATTCTGAAGTTTTATCCTCCAATTTATAAAGGACCTTCCTCCAATTAATGAGGAACCATCCTCTAGTTCATAGGGAACGATCATCCTATTCATAGGTAACCATGGTTGGAATAGCTGACTATTCATAGCATAGTCTCCTACGAATTGTAGGATGGTCACTTATGTGTACGAGGATGCTCCTCTATGAATTTGCAGATGGTCCCCCATGAATTGGAGGATGGTCCCCTATGAATTGAATGTTGGTACCCAATGAATTGGAGGATAGGATAGATTGGAGCATATAACTTTATATTAATTATAAATTATGAAATTGGTTGAAAAAAATTATGAATTTAACTGAAAAAACACGATATACTCGTACATAATCACATCACTCTATCGCTATAAATGGTGTCATTCCAGTCGATAACTTGGATAATTGTTTCGCAAAAATTTCGAATTTTTGCCAAAACGTTCATATTATTAAAGAAAAGACGAGTTCGTTTTTTCGTGCGGACGGAAAATTTTCAATTCGATTATCGGATCCTACGTACCTTGAAACGTAAACCAACAAATTTGTGATGAGTTTATTTAAGAAAAAATTTCTTGGTCGATTCCAAAGATTCATTATTGAAAATAATTAACTAAAATAAGCCAAAAAACAGACAGAAAACAAGTGTTTTATTGGATATCATCATAACCAATCGGAGTAATATTCGGATTCAGCGCAGAATGTATACAATAAAAACAATTTCAGGAAATTAATAATTGTCAAAAATTGATACATACAATAAATAAGGACAATTCATATAAAATAATGAAACCTATGTATATTCGTTGTAGCCAAAAATTCAATAGAGGGTAATCAATGAGTTTGTGGGGACTAGTAGAACATGCATTTGGACTCCTAACATCTTCAAAACATACCCTGTACATACAGTAGTTGGAATGGTATACTGACATTAGGAAAAATCAACAATTAACGTGTGGGTACTCTATTAGTTCGGGGAGACGAGGATAGTATTTGTCGAGGTTTTTTCAGAAAATTTGATCAAGGGGTTGATTGTATAATTTTTACGAGTCGTGCTATGTGCCACACCCACATGGCTGACTACTCTCTCATACAAATATTATTTCAATTTTCTTAACTACAGCTTCAAAGATTTTGTTGAAAATTCGCTCATTAACTCATGCTGCATGAATGGACTTTTTTCTGTTTTCGAACTTGTCCCAGTGAAACGGCCCTTACTCTCTTAGTTCAAGAATTAACTTCAAATTTAATTATACTGTTGAGGAGAGCGTTAAATTTCCTCTGTTTTTAGTATTAACAAACAAATAACGGCAATTTATGTATTTTGTACTTTACGTACTTTTGAAAAAAAGGATGTTATTTCTTTATTTCAAAGGATGTTATTATTTTATTTATAACGCTCTCCTCAACGATATAATCAAATGTCAAGTTAATTCTTCACAGAAACAAGCTCGAAAACACCAAAGATATGTTGAAAGTAAAAAAAAGTCGGAGATTTAGTTGATTAAAAAGAAACTCTTAAGTGGCACTTTTTATCGAAAATTATTTGTATTTAGACGTACCTTATCGTGAGCACTCTGCGTATGAAGTTCTGCTTTGAACTGAGTCCACAAACGCTTAACTCAAACTGTTATTGGTTAATTTGAATGACTAATTCATCATGTCCACTGCAATAGCCACCCATAATCTCGGATCAGTCACCTAAAAAAGAGTGGAATGATCGCCTATAATACAAATCGAGGGGTCGGGTAGCCTTTGTTTGTCGCCGCAGGGACAGTGAGGCGTTCAAAGCAAATCCCCAAGACGTAGTCGACCTTGAATCAGAGCACCCAACCCACCTCAATCGATTGAACTTCTCATCGAGCCGTTTTGAACAAGTCTCTTTAGTTTCATTGCAATCAAACGTCGAGAAGGAATTGGCATTATCCCTGCAGTTGTGTTTTTCTTCTGATCCAGGTTTTTGTCTATCTACTTTGAGTGACACCAATACAGAGTGTCCTACCAGAAGACCCCTAATTTGTGTGTCATTTCTGTGGTAACTTTTTTTTTAATTTGGATGAATTTTTAAAGGATTTTAAATAGGACTACACTGCGCACTTGCGCATCGCACACCAATTATTTCCCCAAGGAACCCCTTTTTGGTTTATTATTTTCAATAATGAACCTTTGGAATCGACCAAGAAAAATTTCTTTTCAACACCCCCTCAAAATTTGTTGGTTTACGTTTCAAGGTACGTAGAATCCAAAAATCGAATAAAAATTTGGCCGTCGATTCCAAAGGTTCATTATTGAAAATAGTAAACCAAAAAGACGCGTTCGTTAGCCAGGAAATTTGTGCTCCTTAGCGTTGACCAAATTTGAAAAATGAGCCAAATAACGTGTATTTCTGTGTTTTTTTTTTTGTGTGTGTGGTCGTTACCATCACAGTCATGGCAATATATGGCATATTCAGAATCAGCTTAAAATTCATGATATAGGTACAACTTCAAAAAATTGTAAATCAATAAATTGTGTATACATTTTTTTATATATGAAAACCTGCGTTTATTCGTTTATTATTTACCTAAACCTAGCCGAGTGGGTATTTTATGAGTTTGTGGCGATGAGTAGAACATGCATTTGGACTCCTAACATCTTCAAAACATACCCTGTGCATACAGTAGTTGGAATGGTATACTGACAATAGGAAAAATCAACAATTTACGTGTGGGTACTCTATTAGTTCGGGGAGACGAGGTTTAGTTGGGTATCGTAGTTGTCGAGGTTTTTTCAAAAGATTTAATCAAGGGTTTGATTGTATAATTTTTACGATTCGTGCTATGTGCCGCACCCACATGGCTGACTACTCTCTCATATCAATATTATTTCGATTTTCTTAACAATGGCTTGTAGTGTGGTGAAGCACACTACATATCTGGGGATACTGGGAAAATACACACAAACCTGTACCACGTGAATATGCAATTTATTAAATTAAACTGACTAACGCAGATTCAAAGATTTTTTTTGGAAATTCGCTCATTAAATCATGCTGCATGAATGGACTTAAAACTTGACCAAGAGGTTGATTGTATAGGTAATTCAACGATCCGTGCTACGTGCCACAAAGAATGGTGGCACAAAGAATACGTAATTAATGAAAATACAGAGCTATGTTGATAATGTCCTCTCAATTTCATAGTTTGGGTACAATAATTGTACCCAAACTATGAAATTGAGAGGACATATAATACTAATTATTAGTAAGCTGCAAAGGAACCGAAATATTGGAAAATTGTGTATTTTGAATATTATCGCCCCCACTATCCCCTCTCCGTGCTAATTTCGATATTCTGGTCATTCGAAGTCATCTGAACAAAAAAGAATTCGCAAATCGGTTGGAAATTGATGCAAAATTATGCCCAAAAATGTACGTTTTTTGGTTGCCAGTGTAAAAAGTGTCTGAGGGACACGGTGGTTTTCAGAAACTAGGGAACTTAGCACTCTTCATGGTTTTTAGATCACATCTGAAGGTTCGAAATGGAACCTTCTCTTAGGGGAATGGTACTGAGCGCCTGGGATATTCAAGATGCTCACTGCTGTCAAAATACTTTAAAGAAAGTTCCCTCGTGTCTGTCAGACACTTTATACACACCAGGGGTTAAATTGACCCAAAAGTGTTTACCTATTGATGAACGCATCGATTCGATAACTCAAGTGTAGTTGACCGTGGTTTAAGCTCTGCTATTTATGAACTGACTCTAAAATATGACGGAGCTATAACCACCAACTTGTAGCTACTCTTACAACTCACTCTGAACAGCCTCTTTATGTTGGTGATTTCTTGCGACTCCCATTTGATCACTGGTTGCGGTTGCGAGGAGACCGTTCTCCGCGCATTCTGTCGGCTCACCGCTTACTCAACTCGCAGGGTCTCCGTAACTTCCTTGACACACTTTCGCCTCTTCCGCCGAGTGTCATCTTTCTAATCAGAGACTCTTTTCTGTCTTGAACCCTAAGCTATTTTCTTGATTACGTTCTTTGCTTTCTTTCGGATGGTCCCTTTCCCTTACTCATCTCGAAGGGCTAGGATATACTTCAGTTGGAGGTGATCCAGTAAATGTGGTGAATAAGATGCAATCCTCATTATTTTTACTGCAGCATTTTGGTTTATTTTCAATAATGAACCTTTGGAATCGACCAAGAAGAAAATTTTCCACCAATGTGGAGTAAACCATTGTGTAATAATTTGCAGCGTTTTGTTTCTGAATAAAGACACAATGTTCCTCGGAATTTTCCCTTCTTAGTCTATCTTGAGACACTCATATCATACTCTTACCATGGGAAGGGGGCGAGTGGGGGGATAATATTCACAAATTATCCGGTTTTTCAATATTTCGGTTCCTTCATAGCTTACCTACTAAATTGTACCCGACTTTTGACATTGACCGAAAATTCTCAATATACCTTTAGTTGTTCGTAGATTGGACGGCATTAACCAGAAAGGATCCAACCACAAAAATGGCAAAATGACTTAATAAACTTATGAATTAGAAAAAGTCATTGAATCCAGAATGACCTTATAATATATATTGTGATGACCTTATTGACCTTATTATGTTTCTCAAAATATATTGTGAAGTAATGCATACAGGAATAGTGCCCCCTCCCCCTCACCCTTATCCACCATAACATTTCTAGCGGCATGGGAGCCTGAATTTGGAGAGAATTTTATAATCCATGATCTACTCATGCAAAATCGAGGTCCGCAGCTCCACCAACGGTGTCAGTCTGGCACCAAAGCGGTCATACTTCGTAACGTTGAACCTTCATTGTTAGTATTGGTAGGCAGTCCAACGAAGTTCAACCCGTATTCAAGGAGAAACACAATAAAACCGGTATGTGGTGCGGTATATGCGGTTTACGGTGTCCTGGCACCATGGTGGCACCACTATTAGTTCCATGGTAGTACAGAGAATAATTGATGAAAATCCGGAGGTATAATGAGAATTTTTCCTCAATTTCAAAGGTCGGGTACAATTTAGTAAGCTTTAAAGGAACCGTAATATTAAAAAATTGGAAATCCCGTGAATATTATCCCCCACTCGACCCCCCTCCCCAACCCATGCTAATTTTGATACTCTGGTGAAATAATGTGGAATTCGAACGATTTCTGAGTCGATCAACAAAAAAATCTCGCTAATCGGTTGGAAATTAGGCTCTGGACCTGGGACTTCCCCCCCCCCCCCCCTTAAAAGGCAAAATTCGAAATTCCGGCGAAATAGTGCACAACTGGATAGGTTTCCGCGTCGAGCAAAGAAAGAATCACGGAAATCGATTGAAAACTAAGTCCTGTGCAGAGTACACAAGATTTTGTCAGACATACACAAACACAAACACAGACTTACATCTATGGTTTTTTCGCGTATTTGGATTCAGAATGGTCTTAACCGGATTAGTGAGTGATTATTTTTTCTTTCTGTTGAGTGCTGTCCAACTTTACCTCAGATTAATCGTATAAGGACATCCAAGTTTTACTGTGGGACGTCCTAAAAAGGAACACACGGGTCACCAGTTGTAATTGAAAGAGTCTCTGTGGTTGGTTCCCTTCTGGTTAATGCTGTCTAATTATTCTTTGTACCACCATGGAACTAATCAGTGGTGCCACCAAGGCGCCAGGACACCAGAAACCTATATTTCGTGAATTTTCGTGTATTTCACCTTGAATACGGCTGTGAATTTCTACGGACTGCCTACCAAAACTAACAGATGAAAGTTTAAGGGGGTATCAGTCGGTCGCCATTCGTTTCTCGTTTCGGGTCAGTATTTCACGAAAATGAAAGCGCAAAAACTTAAAAAGTTGTACCTAAATTTGAAATTTTAAAGGATTTTACTGATTCATTAGTGCACGGCCCTAGGGAATCGAAAAACTGAAATACTGCCGCTGGAATCATCAAAATAGAACAATAATTGCCAGAGAAATATGGGAAAACCCGTTTACTTAGTTTTCCCCATTTTGGTTTATTATTTTCAATAATGAACCTTTGGAATCGACCAAGAAAAAAAAAATGTTAACACCCCCTCAAAATTTGATGGTTTACGTTTCAAGGTACGTAGAATCCAAAAATCGAATAAAAATTTGGCCTGGCCGTCCGTCCGCCGTACGCCGTACGCGGCACTTTTGCCACTTAGCATTGACCGATTTTGATGAAATTTGGTATGTAGGCTCCATTTGGGGTCTAGTTGTGCCCCGAAGCTTTTGGTTGATGTAGGTCACTCCTAAGGGTTCCAAAATCAATTTTGAAATTTTGAAAACGCCCTAACTCAAAAAATTTCGATATAAAGGTATTTTTTTTTCCTTCAAATTAAGATTCTATAGAATTTTTAGAATTTTTTGAGACCACGCGGAGCTCTGTAGGACAAACCGTTCGCTCCCTACGAAAATTTAAGGGTTTATATTGAAATATATATATATATAAATCAAAACACGAGTGTGAATGGCAAAAGAGGCCTAATCTCCGTTCAAATTAGAGCTGACCGAAATGCAATCGATGGTTGGTGATTTTGATTTTTTTTTTTTTTCGATTTTTTTTGGATTTTTTTATTTTTTGATTTTATTTTAATGTTTTTATTTTTCTCTTCATATTGGATGGTCGGTGATTTTGTAGACGAGTGATCTATATAAAAATAATAAACCGTTGTGTAATAATTTGCAGCGTTTTTCTTTGGCAATTATTGTTCGATTTTGATGATTTCAGCGGCAATATTTCAGTTTTTCAATTCCCAAGGGCCGTGCACTAATGAATTTGTAAAATCCTTGAAAATTTCAAGTTTAGCTACATTTTATGGGAAAAACATAACTGAATTAAGGTTTTTGCCATTTTTTTCTGGCAATTATTACGTAACGACGTTTCACCGCTTTGGTGCCAGACTGGCACCATCATTCGATTCGGAAGGGGGGTTGAACTCGATTTCGCATGTTGGGTATCGTAGATCATGGATCATGGATCGTGGATCATGGATCATGGAATGGTGTTCAAATTCGAGGCTCGCATCCCGCTAGAAATTTTATGGCGGATGAGGGCGATGGTGGTGATGGCGGAGGGGGGGATCACTATTTCTAACTCAAAATACTAACTAAATTACGTTGAGTGAAACAGTTTTGTGCAGGAGGAAGGTAAATTAAAAACGTGTTTTTATCGCTTACCAACTAGTTTAAATTGACCTAATGCTTATCCAATGGGACGTCCCCTGGAACGCATGCATTACTTCACAATATGTTTCCTAAATGGCGGACGAAGCAATGGAGGAGGGACGACGAAAACTTGGATTAATTATTTGGTAATTCGCGTAAACAACATTAAAGAAAGATGTTGCACATTCAGTTTGATGGACCTCTCGTATTGACTGGTGTCTTCGGCGTCGTTTGGTAACGTGACTGAGCTGAGGTTCTATCGTCGGCCGACTTGGGGCTGCCCTCGTTGAGATCTGGGTCAGGGATCCCCCAAGAACTTCGAAGATCTCTTCCTCTCTTTTCCGCTCTCCTTCCGTCGGACCATAATCGAAAGGTGATTCATGATTTCAGATTCCGCCGGTGAGTGAATCCATCTTTCTGAGGAATCTCGCGAATGAGGGCTGTTTTCGGAGGCCAGTTACGGGCTGACCTACGAGTGCAACCCAAGCCCAGTGTCGATGGACCAGTTCATGCTGACTAGACACTCTTTTCCAGGCTTTCTCTCCGTCCCCTTTATAGTCTTCTTCTGATCGATTTCAAAGATAAAGGAGGTCCCTGAATCCGGTGTTTCATTGGGCCGTACTTTCTAAATTTGTATACGACTCGTATGTAGAGCTTCTAACGAGACCCAATCAAATGGCCCTCCGGTCTTCTAGGGATTCTCGATTACCGCAATAAACTCTGCTAATTATTAGTACTTATTATAATACCAACAGATAAGTAATCAACGTATATCAGATAATTACTTCATACTCGATAGGCAGTCTTCCTAATGAGGAATTTCACCTAATTCTGTTTGCATTTTTCCTGAATATTTAATGGTGTGGGATAGATGAAAATCGGGTTGATTTCGGAAAATAAGTTTCCTGTTATTTTTGGGAGACAATCAAAATTTAGGATTTCAAAAAATAACCGGGAAAACGGACCTCTTCAACGTGAAGCGGGAACGCTCGCTGATTGGCTGTTCGGATCGCCGTCTCCTCCCAGTGTTGCCCGATGGTACGACGAAATCATGTCATCTAAGAGGAAAGTTATCAAACAAAAACAGGGGAAACCTAATTTTTCCCATCTTGCTTTTTCTATATTTTTCTTCAGTTTTTCGATTTTGGTCTTTACTGGTTTTGTGAAATGTTGCAACTGAGGACTATAAATTTCAAGATCTCAGCGCTTCAAGCGGCCAACACAAAGCAAAGGTTTTTACAGCCAAATAGGAAATAATTGAGGAAAGCCGAAATTTGAAGCAGTGGTCATCATAATACCGATTCAGAGTAAGTACTCAATGTGACCTCCTCCTCCTTCAATACAATCGGTAATGTGATGACCACTGCTTCAAATTTTGGCAACTTTGCTTTGTGTTTACAGGTATCCGGACGAATGACAAACGAAGTCAAAGACGGAGTAGAGGATAATTTGTTATCTCTTTTATGTTTAGTCAATAATGTACTTCGATGAAGATAAAGATTATTTTTTTTATAAATATCATTTTTACTTTCTCTAAAATATCATTATTCATCTTCATTTTTCATTCCACATCTACACGCTATTCTTTATGAGATATCTCTTTTTTCATACAATCGAGAAAGTTGCGAGAATTGAACATCCAATTCGTGCATAAATACCAAGTAAATAAAAAAAAGCAAAAGATTCGGACCTACCAAAATTCAATACTGAGCTTTCACATACCATGGTGATGGAATCAGTCTAATAGCGTTGAAAATGACGTGGAATTCCACCCCTAATTCGTCGAACCTGCCCGAGGCCCAACGAATCAGAAACCTTGATTTCTATGAGCGCAACCACGTTTTTTTAGCATTCAAACGTATTTTTCACCCCTAATTAGCGGAGTAAAATTGAAACAAATTATGCCATTAGAAAGCTGAGATCATTGCGCAGTTTTTGATGTAGAGGTACGTGAAAAATCATGTGGAAGTAAAACCTTAACAATCAAAAGAAAAAGTAGAAAATTTTGACAACTTCACAAAAATGACTTTACGAGTTGATTTTTCACCCATCACGACCTTACAAAAAATTTCGTACAACCACTAAAAAGATAACGCCCTATAACTAAATTTAAGGTAACGATAACTAAATTTAACGCCCTATCCAACGGTGTAATTAGATTTTGAATTGCTCGTAAATTAAGCGAGTTATGGTCTTTTTTATGGCTTAAGGTCGAAAACACGAAAAAAATCTTAAAGTTAAAATAACTTGGAAATTAAGCGTCTTACAAAAGCACTTACAATGGGGTACTTCAGTCAATTTTTTTAATTTTTTTTTTTTTTTTTTCATAAGAGTATGGCTCAGGAATAACGGTAATCGGGTCTGTTCGTCGAGAAAATGTTTTTAAAAAATCAGAGAAGCTAAGGAAAGTTGAAGATTTGAATGGTGTGACGTAGCTAGCCAACTGTCTTTGAAAAAAGTATCCATGCACAGAAACTCTTGGAGGACCTCTTGGATACTACAAAATACTACTCACACACGCGCGTGGCCTAGTGTGCGTGCATTTATAGCGGCCCGCCTTTTTCAAACGTGTGATCTCTTTAATTAATTTTTCTACCACATGTTATAGTATTATTGGGCTTAAAGTTGTAGTACTTAGGTTTTCAAGGGTGCTGAATCCAAATTTGAGGTCAAAAACCTGAATTTCCGACACACCGAAATACCCCATTATCCTGAGAGTAATTTGCCGCGTTTTTAATCGATTTTTGGATTCTACTTACCTTGAAACGTAAACCAACAAATTTTGAGGGGGAGGTTAAAATTATTTTTCTTGGTCGATTCCAAAGGTTGTTGAAGATAATAAACCAATATGTCCTGCGTCCGGCTCCTGTCCTGTTGAACCTGCCTGGTTTGGCAGCTCCTTCGTGGCCCAGTTGTAAGCAAACCAACGTGGGCCCAATCCACTAGTTCTAGTTGGGAGGACAGTGAGAACGGCATTGTCCTCGAATATCGTGCCAATCCAATAACCAGGGGCCTATCCGACTGTAGCCAGCCATTGGGCTCGTGTAATCGCCCCTACACAGTGCAAACGTGGCTATTCACCTGAGGTTACTAGGATCATTTGTCCCATTACCAAGTCCGCACATCGTATTCCCTATTGGTTTCATCGGCGCACGCGTGCGTACGTGCGAATGTGAGTGCGTGATGATGGTTGAGGGGGGGATGTTGCGCTCATCTAATTATTCGGCGGGTAAGAAGCACCCCCAAGGTCGCTGGCGCGGTTGGGACAGGTCAGGGAAGTCAATGACCCCTCAGCGAGTCGACCCTTCCCGCCCGCATCGGCCCTTCCGACCGAGCGTCGTGGTCGACGACGAAAGGCGGGTGTTGTTGGCTGAGCGACCGTCCTCGGAGGAGGCGGAGGGGGGCGGCAATCGATGGAGAGATTTTCGGCTGCGATATTACGAAGGGCTGAAAAGGCAACACACTCGCGAGACGCTGGACGAGTCGCTCAAGAGATTCCCCTCAAGGCAGCACTACTGGAGTGCTGTGTAGAATTCAGTGTAGACTCAGGGTGGTATTCATAGTCGTGACTCGAGTAGGACTTGAGTAACTACTCCTGAGAGTAATTACTCTCAGGGCATGAGTAGTTACTCGAAACTTGGTATTCAGAGTGTAAGTCGAGCAATTACTTGTCGTTCGAGTAACTACTCGACAAAAGTAACTACTCGAGATTCTGGAGATGCATCGTGAGGCTCGAGTAGTTCCTCAACCAGCAGTTGGTAGCCCTGATTGCTAGTTGAACGGGAAACTTCCTTTGTTTGACAGGGATTTTCCCCTGTTTAATGGGGAACTTCCCTGTATTGATACATCACTGCAGTGGTAACCCTTCCGGTAGGTTTCGAGAGCGCTGCATGTTTGTTTTTGAGCGGTCGGTAGTTCGTCAGTTTGTAGTGTGTTGTGCGTGAAATGGGGAAGGAGATAATAATATTTGGAGATATTCTTTCCCTGTTTTAACCACTTTTGAACCTGGTAGTGCATCAGCAACGGTGCTTTTCAGCCTCTGAGCTAGTAATCTGGTAAGGTTGACTTTTATGTGTGAAACAAGCTGCAAGAATGTGACGATTCGAAAAAGCGGTAGAATGGAATGGAAGAGTATCTTCAGTTGGTTGTCTACTTAGTAATCCTCTCACATTTCAGTCAATACATAATTGTAAATGAATCGAGTAAGTTCTAAATTATTTCTATTACGAAAATTATCAAAATCTATAAAATTGAACACTGTCATTGAAGTAGTTCCATTTTCCTCAAAATATATCAATTTTCTCGTGGTTATGTTGAATTTTCTTCATTTTCCCCAAGAAATGTTTAAAAAATCTTTTTGTTTATTCATTTTTAGAAAACTATTGGTATATTAAGATTTTACTTTGAAGCTTATTGCACTGCCTTCAAATTCCTCTCACTTTACTTATTTCTAAAATCAATGGTTCTGCAAGGGAACGGTTCAAAACACGGCCTTATCACAAACAGTATTACTTTTTGTAAAATTGATCTATTTTTGAATTACTGTATCTCTATAATTATTTAACCTACAAGGTCCAGTTGGTCTTTAACTAACTATAGAAAATTCTACCTACTGTAGACAATAAATGATTGAAATTACAAAAAACTTAAAAAAAAGTTAAAAAACTGAAAAAATTCAAACATTTCATAGTTTTTAGCGCCTATGTCAGTAGCAAAGGGTTTTCAAAGTTGCAAATTTGGATGACTTTTTAAATCATTTTAATTTTTATTATTATTATAGAATTTTGCGATTGCAAAGAATCGTAGATGTATCCATTTTTGATTAGAACAACACGTTGAGTAACTGCTCGAGTGTCCTGTCCAGGTGCCTCGAGTTTTTGCTAGTTTCGAGTAGAGGCAGGCCTCGACTCAACGCCAAGTTTTGTTTATGAATACCGCGCGCAGAGCAGATACTCGAAGTTTGGAGTAACTACTCGAGTAAATACTCCAGATGACGACTGTGAATAGCGTTGAGCATCCGCCGTCACTCCAAGACCCATTCGAGTATTTACTCGGCTTCGAGTAATGTCTATGAATACCGCCCTCAGTGTAAAATTCAGTGATATCGAGAAAATGACTCGGTCGTAAGCGGAAATCACCAGAAAACCAACGCTTTCAACATTTTATGATTTTGCTTTGGCACACAAACGAAGAAACGCTGCAAATTATTACACAGAGGTTTATTATTTTCCCATGCAGGGTGTTTACGAAAAGGTTACACCTTCATTTCCCCAAAATACAGCGTAACAAATTGGGACCAACGCTATTCCTCAAGATTCTTCAAACGCTTTTATTCAGACGTTTCTGTCACTTCGCCATAGGCCGCTCATGGTTGCTGATTTTCTGATAAAAAACGCTGCAAATTATTACACAATGGTTTATTATTTTTCTATATAGATCACTCGTCTACAAAATCACCAACCATCCAATATGAAGAAAAAAAAAAGAAAAAAAAAAATCAAAATCACCAACCATTGATTGCATTTCGGTCAGCTCTAATTTGAACGGAGATTAGGCCTCTTTTGCCATTCACACTCGTGTTTTGATTTATATATATATGTATTTCAATATAAACCCTTAAATTTCCGTAGGGAGCGAACGGTTTGTCCTACAGAGCTCCGCGTGGTCTCAAAAAATTCTATAGAATCTTAAATTGAAGGAAAAACAATACCTTTATATCGGAATATTTTGAGTTAGGGCGTTTTCGAAATTTCAAAATTGATTTTGGAACCCTTAGAAGTGACCTACATCAACCAAAAGCTTCGGGGCACAACTAGACCCCAAATGGAGCCTACATACCAAATTTCATCAAAATCGGTCAATGCTAAGTGGCAAAAGTGCCGCGGACGGCGGACGGACGGCCAAATTTTTATTCGATTTTTGGATTCTACGTACCTTGAAACGTAAACCATCAAATTTTGAGGGGGTGTTAAATTTTTTTTTTCTTGGTCGATTCCAAAGGATCATTATTGAAAATAATAAACCAAAAATAGGTGTTTATTTTCGACCAATAAAAATCTGAATCACAGGATTTTAATGTTTTTGGGTAATTAAACTCATGTCCATCTACAATGCAAATACATTGTGGGTTCGAATTGTAATCAATCTACGTGGTTAAACTCATTTTACAACCTTTACCCCACTACCTAAATCATGGTTATTAGAGGCGTCTTATCTCCAACCATCCCAGTAATACAGCATTTCCAAGTCAGAAGAAACCTTTTCCAAACCAAGTGAATCCTTTTCCAAGCCAAAAGAATCTTTTTGCAAACCAAATTAAACTTCTGTTCAAATCAAATTAATCCTTACCTACAACATAACAATATATTTCCGTAAAGAACCTAATCTCACGAAGTAAGTATATCATCAGAACATCAACATTGGAAATTCAATTAAAATTCGTGTACATTTTCAAGGAAAAAGCAGTAGGTAGCGAAGATTAGAGAGAAATGTCATTAGGAAGGAATACTCATTAGCCTCATCAGCCTCCGAAGATATCGTAGATTCTTCACATTCTACAGCTAAAAACTTCTTACGTTTTTCTACAACTCCTGCAATCTGCAAACATTTTCACTGGGCTAGTTTTTAGCGAAAGGATTAATTTGGTTTGGAAAAAGTTTATTCTGGTTTGCAAAAAGATTCTTTTGGTTTGGAAAAAGATTAATTTGGTTTGCAAAAAGATTCTTTTGGTTTGGAAAAACATTCTTTTGTTTTGGAAAAGGATTCATTTGGTTTGGAATAGGATTAATTTTACTTGGAAATGATGCTATACAGGGTGTCCGAGGGCAGGGCAGGGTGTGATACGGCCAAACTTCAGGGATCGATTCTACAAGTGATTTTCAACAACATTCGAATTCCTCTTTTCATTTTTGCTTCATCCGAAAAGCTGGGTTACCATTATATCAAGCAGGTACTGTAAACAATGCCGACTATGCTGAATATCGAGTAGCAACCTTTAATTCGGCGCATCATAATTACTCATTATTTATGAAAGCAACAGTTGAGATTACGTACTTCATCAATGAACTTTCTTTCATAACCGTCCTGTTCGTTGCAATATAACAGAGCCTCAAAGTCGAGTAAACTACGGTTGAAAACTAGACATCCCGCGTTTATCTCCATATTCAATCTACCATGCGTTCAAAGGATAAACCTCATCCTATTATTCTACCGTTCCATAATTCCGCATCCCTAATGTATTTTGCGGCGTAATTTATGTCGGTTCCATTCACGTTTCAGGTTAATCGGGTTGATTTGAATAATAATCTGAAATCCATAATCGTCACTAATAGACCTACATTCATATTATAACTGTTTGCTGATCTGGTCCGTTTATGCCCCTTTTTATTTTTTTAAATTGATTAGTTCGTAGTGGTTGCGCCCATCAATGAATATTGAACCTTAGTATAAAAAAATTTGCTAGGTGAGTATGGCACATAGCTTCCTCGTGTATGTAGACGATCCGATGCATAGTTAATCTCAAAACATCAATCTCCAAGTACCTTTCAACACCCACATAAGGACCACCTACTCATCAACCCGCACAATCCCTGGAAATTTCATCGAATTCGGATGGAAATTGTTGGCTGTTACGAGGAATTCACTCTAGCGCATGCGCATTGGCTACCATCAGTCTGGGGGCGATGATTTGTCATAGGGAACCATCTACATCCCAATCCGTGCAATCTCAGAAATGTTCATCGAAATCGATCAATAACTTCTTATAGTTTCTTCCGTTACAAGGATTCCATGACAGACATACACGGAACCTTGATTTTCCTGGAAGGTCTGAAAGGTTAAACGCAAGTGGACATTTTGATTTTGGAGAAGTTTTTTTTTACCTTGAAAAGTTAAAGGATTGCTTCCACTGCCTTGGTAGAATCGAACGCCAACATCTCCTCTTCAAAACTAAACCTATCGATTAATAACTTCCAGTGGATCGACATCCTCTCTAACTATCTAATCATTCTTAAATTCTGAGCTCTTGGAGAAATCAGTTTTTACTTTGCATGCCTTTAATGTTCCTTCACGTCTTATTTATTTATTTAATCAAGTACGGGCAAGCCCAATTCAATACAATAGTATACAAATTTTGAACTATCTGCAGATAGTTAAATATAGGAATTAAGACTAAGAAGGAATCAACGACTAATTATAGCACACATGAGAGGTGACTTTAATACTGCGAGGGACTTAATACTGACTTAATACTAGTGACTTTAATACTGCGAGGGAGGAGTTAAAAAAGTCAAAATTTGGGTGAAGGGACAAAAAAAGATTAGCACTGCGTGGTAGACGGTAGAGAGGGCGATTTCGCTGGTAATTTTTTTTTTTTTGGTATTTTTTGTTGGTACGCCTTCAATGGATGTGATGTTTTGGGTACGTTCAGATAGGGGAGAACAACATTTTGCAACTAAGAATGAACCTATAGTACTGTGTACAGCTGGCAAACATTTTCTTGAAGCCTGACTTCAGCCAGGTGTCTGCTGATGGTGGGAAGATTCTGGTTGAAATGTATGGTGTCAAGTACAAGGAAGGGTGCTCTGGAGGGCTCATCTACTTAAAAGCTGAGCTAATGTGCTCGATCCTATGCACATTCCGCTTATCCTATGTGTAAGTGATCGCACTAACTCGTGTTGCTTTAAGTATACTGTTTCACTCGCCAAAATTATCATTTTTGATTATTTATGGAGGTAATAACGAATCTCCCAACTCTGTCTTACACAAGCTTTGTAAAATCATTAGCAGCGGCCAGAGGCTGTGAAGCACCATTGCTTGGATGTACCATTAGGTTGAAAAGTGGTTCGGACTGGAGAAGAACACCTGGGATTGGTGTCATGTTCCACGGAAAGAAATTTTCGTAACTACGAGGAGATAAAAACTCGGCGTTTCGCGTCTTCTCAGATGCTTTCTACTTAAAGCCTACGGCGTAAATGATAAAAACATGGAACATGTTTTAGCCAAATTTAGTGCAGTACTTTTAGTCGTAGGTAGGTGTGTACAAAAGTTATATTATTCCAAGCAACGTATCTGAAGTGCATTGAAAAACTCGAAAAGCGCGCGAGACACTCTCGCGTCCCCCTCCAGTGTAACGTTTTTCGGGTAGCCACTCTAGGGCTATAACATGTTCCATGTTAAAACCAGTCACCTACGCGTCGCAAAAAGGAAAACGATGTAAACGTTCGTCGACTCGAAATCGTGAACGTTCCTCCAAAAGAAACATATTCCTCTGTGATTCCTCCCACTGAATTCGTTCTCGTACAAGAACAGTCAGTAATTGATGAACGTGTCTGTTCCAGATCAACCCTTCGCCCGAGGACAGGGTGAGGCAGAACATCCAGACTCGGCTCGGAGAGTACGATAAAGTCAAGCATCTCCTGGATGAGCCGAAGCAGTTGCTGGGCTACGACGGGCTCCCGCCCGCCTCCCCCGCCCCCGCTCCGCCGCCTTCATCGAAGTCCTCCTCCTCGAGAAGCGAGTTCAAGAAGCCGCCCTCCTCCTCGCACCCTTCGCAGTCCTCTAGGTCTCATCCTTCCAGCAGGTAAGCGTGATTTTCAAGTATAGGGTGCTCGAAAAGTAGCACCAAAATTTAAACTGCAATAAAAAAACTCAATTTTTGTACAATTTGAAAGCTTTTTATTGAAACACATTCTACATGAAGAAGAAAAAGAAAGAAGAAGACAAAACGTTTATTAAGTGAAAACATATTGTTTAGTAATGCATGCATTCCAGGGGACGTCCCATTGGATAAGTATTGGATCAGGTTAACCAGTTGTTAAGCGATAAGACTGTTTCTCTCGATGTAATTTATTTATTACTTTAGGGAAGAAATAGTGACACCCCCCCCCCTCCATTATAAACCATAACACTAGCGGCATGATAGCCTCGAATCTGAAGAGCATTTTAAAATCCATGATCTACGACACCCAACATGCGAATTCGAGTTCACCCCCCCCTCCACTACCAATGGTGCCAGTCTGGCACCAAAGCGGAGATACGTAGTAACATTGAACTTTCATCTATTAGGTTTAGTAGGCAGTCCGTCGAATGTCACATCCGTATTCAAGGTGAAACACCAAAAAACCCAAGAAATTTGAGGTTTATGGTGCCCTGGCACCATGGTGGCACCACTTTTATTTCCATGGTGGTACAGAGAGTAATTCATGCAAATCCTAAGGTATAATGAGAATTTTTCCTCAATTTCAAAGCTTGGATACAATTAGTAAGCAGTAAAGGAACCGAAATATTGAAAAATTGGATATTTTGTGAATAGTGTTGAGTGTTACGGTTTCCAAGATCTTTTTGTAGCTAAAAACAATACATCAGAAAACTTTTTTTGATTCATTATATTTCTGACTTCCGCACGAATACTGTGTTTTTCGTTCAGTCTTCAACACTGGTGTCAGAAGTCAAAACAGAGGAGAAAAAAGGTTCGTATTGCGGTATTAAGTACTGGTTGGAATGTCTGACAATGAAGGGGATGACGGGCGACATCTTCGCAGTGGAAGAGTTGTTCCTCCTATACCTAGCCCTCGGCATCTAGTCACACCTCGTAGACAAACCCCGGTTAGTGAAAATGTAGAGAGTGAAGGGTGGCAGAGAGAAGCAGCTGAATTGCGGCAGCAGATCGGTACATTAGTGGAACTTGTCACACAAATGCAACTAGGAAATGATGAGCATATCGAGCATCAGCAGCGAAGAGTTTACTCTGACCCACCCAACACCTCAAGACCAATTAAAGTTAAATTAGGGACATACGACGGAACAAATGACTGGGGAAATTATTTGCATAAATTCCAAGTGGTCAGCAGAGCAAATTGTTGGACGACCTGTGAGCAAGCAACGCAACTAACAGCTGCACTACAGGGTCAAGCTCTAGGAATTGTAGCTCGATTGGGCAACAGTGCGTCCATTGATGAGATGATCCAGGCTTTGGAGGGTAGGTATGGTACTAGAGGCCAGGAACAGTTGTTCATTCATCAGCTTCGTATCAGGAGGCAGGCAAATGGAGAAAGTATTGCTACGTTTGCTAGCGAATTGGAAGAATTATCAGCAAAAGCGTTTGCAGGAGCTCCTGCTGCGGTAGCTGATGCGATGGCGCTACAGCAATTTTATGACGGACTGAGTAACATGGAGTTGAGGAAAATCGTAGTGGCCTACCCAACCACTTCTTTGCGAAATGCAGTCACCTTCGCGATCCAAACTGAGGCCAACCTTATTAGAGCGGCGGGGGTCTCAGGACGCATACCATTGCGAAGAATGGAGGAAGACTTTCTGGAAGATCCCGATCTTGAGAACATCAGAAACACTGAGAGGAAACAACCAGAAGTCATTTACCGGGCACTTGGTGAACGCAAAGCGCCACCTCGTAGGCTCTCCAACTATGCAGAAATTGAATGTTATAGGTGCAGACAGAGGGGTCACATGAGTTGGCAGTGCCCACAGAGTAGAGAACCTAGACGAGATCCGGGAAATGGGGGAGCGCCGGCTTAATGGGTCCGCAGACGGTGCAAGTGGACAAGGGCCTGAGAGAAACAATTCTAGGGGTAAGGAATGGTTTCACTGCGGTCCTGCAAGGAGCAGTGGAAGGGCAAGATTGCAGTATGGTTATTGATACCGGCGCTGCCGTCACAGTAGTGTGTCTCAAGTTCGGAGGACAATTAAAAATGATGAATACCACAAGACAGTTGCAGTCAGCCACTGGGGAATCAATTAAGGTAGAAGGGGAAGCCAGAGTTACAATCAAGCTTGGAAAGGATTTAGAGTTTATCCATCCTGTGATCATTGCAGATATTAAGGAATCATGCCTCTTAGGGATGGACTTTCTTGCAGGTAATGAATGTGTGATCGACTTGAAGCGTGGGTACCTAACTGTCAGAGAGCTTTGCATCAAGATTCGTAGTGACAATGGGCATGAGGGACTCCAGATGGTTGAGCAACAGTCACCCTTGAGTGAGGCGTTGCAAGAATTATTGCAACGTGTACCAAATGAAGGAACAACAACAGAGCAAAAGCAGCAGATCAGAGCATTGGTGCAAGAGTTTAGTGACGTGTTTGCAGAAGGTCCAATAGACTATGGTGCAGCCAAGGTTCAACCACACCAGATCCACACTGGGGATCATAGGCCCATCCGACAGCCACCAAGGCGGCTAGCTCCAGTAAAACGAGCAGAGGTGGATAAGCTTGTGAAAGGGATGATTGAAGCAAAGGTGATACAACCTTCGCAAAGCCCATGGGCAAGTCCCATTGTTCTGGTGGAAAAAAAGGATGGGAGTACAAGATTCTGCGTGGATTACCGTAAATTGAATAACATCACAAAGAAGGATGCTCATCCCCTACCGAAGACAGATGAACTATTGAAGGGGTTGGAAGGAAGTAAATGGTTCTCAACGCTCGACTTTCACAGTGGGTACTGGCAAATCCCAATGGCAGAGGAGGACAAGGAAAAAACCGCTTTTTGTACTCCCTCTGGCCTGTGGCAATTCAACGTAATGCCTTTTGGACTTACCAACGCCCCAGCCACATTTCAACGAACAATGACCAAGGTCTTGTGGTCACTACTGCTGAAAGGGGGTGTGCTGGTCTACATTGATGATGTTTTGGTCTTTGCAGTGACATTTGAACTGCATCTAGAACTTCTACGAGAGCTCTTTCAGTTACTTCGCAAAGCAAACCTGAAGTTGAACGTCAAAAAGACTTCTCTGTTTCAGACCAAGGCGAGTTATTTAGGACATTGCGTGTCTCCAGATGGAATCCATACAGATCCAAAGAAAACAGCAGCAATTCAGAACTGGCCCTCTCCTAAAAATGCAACTGAGGCTCGAGCCTTCACAGGGTTCTGTGCATACTATCGTGACTTCATTCCAAAGTTTGCTGAAAAGATGAAACCTCTCTATGAAGCAGAAAACCGGAAACCATTCGAGTGGACTGAAAGGAACGAGGAAGCTTTTAGACAACTTAAAGAGGTTTTCATGAACCCACCAGTGTTAGGGCACGTTGTTGACAATGCGCCATTCATCATTGATGCAGATGCAAGTAACTTGGCCATTGGTGCAACCTTATCTCAGATACAAGATGGAAAAGAAAAATTGATTAGCTACTTCAGTAAGTGTTTGTCGAAATCTGAGAGGAATTATTGTGTGACAAGACGAGAACTCCTTAGTGTGGTCAAAGCAGTACAGCACTTTTCAGAGTATGGAATCGCCAATGGGCTCCCATTAACAATTCGCACAGATCATGCGTCACTGAAATGGTTACTCACCTTCAAGAATCCGGATGGTCAAATGGCGAGATGGTTTGAGATCCTAGCTCCCTATACTCCCTCGATTGTCTACCGGTCCGGGAAAAGTCATGCCAATGCAGATGGGTTGTCAAGAAGGCCTTGCCTTCAAGAGCAGTGTCGATACTGTGCACGACGAGAGGAACAAGAGGACATTCAGAAGGTTCGGAGATGTCATTTGTTAGCAACATACGGACTGAAGGAGTGTGCAGAAGCCCAGCGAAATGATTCAACATTAGCCAAGGTTATAAGTTGGGTGGAGAAAGGACAGCGACCCCATCCTCCTGAACTGAGTGGATGTAGTGGAGAAGAGCGGAGTTATGACGCCATGTTCTCATCCCTGGGTTTGGTAGATGGGTGTTTAGGTCGTCATTGGGAATCACCCGATGGAAAGAAGGTGACATGGCAGATGATTGTACCTGAAGCTTGGAGGAAGACACTGTTCGAGCAGTACCACAATCTGGGTCATTTTGGGGAGGCTAAAACAGCCAAAGCCATTCGAGCAGGACACTACTGGGTGGGAATCCACAGAGACATCGCCCTGTGGTGCAAGACATGCAGAATGTGTTGCGAGCGCACTCAGGGTCGACACCGTGCGCCTTTGCAAATAAGAACGTCGGGAGTACCATTTGAGAGAGTTGGTATTGACCTCATGGGACCTTTACCAGTATCAAGACGAGGAAATCGCTACATACTGACGCTTCAGGATTATTTCACCAAATGGCCGGAGGCCATCCCACTCCCTGATGCCAAAGCAGTCACTGTGGCCAAAGCTTTGGTTGATCATGTTGTCTCTCGATTTGGGGTACCGCAAGAGATCCATTCGGACCAAGGACGGAGCTTTGAAGGGGAAGTTTTCCAGGAAGTAGTGCGGCTTTTAGGGGTACATAAAACCAGGGCAACTCCGTTACACCCCCAGAGCGATGGCTTAGTGGAGCGCTTGAATAGGACCCTATGGCAGCTGCTCTCGAAGATGATTTTTGACAATCACCAACAAGATTGGGACGAAATGTTACCTATCGTCCTGCTGGCTTATAGAGCGTCTGAACACACGGCTTCAGGATTCACACCTGCCAGAATGATGTTGGGTCGTGAACTGACTCTGCCAGTTCACTTGCTGATGGGCGAACGACCACAGGGGAAGTCTGGACCCGAGTATGTGGAGGACTTGAAAAAGAAGTTGGCAGAAACTCATTTAATAGCCCGTGAACGACTGAAGCTCAAAGCTGAGGAAATGAGAAGACGATATAACGTGCGAGCGAAACTGAACGAGTATCGGACAGGCGACCAGGTATGGTTTTACAACCCAAAAAGGAGGAAAGGGCTCCTGCCAAAGTTGCAGAGAAGTTGGGAAGGCCCTTGCACGATCGTGGACGTTTTGAACGACGTCGTATTCAGGATCAGGACAACAAGAGGACGGCTACGGGTGGTCCACCATGATCGGTTGTCTCCATATGTGGAAGAAGAAAGTTTGTTGTGAAAGGAGGGAGTAGTGTTGAGTGTTACGGTTTCCAAGATCTTTTTGTAGCTAAAAACAATACATCAGAAAACTTTTTTTGATTCATTATATTTCTGACTTCCGCACGAATACTGTGTTTTTCGTTCAGTCTTCAACAATATTATCCCCCCACCCATCCCCTCCTCTTGCAAATTTTGGTACTCTGGTGAAATCATGTACAACTCGGAAGTTATTTTAGTCAAACAAAAAAAGAAACACACAAATCGGTTGGAAATTGAGGCCTGGGCAGAGTTTACAAGATTATTCCCGCAAACGTACGTTTTTTAAGCACTAACCCCCCCTTTCCCCCCTTAAAAGGCAAAATTCGAAATTCCGGCGACGTAGTGCACAAAAAGATAGTTTTCCGCGTCGAACAAAAAAAGAACCAGGAAAATCGGTTGAGAACTAAGGCCTGGGCAGAGTACACAAGATTTTGTTACATACACACACACACAGACATACACCTATGGTTTTTTTCGCGGATTTGGATTCAGAATGGTCTAAAACGGATTACTGTGTGGTTATTTTTTTTTTTCTGTTGAGTGTTGTCCTCCTTCACCCCAGATCGATCGCATAAGGACGCCCAAGACTGTGGGATGTCCTAAAAACATAAATTTTGCTACGTTAAAAAAATTGAAACAAAATTAGGACATGGTATTTTTCTACCGCCTATCGGAGGTATCGGTTTTTATAAATGAGTAGGTATTGAAAAATAGTATTGATTAGATTGATTATATTAAATAAATAATATTAGTATTGAAAAATGGGAGCAGAAACGCTGTACAGTGTGTGCAGTGATGGGAAAGAAAAAGAGTTGCTCTGAGGTATAAAAAACTAAAAATTCATAGTTTGTTGCCTTCTTGTTGACAAGGTTATTGGTGAGGGGAGGATAAATTGCGGCGGATCCTCAGTGTGTACTTATGTTGTTTATTTTGCATGTCGAGCTAGCTTTCGCCTAAGGAGCATCTTCAGGACACAGTCAACAACCTTCCAAGCCTCTAATGACCCCAATATCACTTACAGACTAATTATAGGCAAGAATGCTACATGGAGAAATGCTATCAACTAGAAATCAACTACAGAAACTACTACCTATGTAACATAATTGTAAGTAACCACAACCACACAAATGTACCAACTGTAAATTAGTTATACAACATTATAAATACCTTACAATTAATTACAGGGGTAATGCACTATCCTACCTAACCCAACACCGTTCTGCTTGGGCCAATAGATGTACATATGTAGATACAGTTGAAATGAAATCCAACAATACATCTACTAACAAAACAATGGGAAATCATAAAGAAAGGTAACATTTATAACTACCCTTAACCAAAGCTGTACCTGAACCTAGAACCTAGTCTTACATGTCCATATTTGTTTATACGTCCTCCTAAACCGCACCCGTTGTTGACAGTGTTCTGAAGATGCCCCTTGGGAGAAAGCTAGCTCGACATGCAAAATAAACAACATAAGTACATACTGAGGATCCGCCGCAATTTATCCTCCCCTCACCAATAACCTTGTAAACTAAAAGTTAAAAATTAAACTCGCTGACCATCATTCTCCTGAAGTTCCAGGCATGTTTGCATTAAAGCACAATTAAGAAGCCTGATGGCTTCCTGGCGAGACAGTGCTGGAGACTCGAATGCCACCATTCTGGTTTCGGCAAGCACGGGGCAATCGCGAAGAGAGTGGTAGGTATCCTCGCACTCATGCCTGCTACAGAGGGAACACTCCTCGCATCTCTCCATTGCATAGGGTTTCCCATTCAGGTGCAACATCTCACCTCGGACCCTGAACAGCCATCTGCGTGGGTAAAAGTCAGTGTCAGACACATTCACCAAGCAGCATGGCTTTTTGTCGGTATCCAGCTCTCTGTAGGGTGTGAACCTTTTGGACAACTCCGCCCTCTGCCGAGCTATGTTCAACTTTTCTTCCTTGAACTTTGCCGGCGTCAGATCTCAAACCTCCAGGATCCAAGGAGGCAAGACTGTTCGGGAGCCCGTACCTCACATCATCAGTTCCCACTTCTTTGCCCAGTATATAGTCGTTCCTTACGATCAGCTCCATAGCAACAATTTTTGGGAGTCTTGTATCTGGCAGACCTGCTACCTTGATGATGTACTTCATGTGAAGTCCCAGGGAGAATGCCGCTATAGGATCCAGCTCAGTTTCCAGTAGCAAAATGTACTTGGGCGTGAAACTAGGCAAGTGAAAATGAGGAATTTCACCATGGCGGAATTTCCTATTTTTGACCCCAAAATCGGATTCAGCACCTCGTAAAACCTCCTACGGCAAACTTTCAGCCCGTACTTCCTAATTTACGAATAAGCAAAACATTGTAGAAAATATGAACGTTTAAAAAAACCGGGAGGATGACGTCAACCTGGAATAGTTCATTTATGGCCGCTTGAATTGCTGAGATCGTGAAATTAATAGTCCTCAGTTGCAACATTTCACAAAACCAGTAAAGATCGAAATCGAAAAACTGAAGAAAAAAATAGAAAAAGCAAGATGGGGAAAATTAGGTTTCCCCCGATTTTGTTTGATAAATTTCCTCTTAGATAACACGATTTCGTTGTTCCATCGGGCAACACTGGGAGGAGACGGCGATCCGAACAGCCAATCAGCAGGCGTTCCCGCTTCATGTTCGTTGAAGAGGTCCGTTTTCCCGGTTATTTTTGAAATCATAAATTTTGATTGTCTCCCAAAAATAGCAGGAAATTTATTTTCCGAAATCAACCCGATTTTCATTTTTCCCATTTTTCTTTGTTACTGATGATGACCTAACCGTCGAAATCGATTTAACTTGTAACTCAATATTTTCGTGGAAATAGATAACGTTCTACTCAACTCCGTTTTTATTAAAATGGTTTTCCACAATCTCATCGCGAGTGACTTTATACGTATCCCACACCATTAACTGTTCAGGAAAAATGCAAACAGAATTCGGTGAAATTCCTCATTCTGCGAATAAACATCTGCAGTACCCCTCCGCCGCTTTATACTCCTGAAAACCCCAACGCTGTGCTCATTGTACATGAAGAACGCTTCGAATTATTTCACGTCGGTTTATAAGTTTTCTGTATAGATCACCATTCTGCAATGAACACGGCTTTTCTAGCCTACAAACTAAATTTTCCCTCAAGGTTCCCTATCATGTTTTGACAGAAAGTTGGCATTACGAAATTTGATTCTTGGTTGCTAGGGAAATCAAAATGAGTGAATTGACTCTATTCGGAGAAAAAAAAACGATCGCATTTTTTCAGCTTAACTTTTAAAGGAGATTTGGCCACAGGAGATTCATAGTCGTGTTTCTCAATTACCATTCCTCCCAACACTTCATAAGGAGCGAGCGGTTGGTCCTAGAGAACTCTGGGTGGTCATTCGATTTTAAAAATTCTACACTGTTTCAAATCGATTTAAAAAAACAATATTTTTATATACAAGTTGTTTGAACTAAGGCGTTTTGAAAATTTCAACCTCTATTTTTCACCACTTGGAAGTTACTGACAAAAACAAAATGCTTATACATATATCAAATTTCATCAAAATCACTCCATGATAATAAAGTTTATGAATCCCCCATTAGGAAAAATCTAGTAGGTTCAAGTCTCAGGACTGTGTTGATCACCTTTGAGTTCATCGAAGCGAGATGATCAGGTCAGTAAATTTTCCAGCCAAGTGCCATTGTTTCGAGCGAAGTGAATGTAAATCTCAGTATGGAAAAATAGTAGAAAAGTTCTTGTGACGTCCGCTATACAGGGTATCTACACTTAAGATGGGGATAACTTCAGTGTTCGATTCTACAAGGTATTTCCAACATAAAATGTCTCTTAGCAATTTTTTCTGTACCCACTCAAAATGCCTTTTTTTCGCAGCCGCGTGGTGTCTAAAAATTCAATGCTATTTTAAATTGATGAAAAAACAATACCTTTATATCAAAATGTTTTGAGTTAGGGCGTTTTAAACATTTCAACCCTTATTTTTCGACCCTTAGAAGTGACCTACATCAACCAAAATCTTCGGGGCACAACTAGACCCCAAATGGAGCCTACATACCAAATTTCATCAAAATCCGTCAATGCTAACTGAGGAAAGTGCCGCGTACGGCGGACAAACGGCCAAATTTTTATTCGATTTTTGGATTTTTTTTTCTCGATAATTTGGATTAAATATTATTTCTTGGTCGATTCCAAAGGTTCATTATTGAAAATAATAAACCGAAATCACGCTTTTCCAACACAAATTTCTTCCCTAAATTAGATTGTAATAATTGTTTGATTATAACCTTTTTATATTTTTGGCTCCGTTTAAACAACAACAACAACAAAAATCCAGAAATAGTACACTTACTTACAGCCGATTTGAAAAATTGGATTTTCCCATCAAAAAAGTTTGATTTGACATGAATGAAGGAGAACGGAAATTTGACGCTCTTCCCAACGGTATCCTCATACGTAAACTCACCGAATGCTGTTACAATCGTTTTACTGATACAAGGCCGAAATCACGAAAAAAAACCTTTAATGTGCAAAATTCGGATTTTAAGTCGAGTACCTAAAAATTATGCCATAGGACATTTTTTGTTGTAAATAAGCTGTAGAATCACCCGCTTAAGTACTGAGCATGGGCGTAGGCAGGATTTAGCCAAGGGGGGGGGGGGGCTACCCCCAAGAGCTATTATATAAATATAAAGTATGCGTATGCATATTATAGCAAACGAAAGGTACAAAGTCTGAATTCCGAGAAATAATTTTCATGACATATCTTTATTTATATATTTTACATTATTTCATTATACAACATAGGTACTACAAAACAGCAATGGACAATTTTTAAGAAAGCATCAGTCTCCTGGGGTTGCTGGCAAATTGATCAACAACCTCTTCTACAATGGTTGCCTTCTTTGATTTTACCAAATCTCGGTGGAGGCTGAGCATACACAGACCATTCAGCCTATCCTCCCCCATTGTAGACCGTGTCCATGTTTTTACGCGCCTCAGGGTGCTGAAAGTTCTTTCCACCGAGCAGGTCGTGCACGGTAACGTTTTTGCAATCATCAGGGCCTTTTTGATGGAAGGATAGAAGGGGTCCGCTTCCTTGATCAAGTCGATCATTTCCACATTCTGAAGTGTTGACAGTTTTTCAGACTCATTCCAGCATTCACCTTTGTCGTTCTTGTCCATTTTTTCCGCCCAATTATTGTGCCATAATTGGAATTCTGCGTACAGCAGATCCTCATCAAAATCATAAAACTTGGCAATTTTTTCGGCTTGAAGTTTCAAATGGTCTAATTTTGAAGCCAACATGAAGTGGGGGTGAAGAGAAAGAAGGGAAAACGCCGGTTCATTATTATGAGAAAATCTGTCAGTCAGCGCTGAAGAAAACGAGTCTAGGTAAGGAATCAAGACTGATTGTTTCCAATATTCCTCAGGAGAGTCACTTGGGATATTCGAACGATGGTGCTGACGTCCAACCACTCTTGGCGTCAAAAACTCTACCCCCCCCCCCCCCCCAATTCGTCTGACTTTTTTTTGGCCGATGCATAAATATTTTCCATCACAGAATCAGCAGACTCACGGTGATTCCTCACAGTCGACAACACAGTTTCAATATGATTCTTGCATTGAAGCAAATTCAGCTGTTTTCCCTGCAAAATATTTACCACTGGTTGCAACAGAGCCGAGCTTCTAGAATTTAAGCTTCTCAGAATCCATTTTTCCAGAATCCCATTTCACGCTCTTCCCTGTCTTATGTTCAATCCCGAAAGTGTTTTTGATATCTACCTAGAACCTTCTCTTATTATGAAGGTACTCTTGCTCACAAAAGACATGTTTCCAAATTCCAATAATACCTTCCCATGCCCCTAACTACGCATTCAATATTCTATTGTTCTTTTAAATAAGTTCAGCACAATTTATTTTTGTGTTCCCGAAAGTCTAGGGGGGGGGGGGGGGGGGCACGGCCCCACCCTGTCTACGCCCTTGGTACTGAGCACATTATCTGACACACCGTGTAGAAACAACATTTCATAGATCAGTCATATTTGAGTGACCAGTATTCAGCATAAGATATCCTCAAACTGCGATTTGATCCACGGTATGTGCACGGGAAACGAGAGAGAGAGCCATGACGCAGTAAATGCACGAGGTTTTGCCCAAGACCCTGACCGACATTTACCTGCCGCCAAGGACGGCAAAAAGCTGCCTTGCCGCTAAATGCTCAACGATGGTAGCTAATTTACCACAAATCAATGTTGCGGGGGTTTCATTTCTAATATCAGTCAAGGAGTTCGAGATTTCTCAAAGGTCGAAAACGCAGCAAATTACTTATGCAATAGCAAGTTGATAATTTTTATTGAATGGACGCAAATCAATCTGCAGTGGAAGAATCCCCATGACTTTTCCCCAAGAATAAAAAAATCGTGGCACATAATTAAACTTCGTTTTTTCAATTCGATTCCAAAAGACCACTATTGAAATTAATAACTCATAAAACGACGGAGCGAGCAATAAAACTCAACTAGGCGACGATGGCAGAACTACGATAACAATTACAAGTTGACTTATTAACTGCACAAGGATGGTTCATTCGTACATCAGGCTTAATTATCGAGACTACCAGAATTGAATTGAATCTACTAAATTTCAAGGACCGATAAGCAAGTTAACATCCAATGTTCATACTTCACAAAACTCAATATTACGGAATTTTTTGGAGAAAAAAAATAATAAAATTACGCGCTGGGTCCAAAATGTTGACATGGATGTACAATGGACAAGTCTTATGACTGGGGGTAGAGATAGAGGGATCCACGTGGAATATTTGACCGTTTCTTCATCCAATAGGGCTGATTGAGCAAGGGAGAGTGGAGAACCATGTCCACAGAATGCGTTGGGAGCTTCATAAATATGGTTTTCGGAGAAGATAGGATTCCACAGAACTAGTTAGTAAGCAAAATCGAAGCGAGTGCCATGTTCTATAATTATAGCCGTTAAGGAGAGTAGCCTAGAGTACCTAGAGTAGTTTTTTGAATAGCTTTTATTCGTTTTGGTTTACTATCTTCCAAAAAAATAACCCCCCCCTCCCCAAATTTGTAGGTTTACGTTTCAAGGTACGTAGAATCCGAAAATCAAAAACATTCGGCCGTCCGTCCGCCGTACGCGGTACTTTCCCCACATAGCATTGACCGATTTTGATGAAATTTGGTATGTGGGCTCCATTTGGGGTCTAGTTGTGCCCCGAAGATTTTGGTTGATGTAGGTCACTTCTAAGGGTTGAAATTTTGAAAACGCCCTAACTCAATAATTTTTGAAATAAAGGTATTGTTTTTCCATCAATTTAAAATATCATTGCATTTTTAGAATTTTTAGAGACCACGCGGAGCCCTGTTGGACAAACCGTGTTCTTTGCAGACGAGTGATCTATATAGAAAAATAATAAACCTTTGTGTAACAATTTGCAACGTTTTGAATCATTTTCATGGCGAACTAAGTTATCTAGGGTTCTCAAATTTTTCAAAATTTTTGTTCATAAAATTTTTGATTATTAGACCAAATTTCGAAATTTTGGCCTGCGTTTTGAGGGAGACACAGCCATTTCTTATTTGGATATAATCCCATTTGATGAAAAACGATGGATATGAGCCATTCAGAAAAAAAAGAGTTTTTGGTTGTGTGAAAAAAAGTCTCTCTTTTATTTGTTTCCCTCAAAATTTGATGGTTTACGTTTCAAGGTATGAAAAATCCGAAAACCGAATTAAAAAATTTAAAAAGTTTTAATTGAAAACAATGGGATATAAGCGGGGGTTTTTTTTTTACAAATGCGATTTTTAGCAAGCTTTTAAAGGGAGATACAAACCGTTTTGTAGCCTTGGCCTTATCCCAAAAATTCTGAGTCCGTGAAAAAAAAAAGTGTAAAAAATTGATATGAGCCCGTTTGAAAGAAAACTCTTCACTTGGTTGTGGGAAAGCACATTATCACTGGAGATTCTCCACGGGATCACAACAGATCCCACACAACTGTTACCGCTAAAAATCGATACTATAATATCAGCTCGATACAAAATATCGATACTTTTGTAACGATGCCCATCCCTAATTTGATGGTGTGTGCATGTACCGCCCCAAGCAGTCGTTTTACCCGAGTTTCACGCTCGCCGTTTCTCAATTTGGCGTTTTTCTGAATGCAATCCCTTATTCATGGAAACATTTTAGGTTATTTTCTCTGGCTTTTCCGAAACAGAGGGTTCCTTAGAACATTATTCATGTGTTTTTTCCCCATTTGTGTTTGATGGCGCACTACATGCTGTTTCATCCTCAGTTCATTAATTTTGTAACTTTCATCAACTATGCTGTTGAGTAAGCAGTAGGGAGTTCACACCAGTGAAAACTACAAATTAGTAATAATTGAATTTGTAGTAGTTCACAGTAGTAGTTCACACCAGTGAAAACTACAAATTAGTAATAATTGAATTTGTCTCGTAATTTTCGCAAATTTTTATTATTTTATATCCTTATAATTTATTGGTTTTCGAAAAAAGTTAAACAATCATTTCAAAGTGTGTTTTGCTTTCCACTACCGAAGGTAGGGAAGCTTTGTATTCGTGAAAGAAGTGAAAAAAAAAATGTCCTCCAAAATCAAAATTTCCACTTGCTTTTTGCGTTTTAGAGCTTCCCGAACAATTTTGGTTCCGTGTCTGTCTGACTGTCTGTCTGTCGGTCTGTCGGTCTGTCGGTCTGTCTGTCTGTCTGTGGTCAATCCTTGTCCCGGGCAAAACTATACTAACCTGTGGTCCGATTTTGATGAAATTTTCAGGGATTGTGCGGGTTAGGTCCTAGACGGTCCCCTATAAATTTCAGCACCTTCGGATCAGCTGAGTGAGCTCCAAGGCCATTTTCTCTCCTGTTGAACGCAGGAAGCTGAAATTTGAGAGGCAGGGTCAATGGAGAATGCTGAAGGTGCCTGAGTGGTCACTGATCAGCTGAGTGAGCTCCAAGGCCATTTCCTCTCCTGTTTTTCGCCAACTGATTCTATACGTCCATGTTACAATGAGTGAGGAAGCTATACTGCCCACCCAACTTGGCAGACGTTTTTTATTTCCTGTGGTGTACTTGAGCTGTAAGTCGTTCGTATTCCTTATTTATTTACGAAGAGTAACCGATTTAATCGAATGTTCGCGTTGGTTACGGCGGATTCGTGACAATATTAATATTGATTTTGAGGGATTATTGTTGACCTTGTCGTATCGTTCATTCATGGTTGAATGTTGTCACGGCAGTCGCGAATCCTGTCTTCACCCCATGATTTAATAATATAAGTATGCCGTGGATGGAAATAACCTTTTAATCTCGAGGTTACATCGATCACTGATGACGCTGTTGAAATCAGATATCCGTTCCATGATTTCATTTATTTCGAGAAGTTTGATGGGGGTTCCGAGTTTCGCTCCGCACCTCGGAAAAATCTTTCGTTCACTCCCGATAGTGACAGTGTTGTGGCCTATCGCTCCCATCCCTCGACACTCGATATTGTCGTTTCACTCCCATCATTTTTTACAACCAGGGACATTTTTTTCTTTTGACTCAAGTCACTATTTTATGTATTCACACTTATTAAAAGTAATACTACTACTACAAGTTAACAAACGTCATCTTAGTGTCTGAAGTGAGTTAAAAAAAAACGAGAATGTCATTTTAATGCTTCATAAATAGACAAGAGTCGGGTCCGCTTCTGGTTGTACAGCCTTCTTACTAACTCCTAGTTTTAATCTATGACGGAAGATATTTCAGCTGTTCATAGCTTACACATCCAAGCATGGATGACCCTTTTTCTGTGTCCTTCTGTGGCACGAACTGCTGCGCAGTTTATCTTTAGGTCGATTTATGGGAATTGGGCGACTGGATAGCTCCCGGACGCGTTCGCGAACGGTTTAGCCGCATCAACATCAGTTGAGTGTAAACTCTGACTACCTGAAGTCAGTTCAACACCGTTGTTCCGAGTTTTAGGACGTCCTCCAGTAACACTAGGGCTTTATTATGCGATTAATCTGAGTTGGAGGAGGATAACACTCAACTGGGAAAAATAATAACCTCATACAAATTCGTTGTAGACCATTCTGAATCCAAATTAGCGAGAGAAAAAAACCAGAGGTGTATGCTGTGTGTGAGTTTGTACGTTTGTATTTGACAAATTCTTGTGTACTCTTCCCAGGACTCAATTTCTCAAAAATTCTTTATTTTCTGTTCGACGCAAAAATCTATCTAGTTGTGCATTACATCGCCGGAATTTCGGAATTGGAGTTTAAGGTGCATTCTGACTATTATACCTTAACCGAGCTGCAAATCTCAACCTTATTTTTTTGTTCGATTTACATAACTTTTCTAGTTGCACATCACTTCACCAGAGTATCGAAATTTCGCCTGGTGAGTTGATGAGTTGGGGAAAATATTCACAAAATATACAATTGTTCATTGTTTCAGTTCCTATTAAGTTTAAATTCAGGGAACATAATCAATATACCTCTAGATGTTCATGAACTATTCTTTGTGCTACCGTGGATGTAATCAGCGGTGCCGCCATGGTGCCAGGACACCAGAAACCGCTTATTTCGTGGGTTTTTGGTTGTTTAATCTTGAATTCAGATGCGATTTTCTACAAACTACCTTCCAAAAGCAACAGATAAAAGTGCAACATTACGACTACTTTTCTACTTTTCCATAATCAAAATTTCAAGTTTTGGGCTCTCATAACGCTAAAAATTATGTGGTACGTCCTCAACAAACTCGTACTAACTAAATTACATTGGGTGAAACTATTCTGTGCTATTGAAAGGTAAATAAGAATGTACGTTTTATCGCTTACCTACTGGTTGAAATTGAACTACTACTTCTTATCCAATCGGACGACCTCTTTAATGCATGCATTACTAAACAATATTTATGTTTATAGTTTTTTTCCGAATTCTATAGTTACTTTCTCAATGTGGATCTAATTCGCTAATTTCGTATGTTTTAGGTTCGTCAAGCCCGGAGAGTCGAAACCTAGCAGCTACGGAGGAGGGCGGAGTCTTCATTACAACCAGCAATCGAAACCATCGGAGGTTCGGAACGGCATCAGCAGCAGCAACGCCAAGCAGCCCGTTCATCGCCTTCCGGGCTCGCGAAACCCTTCCTCCCGACCGGAGACGGTAAGCTGATCTCATTGTATATTCTGGATTGATTTTCTGTTTAAGAAAATCTAGAAGAAGACTGTTGTTGTTCCTACGACTCAACACAGTGCTAAATATTCGATGAATCTTCGAATTTCAAGATTATTTCGAAAAAATACTGCTCTCCCCAAAATTAGGGGTGTTTGGTTGGGCATGTCTTGCTGAGTAGGGAAATTGGAAGTAATTTCTGTTGAATAAGGAGACGACGAATCGCTTTTGCTGAATCTTGCATTCGTGGACCAGCGCCCCTCGCTTCAACTCCTTTTGTTATGATTTGCACGAGAACAGCGTATCACGTTCGAGACGCGACGTCGGGCAAATCCGTCGGTCGTAAAACCCTGAAGCCCTCACCTGAAACGGTCGTTTTTATGTTTTTGTTTTCCTTCACGTTTTGCTTCCACCAATATAGCGGAAACAGTTTGTTCACTTTCCAGAGTTGATGATTTTGAATACTCAGTCACGAATACAAACTTTCCATCGCCTTTTATTATGGTAAACCTTTCCTCTGTGTCCTCGAGTCCTTGTAACTAGCATAACATTCACAAAGTTATAAGATCCCGATTAAATCGCCTGGATTACGCTTATTATATCCTAGATAGTCTCCCGGTTGAATTGTGGTAAAAAACTCCACGCACACTCGAACAATTTCTCCAAACCTCAGTTCCTTATTATTCTATCGTGCTTTGTTGTTGTCTCCTGAACTTGACATGTAGTTGGAGACAGACAGCTCGACGATCCTCTACATCATTTGATGAAATTAGTAGCAAACATGAAAATCCTTCCAAGATCATTACTTTCACAATTTTCGGTCAATGTTGTTTCTTGGGCTTTTCAAGTGTTACGAGGTAGCCATTTCCCATTCCCACCTGTTTTTTGCTATCCTCCTCTCGGTCTGTTTTGTACTTTTGTAATGCTTCAAACTCACATTGGTTAGTATCCAATTTACATCCAGGCAGTTGAGTTGCTTTCCTTTATATTTATATAACTCCAAAAGATTTCTAGGAACGATCCAAAAATTCCAAAATGAGTTGAATTTTGTATATTTGGTCATAACAAGTGTTTTGTAGGGCGGTAGGTATTCTTTTCGTGGAAAATATGGTAGGAGTTTATTAAAAATCTAAACACTTCTAAAGCTACACCTCCAATAGGTCGGTAGAGCGGGGCTTTGCACCGACCCAAGGTGAGTAGAGAGGCCTCTCCTCCTTATACCTACCTAGTGGACTCGAGCCAGAGTGGACATTGTCGGTGAATGATTAGATAATAGTTTCAGTCAGTGTAGCTGTAAAGCTTCTTGCTCCGAGTAGTTAGTGCAGTCTGTCAAAATCGCTTTATAATGGGAGAACATCGGATTCGGAAGCACAACTTCAGAATCTTTTTCAAGAAAAAATGGTCAAAGTGTGGTTATAATGATTTAGTGATAAATGTGTAATAGACTCATGTTCCACGAGTGCAATTTTTATCATTATAGTGCGGTGAACAACCTGGATTTATTTGTCGCGATCAAAATGATGACACCTTAACCGCAGTGATAACTGATTCGTTATCTTTAACATTATTCATCGCTATGGTGGTGATAATGCTGAAACAGTCCGCAACCTTTCATGATTCATAGTTCGGAGTTGATAAAGTTAATTTTTATTCGTCAGAATTCAGCCAACGTGGGTATGAAATCTAAATTTACGTATTCATGTGATCTTAACGTCTTCTTTTCGATTTCCATGAGTCAGACAGGTGTCCAAAGATGGCTTCAGTAACGAGCGTTGAATATTGAGCATTGGGATATTTTACTTTCCTCGGTTGAATTCCTAAATCGCGCAACGTTAATCAAACATCCGACTGTTTCCACTACAGTCTTGAACATACCTACATTTGTCGAATTGTAGCCATATTAGAGGAATCCAGCTCCGTGTTAGGAGTTGAGACTAGTTATTATACACTATATATACACCACGGTTCAATGCAATCAAAGATCATTTTTCAAACAGGAAACGGTAGTCGAGTGTTTTGACTAGACCAACTCTTTCGTCGGGCATCAAAGGGGGATCAGGCGATAAAAATAATGCGGGATGTGAACGGTCGGAAATATCCGCGTGCTGAAAAACATGCTGGAGTCAATTTACTATCCTGAATTCCTATTGTCCAGATCGCGATCTGGTTTCCTCTCAAAGCAGGACCTCTGAAGGCGGGTGTTACGGAGGGTTGCCTCTCGAGATTTCGTTAGTGAAGGTTCAAAACCTAAGAATAAACAAGGCAAAGTTTTTCGTTACGATGTACAGAAAGCTTTACTCACTATATAGCCATGCAATATAAAACTATTAGTAGATGGGTTCTTACTGGGAAACATGGCAAAACAGTTGAAATTGACTCGTGAAATAGGTATGATACTGTGCAAACAAAATCTATTCGTATTTTATTTTGGTGCATCACCTCTAGATCATGTTGTATTCTAGTGTATCTACTTATTTCAATAGAAGAGACACAGTATTGTATTCTTATATCTACTTTTAGTGTATCTACTATTGTGTAGTATATCTACTTCTAGTGTCATCCTGGGAATCGTCCTTCATTAGGCAGTACTAGATCGGATTATAACTTTTCGAAAATGCAGGCATAGTAATGTTCCGGTTTGTGGTGGACCTATTCTTGCGAAAGCCGCTCAGATATTCACCAATAATGGTCTTAGTTAATTCGCTGAGTCGTGACTCATCACTCCTGCTGAGAACTTAATATTCCGAGTTCACCATTGAAACGCCTCTGTAATTTCTGCATCTCTTTGTAGATGGAACAAATCAGTGGCTGCACTCCTTTCACAGAGCATCACTTCTTTCCTCCACATTCTCAAGACTTACTCGAGCGTCTCGTTTCACAAGGTGTCTCTCGCAGACTTGAGGACTTCGGCGCTAATCCCATCATCTCCTGATGCTTTGTGGTTGTTGAGGGATTTAATTGCTGCTAATGTTCCTTCATAAGTGGGTTCATCAACTTGTCCTCTTGTCAAAGGAGTTCGTAGTTCGCGTGTTTCTACTCGCAAGATTTCGTTAGGCTCTCGTCTGTTGAGAAGCTCTCGGAAATAAACTTCCCACCTCTTGGTTATTCCCTCTTGTGACACAGACACCTACACGGATCAAAATTTCAAATGCTAATTGAAATTTGCATTTTGTCGTTCCTAAAGTGAAAACGCTTTCGCTGATGTTGTTGTCTTGGAAGCAATAATCAATACAAGTATCTTTTCAACATTAATTAATTCATTATTGTGTACCTAACTCTCTTATTGATGTTTAAAACCTATAAAATGTGCTCTATTATTCATAGTCATTAAAATGAGAAGCATTTCCGTCTTTGTTCTCTACTCACGTATTAACTAAGTACTCACTTGGGCCATCTTAAGCAATTTTCTAGAATTCAATTAAATTCAGAAATTTTCTGAAACTACTCAACTTTTGAAAAATCTTGAAAAACTTCCGTCTCGAACTTTCCTCTCAAATGGATCTCCCGATTTGAGCGGTAAAGAAATTCCGTCTTTATTTATACTTCTGTTAACTACTGGTCAACTACATAAACATGAAATTATCATATTGACTTACATTGGTGTTGAAACAGCCGAAAATTACAATTGAGGCAGTAGGTGGAAAAGGGGCACAAGAACTCGTTTTTCGCATCACTGCCATCTATATAATAAGCTCTCCAATTTTCAAATCGATCCGACAAGAATTGGTCGAGATATCGATTATTTTGTGATGGTAATAGCGAGAAGTATTGGCATAAAACCTTATGTAGTGGTAATAGACCCAGCACTGATTCTTGACTGGGAGAAGGGACTCTCCGTAATTCAAACGTCAACCAGCGCCCATCACAAGAAAAGTCAAATACTCAATTCAAAAGTATGTTATGATTCGAGCATCTCCCAGAGGTTTGCTTTCTGCTTCTTCTGCATACTACTCAACGTTCAATGAATTCAAATTTTTCAACGATAGACTCCAGCCAATTCAACCCCTGGACTTGTATAAAGTAACACCAAAAATTGAAATTTAAAAGGATTTTAGGAATTCGTTAGTGCACGGCCCCCTTGGGAATCGAAAAACTGAAATATTGCCGCTGGAATCATCAAAATCGAACAAAAATTGCCAGAGAAAAATGGGAAAACTACTGAATAATCGGTTATTCCCATGTTTTTCCAATATTTATCTGGCAATTATTGTTCGATATTGATGATTCCAGCGGAAATATTTTAGTTTTTCAATTCCCAAGGGCCGTGCACTAACGAATTTGTAAAAGCCTCGAAAATTTCAAATTTAGCTACATTTTATGGGAAGAAGATGACTGAATTAACGGTTTTTCCCATTTTTCTCTGGCAATTATTGTTCGATTTTGATGAATCCAGCGGCAATATTTCAGTTTTTCAATTCCCTAGGGCCGTGCACTAATGAATTTCTAAAATCTTTTAAATTTTCCAACTTAAGTAAGTACAACTTTTAACTTTTTGACTGAGACCCCCTCAATGCTACGGTTAAGAAAAAAACAAAAAACAATCTGTTGGCAATTTCTTTTAGTCCTCTGGAAGCGGGAAACGAAATCATTTCATCAGAATTCGCTTCGAATCAGAATGGGATTTGGCAGTTCGTATAAAATAAGGTTCAAGATAATAAATATGGTTTTTGATTGGTCAAATGTAGAGAAATAAGAGTCAAAAATAGCTTTTAAATTAATTTTATTAGAGGTTATCGCTGTGCAGGTTATCACAGCGTTTCGAGATGAGCCATATCTCGAAAGTTAAGAAGTGGAACTATAATACGATTGAGAACGTGATAGTCTCCTCATGACCACCAATCGCTAGTCTTTTTGGGAACTATGTGCAACGAGTTTATATGTATTTCAGTGGGAAAAAAAGTCCATGCTAAAAATATTTAGTCCATTGTGATAGCTTCATTTTCTTTTAAAATACGCAAACAACTGAAAGAACGATAGGACCGACCAGTCGGGAAGCTGGACCTGTAAAAATTCACTGAACCTGGTGGTCCTGATTAGCTGATACTCCCTTAACCTGATCTATATTTTGAATGGTTTTAGTTCTGTTCATACCTAGAGTTGATTCCTTATCATAACTTCGAAATCGTGGTCGAAGTTTGATGAAAAATTGGAGAGCTTTTGTGGATCGGCACATTTTAACAATTTAACCTGATGTGAAAAAACATTGTTTCTGCTCTTCAGTTAGGAAACTAAATAAACGAAAAATTCAAATCAGTACATTTTTATTAACTTTTATTTTATTCTCGATACATGACTGATTTCTATAACTTTTGAATATATTTTTACTGCGTGATGAACGGTTGATAAATTTAATTCTTCCTATTTTTTAAATAGTCTTAACTACTCTTTATTCGAATGGACAAATACATTGTTCCATGAAAATGTCTGAGAATCTTGAAGTTCATGATTCTTGGCCAACCTGTCCTTTTCAACTACTCGTATCTGCATCTAATGCCTGTGGGCTAAACTTGACTCGCTGCCAACATACTTTTGTTTTTCGAACTCAGTACAAAGCTTTAGCCGCCGTTCAATTGAGTGTATTTGATTATAATTTTTGCCGAACGGAAAACAAATATACAACCTCTCAGTTTTAATATTGTCGTTGGCATTCCCCGAATTCTCCGTCTGCCCTCAAAATATACTCAACGTCTTTGGGTCAACTAGTTGGGTGACTCACACTACTAAGTTTAGTCATCAGTCGTTGGTCGCCTTTCGACATCGTAATATAAATGGTAGCGGGTTGTAGACTGAACAGTATTACGAAATCGTAACATAATGACATTAAGGCTACTTATCACGTTCTCATTCAGAGTTCCTTTCATTGCGCTGTGGCACCAAATGAGGATTTTAAAGGATACAGTTATATCAATACTTGTAGGAAATGTTACGCTGATCCCGAATATATATGCCTACCATCAACAATAATTATTGTGTATTTTATGGGCTAAAAAATACAATAAAAACAAAACATTTATGTCTACGTTAAACATTGATTTAAAAAAAAAACTTGGAGAGAAGTTAGGTATAAAGTTAGTATATATAACGTCGTATGTCTCCAAAATATTATCATATTATTATTAATAACGTCTCAAAATACCGCTCATCAGTTTTAACGAGTATTAAAAGTTTTCCAAGTGGGTGTTGTAGGTACCCACTTCCTCTTGTCCATCCTCCATCATCAGAGTTATGAATAATGCTTCGGCGTCTACGAGGTAGCGGAAGCATTGTTTTCTCTTTTCAAGATTGACATTTTTTTCTAAAATCAAAATTTCCACTCGCGTTTTACGTTTTAGATCTTCCTGAATAATGTTGGTTCCGTGTCCGTCTGTCTGTGTGTCCGTTTGTCTGTGTGTATATCATGAAATCCTTATAGCGGTCAGGATTATAGGATTGTCTCCTATAAAAATCATCACCCCAGGACTGATAGCCGCCGCGCGTGCGCAAACGTTTATTTCCTTGTAACAGCCATAACTTCTACGTTTCCCATCCGATTTCGAAGAAATTTTCAGAGATTGTACGGATTGGCTTGTAGATGAAAGTCATCGTCCGGAACTGATAGTAGCCAGTGCGCATGCGCAAATGTGAATTCCTCGTCTTAGCCATAATTTACAAATTTGTCATCCGATTTCGAAGAAATATTGAAGGTGTATATTTATTATTGTGCAAGGTACTTAGTGATTGATATTTTGAGTTTTGTCTAGTTCAGTTTCTCAGAACGTAATGTATTGAAAATTAAAAAGGAAAATCAATTTGGGGAATTTAGATCATCTGGGAAAAGAAAGGAATTGTCCGGAACATTTGTTGTAGAAATCAAACTGAAATGACTCCGTAGGTAGCAAAAAGTAAATAAATTGAATAAACAAATCAAAATTCTTCGCTATCCGCCTCAAGTTTAGCTACTATGCATCGGTTCGTCTACTCAGTCGGGTTATGGGTACGAGGAAGCTTTGTGCCACACCCACTTGGCAGACGTTTTCTAAGAGTAACTGATACCATGAGAATAAAACCTTATTTTTTCCAAACCTATTGCACGGTTCAGGTTGGAGAAAAGAACCCGTTTTCGCGAGTGGGCCTGAGTGTCTTTTATTCCCCACCTTGGTGAATAAAAGATAGATTTTCAAATCTTCATTGGGGAAGCCAGATAAGCCCCCAGAGGAATTCCGAGGCAGACCTAAGACACCCTCAGGGCTTTCACTAAAGACGATTTGAAAACCAGTTTCTCATTCACCGTAAATCTTGGCAATTTGACAACGTTCAGAAATCTGGGTTTATAAGAGACGAACCTCGGATAATAAGAAACAAGCTGCCCATTATCACTCCAACCGTGCAATAGCTGGAGCGGGTAAGACATCTTAAATTCAATAAAAAAGGATTTACCCGACATCAACGAAGATTTCAACGTTAAACTCATGAAACACATAAATGCTTCGACCAACCTTGCCAATGAATTTACCAACCTTGAGACAACTCTTTGACAAGATGTACACCGGTTTGTGGAAAATGAGAGACAAACCTAACCTGTAGGCTGAGAGGTAGTGTAGGTGCAGGCTACAGAGGGTTGTCAAAGAGGGTAGATTGACATAGCAATAACTTTCTGAATGTTCACATTGGATTTCTAGCTTCTTACTTTCCTCTTACGACTTCTAGATGGATATTTGAAATGTCAGCGTTCTTATTACCCCCCTCTCTCAGTCCTCTGTCTTCCACAACGTCGATTCAGAGACTATTAAAGCACAGTATATTCGTGATCACAGTGAATATATTTTAAAATGTCTCGTTCAGTTTTGAGGATTTATATGTTTTTGAAGTTCTTAAAAGGCATAAGTTAGTTTTACTGTAGTCAAGATGTGTTGTTACAAAAATTGTAACATGTGTCTTACCAGTTTCACTATCATCCATGTGGAATAGTGCTTTGTTCTACTTTAGGACTATTAATTAATCTTACTGACTGAAAAAAAATGGTTGTCTCGACTACAAATGAACATTTCTACGTATAAAATAGGGAAACCGTCAAACATTCCTTTAAATAATTGTTTCCCAATTAAGTTGGTCATTTGTCCCCTGTTGACATTTATAGGCTTATCAGATGTACATCAGACATCGCATAGGAGGTTCCCCTACAAAGCTATGCTCGTCTTTATTCTCCTAGGGAATTTCGCGCTGTTTTCTACTAAGCTCACATGTTTCTGTAACTAAAATGGCTACTTACCGGCAGCATCAAGAAAAAGACTAGGAAAGTCGCGTTTTGAATTTTAAAACCTCCAACAAACGTTTTGTAATTTATAATGTTTTGAAAAAATTTCAAATTCTGTTTTGGATGAGACCACCTTCGCTTGTCATTAATGTAGCCATGATTTTCCACAGTTTTCTTATGATTAACTTCAGAAAATTTGGTAATGTAGCTACAGCATGTGTGTATTTGGTACAAATTGCAGAAAACTCGAAATTAAGTTTGGCGAGCTGGAGTTGGTTCCATTCCAATAAATACTGCATCTTTAATAACTCAATTGAACTTTTTAATACCTACTTAGGTAATGGGTTAGACATTCAAATGTAATTAATTGAATTTGAATCAAGAACACCACTTCCCAACTGATCTTTTTCTATCTCATTCGTGGGTTGGATTATGGTCGGAAGGTTTCCTATTAATTTTCAATTAGGAGTCTCTTGTATCCAAAGTAGAAATGGACTAACATATATGTTGTTATAACAGTCACAGAATGCTGACACAATAATTATATAGACAATAATCAAGTGTATTGAAATGAAAAATTCGTTTGTTCCACATTTTCTAACCAACTTACTGCTCTCTAGATGCAAGATCCCGCCTTCTTGTCTCAAAAATTTAAAGATTCAAACAAAATTCTAATGCTTGCGCAGATGCCTCATTGACCAGGGTGGGATTGAATACCCAATGTACAATTTCTGGTCAAGCTTAAATAATTTTGATAGTTATGCGGGTTTTGCAAGTCAATATAATAATTGTATTCGCTTTAAGCTATACGTATTGCTTTTTATAACAATGTTAACCGACATTTTTCGTTTCAGGGGGCGAAGGACTCCTCCAGATCGCTTTCATCTCATCCCAATGATGTTGACATTATCCTTAAAGTAAGTAACTCTGTCATACCTATGAGCGTGGCTACATATCCTGTTTTCACGTGATTTCGCTGCCAGTGTAGACCATTCCAAAAATTTCACGATCGACTCCTTGTTGACATTCAGTTGTTCTCAATGATGTGCCATAGAAATCAAACTTATGCAGACTGTTAACATTTCAGTTTATTGCGTAATGTTTTGACTGAACTGGCCAAGATACAATCCAACACGGCATTTCCCTCCATTAATATTTGCTTAACAAGCTGCGCACTCACTGTTGTGTGTTGTTGCCTTGCTCTTGTTGCGGGCATACATACATGCTCCAATTCTGGTGATTAGCAATTGAGCCATTTGACACTAATTCGTGCCCATATACAACAATCCATTTCACGGGCAACGCACGGTTAATAATCTTTTTTGACAGGAATACGTTATTTGAGCGATGAGCACGATTCAGAAATTCGCATCGAAATCGATCCAGCCGTTTAAAAGTTGCCCTTAATTGCGTTCAGCACTCCATGTTACCTTCCGACGAACATGCTCTATGAACGTTACACATTTAGTTAATATCGGTTCAGTCGTTTGGCTGTTATCAGATCCAGACAGGCGGACGGAGAGATTTATTTATTAGTATAGATTTTACCCTGATTCGAAATCTAACATATAGTTATACGCTTAAAATAGCACGTTCCACCAAAAACGTCAAGAAATACATTTTTCTACCCTGGTAGCAATTTTTTGAATAAAATGTTGGTAGAAATGAAATTCTAAATGCGAATCCGGAATGAATTTTCATCGAAAAAATTAAACATTTTTGACTTTTTCAACATTTTGTTGCGATTGCAATATCCTTCATTTTCATCGAAAATTCGTGACATGAAGTTTAATTTATCTTTGGGAATTCATTTAGATACTTACTACGTAATTCACTGCTACAAGAACCTTAATGTCATGGCAATTATTTACAAATTGTAGTAGGTAAATAGGGTATATGGTTAAGTTTTCTTCTTAAGAGATGCTCTTTCAAGGTAAAAAGAGAACTTCAAAACTGAAAGGAAACAACAGTCGCTTTCACTCATTTTAGCCTTGATATTAAAAACGCTGCAAATTATTACACAAATGTTTATTATTTTTCTGCATGTATCACTCGCTTGCAAAGAACAGCTTTGCAATTGTCAGTACTTACCAACATTGGAACTATCTACCTACTAAAAAATCAAGTTCATTTTGAAGAAATAAACGCTTCACTCTCGAATCGAAAAATGAAGAGTTGTGGGTGCCTTCGTTAGGAAATTTGATTACTAGTACTCGAAACCAAGAACAACTCGAAGGAGCGAACGTTTTGTTCAGCTAAAATTTGAACGGAAATTAGGCCTCTTTTGCGATTCTTACTCGTGTTTCTGATATACATGGTGTCTACACTTAAGATGGGCATAACTTCAGGGTTCGATTTTGCAAGGTATTTCTGACAAAAAATGTCAATTAGCAATTTTCTTTTAACACACTCAAAATTCCTTTTTTTCACTTCGAAGTTTTTTTTTTGCGTTTTCGACCTTTCGGGACTGATATGGTCATAAATCCATTATTTCTCATGCAAATTCAAATCTGTCTACATCGTTAAATTCCCAAGCTACCTAGTGCAAAACCAGAATGTTTCAGCAATAACATAGTTTCAAAAAATCAAGTCAAAAAGTAAACTTTAAATTTTTTCGAAACTTGGCTTTTTTTACCAAAGTTTTCACTCTGAACTGCTGCCCGTTTCGATGGGCGCTCTACAGAAAAAACATGCTCAAATTGTCAGCTGAAGTTATGCCCATCTAAAGTGTAGACACCCTGTAGAGTAAGTCCAGTTCCATAGGGAGCAAACGGTTGGTCATACAGAGCTTCGGGTGGTCTCATTCGATTATATAAATTCAATACTATTTTAACTTGATGAAAAAAACCTTTATATTGAAATTTTTGATCCAGGGCGTTTTGAAAATTTCAGCCCTTATTTTCACCACTTAGAAGTGTCTGACAACAACCAAAACTTCGGGGCACAACTAGACCCAAATGAAGTTCATATACCAAATTAACAAAAAGTGATATTGTTCATTGATTGGTTTTTATCGTAGGTATACGTGTAAGGTTTTGGTCAGATTCCGATCGTGCAAAACGTTTGAGTTCGTGGTCGGGTACCCAATAGAAACAAGATATCAAATTTTTCCCTTATTCAACATTTTGCTTCCGATTATATCATGGTAGCGGAAGCATTGTTTTCACTTTTTAAGCTTGAAAAAAAATGTTCTCAAAAATCGAAATTTCCACTTGCGTTTTACGTTTTAGGCCTTCAAGAACAATAATTTTGGTTCTGTGTCTGTATTTCATGAAATCCTTGGACGGACAAAACTATACGAAGTTATTTTCAGATTTCAATGAAATTGTCAGGGATCGTGCGGTTTGGTGTTGGATGGCTCCCTATGAAAATCATCATCCCTGGCAAACGTGAATTCCTTTTAACAGACAGAACTTCTACATTTTCCTTCCGAACTCGATGAAATTTTCAGGGGTTGTGCAGGTTGACATGTAGATGGTCCCCCACGATTGTAGTGCAAGGTACTTAGAGATTGATCTATTGAGATTAACTACTATGCATCGGATCATCTACAATCGGGTTATGGATGCGATGATCCTATGTGCCACACCTTCTTGATATACTTTTTTTTTCACTTTTGTCCAGCTTTTGGGGTCCTGGCAATATATTTCCTATCGTCTTTGATAATTCTCATTATTGTCAGTTCTTTGATCTGTTGATTTCACGTGGCTATATGCATAAGCGATTTTTGAAGTATTTGGAATCGATGTTTGACGGTTCAAATAATGAAGAAATAAATCAGCTATGGGTTTTCATCTTTTATTTTCGCTCTTTTAAAGTCGGTGTGAAGGTTGTTCCTACTTCGTGCTGTGGAAATTCTTTTCGCCATCAATCGGCGCTCTTTTCTCCTCATCGCCGTTTCTTTGAGCTCTTTCTCGGAAAACCGTTTCCCCTCATTGAAACTTCCCACAGCGTTACTTCGAAAGGAAATCCTATGTTTTAATCCTCCCCATGTTTTCGTTGTAGAAACAACATTGTAGTCAATCATGGGGGGGGGGGGGGGGGTTGTCTTCGTCCTAGATAAAAAGTCCGTTCGCCCGCTCAACTTAATATTTGGCGACGACAGAATTTGCTACGGATTTCTTCTTGTATCGTATACATCGAAAAGGGTCAGGGAACGTGAATGTAAACAAGTTAAATTACTCCTCACACGGTGGTCTGCCTTACAATAATATATTGTTAGGTTCCCTCGATTTCTAATCAGATGATCCTTGAATGATGAGCAACGACGAGTCTAAATTGGTTAGCATGCCGTCTTTGTGGCGAAAATTTGTAGAGAGAGTTATATATAATGTTATAAGTAAGTAATTTATATAGTAGTTACTTTTCCTTTGCCATGTCACACTCGAAATAATAGTTAACAGTGAAAGTACTATGACACCCCACCCAATGACATTTGCAACCGAACTGAGTCACTGGGGGATCAATCTATGTCTGCCCTAATACGTAAACGTAAGATTTCATATCTACGTTCTCTTTTGTTGTCAAAAACTATAAAAAACTGAGGCAGGGTCCAATGTTCCCAAATGGGAACACCGGGGCAAAAATGGGTTAAATTGATAGGAAAACAATACCTTTATATCAAAATTTTTTGAGTTAGGGCGTTTTCAAAATTTTAAAATTCATTTTTCAACCCTTAGAAGTGACTTACAACTAAAATGTTCGGGGCACAACTAGACCGCAAATGGAGCACACATACCAAAATTCATCAAAATCGGTCAATGCTAAGTGGGGCGTACGGCGGACGGACGGCCAAATTTTTATTCGATTTTTGGATTCTACGTATCTTGAAACGTAAACCAACAAATTTTGAGGGGTTGTTAAAAAAAAATTTTTCTTGGTAGATTCCAAAGGTTCATTATTGAAAATAATAAACCAAAACTGGTCTCCTGTACAATTGTTTTTCGGTGCTTCAGTATATCTATCTCAAACACCGTTTGTCTGATTGCTACCAAATTTTGGTTTATTATCTTCAATAATGAACCTTCGGAATCGACCAAGAAAAAAAAAATGTAACACCCTCTCAAAATTTGTTGGTTTACGTTTCAAGGTACGTAGAATCCAAAAATCGAATAAAAATTTGGCCGTCCGTCCGCCGCACGCGGCACTTTGCCCACTTAGCATTGACCGATTTTGATGAAATTTGGTATGTAGGGTCCATTTGGGGTCCAGTTGTGCCCCGAACATTTTGGTTGATAGGTCACTTCTAAGGGTTGAAAAATTAATTTTGAAATTTTCAAAACACCTTCACTCAAAAAATTTTTGTATAAAGGTATTGTTTTTCCATCAATTTATGATAGCATAGAATTTTTAGAATTTTTTGAGACCACGCGAAGCCCTGTAGGACAAACCGTTCGTTCCCTACGAGAATTTAAGGGTTGGACGTACGATAAATCAGAAACATGAGTGTGAATCGCAAAAGAGGCCTAATCTCCGTTAAAATTTTAGCTGACCGAAATGCGATCGATGTTTTTCTTCATTTTGGATGGTTGGTGGCTTTGCATACGAGTGATCTATATAGAAAAATAACAAACCATTTTGTAATAATTTGCAGCGTTTTTACGCAGTGTTCGTGGATATGTAAGAAAGAGTCTGAGCCATTGAAACTGTAAAATATTTTTAAAGACGGTCTTTACGATTTTCTGTCCTCACAGAAAAATCAATAGAATCATTAATACATCAATAAAATCACAGAAATCAATACTTTTTGCAACCATTTACTAAGGCATTAGACAACGAGTAAAAATTAGGGAAATTATAACATGAATGGAGTCCATGCTACAAGTTATATTTGTAAGACATTTTTAGTTTTTTTTAATTACCCAAATTGATCCAAATTTGGATGGGGTAACCTTGAATTTGTCCTGAAAACGCAATTACAATAATTTGGAACTAATTCGTCAAGAGGGAGGGACACTATGCAGCTTAGAAGGTAAGGTGGGCCAAATCCTGGCAGCTGACAGACTAACTCTCCTTAAAGCCCAAAAGTCACGTTTCCTTACTCAATAGATTTCCCTCGGTGACTAGAAGCTAAATAATTCGAAATAGCTCATTCTTCAATAAATTAGCCCATAAGTACAGTTGGAAAGAAGTGCATTTTGAAACTTATAATTTTAGTTACAATCGCTCCACCTGGCTCCATTCAATAGGGTGTGCGCCTTGGTAGGAAAAACTATTTATTGTTATTTTTAATCAAAGGTAGACCTCATTCTGAGAATTTTGGTACCAACCGCGACCTTCTAGCGTGTGTAAATCTTTTTCTATGAATTTTCAAAGTTTCGACCGTTTATGACGTCACAGTGGGCTGGGGGGTCCCGCCCAGGCGAGAGGGGCGCGTGACGTCATAAACGGTCGAAACTTGGAAAAATCATAGAAACAGATCTACTCACGCTAGAAGGTCGCGGTTGGTGCCTAAATTCTCAGAATGTTGTCTACTTTCGATTAAAAATCTAAAAAAAATCAAGGCGCACACCCCATTGTATTATTTTACTTTCATTTAATATCTTTAGTTGTAGTTTAAAACATAAACGTGTTTCTTCATTATTATCTAGTTATTTTCCTTTTATGTCGTGCGATTAAATCGCCCCGAAGAATATTACAATCGCTCAAATAAGTTGATTCGGAAAGGATACTTCCTAATTGGAGCAGGATTTCATAGGTTAATTGTGTTACAACATACAACTATCAAACGTTGGGGAGCTACTGGCCGTGCAGCCTTTCTGATTAGAGGAAAACTAATTAACCTTAGTTTACTTTGTTTAGTCCATTAGTTGCCAGAATGAACGCAAGGATTTTCAGGTTCTAGAACGTCGAGTGAATAGGTCAGATGATGAAAGATTCAAGGGTGGGGGGGGGACCATATCAGCGAATTTTAATGGAAAATGTCACGACTTGTGTATGTTCATTGAGGGAGGGCTACACCCCCAACTCTTTAGCGGGCCTTTTCCGTTCGAATTTATAGAAAATATTCATGTTCTCATGAATTCATGCTACCTACGTTTAATTTTCCCCCGCGATTCGCCGAATTTGGGAGTCAAGCCCTTTATTAACACTTACCTCACATTATCGTTCCTAGATTACTTAGCTTGACCATAAATCTGAGTCAGTAGCTAAGGCATCTTCATTTTTTGGTCAGCCGTTTCAGGGTTCAAAAGTACTGTCTTTCAAAGTGAAAAAAAAAACATGAAAATATATTGTTTAGGAATTCATGCATTCTAGGGGACGTCCCATTGGATAAGCGTTAGATCAATTTAAACCAACAAGTAAGCTAAAAAACTTTAACTTAAAAGCCCCCCCCCCCCCCCCCCCGAATGGTGACATCAGAGCTTTTTCTCTGTTTTCGGAGATAATGATCAGCTGCTTGGCTTGCCTCTGCTTTGGAGTATTGCGCCAGTGTGCAGCTCTCTTGTTGTTCCCCCATTTGTGGTCCTGTTGAGTAATAAAACTCTTAGTAACCCCAAGTAGAGGTTTAATGTCAAAACAATGGGACTCCGATCCCTGCTTGACGAGGCGATCGGCTTCTTCATTACCATAAACACCCTCACGGCCAAGGACCCATAGCCAAGCCCTTAAGGGAGTCAAGACAATCCCAGATTAACCTTGATGTTATTGAGTAGGCTGAAATGACTTTGGGGCTGCCTGGCTGTCAGACATTATGTAGTAAATTATCGCACCGTAGCGTCGTTTCCTGTCGATTTCTTTTGTGCATATTTCTATGGCATGGGTTCCATTAGTAGGCCTCAATAGAACAATAAATGTTGAAAAATCGAGTATTCTCTTAATATATTTCCCCACTCGCCCCCTCACAAGAAACATTTTGATATTCTGGTGAAGTAATTTGTAACTGGAAAGTGTTCTGTGTCGAACAAAACAAGAAACACGCAAATAGGTTGAGAATTGAGGACTAGGCAGCGCGACTAACGCGCTGTATTTGCAGTAAATAACCCCCCACTATGTTCCTTCCCCTCGAACATAAATTTCGAAATTCCGGCGACGTATTGAACAACCAGAAAGATTTCTGCGCCGAACAAAAAAAAAACGCAAATCTACATTAAATTTAGTTTATAAATTTTATAAACACACATACAGACAGACTTATATCTACGGGTTTTTCGTACATTTTGATTCAGAATGGTCTAAAATGAATTTTTAAGTGGTCATTTTTTTCTCTGTTGAGTGTTGTCCTCCTTCGCTCAGATTAATCGCATAAGGATATGCCCAAGTCTTACTAGGGACGTCCTAAAACGTTGACAATATCTTGAGTGCGCTGCCCAGTCATAAAATCCGTACCAATTTTTGTGTTTTATTCCGACTGCATTACATCACCAGAGTATCGATATTTGAACGAAAAGACGCTAAATATGTTATGACAAATTTATTCGATTATCAATATTTCGGTGACTGTGACGCTCACTTAATTGAACCCAAGTCTTGAAAATGATGAAATATAATCAATAAACCTTTAAATTATTATCTCGTCTTCGTGTCAACGTGTTTCGACTCTATCACCTTGATTGCAGAGGTGATGTTCAGTTGATTTTCATTCATGTTTTATCACTTTCTGATTGGAACTGATCGACCCTTGGAACGAAAGCATTACTGAACAATTATTTGTTTTAATGTTTGAAAGTAATTCAATCATGAAATTTTTCTTCCGCAGGAAATGACTGGTATCATGACCCCCCTCACGGCTATCGCATCAACGCCTCGCAAAGAACCTGAATCGAAGTTCAACTTTGAACTACCATCCTATCAAGTAAGTTTCTTTCCACGGTTAAGAAGTCTTCATCATAATTTTGTTTTTAGGTTCATCAAGTCTAATCTGCGGTCTATATTAATCTAATACATAACAAATCAGTCGTGTAAAATGTTGAACTTGTGGCAAACATTAAGGTTGTTATGCGTGAAACCTTCACGGATTTTGACGTTATATAAGTGATCTTTTTTTTCCCCCTGGGGTTGAAAACTGGAGAAACAAAGAATTTTCCATGTGCTGATCTCGGAGACGTTCTCCTTCGCCACGTTTATCTTGTTGGTTGCTAATGACAGCATACATTCTACATTTCCTCGTTTCAACATCAGGGAGTACTTAGCTCGCGATGTATCCACTGCTAAACATCCTAGCTTGTTTAACCCTCACCTTCTTTTGAACAACACGGAGACGTATTTAAATAGAATTTTGGATTGTTGGAGTAAAAGATGCGTTTCCCTTCGGTGCATTTCCCAACTACTTGTTCATAGTGGTGTAAACTTTGGTATTCTCAATGTTTGTCTGTGGATAAATGCGATCGTTTGTGGTCGCCCCGAGGCAGATATTCTCGTTTGGCGTCTCCGATAGGTAGATGGCCTAGCTATCAGACGATAAAGCGTGCTAGCAGAACGTGTGTAAGAATGACTCGTCATAACTGGTGGGCGACAGACGAACTATCTATCATTCCAGACATGGCGTGCGAACGCCTTGTTGTTCCCAGAAAAACCGACAGACCGCCAGAAATATTTTCAGGCTATCAGGATAGTTGCGAACTCCAAGTTCGGTCCTCTTTTCCTCGCACGGCTGGATGTTGCTGTAGTCTGCTTGATGTTACGCTTCCACAACAATATCATTACTCAAGCCACGCTACTTTTTATTTCCACTCGTCCATGTATTATTGTAAAGCACTCAAGTCAAGTTTTTTCCATCGAATTTCTATTCTTTCCCACCGATATTGGTTCAGTCAATTACGTTTACAGTTTCGTTCCTTCCTAATGTTTCTTGAGTGAGTCTCCTACATTTGAAAACCGACGTTTTGGAAATAGGGATGAAATTATATTTGTCTGTGGAAGTCAGTCGAATAGTATTTTTTCTCGATTGAGTTCATAGTATTAAACATCGATTATGAAATGTGGGAGACTCTCTCAAAGAACTCTACGAAAGAGCGATTCTTTTATTGTTTCGAATAATGAACCTAGTTAATATTATCGTAATCAACGCCGACGAGGCAAATCAAATAGGTACGGTGAAAGCCGCTTATCGGATTATTCCGCTTAATTTCATAAGTCGCTTATTATTATCGAAATAATGCGGTCCCATTTCTTCGTGTGGTTAGTACCCTGATAACATGTAGTCGGCTTGTATTTTGGTAGATCAGATCAGCGAGTAGAGATGAGCCCAGGTCCTTCCCATTTTGTCTTGACAAGGCTTTCTTTTGATCTTTTCTAGTTCACTCCCCAAATTCAGATCAATGTCTATTGACAGTGGCGAATCCTTTATTCGTGAATTATCTTCATGTAGTCTACGATCCAGCTCTACCCTAGAATATCCTCCTTTTGGAAATTAGGAAGCCAATGCCTGTAATGTCTTCAAGGATGTGAGGCTAATGCAGATCTGTTTTTCTACCTTATGAATTGAAAAGAGCTGAGCTCCTGTTTACTAGGTAAAACTGAAACCCTATTAGATCACATTCTGACACGATGAAATCAGTAATAGACTAATGTTTCTGTAGAATCTGCGCAGCCACTGACCTATTTCTGCGTCTCCTTGACGAGTGATGTATTTTCGACCTGACTTACATTATAGGTACTTTGCACGAGTAGATAATTCGTGATTAGTCTTCGTGTTTATTTGTTTATTTTTTGGTTATAGAAATCATTAGGACCCAAAACTTCCTCTGTATAAGGTTTTTAAAATAGAATTTTTTGCTTTCAGTTTATTATTTTCAATAATGAACCTTTGGAATCGACCAAGAAAAAAATTTTTTTAACACCCCCTCAAAATTTGATGGTTTACGTTTCAAGGTACGTAGAATCCAAAAATCTATTACAAATTTGGCCGTCCGTCCGCCGTACGCCGTACGCGGCACTTTTGCCACTTAGCATTGATTGATTTTGATGGTATGTAGGCTCTATTTGAGGTCTAGTTGTGCCCCGAAGATTTTGGTTGATGTAGGTCACTACTAAGGGTTCCAAAATCAATTTTGAAATTTTGAAAACGCCCTAACTCAAAAAATTTTGATATAAAGGTATTGTTTTTCCTTCAATTTAAGATTCTATAGAATTTTTAGAATTTTTTGAGACCACGCGGAGCTCTGTAGGACAAACCGTTCGCTCACTACGAGAATTTAAATTTTGGACGTACTATAAATCAAAAACACGAGTGTGAATCGCTTAAGAGGCCTAATCTCCGTTCAAATTAAAGCTGACCGAAATGCGATCGATGTTTTTCTTCATGTTGGATGGTTGGTGGTTTTGCAGACGAGTGATATATATAGAAAAATAAAAAATAATAAACCATTGTGTAATAATTTGCAGCGTTTTTAAATTTGAATTGGATAACCTCAATATGTTTATGTAAACATATATTCAAAAACACCAGCGTTTAATGTAACCTACTTATAGCCTTACTGATAGCTTCCTTACTACTTAGGTACCTACTGAACATTTCGTTTCCATACTAAAGAATCTGGAAATGCGACGTTTCGAAAAATGTGCGTTTCAAGTTTTTCTGATTTTGGAAATTGAAGCTTGGAATACGCAATTATGGTGTATTTTCCGAACGGCTTGACGTAATTCACCACTAGCTATCTCAATTATTTGTACAGTATTGAAAGTACGAAGAGAAGAAATTAATTATTAATTTCTACTCAATGAACATTTGCAATTATAATATCACGACTTACTAATACCTACCGGGTTTCTCTTTCCTTTTACATTATGAATTATTTTAAATACGTTCTTCTGGTCAGGATGAATTCATTATTCTCTTTCTTTGCCTAGTTCTTCCCGTATAACTTTCACCGAAAATGACTTAGAAACAATTTGGAACGTCCATGAAAACAAAGGCTTGGAGTTAGAAAACCGAGTATTCAAAAGGCCATTAAAAGACGCTGCAAATTATTACACAAAGGTTTATTATTTACCTGTATTGATAACTCGCCTGCAAAGAATACAGCTTTGCCATTGCCACTACCTACCAACCATATTTTTGCTTGACAAGCAAGGTTATTATGAATACTGGTTGTGAAGAATGCAAAGCTGAGTACAACTCGAAGATAAGAACAACGATCGCATTTTTCTCAGCTAAAATTTGAACGGAGATTAGGCCTCTTTCGCGATTCATACTCGTGTTTCTGATTTATCGTTAGTCCAACCCTCAAGTTCTCGTGGGGAACGAACGGTTTGTCCAAGAGAGCTCCGAGGGGTTAAAAAAAATGTTCTAGGTCGATTCCAAAGGTTCATTATTGAAAATAATAAACAAAAATCCCTAAGGTGGCACCTACATCCGAATTCAGAAATATTGGAGAAATCAGTTCTCACTAGACATGCCTCCGTTGTTCCGGGGGTAGGTAACTTTTTTTCATGCTCGTTTCCAAAGGTTCATTTTAGAGAATAATAGATCATATCATCGCGGAAAAACGTGCATTTTTTCAACGAAATCAGCGCTGTGGCCCTACTGCACGGTCAACTGCGGCGCCCACCACTTCTATCGTCCGACCCCTCAGACCTTCAAGACGGAGCGCTGATTTCGTTGAAAAATGCACGTTTTTCCTCGTTCAAACACGAATTTCTCCCCTAAATTCGGTTGTAAAATATTTTTTGATTATACCATTGGAAAGCTGAGATTCTGGTGCAGTTTTCACTGTTCTTGCATCTTGAAAAAATATGGGTAGCTCAATTTGCGATTGAAAAAATGCAAGGTTTCCAAATCTACGTAAAATTTTCTTTTTAGAGGACGTTTTCATGTCTCAAACCTTTTTTTTCCGGCAGGCAGGTGAGAAAATCTTCAAGATCCATAGGTGGAGATGGATCTCGTAAGATACCTGGAAGGGTCCGCGTCCTCCAGGTTATGTGGGATTAAATCTCACTAAAAAACACCTCCTTTTTTTCCCCCATGTTGGAACTCTACCTGGAACCGTTTAGCACATTAAAGAAAAAAATTTAAATGTCTCAAACCTTGACTCAAAAAGAAGTTAAGGCATCTATCCGATAGGAAATTTAATGCTCTTTTCAACGGTATCCTCAAATTGTAATTTACACAGCAAATTATAGGAGTTAAGTCCAATTTAATGACGTAAGGTCAAAATCACGAAAAAAAAGTTTAACGTTAAAATAACTCGAAAACGAAGAGTTCAAAAAGAAATTGGTAAGAGACATTTTTTGTTGCAAATTAGTTGTAGAATCGACTGCTACCGTGTTGCAGACCAGTTAGGCTTACACCCATAGTCGTGGTAGAGTTCTGCGTAATTGTTACCTTTAGTTTTTTGTATCATTACTTTCTCATTTGTAAACTTTCAATTGTGTTTTTCTCGAAGTCAATGAAGTCAATGATCCCCTGTACCCTTCATATTTACAGACCTATAGTAGGTATTCGGTGTTGGCCCTTTATTTCCCTTAGGCCCACTTTCACCAAACATTGTTCTAACGACGTTTAGCTGAACTCATTTATAGTTAACCGAGACAGTTGAACCGGGCGACAGGGCGGGCGTCTTTCACCAACTGATACCATCGTTAAACTCCGTTACAAACAACGGAGTTTAGTTAATCTTCAAATGTTGAGCGGAATGAACATTGGACAATGAAAATTGGACATCAAGACGTGTTGAGACAATAGAAGCGTTGAACAATAACCACCACCGCGCTTGAAGAGAGGCCTGATCTTCGATTGTTGTGGAGTTTTTTTCGCACCCGCGGGCAGTGATTTTGGTGGAGTTTTTCCGGATATTAACACAGAATGTGTTTTTGCGATGACCTACCGAAAAAAAATCGTCACGAAAAAGCGACAGAAAAAACCGTTACGCGCCTTTTATAATGATTTTCACGTGCAACCAAGCCGTTGGTAAGGAAATAGAACTCCCGCAGTGTTCATTGCACAGAAATTGTTCACCATTCGTTGGAAAGCTCTCAATTTATATAGTATTTTTCTTGTAGTTACATATTTATTTATATAATATTTATTGGGTTTTAGACCAAATAAAATGTCTAACAATTATTTATTTTATTATTGCCAAAGACTCCACATTTATTATTGTTGTTTTTTATTTAACGGATGACTAGCATCGCAAAAACACATTCTGTGTTCCTATGATTTCATACAGAGTATGGAAAAAGAAATAAACAAAGCGCCGAGTTTTTATTGCTTTTTTCTTGCTCCGGTTTGTGGTAAGTAATACTTCTTTTTATTACCTTTGTTAAGCATCATCACATTGAGCTGCGACGAGCGCATTACTTGAATCATGATGAATCCTAGTGAAACACAATGACTGCCGCCTTGTTGTTGACAGTAGGCATGTAAAAATACTTCGATATTTTAAATTATTGCAGATGGATACAAAGAAGAGAGCCCCCAATTTTACGGCCACAGAAAAACTAATTTTGGCGGAGCTCGTGGGAAGGGAATCTTGTATATTAGAGTCCAAAATCATTTGTCGAAAATAATTTGCAATGGCAAATTCATTTGGTAAACACTCGAGAAACAACATCACGTCAAATAAAAAACTAATATCACTTGGTATCAGTGCGCGGCCATATTGAATATGAATTTAACGGAGATTAACTAGTTTATTTGGGCGATTTTCGACCGTTTAAACGCGAACCCCCCGAGATGGCGTTTAAACTCGTAAATCGCTCTGGTGAAAGACGTGGATGGCTTAACGGCGGTTACCTCTTATATTATCTCGCCTCTTTTGGTTTAAACGTGTTTCAAAGTTTTGGTGAAAGTGGGCCTTAGTAAACTCGACTGGGACGTGGTAGAGTAATGAGGTTGTGACTCTTGTGATTGCAGTCAGCCGAGAGGGTGGAGCCGAAAGTGGCAATGATCCAGCCAGAGATCCCGCCGCCTTCCTTCGCCGCCCCGTCGCTCTTCGGGGGCGCCCTCATAGGGGGCGCCCTCCTCTCGCCGCCCAAACCCGAGTCGCCGCCCCCGCAGCCCCTGTCGCCGCCGCCCGCCACCCCTTGCCATAAAATATCAAGTAAGTGCATCTTATCAACCCTCGACCCTTCCACCCCATCGACCGCCTCTTACGAAAATCACTTTGCTCGCTCTCTTTCGTTTTCCTCTTACAGCTTTAGACAAACTATGTGTCACAGCGCTAGAGCGAACTTTGACCTGGCTAGCCTATCCGTCGCTCGAGAGAACAGTTTTCCTTTTTGGTCTATTTTGTGGTGCTTCCATCACAACTAGAGTTTCCACCTCATCCAGCTGAAATTTCCCACGATTAAGTAAAGCTACTTGCACACACACCGAATTCGGACTACCGATTTTTTTACCGACTTACTGAGTTCCTATAATGAAACACAGGAGGGAATGGGAACTTGCACACTCGCCGACCGCCGAACGAAGACGATATCGTTCAGCAGCCGGCGCACACTGGAAGGAAAACGCAAAAAAAATTCAAAGTGATTTATTATTGCAACTGAATATTAAATACAATCCATCTAGCAATATTACATATCATTTGTATACTCCTTGAGAGCCTGTTTACAGTAAAACCCAGCTCCTTCTCATAACAGTATCTTCACACTTCGCACTTCAACAGCACTTACTAAGCCGGTGGTTTTTTTCGCTTGAGTCGCCGGATTTCATCTTCGTTGTCCAAAACGTAGAACATTTCCAGGTTTTCATGATGGTGGAGGCTTTTTTTTTTAATTTTTTTATTGCCATCGTATAATGAAATACATTCCGCCCTAGGGTATTTCATAAATCAAACATTACCATAAATCGCAATCAATAATAGAAATTGGAAAAAACAAAAAGACTCGTTAAAAAACACTGCTGTTAAAATGAATTAAATGGTAATGTCGTTTTGGCAGAGAAAATCGAAAATGGCCTTGTAGACGATTACTTCCCCGCTTGACGTGAGTGTATCCAAGTGCAGTACTGTGTCGCTGGATGATGTAATCCTTTGGAGATGGGTGTCTCGGCTCGTGTTCAGGGCTGGACAATTTAAAATGATGTGCTCGAGACTCTCGTCCTCTGGACATCTTGGACAAGTCGGACTGAATCGCTCTGGCATAATTTTATTCAAATATTTGTTACATAAACCGCGTCCACGCGTTGTTCGTGCCTCCTTGAGTACCGTGCGATAATTTCGTGGACTGCTTCCATCCTCAAGTCTCGATGAATATCATCGTTCCTCATGTACCAAGGTGCACGTACTATACTTCTCAGTACCTATTTTATTTATTTATTTTTATTTTTTGAAAACGCAAAAATGCTCTTATAATTCAAAATCAACTATCTAAATATATATCCGGTAAAAACTTATTGGGTAGTGATAAGTATTTTTCAATGCAGAACCCAACGGAACCATTTTTGGATCGGTTTGACGTCTTCTTTGGATTGAAAAATTCAAAACCAGAGCTATATTGAGAAATATTTAAAAAGAACATAATTTATTGGTTCAGCTATGATGCCAGAAAATGAAAGTTTGTTCTTTTACAAGCCATTGAAATTTGAAACATGAAATTTAAGTAAAAGAACATAAATTTTTGATTAATTAAACCTGCTGCCACTTCACCATCATCATCACTCGACGTTTTCATCGCCTTCCTTAATGTATGGTTGAATTTTGACCACGTTTGAGGGTCTTCAAAGCTTTTTTTGTATTGACTTTGGGTTGAGGAACCACCTCAACAATACATCCACTCCAAAATTAAATCATTGTGTTGTTGGAACATCTGCTGTTTGTTATTGCTAAGTAATTTCAGCAATCGTGTTGCAATCACGTCGAGCAAACTTTGGAGAGTTATGCTCACTTTTTCAAGATAAATCGCGGGAGCCCATGAATGCGAGTGAATGCAGCAAACTAATGTTAGAGGTGTTTCTAGCTAGGTAGAGGACTCTATAAATCATGGAAATTCAGGTGTGCAAGGATGCGTAAAAACGTGATATGAATATAACCACTACTAATACTATGTAGGATAATATAATATTATAGTGCAGAAATATTTTATTCTGATACTGAAAACTGATTATTTGTACTTCTACTATAGTATCTAAGCTAAAAAAATATATTTGGACCATCTCAAAGAAAAATATATTTTAAAAATGAATTGATCATCATTTTACATGTCATCAAAATTTTAACAAATTTTTACAACTTTTCACATGTTTTTTCTGATCAAACAAAAATTACTACGGTCTAATCATCAATTTAGCCGTTTGGCCGTTTTGGCTTTGACGGCAAACAAACCATTTTCTGACATAAGTTGGACCAAATCTCGACTTTCAAAAATTCTAATTATAAGCGTTTTTTTTTTTGCGTTTTCGCCCCACTGTGCGGCGGTTGCCGATTTTTTATGGGCCGTCCTCAGAAGTTCTCGCTACAAATCAATTCGAATCAACGATCCGTGACGTTTCGATGCTCCCGTTTACCCGATAAATGATAACAAAACAGTATTGAAAGCTCGGTACTGATATCGATAAAATGTCGAGAAAAAAAGTTTTCGATACGATCATTCAAACGTTTTTGTTATAAAATTTCATAATTTCTCCCGACCCTTATAGGCATTGTGAAAAGAAAGTGTTGAAAGAAAAGTCTTAATAAAAGAACATCAGGAATAATTACCGAACTTTTTTCGTAGGTACCAACATCGTATCATTTGTTATCATTATTTTAACAACACCTACATTTTATGTTTCGATTCTTTCGATACTCTCTTGTCTAGCATTAGCAAAGTAGGTAACTCATGTTATGGATATCAATTGGATTATGTTCAGGGATTCCATTTTTAGTAGGTATATGCTAGTTTTTTGCTACTGGACCTGAAATAAATTTTAAATTAATATAATTTCCAGATCAAACAACTGATAGTTTTACCAGTAGAAATCCGGTATGCAAACACCTACGTCCGAAATCACTGTGCGTGCAATTAGCCTTACAGCTCTAGACAAACTATACTTATCAATTAGGGAAAAAAGTTGTATTATTAGTATAATTTTTTTTTTAATTTTTCAAGATTTGTCCAAATTAGGTGGAATTACTAAATACTACAATTATTGCATTTTATCAGTAACTACCGCTCTCAAGTGGCAGCTATTAATGCTAGTCTTGTAACGACGTTGTATTGTTGTAGAGAGCGTCATGATCTATCCGCCTACATAAAAACTCAACAACCGATACTTCGGAGACTACTTGAGGTGCGATATCGAGAGCGTTTGAGCTACACCCCCACATCGTCAATTTTGATGTTCTTCGCTCCTGCTGTATTCATATTGTAGTTCATGTGGAGGAGGAAGCATAAAGGAAGTCGTCACTTATAGCATTCCTTTTAATTTGGCGAGCGCTTTCGGGGCGAGCTATGGCCCCTTTATCAAACATATGTTATGATTGTGGATTTTTAAACAAAGGCTTGATAAAGGGGCCATAGCTCGCCCCGAAAGCGCTCGCCAAATTAAAAGGAATGCTATAAGTAACGACGTCCTTTCTTCTTCCTCCTCCACATGAACTATCAATTTTGCTTTTGAAAAGAAAAACCAAAAATGAAAGGAGGGGCTCACCCCCCTTCAATCTATTGGTAAACTAGAATGCAGCTATATAATATTTATTTACGCGGGAAATTTTGAAAGTCTTTTTGAAATTTAATCCTAAGTATCTCTAAGTATTTGAATGTAAAAAGACAAATTGTATTGAAAATGAAAATTAAATTTTTCAAAATTTCAGATGGGACCGTCACTGATCTGACGGTCAATACCCGCTAACGTCACGTTTTTAGGAAATGAAGGTTTTTTCCCGTAACTCCACAGAGATAGGTAATCTGAATCTGAAGAGCACAAATATAGTTATGGTGCATTGGATTGGGAGAAGTAAATCATTGGCAGATGGCTTTTTTTTTGGCTCTCCTGAAAAGTTGTCAAAATGACACGAGGTGTGTTGCTGTGCCCTCGATATTATGCAAATCAATCAATCATCTATTGATATCTGTGTCAAGAGTAATTCGGTATCAAGTGAAACGAGGTTTTGAGGAAAAAATGAACATTTTGGTGAGGTCCCCCTGGGAAATCTCTTACTTAATCGTGGGAAATTTCGGTTGGATGAGGTGGGGGCTCACCTCTAAATAAAAAATAAAAAATCCCTCAAAATAGGCTAGTTCGCTGTAGCGCTGTGACACGTCATGAGGCTGGAGACAAAGATACAGTAAACAATTGAGTAATGCAATTTTTTGACAGAATCTGAAACTACAGCTATGTCCGTTTGGATGAGATATAGTCAATTCATAGCTGAGATAATTATACATAACTAATGGCTTGGAACCCATCGTTGGCTCAACGAAATTTTAGAACTATCAATCGACTGAAGTGATTAGTAGGTAGATGGCCATATTCCACCCTTGTAACATCCAAGGTTACCATTAAACCTATGCGTTCCCAACAAAATGTTTATGTTATGTTTTACTCTACTGTTAAATCCCGATATAAAACTCACTCTGCGGAACTTCTTGGTTCTTACGTATTTTTTAAATGAATTATTTGAAATAAAATTTGGAAACGGGAACGTAAATAATGATGTTGAAATACAAAGATTGTGAATGAAAGTGACTATATAATTAGACGGCGTGGCTGAAAACTGATAATTCAATAACTATTGTTATAGGAAATTGGGTTGATTCAATTATTTCAAAAGAGGACAAAAATTGCTTGACAAAAGTATACACCGTAATTACCAACACGTACGCCGGCTTCTGACGTAATTTTCCTCTAACACCTCGATGAATTAAACAATGGGCTATTACGAGTTGGAATTGGCTGTTTCTGACCTCGGATTCAGGACCCTCGAAAAGCTCGATATCCAATGTTTTAATGCTATGAAATTTTGCATTAATGCTTGATTCTTGGGTTTACGAAAGTTAATTCCCAATTCTTCATTTGCAGCATCAGGGGAAAATGAGAAAATTTGATGCCAGAAAACCTAATTTCAGGCGTTGTCGATTTGATGATGGAGGAAAACTCCAAAAATTTCGAAATTTTGAGTTTTGCGGTTGAGGGAAGTAGTCTCGTCACGAGTATTTTAATTCGAGTTTCACATTCCAACACGCGCTTTATCCATCCAGCGACTCAACTTTGATTAACGTCCATACCTTTTTTTAACGGTAAAATTGATGATTTTTTTGGTTGGTGAATCAATTATGTCGCGAACGTCCAACACGTTATTTGGGTTCCTCGGCCGTATTTTCGAACGTTGTGATGCCACCCACCACCTGTTGGTTCTTCCAGATCTCATCATTGGCGTGTTTCAGAATCCCCTTATTACGAGACGTAGATAAAAACGCGATTCTCTGCTTTATCTGATTGGCCGTTCTTCCGTTGACCTGCGAAAATATCTCTCTACTATTAGAAGTTATTTCCAGTTCATCGTGTTGTTGAGAAATTCCCTCTCAGGAACTTTTTTTGCTGTTGATGAAAAGGAATAATACTGCAAACTATGTTTGTATAAGGAAAGAAAGATTCTTGGTTTCCTTTGAGTCGTACTCGTTCTCTTCGTAGAAGATGAAATAAGTATTTTCCAGGAATATTTGCCGCATATCTTTCCGAACCACATCCTGTGGGGCTCAGCTGGTATAAACAGCCAAACTTCACTACTCTATTGGTCATCTCGTTAGCGAAAATATCAACCTTGCGATCCTACTATTATTTTTTATCGACAATAAAGTTCACGATAAATCCAGTTACGAGTAATATTGAAATAGAATCACTTTAATAATCGATCATCGGGTTACTTGGGCGAAATGGAGTGCTGATAATTGGACGACTGAATGGACCGTTATTAACTGGTTAACTACATTTGATGACAATGTGGTTATTATTATATTTTTTCACTTTTGAGTAGCTAAACAATCGGACAATGTCAAACCAACGAATCACTGGGGAAATAAATCAGTTGATCGTCACTCTCATGTTACAGTGAAAATGTTGAGTTTATTGGTTCGGCCCCGGCTTACATTTATGGAATGCCGAATGGGAGTTTACTTTTATTAACTTGAGTAAAACTTTCTCAGAGGATAGCATATAGAATCTTAAAGCAATATAGAATCAGAGGTGATAATCAGAGCATCATTGATAAAACTTGTACCAACATGGCAGTTTGGATGAGCAATAAAATGAAAAAAAAGTGAAAGATTCCCTCTATTTTACTCATGTCACAATATCTGTAATTTATTTTAGAATTTTCAATTCATTTCCTCGTATATCGATCACTCCTCTTCAGATTACGACCACATTCGTGGTTCGTTTTCTTGCTTTCTTGATATCTGAACATAGATCGGTAGTAGCACACGCTGGATTGGGATCGCATCGAGCACTTATCTAATAACTAATATCTATATTAGAAAGCAACAGTTTAATTAAATTAATTGAATTTACATTTAATTACATGAGTTGGTGAAAAGTAGTTGAAAGTGAGGACTGCTTGGGTCATTCCAGATGATAACTGCTCTGGTAATTCCACAATTTTCTGCTCGTATTTCTATCTAGTTGTGTACTTCGTTTCCAGGTGTGAACTGGGGTGTTAAAACGCCGAATGAACATGCTTTATGGGGTAAGACCTCGTGTACGCTGTTCAGACCTAAATTTCCCACCGATTTGCGTGGTTTTTTTTTTCTTTTTTTTTTACTCAGACATTTTCCTAACAGCATTTTGGTGCAGCATTGTGGTGTTCCGGGGCACCCTAATTGTTGTTGATCAGTTAATTTGATCAGTAAATTGATTGAGTAAATTGGTTGATTAAGTTGATCAGCAAATTTCTAGTTTATTGATCTCCAAAACCATCAGATATGGACATCTTACATTTCAAAAATTTTAAATTAGATTTGATAGGTACCAAATGGTATTATTTGAATGTGAATCGCTGATGCCCTTAGAGAATTTTAATGTAAAAAGAATACCGCAAACCGCACAGAAATAGAGCGTGAAAGATGTGAAAAAAGTACCCAATACAAAAATGACGAAGGAAGGGTCATATCTCTTTTCAACCTATTGGTCTTAAATTGTATTAAGGTTATACCTAGTTAGAGCTGATTTTAAAGTATAATCTGAGCAGTTCCGTTCCCATCAATACCTCTTTAATTCAGTATTCTGAAATGGAAACTGTAATGATCCATAGTTTCCAACAGAATTTAATGGTCAAACCGTTCGAGATGAGTGTCAAACAGACTCCTTTTCCGCCGAGCCTTCAGTCAATTTGTTTCCTTCATCAGAGCTCAAGGAATTACTGTGTGAAACTCGCTCTGTCAAAATTTTGACTGGCCATCAATCTATCTATCATTTAGACCAAACAAAAAACGAATGAAAATTTTGCGGACTACAATGCTGGAAACACGAAAAAACGGTGTTTTCCTTCAGTCCTGAAGAAAACAATAAATTGACCGAAAGCTCTGCGGAAAAGGAAGGAGTGAGTCTTTGTTTGACCCTCATCCCGTTCGGTTTGACCATTACTATTCTGTAAAATTCAATAAAAATGAAATGTCATACCCTGTAAATTTCCCCAGTTAAAAAAGAAGAATCATTTTCGAAGAAAATATTACTTATTGGTCAGCCAATGGAAGATAGTATGACTTCAAGATCAGGCTGAACTGATCTGAATATTGATCGGACGTTTATCGAGACCCATTTCTGAAATGGTGATTGAAAACCCGGTTTTTTCAGTTAGGCTGCGTTCAGGCATTTCTCCTTTGCATATGAGATAAAAATATGTCATTTTCTTGGACTGGTATCCCGATTTTCATGGTGTTATCCGCCCCCATTTTATTCTATTAGAATGTGGATAAAAAATCGGCCATCATAAATCGGTGTGTGTGCAAGGGGCCTAAGGGGTCCGAATCCTGAAAATAGGCCGAAAAATGTTTTTCAGTTTTTCTGTGGATATTATTATCTTGATAAACATACACTGTGCATATAGCATGTTGGTATGGTATACTGAAAATCGAAGAAAAAAAAACAAACAACAAACGTGTGGGTACTCAGTGAGCGCGGGGTGACGAGGCGAGTACGGTTTTTGGTTGTTATTTTTTTCTTCAAATTTTTAACCAAGGATTGTAACATTTTAACTATTTGTGCTATGTGCCACACCCACAAGGCTGAGTACTCTCTCATAAAGCTGATATTTCGATTTCCTTGACCATATCTTTCAAGATTTCTTTGACAATTCGCTCATTAACTCATTCTGCTTGAATGTACTATTTTTGTATGTTTGACTTTGCCCGAAGTTTAAAATTGTCGTAGCAAAATTCTTGCTTTTGGCGTAGGTAGGTTGAGAATATCGTCAAAATTGATTGGCCCTTTAAACATACTAAAGTCGTTTATCGTTTTCCCTTCATTTCCTCGTGAAATCAATCGTATTCAGCATCACTCTTCAATATTATGAAAAATTGTCTAAATTTTTGTTTTTTTCCTAAATCCCTCGTGAAAAATCGTTGTCATCAATTTTTTATTGGTATTCTTTTCTGAAGATTATGGTACAAGTTGGGCATTCGATGGAAGATCATAATTGTCAGCATTCGTGATCGAGCTGATCTGATCTGGCGAGGGAGGTGTACGTTGCTCTTTCTGGTCACGTGTTGTGTGGTCGATCGGGTCGTCGATGAAGGGGGTGTGAGAGAGAGAGTGTGACGAAACGGGTACCGAAAGTGCGAGAGGGAAGAAACGAGACAGATGCTCGAGGTCCTACAGGTGGCGCACCCTAATTCCGAGTATTGACACAGATATTCCGCCTCACTCATGCTCTCTCGCGACTTCTCCGACGAACTACGGCCTTCATCCTCCACCAGCTAGCGCTCGTAGTGGCCAGTTTTCGAACTCACCCGAACCTATTGTTATCCCAATCGCATCACACCGTCGTCCGCTAAACGGAGATTTACCATGTTGTTTCCTTGCTCATGTATGACACACCTCCTCCCTCTCAAAGCTCTTCAATCATTCTAAACAAAATTCACTCCCTCACATTTTCATGTCACCTACCTTCCGTATTTTCAACCGCAACAATAAACTGCTCTCCCATTGAGTAGGAACCCACCGACTTTATTTATCATCCACTTTCTCCGAGGCTTTGGAATCAAACCAAGCGGGTAATCCCATGAAAAATCAACTTCCACATAATCATAACATTAATTCCAAAAGAAAGATAAACGAAGGTACTCTCCGAAGGCTAAATGACCGATTTAGGTGGACAGAACGTCCTCGATTTTCGTTCTTCGAATGCTACATTTTTAGGACGTCCTTATGCGATTAATTTAGGGTGACGGAAGACAACACTCAACGGATAAAAATACTAACTTCATCCAAATTCAATTAAGACCATTCTGTATTCAAATCCACGAAGAAACCATAGGTATGTCTCAGTGTGTGTATCTGACAAAATCTTGTGTACTCTTCCCAGGCCTTACTATCCAACCGATGATTCTCTTTCTGTTCGGCGCAGAGATTTATCTAGATATTTACCTATTTTTTTCTCTGTTTGAATCTTCATGTTTTTAAAATATATTTCAAATATTACCATGTTGCACATTGCGCACGAACTTCGTTTTTTCAAATGAAAACCACTTTTGGTTTATTATTTTCAATGATGAACCTTTGGAACCGATCAAGAATTTTTTTTAACACCCCCCTCCCTCAAAATGTGTTGGTTTACGTTTCAAGGTACGTAGAATCCAAAAATCGAATAAAAGTTTGGCCGTCCGTCCGCCGTGCGCGTGTTTTCCTTCAGCTTGGTTGGTGGTAACAATGGCAAAGCCGTGTTCTTCGCAGACGAGTGATCTATGTAGAAAAGTAATAAACCTTTGTGTAATTATTTGCAGCGTTTTTATTAGAGATTTGGATTCTACGCAAAATTTTATGAATTTTCAACTCCTAATTATTATTATTATTATTTTTCCAGCGTGGAACCCTCATTAATCCTAACCACTTTGGTTAGTTTGCGTGAAAAAATCACATTTTATGGCAATTTTCAACTCTAGAGCCATAAAATATGATTTTTCACGCAAAATAGTATTGGATGTTGTATATAACCGACAAAGTTTTGTAAGATAAGTTTTGTGACATTGTTGTTTAAACTTAGTACGCCGTAAAAGTGTTATTACTTGGGCCAATAAAAAATAAAAATAAAAACTCTTAGAATTAAGATGATTTTTCACTCGACTTCTGAAGACGGTTTTAATCTCCTGTTTTAACATTTTTCAACCAGACCTTGAAAATTTATCCCAGTAAACATCTGAGACTTGGCGCTTAAGTGAACAAAAACAGACATGAAACCCATTTTTTGGTCATTATTCCGCTTAAAACGGACCAAATAAAAAAAAGGATGGGAATTTAGCGGAATAATACCGAAAATTGGTTATTTAGTGTGAAAAAATAATCTTCTATTCCTTTTTCAACTTTCAGAATCAAGATGAATTTTCACTTGATTATTTATGACTTGATTATTTATATCTATTTTTACATTTGTCAACCAAACCTCAAATTCCAATAAAAATCTGAAAATAGGCGCTTAAATGAACAAAAACTGACTTGAAAACGAAATTTCGGTCATTATTTTGGTAAAACGAGTCAAATAAAAAAATGGATACCATCACGTGAATCAGCGATAAAACATAATGGAATTTCTGATACCACACTTGGGGTGTACTCTAATCTAATTTTTTTCAATTTTGGTACTTAGGCAACTTTGCACGCTCCTTGAACGAGTTGCGCGCGCCTAAAAAAAAATAATAATAATTAGGAGTCGAAAATTCTTGGTTGGTTCGCGTGGTCATGTTTGAAATCCTTGAGAAAAGCAAATATTCAAAAAAATGAATATTTTTTTATGGGGCACCCTGTATAATAACGATTCACTTAAGAGGTTCTTTGAGGTTCGGTCATGGAAAAAGCAGTTTACATTACAGTTTACAGTCGGGTTGTGGATATGAGGAAGATTTGTGCCGCCCTCACTTGTCTGTAGTTTTCTTCCTAGAATAAAATTGGTTTCATTACTTCGGCGCGATATAAAATCGTGTAATTTGAAAGGAACAGAAGTGTGGATTTTTGATCACAAAAATGAACATTTCTTAGCCGGTTTCTCCCCATCAGTGTTCTATTCCCAAATATGTGACAGAAAAGACATAGATAGAAAAATGATTTTCATCTAATCAAAATGACTTCTTTAACACGTTCAGTGCATATGTATGCAGAGAAAAAGTAATTATCGAATTGAGTTGAACACGAAAAAATACGTGAAAGTATGTAGTCCACTCAAGAGTGGTGATCAAATCGCCTTTTGTTCATCTAAATCAGTTATTCGACCCACTTTGTGGACTTCCACTTTCCAGATGGAAATTGTATACGTAAATGTTGAGGTTTTGATGCATTTCAAAGGAAGTTCCAATTAAAAGGCTTCTAAGTAATTGTTCCTTGAAATGTTGGAATTCCTTCCTATGTATTGGGTTTTTATTGCCCATAGGAAATAACTGTTCAAAGCAACAAATTATCCTCAATAACGTTTTCATTATGTATTAGGCATTCAATGGCACATACATCTCTCGTTGCCTATTTAATTTGGGAGATAAAACATAGGAGTGACCGCGAATTAGAACACCTGCCTATAATTTTCTTTCTTTTTAATAAAAAGAAAAAAGTTTTAATTATAAACTGTAAACTTGGTAAGTACTCTCAATTGTTGTAGCGTAAGTTACAACTTGTCGAAAAATGGGTATTTCTACACTAATATTGGGAATGAAACGTGACAATTTATTATAAAAAATGCGATATTTCAGGAAACAGCTCTAAAATGAGAGGCCCTATACCTACTCGATCGATTCAACCACAATAAAAGTTTCGGCGATTCTATTCAGTCGTTGTTCCGCTGAATATCAGCGATTCTACATTTTAATTGGGTACCTAGGTCTTGATGATAGTCCCTCGGAAAATTTCAGTGAGTCGTGTGACATTAGAACATGTCAGTAATCAAGAGTAGGCATTTCCATGGCAAATTCTCGAGTACCCTAGAAATAATTACATCATCCATTGCTTTCCAACGACGTAGGTACAACTTAGGAGTTCATTACCTAGAACTACTGAGCAAGAAAGACGTACCTGGGTGCATACTTTTAAATATTGCTGCTTTTCGTTTTGCATTTGAATCGGAGGGGCCGCCATATCTAGACAGAGATATATGAGGCAGATTTATGGTGTGCGTTACATAATTAATATGAAAATGATTCGTCCCAAAATTATCGTGTACTTTGACTACTCACTCTAGCGCTATCCACGTGAAGTACTGTTGACACTCGTTCTTACGTAGACATTTCATGGAATCATTGGTTTATCACGTTAAAAGCGAATTCACGATTGACAATTTTTGCTGATTTTACAATGATTTCTTACCACCAAATAAGTTGTTTAGTGGGTGAGGTAAACATCCATAACCCGATTGTATTTATAATCCGATGCGTAGCCTCATAGGGGACTCTACATTTCAACCCGCAAAATCTCTAAATATTGTTGTAAAATCTAGAAGCTATGACAGTAACAAGGAGTTGCACGTTTGAGCATGCGCAGTGGCTACTATCAGTCTGAGGCAATGATTTTCATTGGGGACCATCTACACGCCTACCCGCACAATCCCTGAGAAATTCATCAAAATCGGATGTGAAATGTAGAAGTTATGGCTGTGGCAAGGATCTCACGACAGACAGACAGACACGGAACCAAAATTGTTCAGAAAGGTCTGAAACATAAAACGCGAATGGCAATTTTGATTTTGGAGAACATTTTTTTTTTTCAACTTTGAAAAGTGAAAACAAAGCTTCCGCTACCTTGTTAGACTCGGAGCAAAATTAACTTTCACATAACCATGCAATCCCCTACCTACACCATTAACCTACATAAATGAGGTACCTTAGTTAATCCGAATAACTCTTGCTGATCCAAAAATTTTCTAACTCCCAAAAGATCGGCGTCTCACTCACGACATTTTCATCCTTTTTTCAAGATTTATTTATTTATTCGTTTTTATTCATTTTTATTCATTTAATGCATGGGGACTGATGTCCATTGCATGGTGTTACAAGTAATAAGTTACACAAGGTGATAATCATTAATCACAATTAATCTAAATGTTGTGCAAAAGTACATAGTTAAAAATTCCTATTATCATTAGTTTTCAAGATTTTCGCCAACAAACTTTGTTACACACAAATGTTTTTCAATGTTAGAATAAGTTTCTTTCGAGAAAACGAAAAATTGTTACGTTAGAATGTTAGGAAAGGAATCCCTTAGATTGAGGTAATACTTCAAAGGAGAAATGAGTTCACAAAAATAAGTTATATTGCTTCCGAGTCTACCAAGGTAGCGGAAGCTTTGTTTTCACTTTTCAAGGACGAAAAAAAAAGTTCTCCAAAATCAAAATTTTCACTAGCGTTTTGCGTTTTAGACCTTTCTGAACAATTTTGGTTCCGTGTCTGTCTGTCTGTGTGTCTGTCCGTCTGTCATCAATTCCTTGTAACGCGCATAACTATACGAAGTTATTGTCCGATTTCGATGAAATTTTCAGGGATTGTGCGGGTTGGTGTGTAGACGGTCCCCTATGAAAATCATCATCCTCCGACTGATAGAAGCGACTGCGCATGCGCAAACGTGAATTCCTTGTAACGGCCATAACTTCTACATTTTCCATCCGATTTCAATGAAATTTTCAGGGATGTTACAGATTAGTATTTAGATGGTCCCCTATGTAAATCACTACCTTCAGACTGATAGTAGCCACTGCGCATGCGCAAACGTGAATTTCCTTGTAACGGCCATAACTTCCACATTTTCAACTCGATTTCGATGAAATTTTCAGGGATTATGTGGATTAGGTTGTAGATGGTCCCCTATGAAAATCATCATCCCCGGACTGATAGAAGCGACTGCGCATGCGCAAACATGAATTCCTTGTAACGGCCATAACTTCCACAATCTCAATCCGATTTCAATGCAATTTTCAGGGATGTTACAGATTAGTATTTAGATGGTCCCCTATGAAAATCACCACCTTCGGACTGATAGTAGCCACTGCGCATGCGCAAACGTGTATTTCCTTGTAACGGCCATAACTTCCACATTTTCCATCCGATTTCAATGAAATTTTCAGGGATGTTACTGAGTAGTGTTTAGATGGTCCCCTATAAAAATCATAGAGAATTGTTTTTCATAGAGGGATTTATTCATAGAGGGTGTGTGAGAATCTCAAATCTTATTCATGACAAGTTTAATTCATTAAATGACACGTTTAATAGCTCAGAGGAAAGATTCTTGATTTGAGCTCCAGGGGGTCGCGGGTTCGAATCCCAGCCGAGGCTAAGAATTTTCTTGATCCAATCACATACATCTACTCACTTAATTTTTCGTCCGAATTTGATGACATTTTCTAGGATTGTCCAGATTAGCGTGTAGATGGTCCCCTATGAGGGTAGTGGAAGGTACTTAGAGATTGGTGTTTTCAGATTAACTACTATGCATCGGATCATCTATGTAATCGGGTTATGGATACGAGGGAGCTATGTGCCACACCCACTTGGCAGACTTTTTTTTCATATTTTGGGTGCTTCCGATAAGTTTCCTATTTTCCTTTGAGTTTTCCCAATAAACCTCGGAATTATTCCCGATATCCATCACCGGTCATACTTCTACGTCTTGAATCCTAACTACGTAGTTATCCTCGGAGACGTCGGTTGCCTCTGTTTGGCGTTCCCCTCGAATCTGGCACAATGGGATCCACGTCCACATAGCTGGAGGGGTCACAGGAGGAACATGTGAGGGTTTAGCCATTCAACAATTGGGAGTGGAAGAAACTCCGCCAAGGAGAGTTGAGTGCAGGCTCTTATCGTTGATAAAACCCACAATCGGAGCGCGCTCGGCTTGTTACGAAGACGCACGAATTTCTCATTTTTTCTCCCTTTGCCGTTCGTGTTTGGAGCTACAATGTATGCGCAGTACGTATCACGATGCATTACCATGTTATATGTATGCATTTTGTGGGTAGTAGTAACAATGAAAGTGGGTCACTAAATTCTTCCTGCCTCTTACTCTCATACCTTTGAGAGCATTCAGACGCATGGTTTAAACGTTACAAGACCGAATTGAACCAAAACTACAGTTTTGATATGAACTTGCATCATTATGTTGGTAAAGAGGTCTGTCTGCCAATAAAAGTGTACCTTCAGAAAACCAATCCACTCTCGTTTGAATCTTCTCTTGCACTATCTTCTAAATGGACCGCCAATGTGGAACTACTCAGGTAAATTGAGATTCATACAATCGCTCATCGCTTCGTTGTATAACCGCATGTGTATGATAAAGCCGCATTTTAAATAAAAGGAGCAGTTTCAACGTGATATGATCTACCTATCAGGAATATGACTTTTCACCATCCCCGCCCACTCGAGGGGTGAAAAACATAGAGTTGCAATCGGTCGAAACTATATTTCTGTAGGGATTTCTCTTATATGGTTCTGAGAAACTCTATTCATATTTTAAACAGATAAATCTGGAGATGTACGGATATAATCACGATCAACCTCAACGAATTTGTTGAAAAATTCCGACTCAAAGCCTGATTCTATCGTAATAATATGATAAAGCCAGAAAATCAGCTCACGTTCTTATTTTTGGGAAATGAATCAATAGTTATATAAAGCATCATTTATAACAAAATCAAGATAAGTAAGTAATTGGCACTATGAGACTTGTGTACGTTTGTACTCTCGAGTCACAGCATATAGACCCTCCAAATAAGACATTTTGCCGAATAAGTGAGAAAATAAGTAGGTTTTTTAAGGGGGTCTCAGTCGGTCGCCGTTCGTTCTTAGCATTTCGCCAAATTGAAGGCGCAAAAACTTGAAAATTTGCACCTAAATTTGAAATTTCAAAGGTCTTTAGAAATTCATTAGTGCACGGCCCTAGGGAATTGAAAATCTGAAATATTGCCGCCCGAATCATCAAAATCGAACAATAATTGCCAAAGAGAAATGGGGAAAAACTACTGAATGAACGGGTTTTCCCATGTTTTCCCCATATTTCTCTGGCAATTATTGTTCATTTTGATGATTCCAGCGGCAATATTTCAGATTTTCAATTCCCTAGGGCTGTGCACTAATGAATTTCTAAAATCCTTTAAAATTTCAAATTTAGGTACAACTTTTGAAGTTTTTGCGCCTTCGATTTCGTGAAATACTAACGAGGAACGAACGGCGACCGACTGAGACCCCCCTTAACAACTCCTACGAAATAAAAATAAACATAAATAACGAATAAATGAAACTTGAATTTTTTGGAAACTGAATCTTTCGTGCCTTCAATAAGAATGGGAAAATATTGATTTTCACCAAGTTCTATTATTATTGAGCTTATTCAGAACGTGAAACCTGCACATTATTTCACTTTATCCTGGCGGCCTGAAACTATGTACAACATGTGACAGTATTTTGATTTATTATTTTCAATGGACCTTTGGAATCGACCAAGAAAAAAAAATTTCAACCAATTCCTATGAGAACTTAAGGGTTGGACTTACGATAAATCAGAAACACGAGTGTGAATCGCAAACAAGAACTAATCTCCGTTTAAATTTTAGCTGACCAAAATGCGATTGCATTCGTTTCTTCGATTTGTACTCAGTTGTGCGTCCTTAGCAACCAATTAATCCAAGTAATCAAATTTCCTAATGAAGGCACCCTCAAATCCCTATGTTTTCGAATTGAGTGTGAAGCGTTTATTTCTTCAAAATAAACTTGTTCTTGAAGCGAGATTATTATTGGTATGTAATGGTAATGCAAAATCTGTGTTCGTTGCAGGCGGGTGATCTATACGGAAAAGAACCTTTGTGTGGTCATTTGCAGTATTTTTATTACATGGGTTATAAGGAAAGCTGCTATGGGTGGTGCTCATATTGAATAATCATCGATAAAACTATACCTCAAACTTGTTGCAGTATTTTGTTAACTCAAGTACTAATATGTACCGTACGCAATTACTTAGTCAGTATTACACCAGTATAGTAAGTGGTTTTATCTGATTAATTTTGTTGGTAAATACTGCAGTGCGCCGTACGTCATCATCAGCCCAACTCTTGAGTAATCGGCAAATATTGTAGACTTGAATATTATGTTGCAGTATACTCAATTACTCACTCTGTATAGAATTTGATTTTGATTATTATTGTTTGTCCACCAGGAATACAATTAGGATCATGAGGTCCTCTCTTAAATTGGCAATCCATTAATCACCTCCTCGACAATCAAATTACAAACAATTAAAAACAATTGGGTGTGGCACACAGCTTCTTCGTATCCATAACCCGGATTGTACGAGTATTGAAGATCCGATGCATAGTTGTTCGAAACATCAATCTCTGAGTACCTTCCACTACCCTCTTAGTGGACCATCTACACGTCGACCCGCACAATCTCTGAATATTGTTGGAAAATTTAGAAGTTATGGATGTTCCAAGGATTTACGTTTGCGCATGCGCACAAAATACTTTCAATTTGGGGGCTATGATAATCATAGGGGACCATCTCCACCCCATCTCGAATAATTCCTGAAAATTTCAACGAAATCGGGTGAGAAATGTAGAATTTATGGCTGTGGCAAGGATTTTATGACAGACAGACGGACCAACACGGAATCAAAATTTTTCAGAAAGGTCTAAAACCGAAAACGCGAGTGGAAATTTTGATTTTGGAGAACATTTTTGTTTCAACCTTTAAAAGTGAAAACAAAGCTTCCGGCCTACCTTGGTAGACTCGGAAGCAATAAACTGAAATGTAACTCTTATTGCTGCGGTTTATTACGACTACCTACATAACTTTTAATGCACTCTATTACAAATGCTCACTGTTTTTGAAGTTTTTTAAACGATTCCCGAGTGTGTCAACGGGCAGTGGCGTATCAAAGAGTACGTATTTACATTGTAAATTCTCACAGCGCTGGCCGTAAACGATCTGTTGAACAAACTTGTTCGATTCAGCACCTGCAACTCGGCCATCTGCCTGGCGGGTTCTTCCACCATGAATATCACCCATGAATTTGAAGTTCTTAGTCAAGTACTGTGGAGTTGAGAACTTGAACATTTTGAAAATCATTACAGCATTTGTTCATCTGAGCCAATTGTGTTAGAAGTTGCACTTTCATCAATTTTGAGTCTCTATAAGAATGTCATCAAAGCATTTTGAGCTTTCTGCTGTGAGTACATTTCTCGTTGTTGATGCCGGTTTGATATGGCATGATCAATATAGTCCAAAACTAGTACAAATTCTTATGAACATTATTGCAAATAGCTGTTATTTTAGATGACAATGAAAAGTTTTTAGTCAGTATATTACCAGATTTTTCAGTTCTTCACGTATTCCAGATATTTCACAACTCTTCAACGTTCATTACAAGGTAGTACTTGGGTTTTCCATAGGTTATTTCCACTAAGTTTGCCAATACATCAAGGGTTGGGCAGACGATAGAAGACATTGGCTGAAACTGAAGAACTCATTACAGTATCAATCAAGGACGAGAAGTCTTCTGCACCCTCTGAACAAAACATCTTTTTAGGCAACATTGCCGATGTTGAACTACACCAACAGTTTCTGCAGTTGTATTGCATCTCCCGAGTTTGACGTTGTCGGCTTGTAAGTCTCCTCTTCACGGTTTCCGTTGACAGACTGACGACAGGTAGTACCTACAAAAATACGAGCAGATCGTGCGATTCAACGGCAAACGCGAAGGCCTGTTGAGGCAGATGTTCTAATTCTTATGCCCTACTCGGTTTCCTCCAGCCTTTTGGTTCCGCAGCTGCTCTCGCCACTTCCTCTGTTCTTCTTCTTGTTCCATCCCTGATCATTTTCGGAGTCCTCGCACCGTCTCCCTCCGTCGTCCATCTGCATTTCCTTCATCCCTCCGGCGGGTCTTAATAGCTATCCAGCCCCTGTCTGCGCTATTCTCATATTTTAGAACTTCGAGATTTCGAACATCGACTTATAAAACTTCAAGATTTAGAACATCGACTTATAGAACTTCAAGATTTAGAACTTCAAGAATGTCCAACAAATAAATTACTAGTGAACCTGTCATCTGGGCAACCAACCCAGTTGGATTTTGCAGAGCCTATATACTCATTTCTATCCTCATTCCTATTCATCTCTGCTTTTCATCCTATGTCCGTTGTTAAGATGACGAGCGGCATATCCAGTATTCCTCGAATATAATTATTACTGTTACCAATTTTGTCTCCAGGGCACTCGGTACTGCTGAATTTGGTAGAATTCAATTGCATTCACATTTCTACCTCAATTTCATTCCATTCAAATCCTATTTCCTCAACATCCTATAAATCAACATTATTTAGCTTGATGAATGTGGTTTAATAACAAGTAGAGGTAACACAGACAAGGTCAGTCGTTTCTTCATGTTCTATCACTTCGTTGAAATTTGGATGAAACTCGTGTTTCCATTTGTCCTTAGTTTATGACGAGATGAGAACAGCAAGAAATGGTTTGTCCAGCTTCCAACCAACGTGTTTTTAGGTTGTTTACCTTCGGAAAGATTTCCTTTCGGTTTTAGCAGTCCTCCTCCCTCAAATATAGTACAATTACTTGCTATATTTTTCTTAAATAGTTGTAGTAGTTTAACACTAGAATATTGTAGAATACTGCACAGCATACCTTCCTCGTTCATTCCTCATTATTTTCCCTCCCCTTTGTCTTGTTTCATCTCCATAGATTTTCTCTTTCTCAGCCTTCAAAATCTCCTTCGTCAGTTCTTCTGTTCACGAGGATTGAAACTACAGAATCGGCGGTCTAGTTGCGTCTCCCGCCTCCATGTTCATCGAACCTGCAAGAAGCTGATTAGCCTCACTTGAGTCAATGCCCCTCTACTTCTGCCACGACATCCTCGATCCCCCTTCACTACATAACAACCTTGCGTATCGTTGCCCAATCTTTGGTAGGGAATCAATGAAAACTCAATAATTCCCCAAGCTTTCATCTCTATTCACCGCATTTTGTTTTGCGATTGAAATTAATTGAATCAAGGATTCATTTTAAGGCAACTTTCTGTAAATAGGATCCAATGTATTTCAATATCTCAAATCTTTCATTTTTTTGCGTTTCTTATTGGAGAATCTGTTGACATCTTTTCAATTGGTACGAAGTAGTGACACCATCAAGGATGGATACTGAAACGAGTGGAAGATTGTGTAAAAAGAATGATGCATGGAGGACTGGTTATTTCTAGACCCTTTCACCTAAGACTGGAGAAGACTAAACTAGACAAGAAGACTAGACTGGAATTGCATTTTATTGAATGTTATTCATCTAGTGAAACCCCATACTTGTAGGACAGGTACTGAATTATTAGCGAAATTCATGAAACAACGGCGTTATATTCGAAGATGTAGAATAAATTCACTGCACCGATCCCACCAGTCCAAACTAGCCACTTTTCCTTAAAAGACAGCATTAGACATGCCTGTATTAAGGGAGTACCTGAGTACAATATGGGATTGTGTCCTGGAATAGTTGGTTTCCAACTGGTAGGAAAAGTGAAGATGCGGGGTGCATTATGGGTGACGATGTATCAAGTGGAGAAGGGATAAGCCCTAAAACCTCCCACGCAGTACGTTGATTCTATTACCTACTCTATGTGCTGCTTGAGCGAAGGGTGGTACGTTGATTATACTTCAAAAAAACCTGTTCTCAAAAATATATGGTTCAGATTGGTACATAAAACGCTGCAAATTATTACACAGTGCTTAATTATTTTTCTATATAGATCACTCGTCTGCAAAGAACACGGCTTGGTAACACGCCGTTGTTACCACCAACTAACATGAAGAAAAACATCGATCGCATTTCGGTCAGCTAAACTTGGAACGAAGACTCTTTTGCGATTCACACTCGTGTTTCTGATTTATCGTACGATTTATCGTAGGGAACGAACGGTTTGTCCTACAGGGCTCCGCGTGGTCTCAAAAATTGCTGAAAATTCTATACTATCTTAAATTGATGGAAAAACAGTACCTTTATATAAAATTTTTTTGAGAGAGCGTTTTCAAAATGGCAACCCTTATTTTTCAACCCTTAGAAGTGACTTAAATCAACCAAAATCTTCGGGGCACAACTAGACCCCAAATGGCCTACATACCAAATTTCATCAAAATCGGTCAATGCTAAGTGGGGAAAGTGCCGCGTACGGCGGACGGACGGCCAAATTTTTTTTTCTTCGATTTTTGGATTCTACGTATACTTTGAAAAGTAGGTAAACCTGCGTTACTAAATTGTTTTTTCTTGGTCGATTCCAAAGGTTCATTATTGAAAATAATAAACCAAAATAACCGTTCAACTTCCCATACTCCCAGTAAAATGAGTCGTGAAGCCTAATAAGACATGCTACTCGTCGATGTTTCTGAGATGTATTCCTGAAATTCTTTTTCGACCCTTGTTGATGCATGGTACAGCAATGGCTTTGTAATGAATGTGCCCAAAAAGAGTGTAACGCGGTTAGGTTGTAGTTCTAATTTTATACGGGCCATCCTCGGACTCCTTGGTAGTTCTGATTCGTTCACCTCGACCCTCAATTCTGAAAGGGTTCCGTTAACTTCCGAGAACGACTTCCTCCGTCCAGGTTCTTCTGGAGGTACCTTCTCCTTTCCTCCGCCATATCTGGAGTGGTTTGCTCAAAATATCATCGAATTCGTTGAGAACAATATCGTCAGTGCTTCCAATCAAAAATTGAGATGTGGCAAATACCTAAAAACTACAGGTCCACTTTTTTCGGGGGTTTGTGGACAAGAGCAGAGACGTTCCAGTTATATCCTGTCCCGAATGACAATTCCGTTATTAGAGGACGGATTTCGAAGATTCTTTTCTTTATTCGTTCTTTGAGCGACATCAGAGGTTCGTATGTCGAAATATTGTCAATTTGAGCCAGTAAATTAACAACATAGTGGTGGGAAAGGAATTCTGACTACTTGCGATGATACTTGAAGGAAAACGTCGGAGTATTTGTTTAAAAATACTTTCGTCAGTCATTGCAAATAAGGCTTTTACAACTCATTTACCTGTTTACCTGTTGGATTTTACAACTCATTTACCTGTTTACAATATACCGTTGGCATAGTTGGAGGCTCTGAAATGCGATATAATCAACAGGAATAAGTAAAACCAAATTGGAGTGAATTATTGAAGTGCATCAACAGCCAAGAAATTGTTTATGGTGACTGCAATATTGTTATTGTTTAAATTAACCACATGATGTTAAGCTTTCCCTACGAAGCATCTAAAAATACATTCTTGTGTTGAACGCTTTCTGAAATAGTCCGATTGTGATTATTTCTAATTATTTAGATTCCATTCGAATAGGATGCCCGTCTTATTTATTTCTATATGAATATATGAGCATTTTTGACGAATACGTGGTTGATTTGTGTTCATTCAAACTACATGGTGCTGCACGTCTTTGAATCTTGACATTGTGGACACTCCAGAAGTTCCAACGGTGTATTGTAATGTATCGATTGCGCTACGGAGCTCGCCGCAATCCAAGGCACTTAGTGCACAATCTTTGGAAAACCTCATAAAAAGCGGACTTTAATGTGTCGTAGGAGACTAGTAAGAGCAGATCTGCTTGGTACGAAGAACCGATACACTGATGAACCGTTGGTGATGAGGATGAGACGTAGGTCACTAAAATCGGTTACCCAGTAGTAAAGTGCGTGTGCTCAAGGTATCGCTTGATCAGTTCATTGCTTCCAGTGTGCCCTCAGTTCAGACGGTGGATCTCTCGGTGGCTCTTGCTCTCAGGGACGGAAGATGGGGCGCGGATAAGGAGAATTCGTATTGTAAACGTTGATGAGGACGGATGAAGAAAAAAGGATGATCAAAGAACATGTGGCTATAGAAAGGTAACCCACCTGCCACAAGGCCTTCGCGCCAGCTGCAGGATCCTCGCCATAGACCTCGAGGAAACAGAAGTCAACCGTAACAGTCATTGTTTTCCCTTCAGAATCCTATATCGAACATTTTTATTGTCGTTTAATATTATTACACCTCTCACCAGTTGTCCTCCTCTCGAAATTCCTCTTCCAAATTTTGACAAAGCCTCATGAGCGCGAAAGTTTCGTTTCTAAATAGAATTTGGCTTCAAAATTTAGGGTTTGACTTCACAATGTGATATTTTTGGTCTTAAATTAGTTTTCATGTGTTTCCAGTCAGCGTTTTCCCAAGTTAGAAGGAAAAACTTATTATTAACGTCTTTGGAGAATCTTTCGTAACCAGCAAGTCGAGTACAGCAGGCACTTTCGATGTAAACTTGACTTTCTGGTTACGACTGATTTATGATGGTACGTTAACAATAATTATTTTATTCTTACAACCAGCGGAACGAACTCCATTTAATACTAGAAAAAGCAAGTTTGCGCTGATCACAATGAGAATCGATTAATTGAAAAACTTGTTTTTTATTGTGATTTTGTCCAACTATGGCATGAAAACAAAAGCCAGTAAGCAAAAATACAGTGACTCCAAAAAAAAGTTTTGGTTATATTACATGCATATGTATAGAGATACGAACATCGAAAGGAAAATTGTATCTTATAAAACCTCATCTACTGAGGATCGGCAAGTATGCAGAAAACTGTTCTCAACATTTTCCCTCCCTTGTAGCGATTGTTCGAGGAAAATTTAAGAAGGGGAAGTTATTCTTAGTTGAGATATAAATTTCAACGTGTCAGATATGACGTGTTATTAATTATTCGCCTTTCCACGTATATTTCTATACTCCAGGACGTCCTGATTCTTCTTCATCCTTAAGAAAGTTTATTTGTGATCTATAGTTGTAGTTTGTAGGAGATTTCGATTTTCAATCCCTTCAGAATCCTTTCATTCTTTCAAAAAAAGGGCTTCAAACGTTCTACAACCGATTGTCTGAATGATGATAGACGGTTTATGATGAATTGGTGATGACCATGGCTTGGGAAGACGCCTGTAATTAATTAGGACCGCGCGGTAGGTTTGTAATTAGCCACATAAGCTAGTTTTTTTGTGCTGCTAATTGCTTTCAAGAGAACGAATAAATCCCGCTCAGTATTGATATTAATAATTCATACATGACCTTCCTAGGTTCATTATGACACGCGTATTACTTGTACGCGTGTTTTGGTACAGGTTTTGCTCCCGAGTCTATACAGTGACCCGAAAACAATCACCAATACTTCGAGAGTCGATTCTACAACTAATTCGCATCAAATTTTTCCTCCTAATTTTTTTTTTTTTTTTTTACTCCGGTTAACTCTAGAACGGTACACTTAGGAGCAGGTGCGTCGTTGTTACACTACCTACGTAAAAATGACGTTTTGGTACTTTCCGAAGGAAAAAATTAAAAATTCACTTCACATAAACAAAGGAAGCCCCCCGACCAGTAAGGAAGCTGGACTCCTCTTCATTCCCTTGACATTTCGTGAAAATGACGTTCAGACATTTGTATTATTGACTTGCAAAAAATTGACATTTGTTAGTACACTACGTAAATATGGCGCTTAGACTTACGCAGGAAGCGCTGCTACGTAGTAACTCACGACCCTGGGATCCTTCCCATGTCACGTGTCACTTCACTATTAGTCCTTCTAGGCACTGATGAGGGCAGAGTCAGGTTGGCCAACGAGGTGACGAGGAGGAAAGGCAAGTTCTCCAACCACACGTAATACTTACGTAGTGTACCGTTCCAGGGTTAACACCACTTTTTCACCTTGATATTTTTTTGACCTTGCGGCACTAAAATGGTCATAACTTCCCTTGGAAATTAAAATCTGATTACACTGTTGGAAACAACGTTGCATTTCCCATGTGGGTTCTCGACTAATTCGGAAAAACTGTACACTGGGATACGCCTTCTACATCACACTTGAAAATTTGCCAATTTCTGTTTTATTCTAACATCTCTTCTAACAATCTTTTATTTTAACATTTTGATTTTTTTCCTACTAAAATACCGGTTTCTTCAAAGGCCCTCAAACATGCTCCATTTCATCAACTAGCCCTTGTTGAAAGTTGCTATGAAATTTGAATAACGCGTTATTTTATTGAGTATTTTACCCAATTTTCAAAGAAAATGAAACTATTGCAACGGGCTCAACATTTTTAGTATCAACAATTTTGAAAAATTTCTTCGTAGAAATCCATTTCGAAACATTCTAAAAAAAATTTGGAATTTTAACAATTTTTCGTATGTGTATTTAAAATTTTGGTACGTTTTTGACTAGTCCAATGAGAATGACCAAGTTAGTCTTCAGTATTTTTCTTTATCGACAGGACGTTTCCGTCCTGGATCAGGACTCTAATCACGTGTCGGATATTGAATCTTCTTAGAGTAGAGTTCAGGTGTTTTTAACTCGAAAATATAAGTTATAAGGAGAAACGTAGGGAGATACGTCACTAATGGGTGGAAATTCCCATTTTGTGATGACGTTGGAGTTACATGGATACTACATGAATACTTGGATACGATAGGAAAGGTCCTGATCCAGGATGGAAATGTCGTGTCAATATAGAAAAAAGTCTGCCAAGTGGGTGTGGCACATAGCTTCCTCGTATCCATAACCCGATTGTATAGATGATCCGATGCGTAGTAGTTATTCTCAAAACACCAACCTCCAAGTACCTTGCACTACCCTAATAGAGCACATCCATATGAACCTTGAAAATTTCGTCGAAATCGGATGAGAAATATGGAACTTATGGCTGTAAAAGGATTATTGGTAGTCTCAAAATAGCGTTATGACAAAAATTTCCGTGGAAATCGAAGAAAAACATTTTCGAAATGTTTTTCTTAACATCAGTTTTTGACTCCTAATATCTTGGAAAAAATTGTTCAAAAAATTCCGGTTTGTCCGTTAATTATTTGTAAATTGCAATTTAAATGTAGTTATTCTACCTTGGGACTCTTGGGACAGGCATGGAATTACTAAGATGTTTTCGATGACACTAGTGACACCATGGCCCAATTAGGGTTAATTTGAATAAAAAACAGTAGGTACCTTTGTATCGAAAGTTTTAGGGCTAGGGCGTTTTGAAAATTCCAACCCTTAGAAGTGACTGACATCAACCAAAAGCTTCGGGGCTCAACTAGATCCCAAATGGAGCCTATATACCAAAAGTGTCATCAAAATTGTCCATGGTAGGAAAGTGCCGCAGACGGCAGAATTTTTATTCGATTTTCGGATTCTACGTAACTTGAAACGTAAACCAACCAATTTTGAGGTGGGGTTAAATTTTTTTTCTTGATCGATTCCAAGGGTTTATTATTGAAAATAATAAACCAAAAAGTGGTCAGGAGAGGAAGTTGTTTAGTTTTTATTTAGTCGGACTACGTTGTCCGACTTACAAGACTCTGAAGCGAACTACTTTGCCATAATATGGCAATTTATTATGTGGGCACATATTATGTGGGGGTTTGGCACATAGGCAGTTTGCTCCTACTTCCCCCTCCGAATCGACGTGTTGTCCTGCGGGCTGGGGAAGCTCTTGAGTTGTGGATTAAGATTTTCTCAAGGTATCGAATTTCTGGTATGACCTGTCATGTCTCACAGACACCCCTGTGAAGCCATGCCTCGGCCGAAGACGAGACTTCAAATGCTGTGAGACCGATGGCACAGTGTTGGGATGAAATGTCACCTCCGCCGTCTGCTTTGAGTAGTCCAGACTTCACTCCTCCCTCGTATTCCTACCTCCCTTGTGCTTCGAGTCAAGCTGTGAGACTTTCTCAGTTGTGTCGGAAAAACTTAGGAACAGGGTTTCTAGCGAGTCTTGTGATCAAGTCGTTTGCGATGATGTGAAAGCAACGTCTCCACGTTTTTCATTTTATATTTCAATTTATCATTTTCCTATTTCTCGTTGTTACAGTATTTGCTTTGTTTGCTGGGAGGTTTCACCACTGACGAAACCATAAAATCTTGAATCATTCCGTTCGTGCAGCTTTCGAAACTTGAAAAAGGTGTTCCATTATGGCGGTGGTAGAGCCTGCATCCTACTCATACGTCTGACCTACTGCCAACTTAGCCTTGGTTTGATCAACCCTCAAATACATGTTGTCTATGAGGAATGCCTAATTGAGTTTTGCTGTTTGAAATGGTCCTGTTGGAGTGGGAATGTTGAGCAACTCAATTTGTCTCGCGTTATTTGTTTGAAAATAAACGCCTTCTTCTCCGCTCTAGAAGGGTCTCTCGATTTTTTCTGGTTGTATTTCAGAGAAAACCAACTCGGCGAGTGTCAGGTGGTTCGACAAGCGTTTTGAGAGGACCACCATAAACACGTCTGGACCCTTCAACGGAATCGTAAATTAGACCTTCTCAGGTAATATTGCTGTTGTGGGTCAATATGGGTGGTGTCGTCGGGACGAGATGGGCATGTAGCGTTACTATGGTGACGAGTTGGACATTACTACGAGTACATTCAGCCTTTTGAGGTTCTATGAAGAAGCCAACGAAACTTGTGGATGTCCTATGACCATTTGCGCAGTTCACCTACCCAGTTTGACTGGTATTTGAAGTCAAATAAAATTATCACATAACTGGTCGTCAGGACAACACCGTCACCGTAGAAACTCAGGCAAACAAGCAAACCTACCTTGCGAATACCAATGTTGGGTGGGTACACTCGAAGAATCGAAAAATGATACCATTTTCAATTGAAATTTAACTGAGATTTGACTTGTTAGTTTTCTATTCAAACTCGTGTTTCTGACTTACTATATAGCATTTCCAAGTTAAATCCAATCTTTTCCAAGTCAAATTCAACCTTTTCCAAGTCAAATTCAACCTTTTCCAAGTCAAATTCAACCCTTTCCAAGTCAAAATCAACCTTTTCCTAGTCAAATTCAATCTTTTCCAAGTCAAATTCAACATTTTCCAAGTCAAATTCTCACTTTTCCAAGTCAAATTCAACCTTTTCCTAGAAGCAGTTTAAAAAAAATGCAATCTATTGATTCAAATTTTTAAAAGACCCTTTCGCTTTTTGTTTTTTAAGTGAAAAAAAATCGAAGATAGACTTTCTACAAGTAAGATTTTCATAATATTAATTATTTAAAGAAGTGATAAACGTTTTTCTTTCAAAAAAATGTTGATTTTTTAAATTATATTTTTTGTTGATTTAAAAAAAAAATCATGATTTTGTTTTATTACCTATGTGTAAGTACCTACCTACTGCGTTGGAGTATTGTTTTCTGCCCAGTCCCCAATCACAGACAAGCATTTGGTACTACGTTTAGGGCTTGTGCGTATTTTTCGTCATTTTCCTACTGATGGCGAAAAGGTTGAATTTGACTTGGAAATGATATTCATGCAACCTTTGAGTCCTTTTAGGGGGAGAACGGTTGGTCCTTCAGAACTCTGAGTGGTCTCATTCGATTCTATTTTAAATTGTTGAGGAAACAGTATCTTTATGTTGCAAGTTTCCGAGGTAGGTCGTTTTGAACACTTCAACCAACCTTTCTGCCCCTAGAAGTATCTTCAAGTTGACAGGTGGCATGGGTGGTGGGTGGTGGGTCGCAGGGAGGGTTTCAGCTTTATGTTGAGCGAACCCATAAAATGGACAGAAACGTCCTCAAATTTCCTTACGGCCAGATTAGTCGACTTGGATCTCATCAAAACCCTGATTATTACATTACATGGGTGGGTTGGTAGGCATGACGTGGTATGAATACCCAACCAACTGGGGGGGGGGGGGGGGCTGGTGGGCGTTAGGTAGAGTGGGTAAGTATCAAATGGGTGGGTGGGTAAGTATTAGGTGCTCAGTTGGCGGTTGGTATGAGTGGGTAGGGGTAGTTACTAGGCATCACATGGGTGGGTAGGTGTAGGTATTCAAAATATGGTAGGGGGCAGGTGGGCATTAGGTACTTGGTTTACTCATGGCACAGGTGGGTGGGTAGGCATCACATGGGTGGATAGGTATTAATAATGTGATAGGGGTATGTAAGCATCACGTGGGTGGGTAGGCAAGCATTAGGTACTCGGTTGGCTGGTGGCATGGATTGGTAGGGTAGTTACTAGGCATCACATGGGTGGGTAGGTAAGCATCACGTACTAGGTTGACTCCTAGCGCAGGTGGGTAGGTAGGCATCACATGGGTGGATTGGTTCATAATGGGTATGTAAGCATCACATGGGTGGGTAGGTAAGCATTAGGTACTTGGTTGGCCGGGTGGGTACGTGGTCATAATGTGAGTGGAGGGTGGCGTAATTACCCACCCGGGTACTTGGGCACTACATGGGTGTCATGGGTGCCATGGGTGGTTGTGTAGCATAGCATACGCGGTATTGTCATGTTGGGTCAACCCGTGTAGAAAAGGAGATCGTGTGAATGAGCAGCACCCCTCGTCCTCCACCCCGCTCCCTCCTGAGTTCCTTTTTACTTTTTTTGGTGGAGCCCCCCCCCCCCCCCCCGACCATCGTGCTTCCCTTGTCTACAGTTCGAAAGAACAGAAAACGGTCGTCACCCCTCTCTCTCGGCGGTCCCCTGCCCTTCGTGATCTTCCCCCACCACTCGCCCCTTAGGGGCCCCCTCCCCCCATTGTCGATCACGCACCCTCCTCCCCTCGGAGGGCCCCGCGCTTCCCGGACAAAGGAAGAAGGCACCAGAACTGAAAGCCTGCAGTCTACCACGACGCGACCGACCGACGCAACGGGTCGACACGAACGTCCGCTCAATCGCCTGCGTGGTTTTGATGATCCAGCGTCTTCGAGCCGCCGCGCCCCCGCGGAGTGCCGGAACACCTACACCCCCTCCCCCCCACTGATGATGACGAGAGTGTCGCCACTCACCGCGATAACCGTCCTCTTCAAAACATCCCAAATAAACATAAACAAACTCACGTGTGTGGAAGTGAGATGTTGACTACTCGAAAACCTCCACGGAAATTCGTGTTTCTTTAAGTAATTAAGGTGTCATCTCATGATGAGTGTTTTATGCGCGAGTTTCCTCGTCGGCAAGGAACAGGTGAACTTCCTCGACGTCGCCCTCCTCGGACACTCTCCTCCGCGGCACCAGGAGGATGTTGACGGGCGTCGACTCCAAGTGCCGGATTATTCGCCGCCCCCGCCGGTCTACTCGGCGCCCGTTTATTCGCCGCCCCCGCCGGTCTACTCGGCGCCCGTTTATTCGCCGCCTCCGCCGATTTTTTCTCCTCCTCTCCCGCCGCCGCCTCCGGACGACGAGTACGGCACTTTGCTGTCCCCCAGCGAACCCCCCAAAACTGCTTTCCCCGAATGCTGTCAGCTCTGCTGCAATTCACCGTACGGATCTCTTCTCGAATCCTACGACCTGATGCAAGGTAATAACAAAGGTTCCGGACAACATTGATGACATTGACATCACAACATTGACTAACAACAACATGAGTAGATCCTCTAGTTACAGTGGTACAGCTTCTGTCGACGCACCTCACGGAGAATCCTTCTCAACCAGCGAGTCGAGCGCTGTCGATGTAAGGACATCAGTCTCGACGCCCTCTTGATGTCCTTACATCGACTTTCATCGACTTGCAGTTCAGAAGTTTTCTTCGTATCACACGTGTGGCCAGACTTACTTTGCTCATATTCATTTGTTTACATGAACATAAACAAACAAACAACCCCGTGAACGAGAAGAAAAAAAAAGTTGCAAATTATTACTCAAAGGTTTGTTATTTTTCTGATAGATCTCTCGCCTGCGGAGAACACGGCTTTGCCATTCCCTCAACCTGCCAATCTACTTTCGCTTCACACTCAATTTTTAAAAAAAATGGATGCTAAGGGCGCACACTTGAGTACAACTCGAAGAAACGAATAGCGATCTTAGGCCAGCTACAATTTGAACGGAGATTAGGCCTCTTTAGCGATTCACACTCGTGTTTCTGATTTTTCGTAAATCCTACCCTAAAATTCTCGTAGGGAGCGAACGGTTGGTCCTACAGAGCTCCGCGTGGTCTCATTCGATTCTAAAAAAAACAATACCTTTATATGGAACGTTTTCGAGCTAGGGCGTTTTCAAAATTTCAACCCTTAGAAGTAAAAACTAATTTTCGGATTCTGCGTATTTTGAAACGTAAATCAACAAATTTTGAGGAGGGGGTTAAACTTTTTTTTTTTCTTGGTAGATTCCAGAGGTTTATTATTGAAAATAATAAACCAAAATCATTCATCTTCCTTCATACCCTACCTACCATAATAACACTAAACTGCACAAGATATGACACAAAAAAGGCTGCCAAGCGGGTGTGGCACTTAGCTTCCTCGTATCCATAACACGATTGCATAGATGATCCGATGCATAGTAGTTAATCTCAAAACACCAATCTCTAAGTACCTTGCACCACCCTCATAGGGGACCATCCACACCGCAATCCTTGGAAGCATAATCGTTGAAAATGTCGTCGAAATCGGATGAGAAATGTAGACGTTATCAGTCAAGGAGCAATGATATTCGTAGGGAACCATCTACACGCCAGTTAGAACCGTCCCACGAAAATTTATCAAATTCGGATGACAAATTAAGACGTTATAGCTGTTACAAGAATTTTACGTTTGCGCATGCGCAGAAGCTACTATCAATTTGGGGTGGGACAGCGGTGTGGCTGCGGTCGTTGGGGCGTCGTGGTTTGGCGGTGGACTTTGGACCGGCTTCTGCGGGGGTCGTGGGTTCAAGGCTCATCGCCCCCCTCGTCGCAACCATCGTCATCAGAACAAATTTTGATCTTCCCTTTCGAAGAAAGCTGATGACGTCCGCGACGCAAATGGCAGTCGTAGGAAAATCCAACCTGAAATGGTTGTTTACTTGAAAAGGTTACTTACTATCAATTTTCATAGGGGACCACCTACACTCCAATCCGCATAATCCCTGAAAATGTCATCGAAATCGGATGGAAAATGTGGAAGTTACGGCTGTTACAAGGAAATACACGTTTGCACATGCGCAGTGGCTACTATCAGTCTGAGGGCGATGATTTTCTTAGGGACCATCTGCACCCCAATCCGTATGATCCCTGAAAATTTAATAGAAATCTGACTACTGCGTATAGTTATTCCCATTACCAGGATTTCATGACGAACCGAAATGTATCAGAAATGTCTGGAACGTAAAATGCGAATGATATTTTGATTTTGAATAACATTTGTTTTTCAACCTTGAAAAGGGAAAACAATACCTGTATATCGAAATTTTTTGAGTTAGGGCGTTCTCAAAATTTCAAAATTCATTTTTGAACCCTTAGAAGTGACCTACATAAACCAAAATCTTCGGGGCACAACGAGACCACAAATGGAGCCTACATACCAAATTTCATCAAAATCGGTCAACGCTAAGTGGGGAAAGTGCCGCGTACGGCGGACGGACGGCCAAATTTTTATTCGATTTTTGGATTCTACATATTTTTGGATTTTTTGTACCTTGAAACGTAAACCATCAAATTTTGAGGGGGTGTTAAATTTTGTTTTTCTCGGTCGATTCCAAAGGTTCATTATTGAAAATAATAAACCAAAATCGAATACAAATTTGGCCGTCCGTCCGCTGTACGCGGCACTTTCCCCACTTAGCGTTGACCGATTTTGATGAAATTTGGTATGTAGGCTCCATTTGGGGTCTAGTTGTGCCCCGAAGATTTTGGTTGATGTAGGTCACTTCTAAGGGTTACAAAATCAATTTTGAAATTTTTAAAACGCCCTAACTCAAAAAAATTCGTAAGGTACTTATTGTTTTTCCTTCAATTTAAGATTCTATAGAGTTTTTAGAATTTTTTGAGACCACCCGGAGCCCTGTAGGACAAACCGTTCGCTCCCTACGAGAATTTAAGGGTTGGACGTACGATGAATCAGAAACACGAGTGTGAATCGCAAAAGAGGCCTAATCTCCGTTTTAGCTGACCGAAATGCGATCGATGTTTTTCTTCATGTTGGATGGTTGGTGGCTTTGCAGACGAGCGATCTATATAGACAAATAATAAACCATTGTGTGATAATTTGCAGCGTTTTCATCAAGTATTGAAAATAATAAACCAAAATAGGTACTTTCTGGTGAGCATTTCGTACCTTCATAATGCGTGGGTTCTGCCACATCTTATTTATTGGTTCCTACAGCCGCTCTTACACATCTTGCATGAAACAATATACTAGTTGATTCGCATTCTCCAAGTTAGACTGACAGAAGTGCAGATAAGACGGTTTCCACTACTATGCAATAATACGAAAATGACCTTACCTTGCCATGGAAGACTGTCGTATTGTAAGTTGCGCCACTCTTGCATTGGAGCTCAGGAAAATCGCGTTCAGAGGGAAACGTCGCTAGTGCGCTCTAGTGGGGATCGGGTAAAGATAGAAATACGACACATGCACCGTAAGAAAGAGCTCGAAAAACTGTCTAAGATCGACTCAAAAACAGAAAAACGAGAAATTCGCACTTAAGCCGGTCTTGAATTCAGCCAGCGATATCTTGAAAACTGAGTTCAATCTATCAAGTGACGGTACGACCGTGCTTTAATCAATCAAAATCGCCTGATAAGGTTGGAAAAAAGGCGATTTTTCGCTAAAAATAACCGAATTTTTGGCTACCATTAAAATAAATTCCACTCAAAACGATGTGATTCTGCGTCGAAAAACATGTGCGGGTCCTCCAAAACCTAGTTTTGGTGCAGTTGTGGGGTTGTAATTTTGAAACCAAAATTGTTCAGGAAGGTCTAAAACGTAAAACGCGAAATTTTGATTTTGAAGAACTTTTTTTGTTTTGCCTTGTAAAGTGAAAATTGCTGTGTTGGCGACGATTTGCTGTTGGAAGGTCGGATGTGGAGAAACGTACTATTTGTACACGGAATGGCGTATTTGCACCGACTGCAACTTGTGCAACTTCAGCAAACTCATTGAATAGTTCTGAGCAATTTATTTATTTGGCGTCTATTCTCTGTGTGCTCTCCAAGTAAACTAATGTGTGGTAGTACTTCTATTCCATCCATTTTGTTCTTAATTTTGTGTAGAAGAATCTTACACGACTTGTTCAGTTGAAAACGATGAAGAGTTACTCAATATCTCTTCTGGAAAATCCATCTCCCCTTCAGCTTTACTACTGAATTTCACTCGTATTAACTTGTTTTACTGGCACGAAGTGATTTCAAATGTAATGCGAAAACTTCCCTCCTTCTTTCCCTTTTTGACCGACTTCAAATCTTGATTTCATTGTTTCTTTTTACAAGGTTAAAACAAAGTTCTCAAAAATCAAATTTCCACTCGCATTTTATGTTTTGAGCCTTCCTGAACAATTTTGGTTCCTTGTCTATCTTGAAATCCTTGAAACGGGCAGAACTTCACGAAGTTATTGTCCAATTTCGATTACATTTTCAGGGATTGTGCGGGTTGGCGGGTTGTGGTTGTTGTAGATGGTCCCCTATGAACATCATCACCCCCGGACTGACAGTAGCCTCTGCGCATGAGCACACGTTAAAACATAGTACAGGCCATAACTTGTGCATTTTCAACCCGAATTCGATGAACTTCAGGGATTGTGCGGGTTGACGTGTAGATGGTCCCATAGGAAAATCATTGTCCCCGGATTGATAGTACCTTCGTATGCGCAATCTTGTATCGATCAAAACATCAACAGTTTCCGTGCGATTTCGATGGGATTCTTTAAGGTTGTGTGGTTGAGATTCAGGATGGTTTTCTATAAACGTCATCATGTCATGTAATCACGAGATTCAGAGGGTAGTGAGGTTGACGTGTAGATGGGCCCCTATGAAAATAATAGCCTCTGAATAGTATCTGCGCACGCTCAAATGCAAAACCTTGTAGAAGACATCACATCTACATTTGTCACCCGAATTTGATGAAATATTCAGGGATTGTATGGGTTGGCATGTAGGTGGTCCCCTATGAGGGTAGTGCGAGGTACTTTGAGATTGCTACTGTGCATCATTTCATCTACACAATCGAGGTATGGACACGAGTAAGCTACGAGGGACGTCCGGAAAAAAAGGGGACAAATGCTGTTAGAATTAGAAAAATGCATATATTTTAATGAAATTTTCAGGATATGTTCAAAATTCAATCCTTTATTTTTCAACATAGTCCCCGGCAAGTTCCACACACTTCTGCATCCTAGGCACGAGATTTTTTATGCCATCGTCATAGACGCTCCGCTCCACCTCCAACAGCCACTTCTCCACAGTCTCCTAGACCTCCTCGTCGCTGGAAAACCGTTTTCCACCCAGGAACTCCTTCAGTTTTGTGAACAGACGAAAATCCCTCGTAAATACAGAACTCAAGATCCGTGGAAGAAACCCCTGAAGACCGTGAACATCTAACCAGTTTTTCCATCGACTTCCGCAGCCTGCCAGGGGGTAGGAAGGCGGCACATCGCATTTCTCCGACATAATGGCGTATCTCAAAACTTGCTTGAAGAATAACTAGGAAATCGTAGCAGTTGAATCTGTATTTCGGTATTTCCTAGTCATTCTTCTAGCAAGTTTTTGAGATACGCCATTATGTCGGAGAAATGCGATGTGCCGCCTTCCTACCCCCTGGCAGGCTGCGGAAGTCGATGGAAAAACTGGTTAGATGTTCACGGTCTTCAGGGGTTTCTTCCACGGATCTTGAGTTCTGTATTTACTAGGGATTTTCGTCTGTTCACAAAACTGAAGGAGTTCCTGGGTGGAAAACGGTTTTCCAGCGACGAGGAGGTCTAGGAGACTGTGGAGAAGTGGCTGTTGGAGGTGGAGCGGAGCGTCTATGACGATGGCATAAAAAATCTCGTGCCTAGGATGCAGAAGTGTGTGGAACTTGCCGGGGACTATGTTGAAAAATAAAGGATTAAATTTTGAACATATCCTGAAAATTTCATTAAAATATATGCATTTTTCTCATTTTAACAGCATTTGTTCCCTTTTTTCCGGACGTCCCTCGTATGTGCCACACCCACTTAGCAGATGTTTTTAGTGTAAAATCCAAATCGTAAAACTCGTAATGTATGTGCACGCACTTGTCCTTGACCCTTATTACCTTCTACGTTGTTTTGTCGTACGAGTTTCATATTTCATCATTCATGTCACTTTTAGTCTTCAGTCACGCGGTGACGTCTTACTTGAGTAACCAAATCCTTCGTCTACAAGTTTTGAAATGTGTATTATTGAGAGTCGCCTTAAAGGCGACCGCGCATTCTTGAAACAGGACGTTTCTTTCAAGTTTACAGCCCATAAAAGTTTACGGTGTACGGTGATAGTTATTTCGTTTATTTTCTCCTTATGTATATAGGACGGATTCAAGAAACTAGAACGTATCCTTAGAAGGAGGGGAGAAAAATGTGAATGGAGAGACTCGATGGAGCGACTCCTGTTGAATGTATCCTGGAAAGGACGAGACTCGCTCTTCTCCCAAATTGTGTGCAGAATGACCGAAATTTGAGTCCTTTTTTCCAGAAGATTCCGATGGGCCGATTGTGGGAAAGAGAAGTCGTCCTCGAATGAGTCCTGAGATTGAATGAGGATACCTAGTTAGCTGGTAGCGAGGAGGGACCGATGGCGTCCGTTTGTTATTGTTTACATTCTGCGTGACTAACGCCGAGTCCCCCAGCAGCTGCTCTCCCGCGCTCTTCCTCCACATATTCCCTACACCTCCATCTTCACCTTCATCTTAATCTCCGCTTTCGATATTTTATGCGTTTCTGTCCTCGAAGAGTAGATGGAAATTGTCACTCAACTTCGGACTACTTGTAACGATAGAATTCCCGTTCCTCTTGACGGTTAAAACTTCGATGTTGACCAATTTCTGGATAAATCCGAGTAACAACTTTTTGAATTGACCCAATTCAAAAATGTTGCTTGGTACTTTTTGATATCTCCATTCAAAATCTACAAGTTCGGCCTCTCAATAGTGTGAAACATTAATTCTGAATAAGTTCATAACTTTGGTGGCGGGTCAAAGGTTTTTATGAATTTCCTCCGAATGTGCTTCACTTTTTTTCAATCTAAAAACTCGAATGTGCTCAGAATTTATAAATAAACATACCTGTAATTGTAGTTTTATGAGATTTCGCTTCGCTACCAAACCTGTTACTTCTCCCTTTTGGGAAAATTGTTGCTTTTGGTTTATTATTTTCAATAATGAACCTTTGGATTCGACCCAGACAATTTTTTTTAACCTCCCTCAAAATTTGTTGGTTTACGTTTCAAGGTACGCATTCGAAAATCGAATAAAAATTTTTCCGTCCGTCCACCGTACGCGGCACTTTCCTTTGTTACCATGGACCGATTTTGATGAAATTTGGTATGTGGGATCCGTTTGGCTCCGCCCTAGCTCAAAAACGTTCAATATAAAGGTATTGTTTTTTCGTCAATTTACAATAGTATTGAATTTTTAGAATCGAATGAGACCACCCAGAGGTGTGTAGGACCAACTGTTCGCCCACCGTGAGAACTTGAGGGTTGGGCTTAAGTGAATCGCAAAAGAGGCCTAATCTCGAATTGAGTGTGAAGCGTTTATTTCTTCAAAATAAAATTGATTGTAAGTTGGAATGAGTGGTAGGTAGGTAGTGAGAATGGCAAAGCTGTGTTCTTTGCAGGCGAGTGATCAATACTGAAAAATAATAAACCATTTTGTAATCATTTGCAGCGTTTCTACCATTGTTACCATTCAGGCGCGGATTTCTCAAAAATTATATGTTATGATCGATGTTCCGTGACTTGCCTGTAACCACGCGATACTCGAGTCACTTTCGATCATTAGTCGAGAGATGTTTTACATAAAAATAACTAATTGCAGGGCTTTGCCGCAGTTTTGTGAGCAAAATACCCATATTCCAAATAAAATGTGTTTTATATGCTGCATTGGGGTCCAGTTGTGCCGCCAAGGTTTTTGTTGTCTGTCAGTTCTAAGGGGTGAAAAATACTTGATGTAATTTTCAAATCGCCCTAGCTCAATAGCTCTCGATATAAAATGTTTTGAATTGTTTCTTCATCAATTTAAAATAGAATTGAATTTTTAGAATCGAATGAGACCACCCAAAGCTCTGTAAGACCAATTGCTCGCTTCCTAGGAGGTCTTAAGGATTGAACTTTGAAATGAGTGAGAAACACTAGTGTGAATCGCAAATGACTGTTCTCTGACGGCCTAATCTCCGTTGAAATTTCAGCTGTTCGATAGTTTATTTCATCAAATTGAGTTTCATGTCACTCAGTTGTGTTGCTTGTCACGGCCGGGTCTATTCAAGTCAACTTTACTTTCCCTTATCTAGCGGGCTCGGATCCCGAAGATTCCACGTGTCGAGCCGAGAAGAGACGTCCTGTATGGTTCGCCAGGTTGACTTTCAATCCTCTAGTTTTGTGCAACTTTTCGGCTGCCATCTTCCAATGCGGTCAGATCGAACTATTTTTAAAACTTTCACACGTTCAATTCGTTTGTAGGTCGCCTCTAACACTTACATTTCCTTTAACGATATTTTGTGTAGGTAGGATTGCACACCTACTGTTAATAAAATCAGCTTTATTTAGTTTCTCTTACACGAAACATGATTATTTTATCACCCTCAGGTTTTCTGCCCCCACTGTAAGGCCTGATAGGTAGGTTATGGCATCGCAACCAACAACCAAATAATGATGCTTTGCCGGTAGGTCCTTTCTGTTTCAAAGTTAACTTGATCGTGAAGCTTGCGCGAAAATACGGTTGGCAGGTACTGGCAATAGCAAAGCTCTGTTCTTTTTAGGGAAGTGATTATACCCTAAAAATTGACCTTTGTGTAATAATTTGAAACGTTTTGATTAGTGCAAATAAAACCTGTAACCTTGATCTATTCAAAATATTGTGATTAGGCGAAAATGATCATCGTTTGAGTTCAAGAGAGTGAGGGAAGTAGTGTGAAGCACCGCACTAGGTATTTTCCAATATTTGTGCATCCAAAATTGGTTACTGAGAACACGAATGCCGAGCGACCTTGTCAAGTATAAAAACCCGATAAAAGCGAGTCTGGCAGTTGTGCCCTTTTTTTCCTTTACCTATTTCCTCTGTCTTCCTCTATTATTATTCAGATGGGTAGCGAGCGACGGCGTTGATTCTTTTGCTCGGCGAGCGTGGGAACGGCGTAAAAAAATACGCTCCTGGCGATATAGGGGTGACTGGGGCGCTCCAATTGGGAACCTCCCCTCCTTCATTCACTTCGATATTTCCACGGTTAGCAAAACCCCGGGATGTGTTTCTCCCTCGGGTGTGTTCTAGACTTTATTCACAGATTCCGTGTTTATACACCGACTGCGATTAAGTCGGATGGTCTTATCTGGAAGAATGAACCGGTTCCCGTGAGCTCGCGACGATTCTTCCCTTGGATGGGTAGGATCACATGTCGCTGTAAGAATTGAGTTCGGGCTATTGGGCGATTTCTTCTCTCGCAAGGGTGTGAAGCCGTGAAACAATGAGTTTTGATCCTCCCTACGGAAGACAGTCTAAAGTGTATTATTACCCGAAATGTAAAATCAAGTTCACGGACTCGACATGACACGAGACTCCACAAGTATTTTTTGTTAATTACGGGTTTTTATTTTAATTATCACACGTTAAATAGCACAACTATGGTTCTGTTTCATATGTATTATTGGTTTTCAACTTATTCGAATCTGCATTGACATCTACCTACATGAAAAATGGTTGTCAGACGTCTCGTCCATTCAGACTTACTTTCTGAGTGGTGAAAAAAAATGTTTTATCGTTATTCTGCGGAAGAATTTGTTATTGAATTACAATTATGATCGTTTCGTCGTTTTTTTGTGTAACAATTTGTTATTGAATTATTACAGAACATTTGTAGGATTTGTGTTCTGAGAAACAAAGCAGCAGTTTATGTCTGGGGAGTTCCTCACTCGCGTTTCAGAATTTTACACGCTGTTGGCCTCTGCCTTGGAAGGAGCTCTCGCTTCTTCTATTGTACATAGAACGCGACGTTAGCGAATCCATCGGGGATCTTAGGAATTATAGCATCAGTCATCAGAATACGGAGAGGGTTAGATATTTTATCAGCAACCTGTTGACAGTCAACAGGTATGTCTACGAGATGAGTTCGCGGTATCGTGTGTTTCGACGAGACGAGTCAGCCCATTTTACATTCTTCGGCCGATTTATAGCTTACAGCGCTATTTGTCGGAGGGTTACTGAAAATAATAACGTTTATTCTCCCTTTCCTCGGCCAGTTTTGAAGATAAAAAGGAAAGTAATGGCATTCGATGGAGAGCGGATTTTCTCAAACGCCTCTTTAGAAGAGGTCTGATCGATATCTGATAAATCTTCTCCAGTCTGACGATGTACGAATAGCGTATTCATTGCTATCCCCACAAATGCGACATTACCTACTGTTATAAAAACGCTGCAAACTACTGCACAATGTTTTATTATTGTACTGTATAGATTACCCGTCTGCATAGAACTCGGCTTTTCTTTAAATACTACCTACTAGAAATGACATCGCTGTCTGAGGGCAGTGGGTGCCTTCATTACATTTAGTTCTTATTTGCTCCAAGCCCGACTGAGTGATATAAAACTATTGAAAGAAACGAACCGCTTATAACCGGCTAACTCTACTCACAGAATTTGATCAGTTGAAATTTGAACGGAGATTAGGCCTATTTCCGTGAGTAAACAGTCCTTTGCGATTCACATCCGTGTTTCTGATTTATTACAAGTTCAACCCTTGAGTCCTCATAGGGAGCCAACGGTTTGCCCTACTGAGTTCATGGTGGTCTCATTCGATTCCAAAAATTAAATTCTATTTTAAATCGGTGAAAAAACAATACCTTTATATCGAGAGCTTTTGAGCTAGGGCGATTTGAAAATTACAACCCGTATTTTTCATCCCTCCGTAGTTTTCCCCTAAGGGGTCAACCAAAAACTTCGGTGCACGGTAAGTAAGGAAAGTCCCTCGTACGGCGGACGGACGGAAACATTTTTATTCGATTTTCGAATTGTACGTAACTTGAAACGTAGGTAAAACATCACATTGTGTCGGTGGGGTGGGGGGGGGGTTACATTTTTTCTTGCTCGATTCCAAGGTTCATTATTAAAAATAATAAACCAAAATCCTCCTGACGACTCTGATTTAATTTGACTTCCCTTCAGGATGAAACTCAACTACAGGAATACAGGTTGTAAAATGTAGCGTTTTGGTCTCCTTTATAGCCTGTATTGTTACTGAAACATACAAACGAGTTAATTAATAATAATAATAATAATAAACAGCACTCTCGAAGCTGTAGATGTTTGAGGTAAATTTGGACAATTATTTGAGGAATTCTGTAAACTCTCGAAGCTTTACGTTAATAAATCAAATTCACCGCCTTGTAAGTAAGAAAAATGCACTATTTTGTCGGGAAAACAATGTTGCCAAGGTGATCCGTTTTGTTTGACCAGAAGATATGAACCACTGCCCTAGAAAAATTCCTGGTGACAATTTTCATCTTGATGTTACTCCTTGTTGTATGTGGTAATTTATGGTCCTCATACAGAGATCCAGTGACGTACCTCAATGGGGATCCTTTCAGGAGTCAGTGACGTCAATGGACCCGTTTTGGCCAGTTTTACTCGTCGCATACCATTCATAAAGTATCTATAGAAACTCCACATCATCGTCTGACAAATGTAAGATTTTTTTTAAAAATTGATAGCAATGCTTCCGCTACCTTGGTAAAGTCGGATTCAAAATAACCATGCGAATTACTCATTAACCCTCCACATCTCTTAGAGTTAGTGAGATTTCATTTCGACAAATAGCAGCAGCTACGGGCCGAAATTTACTACCCTTCTCATTTGACAAGGGTGTCAGATATTTGAAATATGGAGGTGTACTTTATAGCTTCATAAACTCTTAATAAATGAAAATTCCGGTTCAGAAAAATTGTGAAATTCGCAGTAATTTATTTCCGGAGTTTTTCAAACATTCAACCAATTTAGTAGCGCGGGTTTCTTTGAAATTAAATTATTTCACTATTAGCCTAACAATCGCAAAGTGAATCACCATGGGTTTTACAGTCGGAACAAAGAAAATAACGTTTACTGATTGAAAATTCGAACTCCCCCAATCATAGGAAAATTTAGTAAACATTTCATTATTTCAAGACTTTTAGAAGCTAAGGTTTTTTTCTTTCGAGGATCAATTAAATCTTCTACTCGACTGTTCAATGACTTTTGCGTTGGGAGTCCTTCAATTTGATGGCGAAGGACTCAGGTAGTATGGAACTGAGCTAGCTATGAAAAATAGTGATTTTGATTTGCTAGGAATCTCGTAATACCAGCGTTAGCTGACCAGCGTTGATATCGGGTGCTCTGGGATGGAGATGATATCGGATACTAGGAGGATGGAACGATTGGTTAGCCTGCCATCTCATTCGGATACCGACTCGTATAGTTTGAGAATCACCCATCAACGTTGATATCTCGCACTCTTGTGAGATCAAATCGAGCCATTCCTAATCGCACGACATCTATTACCTTCGTTCTTTCTCTCGTGGAGATTCGAACACACGCACCCTTGAAACTTGTAAAAAACGTGTCTGGTTTCGGGAATTTCATTCCTTTTGGGCGGCCGTTTCTACCGCTCGAGTACCTCGCGGTTTTTTGCTCCCGATGGGGATTTCGTTGGACTGCAGGGGTGCTCCTCACTTGTTAGAAACCAGATCCACTGAGTGCTCCCTTGTCTTACGCAACCAACAATAATATCAAAACGGCACATTCGATTGAGAATAGGAAGTTATCAGTAATTCATCTTTTTTTTTACCTAGCCTGTGAAGTTCACGTTTAGCACACTAGACCGTGATTAGGAAGAACCCCGCCAATTACTCTGAGGTTTATTATTTCTCCATAGATTTATTCATCGATTGTTTTTCTCATTTTATCTGATTTTCAATAACGCTCTTTAGTATTTCTGATGTTACACGTTTTAGCGGTACTTCACTTTCCTAGTTGAGATTACAAGGAAACCTATTCAATGAAGTGGACATCAAGTTTTTTCTTTCCTTCTATCATTCCCTCTTTTTTGTCATATCAGGGAAAAGTTTAATTTCCTATTATTTTTTGACGTTTTCCGTTCAAATTATAGCTGACCGAAATGCGATCGATGTTTTTCCTCATGTTGGATGGTTGGTGGCTTTGCAGACGAGTGATCTATATAGACAAATAATAAACCATTGTGTGATAATTTGCAGCGTTTTGGACAAATTTTCTGTGCTTAAAATAATCTGGGAACCTGGAAAAGTTATGTTTTCTTTAGAAAATTTAAAGAGATGTTCAATAGTTTTTTGTTTTCAATTTTTGATTTGGTTGAGGAAATATGGTTAATCTCAGGCAAAAAATCATGTTTTTCCTCAAAAAACACAAATTCTGCAATTTTTTCCTCACATTTGAGGATCGGACATGGGTCAAGAGGAACTTTTTTGTTGCATTTGTGGTGCACAAACACCTCCTAGCGTTTGGGCATCTTATCACCAGTCGCCCTGTACAAGAAATGGCAACACGTACAGTCCTCTTGTATAACTAAAGTAGATTAGATCCCAAGAATTTCAACACTAACCGTACATCCGGACGATAAGTAGCATTTCTCTATGATTTGTCAGGAGTTGCCTGCGTGACGTTATCCTGGGCGGAAGGGTAAAATGAACTTCGAGGTTGCCTTGATTGAAAACAACTCGTCGTTTGAAAGTCGGGTTGGTCTCAAAATTCTCAGGTCAAAACCTACTTTCATTGGGGGGGAGGGGGGCAGGGGGTCATGAGTAATACCCGTTAAATTTATAAAAATCGGTTCAAAAACTTGCCTGAAAAAACATGCAAATGAATTTTTGAGAGAAATTTGCTATACAACACGTTTCACGGTATCTAGTCAGTGAATTCTGACAGTTGATGTCTTGAAACTAGACGGTTCCAGCATACGCTTTCGATATTGGAAGTCGATTTGAAGCAATTTGCCTTATGGTCTCTCCGGTTGCTTGCAATTCCAAGCAATCTCCGGAAAGATGATTGTACGGAGTCCTTGGAAATCTTGAGTTCCTGTGCGATACCTGCACGCTGAATAAACAGGTGAGGCGCGCATTCTAATCAACATCGGGTTCTCGATTTCCTCCTACCTCCACATCATTTCCATCCTCGCTAATATCATTCCTGATTAATTATTTTCACGGAATTACTCACCGAAATTACCATCTCACCAAATGCAATCATAGCTACATCATTGGAAATGTTCAAGTCTCTACCCAATTGGATTGATGGGTCATTTGAATAATATATTGTGCAATTCGCTAAAATAAGCTATTCGGCTTAAAAAACAAAGTTCAACATGAAAATGCAACGCGGCAATTCACACAACTTAATCCACAGAGGTCGAAAATTTGTTTACAATTCATTCTGGTTCTCAAATTGTGATGAAGTTGAGATAGGAATTCACACATCTGATCCCTGGGAACGTAAATATAAAAAACAAAGGTATTACTTACCACAATGTTGACCACCTCGTAGTTGACTGTTCAGTCAGATAATGAGACTTCTGACTGCATCATTAGGACACTTCATGGAAAATCATGAGGCGATTACTATACAATGGATACCGGGGCATATAAACTTATTAGGAAATGACAAAGCCGATGAAGCTGCAAAACGCGGAGCCTCAGGTGAGTGCCAATCTCTAACAGTTCCAATCCCACTCCCGGATGCGATGAACTGGATTGTTCAGGTGGCAACAAATGAGTGGCAAAAATGGTATAGGCAGTATTCCCTCGAAAAAGGGACATACCACTTCTACATTATGGGCCGAATATGCCAAAAACCTAAAATCCTGAAGATGAATCTGCCAAGAAGGAATATGGTACAACTCATACGGGCCCGAACTGGTCACGGACAAATAAACCGGTCGCCATCTCATCCAACTCAGCGACTCCCCATGCTGCACTTTCTGCGATTATGAAGTCGAAGATATAAACCACAAATTGGAAAAATGTCAACTACATGAAGAAGAAAGACTTCAATACAGCCCACTTGGAGGTCAACCATTGGAAAAACATTTGCGGGTGGCCACACGACATGACCTGAGAAAATTGGTTCACTTCATGAAAAATTCGGGTATCATACTTTAAAAAGAAAAAAAAAAATCTTTTTCTGAATTCAAGTGAAGACTTTATGTTTATGTGATTTTATTTATGAACAGACTGGTTATATATTACTGTTTGTACGTTACTTTGTAACGCAACCAATAAATAAAAATAAAAATTTAAATTAAAAAAAAATCATCAGGACAAACTTTGAACCCTAATTTTTGCATAGATATTTTCCTGAAGTTAATTAAATAGAATACTCATGCCAATAATGGTGTTCCCTACTTCAACCAACTCTTCGGCCAGCTATACGACATTTTTTGGTACCTACAAAACTTGGTTGTTGCGGTTTTTGTTGGTTTGCGTTTGTTTTCACCTTGAATCGTGACTAGTACTGATCATTTACTCACTCAAACGTGGTTTTAGGTGTTTTTCAAACGTGGTCAAATAATCTTTATTTCAACTCCGATTTCCGTACTTAGAAGTACTTGCTATAGTTAGCTCAGCGCAAGGTTTTTGACGTGATAACGTCTTATAAATTGGTTTACCGGGAGACACTTCAAGAAACTGCGTTACGCTCCGCTCACGGAGGGGGTGCAGCTCGGCGCCCTTCCCCGGCGCTCACAAAAGCGGGAGCGCCCCGCCCCCCTTCCCTGGCACTCACTCCCCCCCCACCCATGGGAAATACCTACTACCTACGGGAAATACCTACTCTGTGCAACTTGACAAAGAATTTTATTTTATCCTTCTTCCTACTATACGAATGAATATTAACATTAAAATTATTTTACCACTCAAAGTCGTTGTCACGTAAAACTTTCGCCCGTATACCGACTTTACAGGCAACAACACAGGGTTTTTTACAACAATTTTTATCTCGAGAGATTCGCGGATACAATATGGCAAAAGCTGATACCGTTGAAGCAAGCCAGAGAGTTTCAATTTACGTTTATTATACTCACGAAGTTTTTTATCGCGCCAAGTAGAGTTCTCGTGTCAGAGTATCTCAACTAATATAATTAATTCAGTTTTTTCAATTTCTATTTCCCATGCGCAGATCCTATTGAACAAATTATGTGCTCGTATTCCTGAGATTGACCTTGATGAATATGCACGTTTGAAAGCTTCGTGTCCCATTTGAACCTCTTTTGCGCTGTTTCCCCCTTTTTTACCCGCCTACTTACATCTGTATTCACGACATTACAAGCAGCTTATTGATTTGAAAATAGTCGTCGAGTGACGTAAATAACACATCGGGGTAATTAAGTAGGCTCCACACATTGGCCCAAATTCCTTCCCAACGCATTCCGCAAAATTTACTTTCACGTTCCCTCAACCCATTTATTATTCCCAATGTTCATAATGAAGTAAAACAGTTCTACTCTCTTGAAATGAAAATATCAAGAAGAGGCTTCGTCACGCGAGGAATAGTGAATATTTCACGATATGAACTCCATCGTTCAAAACATGGTTTTCGTAATTATTCGATCACAATGATACAGGCAAAATAAGGCTGGAATGGAATCAATGAAGCAGATGAGTGGCCTAACGGTGCCTAGGTAAAAAAAACAGGCCTGATCTGCTTCTTTCGTAACATTTTTGGGGATTTATAGCAGCGGTGAAGAAAAAGAACAATGAGTGCAGCATATACAATTTTATCGTGATCCTATGGATTGTAGTTCAATAAACCTGCTCTAATTTTTCCCGGATCTTATAATAGCAACTACTTTAATAGAACAGACCCAGTTAACTTTAAATTTTACGAGGGATTCTTTAATTTTTGTTCATTATTTCCAATAATAAACCTTTTAGTCGAAGAAGAGAGCTTTCAAGATACTTAGAATCCTACAATCAGATAAATAGTGATGGAATTAAGTAGGCATAAGAGGCCCAATCGGGGACTAGTTTTGTTCCATGAAATTTAACAGAGGAATATTCCTAGAGGAATATTTCGAAAGAAAGGTGTGTTTTCTTATCTCAAAATAACTATAATTTTGACATTACCATCCGTCCGATTACAAAATGAGCAACAACACGACTTCGTTATTATTATGATTATAATTGAATTTCACTTGCAAATGGGGCAAACCTTTTAAACAAAAGTTCATTTTACGCGATTTTCATCAAGTTGAATATACCTTTCATTCCTACTGAAAATGAAAACTTTGGCCGATAAAAGAAGTTAATAGATAGGTAACGCAGAATAGTTATCTATATGGAACGACAATAATGCATTGTATAATGATTTGTTGCGTTTTAATAACATTGGTTTACTCCTATTTACTCATATTTAGCTACGTCTTCTCCTCCAGGTAGAAAATGCTTTAAGCCCGTGATTTTTACGAACTTTATCAGTGAACGTCACAGAATTCATTTCATGACAGGACAACGAACTTTTCGCTCTCGTCTCTCTGAAATTCGATAAACCCAGCGCCGCGCTACATCTCAATCCGTTTGACAATTAAACCAGATTTCATCGAATTAAAACAACATGTGGTCTTTGTTGAAACCCATTGATGACATCGTACTAAAGAACTTCACTAGAGACCTTTACCAGTCGGGCAATTTCCTGGAATACTGGAAGGGCAGGAATGTATTGAAAATATTTCCCAACTTGAAAATCCCCGGTAGAAATCTGGAATGTATTAGTTTCCTCTAAAAACCCGAAACGGGAGGGATGGCAGACTACTGACGTCGTGTCTGAAACCCTTGTCCTCAAATCTCATGTTCGTGACGATTCGATTATACTTTTCTAACCAATTTTTCACTTCATGATAGTTTCAAAATTGATAAAACAGTGATAATAAAGTAAATATCGTTCGAATCAATACATAATTCAGTCTGAATCAAGTAACCGGAACCTGCTCGAATAGTGACACCATTGCCCACGAACACTACCCACGTTGCATTTCATAGAATTACAAAAAGCGTCATTTTTCGGTTCCTCTCAGTAAACGCAATGAATTGAAGATACGATTTCATCATCATTCGCCTAATTTTCTCCAGATTCACTTCTGGATTTGTTGGTGAAGGTAGTTGCATGCATCCACCCTATTCGGTTCACGACTCTTAGAAGTTAAAAAGCGTTTTTTGGTTTATTATTGTATACCTTATGAATTGACCAAGGAAAAAAAATTAACTCCCCCCCCCCTATTTTGTTGGTTTACGTTTCAAGGAACGTAGAATCTGAAAATCGATCCCATGGACCGATTTTGATGAAATTTGGTAGATGGGCTACATTTGGTGTCTAGTTGTGCCCCGAAGCTTTTGGTTGATGTCAGTCACTTGTAATGGTTGAAATTTTCAAGAGTGCCCCTAGCTCAAAAACTCTCGAAATGCTGATTGTTTTTTCACCAATTTTAAATATTATTGAATTCTTAGAATTTTTTGAGACCAACCGGAGCTCTGTAGGACAAACCGCTCGCTTCCTACGAGAATTTAAGGGTCGGACTTACGATAAATCAAAAACACGAGTATGAATCGCACTTATCTCCGTCCAAATTTTAGCTGACAAAAATGCGATCGTTGTTCGTTTCTTCGATTTGTACTCAGTTCTGCGTCCTTAGCAACCAGTAATCGAATTTCCCAATAATTAGGCTGTAATAATAATTCCTAACAATTCCAGTTTCTTCGAAATGAGCGTGAAGCGTTAATTTCTTCCAAATAAACTTGATTGCGAAAGAGGTATGTGGTAGGTAGGTAGTAACTATGGCTGGTGACAATGGAAAAGCCGTGTTCTTTGCGGACGAGTGATCTATAGAAAAAATAATAAACCTTCGTGTAATTATTTGGAGCGTTTTACCTGACCGTGGTAGTAAATTCGAATACTCGTCATTCTAGGAGGGACGGCGAATAACATTGCTAGTTGGTTTGAGTTTCGCTTCATTTAGTAGTCGGAATGAGGTACACTTTAGTGGGGATATTCACCTCTGATGACCTTATAGCTTTTTAGACTATTTTTTCTTCATTTATGTTTTAAAATATCATTTCACATTGTAGCTCAGTAGCAACTGACTGTAATTATTCTGAATAATGAGTAATGACCTCGCTTAATTAAGTAGGTACTTAGTTAGGGAATTTTATCGTCGTAAACATCCGGTTCCGGCGATGAAACCTACCTTCTCTGGTGGTTGATAATAATTTCATTGACCACCTGGCGTTTGGACACTTTATTGATCGAAGCGATCAGAACTTTGAGGGGTCGTCTTGACTCGTCATCGGAACAAGTTTCTCTGTTTTATCGAGCGGCCGTTTGAAATAGCCGGATCGCATCCGCTATCGATCTCTCACGCGGGGGTGATGGAAGGACGGGGGGGCCTCGGACGGGCTGATCTCGTACTACGTAACGCAATCGATATTTAGCATGACACGTGTTCATTCGGATCGATAACCTCCCCAAACATTCACCAAAATCAAACTTCGGAACGCATGTTGAACGCTGTCTTCCCGCCCGATGCTCGATAAGGCTGATGAAACCGAGCGTGTTCGTCTTGTGGGGAGCTCCCTGGACCCCAACATCGCCATAATGTTGGAGAAATGGAAAAGTTTATATCCAACTCGATATGTCCTCATCAAAAGGGTCGATTACTCGCCAAGTACCTACCTGGTCCATCTACTCATTCACTTTCACGACTACCCTAATTCACCCCCAGCATTCCCTTCTTTGATTCACATCCCCTAGCATATTCAAGCTTACATCAGTTAGCTGAACCAACATGTCCATCAAAATTCTATATTGGGTGGGTAACCATAATCCAAACATTCAGGTGACTTCAGTTGTGTTCATGCATATTTTCTTGTAATCAATTTTCTAATCACAGATTGGTTAAGATTTTGGAATGTCGAATATGTTATCAATTCATCTTATAGCAACCCACCTACAACACATTGCATATATCGAAAAATTCGATGTTTTGGAAGGATATTAGGTTGAAATCTACGTGAAATTGATCTGCAATCACCTCAACAAAATGCTACTTTGGTTTATTACTTTCAATAATAAACCTTGGAATCGAGCAAGAGGACAAAATTACCTCGAAATTTGATGGTTTACATTTCAAGCTAAGTACGTAGAATTCAAAAATAAAAATAAAATCCATCAGTATACGACCGATTCTGATGAAATTTGGAATATGGAATCCATGTGGGGTCTAGTTGTACACTGAAGCTTTTGATTGATGTCAGTCACTTCAAAGAGATGAAAAATAAGTGCTGACATTTTCAAAACGCCCTAGCTCAAAAACTTTCAATATAAAGAGACGTTTTTCACCGATTTAAATTGTTGAAATTTTAGAATCGAATGAGACCCACCCAGATTTCTCTAGGACAAGCCGTTCGCTCCCTATGAGAACTTAAGGAATGGATAAATAAATCAGAAACACGGGTGTGAATCTCAAAATACTGCTCAATGAGGGAAAATAGGCCTTATCCCCGTTCGAATTTCTGCCGATCGAATACTTATCATTGTTCGTTTCATTGAAATGAGTTTTGATTGTTCTCAGTTGTTCATTCTCAGCTACCAAGAATAAAATTTCGTAATGAAGGCACCCTCAACTCTCTGGTAGAGATGTTATTTTAGTTTAAAGGAAAAGCCACGTTCTACGCAGATGGGTGATCTAAACAGTAACATAAACGATTGTATAATAACTTGCAGCTTTTTTACAACTTCGCTGAAATTAGAGTTGTGGCTACAGTACTATAAAATCAGAGTAACGAGGTCTTGGTCGTTGGATGTAGGTGACTATTTAGACCCAATAAAAATGTGGGCGATATTTGATACTGATTGATATATCGATAGTTCCATTGAAATCGTATGGAGCGTTCCAAGAGAGAACTTCGAGTGGGAACCCTGATTCTCGGCAATGACTATTTTTATCCAAATCTTGCGAGTTCTCACTACTCAAAGCTATGGAGAAAACTTGACTATTGAGGACTGTGGGGAAGTGGGTCAATGAATTGCGAAATGAGTCAGAGGATTGCATATTATATTCCGCGTTTAGTTAAGCTACTCGCGCTCATACGTATTAGTAATTTCCTTGTCTCACTGCAAAGTTTACGCTCGAGGTCTCAATGGCTGCGATTCTAGCGACTGGGAATGCCTATGTGCTTTATCAGTAGACGATAGTTTCATTTCTTGATACCTACCTTTCGCGTTCAAAAACCGGCGTTACATTAAAGTTTTCTGCTTAGGCCTCCTGTACTACATGCTCAGTCGTATAAATTCCAAATGTCGCTCGCGTGCAATATGCCTCTGGCCCATTGTGCCTCCAGTTAACAAACAGTTGAAAATGGGGGGTGCGCCTGATTTTTTTTTTTTTTTTAATTTTTAATCGAAAGTAGATCTCATTCTAAGGATTTTGACACCAGTCGTTGTCTTTTTGGATGAGTAGATTTTGGATTGATTATAGTAGATTGATTTTGGATGATTTTTCAAAGTTTCGAATGTTTATGACGTCACGCGCCCCTCCCGCCTGGACGGAACCCCCCAGCCCACTGTGACGTCATAAACATTTGAAACTTTGAAAAATCATACAAAAAGATCTCTTCACGCTAGAAGGTCACGTTTGGTGTCAAAATTCTCAGAATGAGGTCTAGTTTAGATTAAAAATAACAATAAACAGATTTTCCGACCCATGCGCACACACCATTATATAGGAAACGGCGTTGATTCGCAGTTTTAGCAATGAGGTGGTAAGCCAAACACACCAGGACGTGTCGTACCGCTTTAAAACCTAGATTACCTTCTACTCCACCCCCCAAACATGAAGAAACCTCTTTTCAGTTACGTCGAATTGTAAGAACAATACTTCAAAAAACATGGATAGGTGATTCCTAACAAGTCATAGTTAGTTTTCTCTTTGAAATGATAGCGCCTTAAAAACACAAATTATTCACTCCTCACTAAATATATATATTTTTTTAACGTGATTTATTATTGCAACTGAATATTAAAGTAGAATATATCTAGCAATATTACATATCACTAGTACACTCCTTGATAGCCCGTTTACAGTAAAACCCAGCCCCTTCAGTACCTATCTACAACACTGAGCTATAATTGCACCCACTAAATATTTGTGATGAAATTAACTGATACCTCTTTAAAGTCAGTTTCTTCAAAACTCTAGTTGCGTTTAATCGAAGGGAAACCGTAAGTCCGTTCAAATTGCAACTGCTCATGCGGTGCTGTTCGTTGTGACGTCTACTTATATGCGGTTCAATCAAACCCTGGTAATTCGCTATTTCCAACCTGTGATCCGGTAGGAAATTAATTTGAATATATTTCAAAGAAAAAAACCCGGTAATTCGGAGTAGTTGAGGTCTTGCAAGATCTTGATTCTTACTATCCAATCGTAATGATGATGGATAATAAAAACAAGATTGTTATTATTATTAATTTGTTTTTCAAGATATCAGTGACAGCTTCCAGAAAAGGTACATTGTGTGGGATAATCAGGTTTTTACGCCTTTCTACCCTCAGGGCCTCAATATCTAATCACAAAGTAACTGTGTACACATTTATTGTCCTGACGGAAGTCTGCTTTTGGAGTTGGAAGTCGATAATTTCACTACTTTACATGTGAGTTATCACCAACTTCTTGTCTTCATTTTCTTTATTTTTTTCTAGAAAATTTCCAATTTCTTCTTGATTTATTTTTTAAAGAGATTTAGAAAATCATTACCTACAGGACAGTTCTACTAATCTCCACATTTCATGGCCATTCCCTTTCCTACATTTTTACGGTTACTCACGTCGTTGTACGCAGTTCCAAACATTCAGTCTCTCCTTCGAGGAAGATTTGCAATCATGCTGACTTGACACCACACTCTCTGCTAGTTAGTTGAGTTTCCTCGGAGCTGTGATGTTTGGCTGTCTCCTCGAGTCATCCATTTACTTACGACACTCCTTGACGAGCACTTGAGACCTTTCAAGTCAAGGGTCGAACGACCTTCGACCCAAGTCCTGCTATGCTCGCCCTCAAATCAAATCGGGAAACTCAGAAGTTTCTTCTCCAAGAATATCATAAATTCCTTCATCAAATGTAGGGTCAAACTAAGAAACCGTTATCTACGATGTATTTATACTCCAGTGAAATGACTTCAGGAATAGCATAAATGTAGGACTGCTGCAGGGTTACCCCGTCATTATTAATAATCATCATCATTGTTATTATTTTGGTGTTTTGTGGAGTTTTTTGTTTTTCCGGAGTTGCTTTGAAAGAAATGAATAGATTTGGGGTGGGAGTAACACTGGTACGAATACCTTCAATCCGTCTCCCAAATTCTGCTCTTCCTGAGACACACAAACGTGCCCCCCCCCAAATGACCGACTGGAGTGGAAAAAAATTGTTTTGGGATTCTGCCTCCTTTGGCCTTTCAGCTCAAAGCGCTGTATAGTTCAGCCAGAAAACGGGTGCAGAAGCATTCATGGTTCTAAAACTGTATGCACTGTATGATCACTCGTGATGATCGTGGCGACTTGGTACGTTATTTGAAGGTGCTGAAGAAAGACAATTTTATTGTACACAGTAGCAAGTGTGAGAAAATTGAAATAATTCAGTCTGAATTATGTTGCAGAAAACAAATTTTGGTTACTAGCGTTTTTTTTTTCTGGAAACTAATGGACAAGTACGTGGTAAGGATGGATAGTGGACGTATCTACTCTACCAAATTGTCTACGTGTACGCTCTCTTTCTCGAGTTTTCCAACAAATTGATGACGTCATTGGTTTAGGATGCGTTCGTCACTCTAAGAACTCTTCAGAGGATTTTCGATCTGTACAGAGTTTAGTTGAGTAGTTTCAAAGTGAGCTCTAATCTAGAACAGGCTCAGCAACTTTGTGTTGGCAGTCGGGACAAAAAGATACGAGCAGCCTTCACGGTTGATATCTCGGTCTTTGTGGAGAGAGGCTTATCCGAAGCTACCGTCGACCATCGACCCAGGATGACAGGGTTCTTCCAAGTTCGCCCAGGTGCTGTTATGGAAGTTGGAAGGCCGTTACCGATGCGTCAGTCGGTGCACGAGTCGTGACGTCACGCTGGAGTCTACGTCCTCGCGAGCACGTAGTCTCATCAGAATCTTCACGTGCTCCCCCCTTCGTCTTCAGCTCTCCTTGCCTCCCACAGCACATAGCATCCTTCTCTTCCTGTCACTCGAGGAATACCAAAATCTTTCCCTTTTTTTCGACCGAGTCATCTCACAAGTGATCACTCTTCGCTCAAAAACACTTTATGTACAGTTGTGTCCCTTGAAAACTTGTCTTGAATCTTTTACGTTCGCAATATTCGTAGAAAAAGGTCATATTCTGAATACCTGATTTCGCACGTAACATGATTAATTTGTCAGGGTGTGGCCGCCTGGAAATTACGATTAGTTTGGACCGTATCCGGTCCTCAACCCCCTTTTCAGGGCGTTCCACAATAAACTAATCGTCGTCCCATGATTCACCGAATTGAGATCCTCCTCTTTCGCCCCTAGGGCGGTTTTGAAGTCGGTCAAAAATTTATTGGGTGTTTTTCAGTGTTTTTCCCCAACACTGCTGGCTAGTACGAATGCAATACTGAATGAAAGTATTTGTTGAATGCCTGATAGTTGTGTAAGGAAACTGATTGTGATAGACCTGTGATATTTATTTGTTTAGCTCCATGTACTTTCACGTATTAGGCAGGGGAGGATATTCCAGTACTCGCCCTGCCTCCACAGCACACCAATAACAAATCCTGTGACCACCGATGATGGGGAAACCACAAGATATAAGAAGAGGGGGAAGAGTAACTAGGTCTGCTCACTCCTGTCCCTAGAAACACCATCCTACTAAAACCTGGCACCTCCACGTGGGTCATCCCGGGCACATTCGTACAGAATGTGGCTAACGCCTGAGGGGACAGGAGGGCCTGCTGTGTCAAAAGGGAGCAAGATGAAAACCTCACTGCCAAGAAAGAGAGCTAGAGAACTAGAACTAGAGAAAGAGAACTCCCATACTGCCATAACAAGAACTGAAAAGATTGTTTTGGGCCTGAATGGCCTCTTGGTACAATCGACCACTCTGATACAGCAGCTCAAAAATTTATGTTTTATCAGTTTCTGGTTGAATTGAACGATTTACTCCTTATCCATTGGGACGTCCCGTAGAACGGAAGCATGTTCCTTTCTGCCTCAATTTCCGATTAGCCACATCATTTTAGTTTGAAAATTTTCTAAATTTTTTTCAAGAGAATTCGTTGTTGACTTTATGGGGAATATATGGCTGGCGTGGGGGGGGGGAGGTAAGTACAAAAAATGGAATTTTACAGGAGAGCATTTTAAAGTTTCAAATTTTATCCTTAATTCAGGAATCCGCAATAATTTAACCCTGTCAATTTTTCACGAAAGTATCCTAAAACCGAAATGATAGCTCAAACTGCTTACGTACAGTCTAATTTCCATACTTACTTGGTTACGAGCAACCAAATTTTCAGACTTACCTGCTCACCCACCATAAGAAAACCTGGTTAAGCACAATTTAGACGGAAGATGGAAGCATGGTAGACTTACGCTGATCCTCGCTAACGAAAGCTGACACAAAATAACGCCTACAGTGAAGATATCTCGATTTTCACCAAAAAACGACTTAACCCCCAGAATTCGATGGAAAATCCAAACTAGGCCAAAATGTTAGCAAAAGGAAGGAAGTTCGTTGGCCAGCTTGTTTTGACCTCTCTAAGGTCGAAATAGGGCCTAAAAACTTGTTTTTCGAGGATTTTAGTGGGAATTCGAGGAGTTTATGCAGAATTAGCATTCAGCATTGGCGACCAATCGGTTATTTCTTTGAAAATTCACTCATTCACTCAAGGTGCCCGAATGTGAACCCGAGATCGATTTTTTGCCAACGATTTCTTGCTAAGGGACATGCTGGGTTGGATATTCGAAGCTGGTATGGATGAACCCCACTACATATGCATTAATGAAAGCTCGACTTTCGATTTTCCCTTCTCCATGACTACCTACAAACGCTGTTTTTCACAAATGAGGTGTTAGTTTGATTCCCCGTACCATATTAATTATTTACGTTGATCGATTTTCCAGAGTTCATCAAGTTACTAGCGGTTAGTGGATAAATCTTTCTATGTTGGAATCCTTGAGGTCTGTGATGTTTCGGTCGATCCTCTTATAAGGGTGGGCGCTGGTGCCCCGTGTTTTGGTGGAATAGCCAGACTCCAGGCTGTTGCACCCTATTTTTAGCTCGAACGTTTCCCCCTTGTCGCCGATACATCGGGCCTTAATTGAGCCCCGTAAATCTCTTAGAATCACCTTAAGGCCACATAACCCTGAAAAGGCAGCAGTCACTCGTGTTCCCAAAGGTCCGTCGCTTTTTTCACCTTGTCTCTGATCAAGTCGATCGACGTATTCATTTTAATGAAGTACACGTGTTACTTTGGTGTTACCAATGGCTACCACTCAAAACTTCCAATCCTTCAAATACTGTTTAAATCTTCTGAAAGCTCAAATCCCCCTACTAGTGCTTCTACAAGGTTTAAAGCTGCAAAATTCGGAGCGGCTTAGTATTTCATATCTGGGGGATTCATGAGTTCTCAGAGGATGGGAAGAGTCTTCACCACAACACTTGCTATGAGTATATTATTAATATGCTAAGGGAACAACTATATGAATTTGTTTGGAATGAAAAAGCTGTATAAGAATTGTCCACTTTAGTGCTAGTTACTGTGGATACCTGACAACTGTGGATCAATTGCGACTATATGTTCCTTCTTACTTGTTAATATGGCATCATCAACCTCTGCAATTGGCCTCAAAAATGATATTTGGTTTGAAAATCCTTTCAGATCAGTTCCTTATATTAGTGAATATAAAACTTGGATTCCAGTTGTCTGTGCCAGATGTTCTTGGCGTCTATAGGCGCTGGTCGAAAGACAATACTAGTCAAGTATACGTTTTTCGTAGGTTGAGTGATTTAAACCAAAGCATCATGGAGTCAATAAGCTAGTCAGAAACGCTCCCATACTTCATTTCCAAACATCATAGGGTGTCTCTTTTTAGTTCGTACCATGTTTCATCAAACCCAACGTGGGTTTTGGTTCAATCGCTGTGCAGTATCACGAGCAACTGATCATGACCTACTATTATACGTAGACCCGTGTTCGAAGAACAAGGAATCACAATGCCAGATTTGAATTCAGTCGATACGATCACTTTGCTGAGTCAAGTCAAGACTCAGGAAGTCCGTTTACCGTCGAGGAACTCTATACAACCTGATTGCACGACATGGAAATGAATGGCATCCTTTCTTATCATATGTGTAACATAGATGTCAAGAGAAAAAGGTTCGACGCACCACATTGAGAGACCACTTGTTTCTTTGATGTCGAACATAACTTAAATCGACCTACGTGTTTTGGTCGATACCTTGTCTACTGAGACCGCTTCATCATCATTGCAAACGATGTTGTTGTCAATTAGGTTGGTGATGAATTTGAAGTTGTGATGGATGCATTGTGATAGCTGAGCTGCAGTCACTATGCGTATACGTTGACCTCATGCAAAACCCTTTCATTTTGCATAGATAGTTATGAATTCAGATCCCTTAATTACCACGACTTAGTATCTGCTGGATGATTCAACGCCTAGTTGAAACAAAACTTCACAAATAATCTCGGAATTCGGTTTCTCGGAGAATTTTGTAGTTTTGACTCCAAACAGGAGAAACGGTTCAGCTTGATATCGAGGAAGCTGATCTTCTACAATTATCGACAAACTAGCTCGAAACGAGAGGCAGAAAGAAATCCACATAGGTACCTATTATAAACAACAATCCTAGTCGATTTTATTTCACTGACGTGCGTTTTGAACAAACGGATTTGATAATTGTATGAATCGAATCATGTACATTGAACATGCTGAATCTGCTATCTGCTCATTCCTTAAACTTGTTTTTGAATAACAAAATTCCTTCCCACCGTGTTCCTCTAATATTGATTGTTTTCTTACTAACTATAAATCACGATCAACAATAACATTAGGATAATGATCGCCCATGAACCGGGCGACCCCAGATAACTCCCTTGGACAATAGGTACCAAATAATACAGGAGGAGTACTTCGTTCTAGTAGTTCCCTGAAATAATAAAACGCTGAAAATTATTACACAGTGGTTTTTTATTTCTGTATAAGACTCTATGAAGACCAAAAAAAAAAAAAAAAACCAACCAAACAACCAACCAAGAAAACACCAAAACAAAACCAACCAACATGAAGAAAAACATCGATCGCATTTCGATCAGCTACAATTTGAACAGAGATTAGGCCTCTTTTGTGATTCACGCTCGTGTTTCTGATTTATCGTACGTCCAACCCTTAAATTCTCGTAAGGAGCGAACGGTTTGTCTTACAGGGCTCCGCGTGTTCTCTAAAAATTCTATACTATCTTAAATTGATGGAAAAACAATACTTTAATATCAAAATTTTTTGAGTTAGGGCATTTTCAAAATTTCAAACCTTATTTTTCAACCCTTAGAAGTGATCTACATCAACCAAAATCTTCGGAGCACAACTAGACCCCAAATGGAGCCAAATACTAAATATCATCAAAATCGGTCAATGCTAAGTGGGGAAAGTGCCGCGGACGGACAGCCAAATTTTTTGTTCGAATTTTGGATTCTACGTACGTAAACCAACAAATTTTGAGTGGGTGTTAGAAAAAAAATTTTCCTGGTCGATTCCAAAGTTCATTATTGAACAAAATAAACCAATAGACATTACACGACATTACACAATTTTGGAGTTATCTCAGTTGTTACAAATAAAATTGAATGAATAATCATTTATTTTTAATTGAGAAATTGTGTTTCATTGTAGCCCCTCATTTTCATTTCAAATTTTTTTGTTGTAGACATTTTCAAGATTTTTATACCTTTGGTTCATTATCTTCAATAATAAACCTTTGGAATCGACGAAGAAAAAAACAGTTAACCCCCCCTGAAAGATCGTTGGTGTACGTTTGAAGGTACGTAAAATCCGAAAATCGAATAAAAATTTTTCCGGCCGTACGCGTCACTTTCCTTAGTTACCATGGACCGATTTTGATGAAATTTGGGCTCCAGTTGTGCCCTAAGCTTTTGGTCGATGTCAGTCACTTCTAAGGGGTGAAAAATAAGGGCTGCAATTTTCAAAATGCCCTAGCTCAAATCATTTCAATATAATTGTATTGTTTTTTCATCAATTTAAAATAGAATTGAATTTTTAGAGTTTATAGAGACCACGCGGAGCTCTGTAGGGCCAACCGTTGGCTCCTCATGTGAACTTAAGGGTTGGACTAGCGATAAATCAGAAACACGAGTGTGAATCGCAAAAGATGCCTAATCCCCATTGAAATTTTAGCCAATCGCTGTTCTTTTCTTCGAGTTGTACTCAGTTTTGCGTCCTTAGCAACCAGTAATCACCTTCTCTAATAATTAGGGCAACCTCTACTCCTTATTTCTTCGAATTGAGTGTGAAGCGTTTATTCCTTCTAAATAAATTTGAATGAGTGTAGTAGGTCGGTACTACCTATGGTCGGTAGATGGTGACAATGGCAAAGTCGTGTTCTTTGCAGACGAGTGATCTATATAGAAAAGTAATAAACCTTTGTGTAATAATTTGCAGCGTTTTAAATTATTGTTACAATTGATAGTGTTTCCGAAACTTCATGTTCCTCGATTTTGTATTCCCTCATTCCTATATTGTCACTTCATAAACACACCTTCCGAATTTTCGAGTTGGGCGATTTGTTGAAAGGTTGAGCCACCTCTTTTCGGAAGGACCCTATAAGTCTACCACTCGAGTGGATACTGAGTTATGGCGGTAGAGATGAGCTCGATTTTTGTTATTGAAATAAGGAGAGCTCCTGAATGAACCGACCGAGACGACTTACGAGAGGGGACTTGGGCTTTGGATTCTCCTCTATTGTTCTCAAAGTCTCTTCCCGGATCACCCGTGAGAAACACAACTGGGAGCAGTTTTCACAGGAGCGGCAACCAGCTGAGGGGGCCATTCAAGCCTCTTATTGAATGGTTCAGGCTAAATGTTGAGAGTAGGTATTGACGATGGAAGACCGGTATTTTGGGATACAGTGAAATCCCTCTCCAACGGACACGCGCGGAACATCGAAACATGTCCGTTACGGGAGGATTTAAGTTCTCTGTGATTACAACCAAGCGAAAAAAAAAATGTTGGTTTAACTTTGTTCTTCGATAAACGTGTCCGTAGTGAACGTGTGTCAGTGCATCTCGGTCCATAAAGAGGGGTGTCCGCTGGAGAGAGGTCACAATCTTTTCCTATCTCTTCAGCGTCCTGTAATAACATCGCCAAGTTTATTGCTCCTTCAACATACTCACGAATGGTTACAGAACTTGGATAAGTGAAGAACCTCCTAGTCCTTGACAAAACTTCCAGTCCGAACTCCTTCAGTAGGAAAATGAGACCTCTCTTCGTTACTTTGTGCTGTTCTGATGTCGTTCCCGAAGAGCGAATGTTACAAATCGCACATTTTGAGTTTGAGTAACCATTTTTTTATTTTTCTTAAGGTGGGATCCAAATTTGAATACAGCAAAAAGATACCTAAAATTGGAAAGGAGCCATTTTAGTTAAAAAAGAAAAGAAAAAAGTGCTGGCTTTCGAAGTGCATCAGGATTTGTAATATCGCCCTTCAGGCCGGAAGGGGACGATTCTGTACGTCCGTTACATGGATGGAACCAGACAACTCCACAGGACAATAATGTTTCTTGTAAGAAAATCTTGTCACCGGAAAAAACGACCGCTAATTGTTTCCGGAAACGTGGTTTTGAAACAGGCAGTGTCTGACACACTTTGGCCACTAAGGAAAATTTATTGGAATCATCCATTTCAATTTTATATTTTCCTCATATTTGGAACAAATCGATAAAGACAACACTTGGTTAGTTCTATGTTGGTCGATTTGACTCAGGTTCGGGTCCTCTTCTAAATTAAAACGCTGCAAATTATTACACTATGGTTTAATATTTTTCTATATAGATCACTCGTCTGCAAAGCCACCAACCATCCAACATGAAGAAAAACATCGATCGCATTTCGGTCAGCTAAAATTTGAACGGAGATTAAGCTTCTTTTACGATTCACACTCGTGTTGCTGATTTATCGTACGTCCAACCCTTGAATTCTCGTAGGGAGCGAACGGTTTGTCCTACAGAGCTCCGCGTGGTCTCTAAAAATTCTATAGAATCTTAAATTGAAGGAAAAACAATACCTTTAGATCTCAATTTTTTGAGTTAGAGAGTTTTCAAAATTTCAAAATTCCTTTTTGAACCCTTAGAAGTGACCTACATCAACCAAAATCACCCCACATGGGGGCACAACTAGACCCCAAATGGAGCCTGCACACCAAATTTCATCAAAATCGGTAAATGAATATATATATGTTTTGTTGTTTGGTAAGTGGGGAAAGTGCCGCGTACGGCGGACGGACGGCCAAATTTTTATTCGATTTTTGGATTCTACGTACCTTGAAACGTAAACCATCAAATTTTGAGGGGGTGTTGAAAATTTTTTTTTCTTGGTCTATTCCAAAGGTTCATTACCGTAAAACCGTCAAACTTTACCCCACCAGGGGTAACTTTACCCCAAAAAGTGAGAATCTTCAGTTGTGACGTAAGTGTGGTAGCACTTAGATAGAAGTTAGCTATTGTGTTTTCGTTATTCTCCACATCCCAGAGATTCGATGCGGCTTGCGATGGCGCCTTTATCCATGTTATCAGCTTTTATCAGTCATAGTTTCCTGTTCAGCTGTTTTTGTCCTGTTTCTTGTGCTCCAAAATTTCTTCCATATCAGGTGTTTGGAGTGGATTTACCAGGCAAGCCCCCATCATATCACTTTCAATATCTTATTTTGAACAAAATACACTAATCAAATTCTCAAAAAAATGTTTTCTTGGAAATGTATTTGTTTACCAAAAATTTGATGGTAACTTTACTCCAAAAACCGGGTATCTTTACTCTACTATAAAGGTTGGGATAAAGGTAGCCTCACTCATATTTTTCTTATCTAATCTCGAAAAATATTTGAGTTTTATCATTTTCGCAGTGTTGAATGTAAGTTTTCTAGTGTATCTCATGTCAGAAGTTAGAGATGGGGAGAAGAAATGAGAAAAAGCTTGGTACGCGCCCCTACCGAAACTTTACAACTGAACAGATGCATTATGATATGAACATAAACGTGCTTTGGTCTCATAAGTTGTGATTTACCATATTATTTACTCGTGGGTTATCTTTGAAATTTACCATTGCAATTCATTTGAAAGTTATCGAATGTGAAACAGACTTTTTCTGTGATTTTGTTAAGTCATTCGTTTATCGTTTATTGTCCTTTAATATTTCTTTACTTGTAGAAAGTTTTGCTCGATTACCTACATAAGTCTGTCTATACTGGAAGACTGAAATTGTGATCTCTTAACCAGAAATATTGCATTTCAAGCAAATTCGTTGAAATAAATGATCATTGGAATTTATATTTTTCTTAGGTATAACTTGTATTTTTCAAGCTAAAAAGTTCAATTTTTCAGAATATATTTTATAATAATATTATAAATACTTGATATTATCAAGTATTTCTGGGGTAATGAATTCAATCCCGACTAGTAACATTGCACCACTGCCCGTTTCTGTAGCGATAACCGTGAGTTTTTCAGATTGGAGTAAAGATAGACGCACTCGTAGTTAACTGCACTCCAACATTTAAACAATTAAATAGGGGGTTACAACGATCTGATCATTGAGCTCGACCACTCAATATGTTCAGGAAGCCCTGAAGATCAATTCACTTATTAAAAAAAATCAATTTAACCCATTTTGAGTGGGAGAAATTGTATTTGGAAATGTTTTGGAGTAAATCTTGGGGTAAAGTTTGACGGTTTTACGGTATTGAAAATAATGAACCAAAAATTGCTAAGACTGCTTTTTGTTGGAAATATTGTTTATAATCCAACCCTGAAGTCATGCCCATCTTAAGTGTAGACACCCTGTATAATCGGGTTATGGATGGACATTTAATTGTTTGGTATGAGTCACTAATTTGCAGCGTTTTTCTATTCAAATATATAGAAAAAATTTTGATTTTATCATCATTACTGATACTGACACTTTAATATGAAAAATAAAAGTTAAAATTGTAGCTATAACTGACATAGACCTGCTCGAATTCTAAGTGATTCCTATAATAACGTTGTTAGTGTGACAAGCCTGAAGATGCTGGAGAGGCATCCAGCGAAACTGTCGCTATTATAAAAGTATAACTCCCGACTCCACAAAGTTCATCAACATAGTGAGAAATCCTCATGAGCGTGGTTCTAACGCTCTCTTCAACTCTCACTTATCCAGGTTCCACTGTTAACATAGCAGAGCTGTAGTTCGGGCTGCATTTTCTCGCGATGTGGGACATGCGAGACCTCATTTGCATCCTCCCATTCATGGATACTACTGCCTATTGTGCAAATGGAATAATTCAGTATCCATGCGACCTTGAACTGAAACTCCGTAACTCGGGCCAAGGACTCCCTCCTAGAACCCGTGACGAGTAAAAGACAACTACACAGTCGGAGAACGCGGAGATAACGATGATTATGTCATCAATAAACGCAGTTTATTCCTGATGAAACGAATAGAAAATAATTGAATCAAGAACGTAATCTTGAATGATGTACAACTGAATGGGTCTAAATTTGTCGATTCAAACCTCCGACCTTTGGTTCAGCGCCCTCAAATCCCTAAAATTTCAAATTTTTGCTCCAAAACCCTGAAATTTTAAAATTTTGCTCCAAAACCCTGAAATTTCAAATTTTTGCTCCAAAACCCTGAAATTTCAAATTTTTGCTCCAAAACCCTGAAATTTCAAATTTTTGCTCCAAAACCCTGAAATTTCAAATTTTTGCTCCAAAACCCGAGTACTTAGAACTGAAGAAAACCCTGCATATTATTACACAATGGTTTATTATTTTTCTATAGATCACTCGTCTGCAAAGCCACCAACCATCCAACATGAAGAAAATCATCGATCGTATTTCGGTCAGCTATGATTTGAACGGAGATTAGGCCTCATTTGCGATTCACACTCATGTTTCTGATTTATCGTATGTCCAAACTTCAAATTCTCGAAGGGGGCGAACGGTTTGTCCTACAGAGCTCCGCGTGGTCTCTAAAAATTCTATAGAATCTTAAATTGAAGGAAAAACAATATCTTTATGTCAAAATTTAGGGCGTTTTCAAAATTTCAAAATTCATTTTTGAACCCTTAGGAGTGACCAAAATCTTCGGGGCACAACTAGACCCCAAATGGAGCATACATGCCAAATTTCATCAAAATCGGTCAATGCTAAGTGGCAAAAGTGCCACGTACGGCGGACGGACGGCCAAATTTTTATTCGATTTTTGGGTTCTACGTACCTTGAAACGTAAACCAACAAATTTTGAGGGGGTTGAAAAATATTTTTTTTTCTTGGTCGATTCCAAAGATTCATTATTGAAAATAATAAACCAAAACATGATCTCGCGAGGTAAGTTACTTGCAGTCTGTTCCCCTCACGCCCTCGACCACCGCTTGTGGTATATGATATTTCCGTACAAGTCGCGTCGGCCTCTTTTGGTTTTTTATTTCCAATAATGAACCTTTGGAATCGACCAAGAAAAAAAAATGTTCAACCTCCCTCAAAATTTGTTGGTTGACGTTTCAAGGTACGTAGAACCCAAAAATCGAATACAAATTTGGCCGTCCGTCCGCCGTACGTGGCACTTTCCCCACTTAGCGTTGACCGATTTTGATGAAATTAGGTACGTAGGCTCCATTTGGGGTGTAGTTGTGCTCCGAAGCTTTTGGTTGATGTAGGTCACTTCTAAAATTTTCGATATAAAGGTACTGTTTTTCCATCAATTTAAGATAGTATTGAATTTTAGACATCTTAGAGACCACGCGGAGCCCTGTAGCACAAACCGAATTCCGAGTTCCGTACGAGAATTTAAGGGTTGGTCGTACGATAAAACAGAAACGAGTGTGAATCGCAAAAGAGGCCTAATCTCCGTCCAAATTTCAGCTGACCGAAATGCGATCGATTTTTTTTTCATGTTCGTATGGTAACTATGACAGAGCCGTGTTCTTTCTATGGAGAAAAATAATAAACCATTGTGTAATAATTTGCAGCGTTTTCCATCAATTTCTAGAAGGTTTTAACCCTAGGAGGTCACGCATACTTACACCAGACACGGATGTCACACTGGGGTCCAAAAAGACCCCACGCCAAACGATTTATATTTTAATTTTACATTTTTTTTATCGTAAAAAAAAAACAAAAAGCAACTTATTTACCTATTTCATTAAACCTACCAACTAGGGCTATTTTTCAAAATATTTTATTTTTCGATGTTTCGCTTCAAATACCGAAACCCATCAAGTTCAGCCCACGAGTTCTTAATTATTATTGAACATGAGATAAAGTAAAATCATATGGGAAAAGAAACAAACAATTCCAGTCAGTGAGCTATTTATTACACTATTTAAAAGTTGAGATTTTCTGAACGACTGAAACGCAATATAAAATTCGGTTGCGAAAGATAATTCGACTGTGGAAATAGTGTAGAATCAGTGGTGACTGATTGGTACAGTGTGCAGTTGTCGGTCTTCGTTGGTGCACCTTCTCGTACAGTGTCTGAACAGTAGGAGTTTTCTCGTGTTTTTAGTAATATTTGACTTTTGATAATTTTGCTTCCGAGTCTACCAAGGTAGCGGAAGCTTTGTTTTCAATTGTCAAGGTTGAAAAAAAAACGTACTCCAAACTCAAAATTTCCACTTGCTTTTCAGACCTTCCTGATATGTCTGTCTGTCATGAAATTCTTGCCACAGCCATAACTTCAACAATTCTCGTACGATTTCGATGAAATATTCAGGAATTGTGCGGGTTGGCGTGTAGATGGTCTCCCATGAAAATCATCACTCCTGGAGTGATAGTAGCTGCTGCGCATGCGCAAACGCGAATTCCTTGTAACATCCATAAATTCTACATTTTCCAACAATATTCAGAGATTGAGCCGGTTGACGTGTTGATGGTCCCCTATAAGGGTAGTGCAAGGTACTCAGATATTGATGTTTTGAGATCAACTACTATGCACTGGATCATCTATACAATCCGGGTTATGGGTACGAGGAAGCTATGTGCCACACCCACTTGGCAGACGTTTTTACTTCAATTTTAGAAGCGCTCAACGATTTCCACGTTCATCTTTTATTCGTGTAATTAACTAGGAGATCTTCCTGTGAGGGAGGAGAGGATACATCCGACAATGAAGGTAGACACGTTGCCGGACCCCTGGTGTCCTCATCTCCTTTGTTCTCTTATCACCCATGCTTATCAGCTTTCTCTTATCCTTATGCCATCACGATCATAGATCGATCAACGAGTTATCATCGTGACTCATAACTCCCCTTGATCCCCCCTACTTACGATCACATCTACCAACGCAGCGTCGGAATCTCACCGCGCTCCAATCGTTTAGATAGCTCCCAGGATAAAATGCTTCACTCATATCAACTTCTGTACACCAATATAGATGTTTGCTTATCTGTTATCGACCTTGTGAGTCGTGGAATTTGAACGAGAAGAATACAATTACCTACGTTATCTGTTAACTTGTAAAGGAATTGTAAGAGAAGTGCATAAAATAATTTCGAATCAATTTTGAGTGCGAAATTCCTTCTAGTTTTGCCAATAATCGGGATTAAAAACACCTTGGCGGCGACCATTTGCCAGGACTGTTGGACAGATCGACTTCCTATTGGTTTTAATTTCCCATTATTGAAGAATTTCGCTCTCAAAATTGGTGCAATTACATTCTCAAATTTTAGTTCTAAGCAGGTTGTATTTTGGAAAAAGTCATTTTGTCGAACGGAACCAATCGCTGCCATTCTATTGCACACTGATGATTTTCAAATGTATGATTCAAAATATTCGAATTTGTCGTTCGGAAGCCTTTTCATGAGGTTGCCCATTAAATGAGTCACCGACTAGGTACCTCAGGACACTTGAAGCAAAATAAAAGACCGCTTTATAGTCGAAAACGCAGCAAGTTAAAGTATTTTACCGTTTAGTTAAATCTTTTTTAATCTCATTCAAACCTTTTTTACTTTGAATTAAACCTTCTGGTTTATTATTTTCAATAATGATCCTTTGGAATCGACCAAGAAATTTTTTTTTTAACACCCCCTCAAAATTTGATGGTTTACGTTTCAAGGCACGTAGAATCCAAAAATCGAATAAAAATTTGGCCGTCCGTCCGCCGTACGCGGCACTTTTGCCACTTAGCATTGACCGATTTTGATGAAATTTGGTATGTAGGCTCCATTCAGTTTGGTATGTCAGCTTCGGGGTCTAGTTGTGCCCCGAAGCTTTTGGTTGATGTAGATCACTTCTAAGGGTCGAAAAATGAATTTTGAAATTTTGAAAACGCCCTAACTCAAAAAATGTTGATATAAAGATATTGTTTTTCCTTTTGGGAAAACGCGAAAAAAAACTTTATAGTGAAAAAAAGGAATTTTGAGTGGGTTGAAAGAAAATTGCTAAGAGATATTTTTTGTTGGAAATACCTTGTAGAATCGAACCCTGAAGTTATGCCCATCTTGAGTGTAGACACCCTGTATAATGAATATGTGCGTATATTTGTTGTACCCAGAAATACAGGAGCCGTGTGGGTACTCTTATGTGTTCGTAGAAACGATTAGAACATGAATATGGACTTCTTAGATCTTCAAAGCATACCCAGTGCATACAGTATGTTGGTATGGTATACTGAAAATCGAAAAAACCAAGAGTCGTGTAAAAAAAAACTTTCTAATAGAAATTGCAACACCATTGTTCCTTTTCTTAACCATACCTTCAACTGAAAGATTTCTTTGAAAATTCGCTGATTAATTCATGCTGCATGAATGGACTTTTTCTTTTCTATATGTTTTTTTCCAGTTTAATTTGGAGACGAAGGTCATACCCAAATATTTAACTGGGTATTTTATTTGGATTGATCACAACATCCATGACTGGAATTTTTCGGTTTGTAAAGTTTATGTGAACTGATTTTGATTCGTTCAACTTTATTCTCCACATGTTGGTCCACTTAGAAACCTCAGTAATTGAGGTCTGTAGATGACTAGTTGCAGCTTCGATATCATCGACGGAGAAGATAGCCGTATCATCTGCAAAGGTGGCAACAGCTGTGCCTTCTTGTTGGGGTAAGCCCCGTGTGTACAGAAGATAAAGGACAGGCCCTAAGGCACTCCCTTGCGGGACCCCAGCTTTTATTGGCTTCAAGCCAGAGTATTGGTCATGTTGCTTCCCCCTGAAATGTTTGTTTTCAAGGTAGGATTTTAGCAGTAAGTAGTGCTGTACTGGGAGATCTCTGTCCTAGCAGTACTGGGAGATCTCTGTCCTAGTAGTACTGGGAGATCTCTGTCCTAGTAGTACTGGGAGATCTCTGTCCTAGTAGTACTGGGAGATCTCTGTCTTAGTAGTACTGGGAGATCTCTGTCCTAGTAGTACTGGGAGATCTCTGTCTTAGTAGTACTGGGAAATCTCTGTCCTAGTAGTACTGGGAGATCTCTGTCTTAGTAGTACTAAGAGATCTCTGTCCTAGTAGTACTGGGAGATCTCTGTCCTAGTAGTAGGTACTGGGGGATCTCTGTCCTAGTAGTACTGGGAGATCTCTGTCCTAGTAGTACTGGGAGATCTCTGTCCTAGTAGTACTGGGGGATCTCTGTCCTAGTAGTACTGGGAGATCTCTGTCCTAGTAGTACTGGGAGATCTCTGTCCTAGCAGTACTGGGAGATCTCTGTCCTTGTAGTACTGGGAGATCTCTGTCCTAGTAGTACTGGGAGATCTCTGTCCTAGTAGTACTGGGAGATCTCTGTCTTAGTAGTACTGGGAGATCTCTGTCCTAGTAGTACTGGGAGATCTCTGTCTTAGTAGTACTGGGAGATCTCTGTCCTAGTAGTGCTGGGAGATCTCTGTCCTAGTAGTACTGGGAGATCTCTGTCCTAGTAGTACTGGGAGATCTCTGTCTTAGTAGTACTGGGAGATCTCTGTCCTAGTAGTACTGGGAGATCTCTGTCCTAGTAGTACTGGGAGATCTCTGTCCTAGTAGTACTGGGAGATCTCTGTCTTAGTAGTACTGGGAGATCTCTGTCCTAGTAGTACTGGGAGATCTCTGTCTTAGTAGTACTGGGAAATCTCTGTCCTAGTAGTACTGGGAGATCTCTGTCTTAGTAGTACTAAGAGATCTCTGTCCTAGTAGTACTGGGAGATCTCTGTCCTAGTAGTAGGTACTGGGGGATCTCTGTCCTAGTAGTACTGGGAGATCTCTGTCCTAGTAGTACTGGGAGATCTCTGTCCTAGTAGTACTGGGGGATCTCTGTCCTAGTAGTACTGGGAGATCTCTGTCCTAGTAGTACTGGGAGATCTCTGTCCTAGCAGTACTGGGAGATCTCTGTCCTTGTAGTACTGGGAGATCTCTGTCCTAGTAGTACTGGGAGATCTCTGTCCTAGTAGTACTGGGAGATCTCTGTCTTAGTAGTACTGGGAGATCTCTGTCCTAGTAGTACTGGGAGATCTCTGTCCTAGTAGTACTGGGAGATCTCTGTCCTATTAGTACTGGGAGATCTCTGTCCTGAAGAAGGTGATAAATTTACCGAAAGCTCGGCAAAGGAGTTTTATTCCTGAGGACCTCAAGGGTGAAGTCGGCCCAGCTACACCTACACCTCGTGCTTCCCAAACCGACCGCTGATTCACTCAAACCCGCCGAGTGGAGGACCATCCAGGAATTTCCCTGAGGCTCGTCGTGGGGTTTGAAAAACAAGGAAAATGTTGGAAGCGCCTGATCGGGGATCTCCGGATCGCCCCTCCAGGTTGAGCGGAAGAGTAGCTCGGGAGGTACCTCCTCGTTGTCATCATCCCCTCCCGCGATCCTTATTGTCGGACTCTCCCTTCGGGGTTCTCCTTCTTCCCCTCCTCGCTCCTTCGACTCCAGATGATGCCCGCTCCCTTCTTCCGGTCGTGGCTACCGGGCTGCGGCTTTTTCAAGGTCACGTGTCACTCACCGCCTCGCTTCGCGGGAATGACTGGCGGTGGGTGGCGGTACTCCACGCGGGGGAGGGGGGGGGGGTTCCAAGTTTGGAGCCCCCCCCCCAGGTCCTTAATCACTCGCAGCCCTTCGTCCATCTCCAGGGCGAAGTCGGTCGCCGACCTCTGAACCCTTCCTCTCCTGGCAGTGACGAAACTCTTCTGCTACCACCACGATCTGTGCGTACTGGAGGTCTCACCTACACTGTAATCAACGACTGGAAAAATTCCTCGACCACATCAACGACTGTGTGACCCTCGAAGTGTTTACTCCTCTCCAGACATTCCTTTGCCCTTGAATCGGTCCCAAAAAACATCAGCGAATGTACGAGATGATGAAACGTTTAACCCTAGAAAGCTACTCTTAGAAGCCATCGCTCGGCTTCGACATGATTCGGCAGGGACATGATTTATGTGGATGAATCTCCCAACACACTGTTGCACACAACACTTATGGTGTGTACAACTCCTGACAGACACGAGTGAAATTTCAGTGAAGTATGTTGACAGCAGTGAGCATCTAGAATATCCCAGGCGCTCAGTAACCCCCCCCCCCCTTCATAGAAGGTTCCATTCCAAACCTTCCACTGCGATCTAACCGCTGCGAAGAGTACTTTGTTCCCTAGTTGCTGAAAACCATCGTGTGTCTCAGGCACTGTATACACTGTCAGTTGAGCAAACCTCCGGGTCCCTCAGGCACTGTATACACTGTCAGTTGGGTAAACCTCTAAGTCCACTGTATACACTGTCAGTTGAGTAAACCTCCGGGTCCCTCAGACACTGTATACACTGTCAGTTGAGCAAGCCTCTGGGTCCCTCAGACACTGTATACACTGTCAGTTGGGTAAACCTCTAAGTCCACTGTATACACTGTCAGTTGAGTAAACCTTCGGGTCCCATAGACACTGTATACACTGTCAGTTGAGCAAGCCTCCGGGTCCCTCAGACACTGTATACACTGTCAGATGAGCAAACCTCCGGGTCCCTCAGACACTGTATACACTGTCAGTTGGGTAAACCTCCGGGTCCCTCAGACACTGTATAAACTGTCAGTTGAGCAAGCCTCCGGGTCCCTCAGGCACTGTATACACTGTCAGTTGAGTAAACCTCCGGGTCCCTCAGACTGTATAGGTACATTGTTAGTTGAGCAAACCTCCGGGTCCCTTAGACACAGTATACACTGTCAGTTGAGCAAACCTCCGGGTCTCTCAGACACTGTATACACTGTCAGTTGAGCAAGCCTCCGGGTCCCGCAGACACAGTATACACTGTCAGTTGAGCAAACCTCCGGGTCCCTCAGACACAGTATACACTGTCAGTTGAGCAAACCTCCGGGTCCCTCAGACACAGTATACACTGTCAGTTGAGCAAACCTCCGGGTCCCTCAGACAAAGTATACACTGTCAGTTGAGCAAACCTCCGGGTCTCTCAGACACTGTATACACTGTCAGTTGAGCAAGCCTCCGGGTCCCTCAGACACTGTATACACTGTCAGTTGAGCAAACCTCCGGGTCCCTCAGACACTGTATACACTGTCAGTTGAGTAAGCCTCCGGGTCCCTCAGGCACTGTATACACTGTCAGTTGAGTAAACCTCCGGGTCCCTCAGACACAGTATACACCGTCAGTTGAGCAAACCTCCGGGTCCCTCAGACACTGTATACACTGTCAGTTGAGTAAGCCTCCGGGTCCCTCAGACACTCTATACACTGTCAGTTGAGCAAACCTCCGGGTCCCTCAGACACTGTATACACTGTCAGTTGAGTAAGCCTCCGGGTCCCTCAGACACTCTATACACTGTCAGTTGAGCAAACCTCCGGGTCCCTCAGACTGTATAGGTACATTGTTAGTTGAGCAAACCTCCGGGTCCCTCAGACACAGTATACACTGTCAGTTGAGCAAACCTCCGGGTCTCTCAGACACTGTATACACTGTCAGTTGAGCAAGCCTCCGGGTCCCTTAGACACTGTATACACTGTCAGTTGAGCAAACCTCCGGGTCCCTCAGACACTGTATACATTGTCAGTTGATTAAACCTCCGAGTCCACTGTATACACTGTCAGTTGCGTAAACCTCAGAGTCCCTTAGACACAGTATACACTGTCAGTGGTCAGTGGGCGTCGGTGGTGTAGTGGACAGTGTACCCGACTGCGGTGATAAGATAAGAACTGTCTCGCGGGGATGCGAGTTCGAGTCTGGTCGCCAGCAGAAAGTTTTCTGTCTGTTAGACGATCGGCAATCTCTCGTTCCAACCCAGGGCGGTGATGTTTGAGAAGCCATGAGCGAAATCATCAGAACAAATTCTGATCTCCCCTTAGGGAGACAGCTGATGACGTCCGCGACGCCAAAAATGACAGTCGGACGAAAATTCAACCTGAAATGGTTGCTTACTTTACTTTTACTTACTTTACACTGTCAGTTGAGCAAACCACCGTGTCTCTTAGACACTTTATACACAGGCAACCAAAAAACGAACGTTTTCGGGCATGATCTTGGGTACCTACTCTGACCAGGCCTCAATTTCCAAACGATTTGCGAGTATCTTTTAGCGAATTTTCAAAAAATGAAGCTTTTGCAATGGCCTGAAAAATTTTAGATTGAAGTTTTTCCAACAGTCATATACATATATCATATACAGGGTGTCGCACGAGCCCCCCCCCCCCCCCCCCTTGCTAAAATCGACCAGATAGTGGTAAAAAAATATGACTACGTGCGCAACGCACACCAACTTTGTTATCTCAAATAGGAACCCCTATTTTTCATTTCAGATTTGGATTCTACTCAAAATTTCATGAGTTTTAGACCCCTCAACAGATTTTTTGGGTTGCGCACAACCCGTCCAGTGAGATGTAGGTAGACCCCAAGTGTGATACATGTTTTTTCGTTTATTTTCGACGCTGAATCACGTGGTGGTATGTATTTTCGGATTTAACTGGAAGTTTTCGAAACGGCGACCGAAAAGTTGGTGGTTCTAACTAGAAAATCGTTCTTTTTCCATCCTCATGAGTTACGACGCAATTTTAATTATTTCAGGTGGCTAACTCTACCCCTAAATTACTACTTAACTAATTAAATAGAAAATAAATCAGAAACACGAGTGTGAATCGCATAAGAGGCCTAATCTCCGTTCAAAGTTTTGCTGACCAAAATGCGATCGTTCTTCGTCTCTTCGAGTTTCACTTTTTATTTATTCACTATAAAGTTGATTGTGAAGCGAAAATATGGTGTGGCGGGCAATGGCGAGTGATCGATACTGAAAAATAATAAACCTTTTTGTAATAATTTGCAGCGTTTTTTATTGTGTGTCATTCGGTACTGTCTCCATTAGGTAGGTAACCCCACTACACAAATACTAATGGAACTCTTATTTCGAAAAATTACTACCATGTACTTGAGCTGACTTACCTGCTCAACGGTGGATATCAACAAGTAGGTATTCGATATAACATGATATAAATTCAAAAACTTTTCACCGTGTACTCTTAAAAACAAAATTTGAAATATTGCCTGCAACCTCCGGGAATTTTTTCTTCCTCTGCTCGCCAGCCGTTCGTCTTTCCTTTGCGTCTCGTCACGTCACGTTGTCCGTTTCCGTTACGCCGCAGTTACACGTGGAAGTCGTAGACTCCCGTCATTTGCCGCCGACTACCCGTAGCGAACTCGTCGTCGATGCCTCCATTGTGACCTTTTTAGGCACCTCTGAAGCGGCCAAGGCCTCCACCTTTTTGTTTCCTCTCTTCTTTGGACTTGTCTGAAATTGTTACTGAAAATTACCAGTTTTTCTCTCAGAAAACGATTTTTTAGGTCAGAGAAAACGAATCAAACCGTTCTAGATTTGTTTTACGGCTTTATGGCCGAATTTTCTAAACCTGCGGACTATTATAATATTTTTCAATTGGGTCTTTTGGTTTATTTTCATTTAAGAACCTTTGGAATCGAGGAAAAAACTCCCTCGAAATTTGATGGTTTACATTACAAGTTACGTAGAATCCGAAAATCGAATTTGAAAAAAATACGCCCGTACGTTGTACACGGACTTTTCTTAGTTACTATGAACTAATTTTGATAAAAATTGGTATATGGGCTCCAGTTGTGCCGCGAAGCTATTTGTTATTGTCAGTCTAGGGGTGAAAAATAGGGGTTGTAATTTTCAAAACGCCGTAGCTTTAAAACTCTCGATATATAAATATTGTTTTTTTCACCAATTAAACAAATTATTACACAAAGGTTTATTATTTCTATATAGATCACTTGTCTGCAAAGAACACGGTTTTGCCACCTACCTATTACATACCTACTTCACAAACAAGTTTATATGGAAGAAAAAAGAGAGTTGTGGGAACCAATTTTGTGAACCAATTTTGTGGGAAATAATTTTGATGTAATCAACCTTTTTAATCACTTCTGTAACGGTGTTTTTAATTTTTTCCGTAATTTCCTGAATGTTCAGGAAGTTAACATTTTTCACGCGCAAGTCATGAACACGAGAAACGTTGAACAGTTTTCCAAAAATTTGGGCTACTGCAATGGTCTCATTCGATGCAGAATTTTTTTCATTTACCAGGTATATCGTTACCAGATATTACAAGTATCAGTTTTGGTTGGGTGATTCTTTAAATTAAAAAATGAAATTTCATGGGCTTTATATGACTGGGAGATCAAACATGGATTGAGGACCTCAATACCATGGACCATGGACCTGGAGAGAAGAAGGAGAAGAAGTAGGATGGAATCGATAGTATGGAAATCTTATATCGATGGAATCGTATATATCTGGAAAAATAACATGTTGCTAAGGAAACTCTGGGGCAGAAAAAATTCTGCCCCAGAGTTGCTATGGTTACATGGTTTGTTTTTCCCCGTCCGCGCATGCGCAGTAGTGTAAAAATGCAGGCCTCATCCGTTTACCCCCTCCCTTCACGGCCACAGCCGGGGAGGACGCAATCGATTTTCATAACAAGTCGCAAATCGATTTTTTCAAGTATTGATTCAAGTCGATGGATGGATGCTTTGTTGAAACATCATTGAAGTTTCGTGTAAGGCGTGGACTTATCCCTACGAGATAATAAGTCCATGGTGTAAGGCAATAACGAGTGGAGGATTCTCTTGCAGGAAAACGATTCTTCTTTTATCATTTGTCTTATCTTGCTGGGCAAAGTCGAGCTAAGATACAATCATAACAACCTTACTTACCTAAACTGGGGTTTTTCATGAATATGGATAGAAAACCTACCAGGGAATTATTATTCTACGTTGATTTTAATGTATTAATTTCCGTTAATGTGATTTAGTTCGCTTCATGATATATATTAGCTGTGTTATTTGGGAGAACCTAGGTAGGTAGTAGGTACCTACGTTTTCACAGTTCATCCTAGATTTGCAATGGGACGTCAAACAGATAAGTTAACTTCTACCTATCGTATACCTTCTCATAATGTAGGCCTAGCTACCACAGCACATTATGACTTGCTAAGAGCTCGGAAAGATTGAAATCCACCCATTTCTTATCAGGGGACTTCTTGTTCTATGAAAAAGTTGTTGGTAATGCTCGACTATCACCGTAGGAAGTCAAACTCGTTTTAGCGCATATCTCTATACATTTTTGACTAAATTTAACCCCCGAATATTTTATCACTGGAAAGAAGTTGGGGTGTGAATGTTCCCCAGTGGGTCCTCTGTCGCTAAAGTAGGTATGTGTCATCCTATGGTCAAGTTTTTGTATTTTCTTGTTTGGTGCCCTGCCACTTTCGAGTGTCACCCAACGCCCCTGATTGAGATATGAAAATATCATTATGATTTTCGGAATCTGCAGGAAATGTCTCAAGAATTCCTACCCGAAGTTGTTTTTCGTCTAAAACCTCATTTTGTCCCTCATTGCATCGATATCTACTATGAAGGGATCGATATTTGTCGACTTTCCGACATTTTTTGTGAGAAGTGTAGGATGCATTTTCCGTGTTCACCTCATTGAGTAAGTTTGTCGTCTCGTTTGTGAAGTAAGAGGTCGTTATTTGATTTAGACGCGATGTTCTAACTAACCCGTTGATTGGTAGAGTGAAGAGATCCGTATAGGCTTGGAGGGACGGTACCCCCTCGTCCAATCGCTCCGAGCTGAGAATAGAGTTAAAAGGTTCGGAGGGTCAATCGGGTTAAAGAGTGTTTTTGCAGAATCCAACCTTCGACGGCTCCAACTCACTTGTTGGTTTTCACGATAAAAAATACCCCTTTTCATCCGTTCGGCACCAGAAATCAAAGATACTTTGGACCATTTCTGGCTTCCACCTGAAAGTGTAAGAACCAGCTGATAGAATCCCTTGACATCCACTTTTAGACCTTCAATAAAGGTTTTACCTTAAATTAAGTATTTTGTATAGTACTCTAGCCGGTTACGCCGCAATGAGTTCATGTATATGTACCAAATATTATCGTCATAAAATGAACAGGAAAGAAGTTGGGGTTTTAATGATATCTGAGCTGATCTAATTCCTCCTACATCATAAACCTATCTGTGCTGTAGCGTTCTGAACCAAAGGAATGATAAACTAATCCCTTCGTTTCGGAAGGATCGGTCCAAAGTTACGCCCAATTAACCTTCTTTGCTCCCTGGAAAGTTTAATAATGTTGTTACAAATTTTCCTTTCTCCGATGGAATGCAATCATGAACGGTAATACATCAGCCTTTCGCCTTGGATGATCGGGAAATGTTCCAAATCTGAAGAAGCTGACTTTGAATGTCATTGTACTTTTGGAAATGTTACCCACTCATCAATAAACTCTCTCGATGAAATTTTAAAATCACTCTGCTCCTTTTTCGTGAATTATCTGTTCGACAAAATACATCGAAAGTTTTTATGTTTTTTCTATACATGAAGATTCGGTTTACTAGCCCGGAGTCACTCAAATATTTAGGAGTGCGAAATAATATCAAACTTACTAGCAATATTGTTCGGTTGCGACGAACATATTGAATCCTACCTGTGTAGAGTTGCAATTTAAAATTAGGGTTGAAAATGTGTAATTTTAAAATCATTTCATATTAATTGTTGATACCAACCTTTAGTAGTTGTCTATTAACGTTTGTTTACTTGTGTGTTGCAGCCAATACCATCAGCGGTATCCAGAAAAACGGTGTTGTGAGGAAACCATCCAGTCATCAGTCGCAACATCAACCGCTCCCTTCAATACATACGTTGCTTTTGCCACCTCCGTCTTCTCAGTGAGTTGAACAGTTTTATATATCGTTGTTTCGTCTTTTCCAGCACGGAAAATGGGCATAGCTTTCTTTTACGTAAATAAGTACTCATTGCGTGGTCGTGATGATGTTCATCTGACTTGACAAACATCAACATGATCAGAAATACTTACATTTCCACAGTTATGAACGTTTTCACATTTTGAAAATCCCAAACTTGATTGTACTGAGCTGCGAAAAAGTTCATAGGATATCATCTGGAGTAGAGCCACCAACCACTTTCTAAGTTCGAAGTTTGAACAGAATCGAGCCTTTTCCGGTAGTTTCCACGATTTTGGGCGATTTTACTCAAAAACATTTATAAATATTTTTTTTAACGCAAATTGCACTGTGCGTTGAAAGCTCTCAAAATTGTATCTACGGGTTTTGAAGATTTTTAAATCTGTTCAAAACTGATCTGTTTTCTGTGCTATTGAAAAACAATGGCAGGGAGCAAAAAAGTATTGGACCCACGTGCTCAAAAAACTCTCAATAGTTTTTCGGCGTATTTCAAAAAATTGTGCTGACCCAAAATCCTGCGTGGAATCTCAACACAAATTACCATTTTCATTTTTTGTATCGTTGTTATTTACGTACGTGCCATGTAATATGTAATATGTCGTACGTATTATGGTTACAATGAAATTAATTTTTCGAGTACTTATTTCAGATTGGAACCCGATTGGAAGACAGACCTAACTCTGTCTGAGGACAGCGATGACGACGCGAAGGTATTATTATTTAAGAAATTCCTATTAAAATTTGGTTCTACTCATTTATTTTTCTCAAATTTGTTTATTTATTTAAATTAATGGGGGTATAAAGCCCGATGCCTAGGCAAATTTTTTTCAAAAAATACAGTAGATGACATCTTGCGACAGTGTCTGAGATTTTATCGTTTTAGCTAATTGGATCGTGCAAATTTCTCTCTCATTTTCAGATTCCGACGCCAGCTCCCGTTGTCAAACATTGTGATCTTCCTCCCCAAAGGGCTCGGTCCCCATCTCCATTAATGGATAAAACTATGTAAGTTTCGTATCTCTCAGCAAACCCTGGTTCAATGAATTTCGCCTGTGTTGTAGCGTCACGGACCACAGATCCAGCTTGTCAGAAACCACTGTATATTCTTGCATCTCACATTCATCGTTGATGTGATTTTCCAGGCTTTCGCCAGCTGTAAGCGTAGTTCCTGACCCTATCCGACCGATGTCCGTCTCACCTCCTGGTGCTAGCTCCTCCAGTGATGACTCTGGTTCTGATTCCTCCGAGTCTGACTCGAGTAATTCTATCCCTCCTGTGCCAGAGCCTCCTCCACCTGTTCAGGAGCCACAGAGGCCACGCTCTTGGGGTCTCCAGCAGTTCCTTCCTCCCCAACCAGAACGTCGAATTTCACCTGTGAGTGTTTGAAACCACCAGTCATCTATTGTGTTGAACTAATCAAGTAGATACCAGATCAGTTCATGATCAAATAGATTTGTAAATTTCACTAAACCCTGTCTGATTTTAACTTTTGTCTTATTCTTCTTCAGGATCCTTCCCTGAGTAAAACGAAAAATGGTGAAGAAAGTGACAATGACCTGGCGAGAAGTGTTAAAACGACTCAACCATTGATCTCCAGTTTTTCTGATAGTGATACAGAGAAGAGACCAGAGCCTGAGAAAGAAGCAGGGAGGACGAGGGGAAGGAAGAAACGAAACGTGAAGCCACCTGTCCCTGAATCTGATAGTGAGGATGAAATTATCGAAATACCTGATAGTTCTCCTGAACCCCCTGAGCCTCCCACTGAACCGATCGTTATTCCTGAACCAGAGCCTGTTCACAGCAAACCACCTAGAACCCCATCAGTGAACGAAGTGGAACCAAAAGTTCAACTGAAGAGAAAATGTAAACCCACCACTCCATCCAATCCCTCCCCAGAGAAATCTAAGAAGAGAGCACCTCCTAAAAGCACTGAAAAAGAGTCTCCATCATCTGGTAAAAGATCGAGGAAGAGGGTAGTTAAACCTCCCATAACGCCTTCTGATACAGAGGACGAAGGAGGGAAACGAAAGCGTGTTGCCAGCATCAGTGATAGTGGAGAGGACACGTGGAACACAACCACCCGACCGCGGAGTTCCAGGAGGTCAGTTAAAGAGAGTTCCAGCGAACGGACCAACAAGCGCGATACTAGTAGTGAGGATGAGACCCCCGTGGTTGCACAATCTCCTATCAAGCCAGTATCTAGGGTCGTTCCTGCTCTCGGGAAGAGGCCACCTATTGGATCCAGTGAGAGCGATGCGGAGAAAGAAGAAAGCCCTCCTAAAATCGACTCTGAAGGGCAGTCTATACAAGACAAGAAGAAGAACGACACCCTCAGGAAATTGTTTTCCAAACGAGACAACGAAGGAGGACTTGGGAAAGGAGGCAAAGGGAAAGGTGGTAAAGGAAAAGGGATGGTTGCCGTTGTCGTCGAATCAGACTCCCAGTCTCATCATTCGCCGAAAGTTGAATTATTACCTCCCAGAGTTCCTTCGCCTAATCCCAGTCCAGAGGAGAAGATCCCGGACATCAAGCCTGTGGAAAAATTACCTCCTGTACCTTTACCGAAACTGGTTTACGTTGACGGCAAGCCTTCACTGACTTGCAAGATCGACCTTAGTATATTATCTCATATACCTAGTAAAAAGCGTTCTGAAGAAGTAAGAACGCATACCGAAATCCCTGACACTAGGCAAAATGTCGACTCTCGGCAACCTACTGAAATTAGGCAAACTTCCGATATTAGACCAGCTTCCGATAGTAGGCACATGGCTGATAATAAACAAACTACCGATAGTAAGCTACCTGCCGAGAGTAAGCCAACTGTCGACAGTAAGCCAAGTGTCGATAGTAAACAATCTACCAATAATAAGCAAACCGACAGTAAGCAAGGAGCAGATAAAAGCAAAAAGCCATCTAGAGACGCTAAAAATGACAAAAGGGATCGTAAACATACGGACAAACATCGATCCAGAGATGACAAGAGCAAGAAGAAGAAATCTGTTGAAGCTGTTGAGGTCAAGGATGAGGATCAAAAACAGATTCAAGCAGAAGTCATCAAGCGACTTACCCCTGATATTAAAACGGACAGCGGACCGCATGCGAGGTAATCTTGATTTGGCTCTTTTGACAGATGTGAATATCCTCTAACTGTATTTAACTACACGTAAAGTGGGTGGTGTCAATGCTAGTAGTTGACTGAAAAACAGAATAGCATTTATCCATTTTGTCTATAATATAGTTTATACCAATTCAACACCACATAATTGGTTATTGATTACATTATTTGGTAATTATCGTTAAATAAATAGGGACAATGGACGTGAAAGGGTGTATAATCCCTATCCGCCAAAACATCTTCATTTTAACTCTAAATAATCACACAGGGAAACAGGATTGATTGGGTACTTACAGTAACGGAGTTGATATTGTGAAATTATTCTTGTGTCTTCGTCGAAATTTCATGTACGTGGCCATTAAGGCATTCAATACATATGTGTGGTTCTCTTTACAGCAATTCTGGGATGAAAAGAGAGAGGAGAAATAGCGCAAGTACCTCTTCGAATTCCATGAGACAACCTTCCAAGCCTGGTAGCAAAAGAAAGAAACATGGAGAACGACCTTCAGCAGTCGTAAGTGGATTTATTAACTTCGTAACTTCTGTGTATGTGTGTGTGAACCATATCATAACTACTGGAGAATCGCTCTTGTGAATGAACTATTAGTCCATGTATTGACATAACTTGGTATTGATAATATATGATTTGATCTAAGGCTTTTTACAAATGACCGCATCTTTTGATTGCAGAGCGAAAGTTCAATGGTTGATGCACCTCCGACGAATCATGAACGGGAGAAAGATAAAGATGCCGACAGTCGAAACACAGAAGTTGATGAAAAGCGTGATAGAGTTAATAAAGATGTTTCGAAAAACCTTACTTATTTTTCTTATTTTGAACAGGCCGATGATGCTGATTTATCTGACAACGACGATAAGTAAGTGCATTTCTGCCCTTTATAGGAATTTAAGATGTGTGATTATTTGTTGATATTGGCCTTTAGAAGACGAAAATCGATCAATATCGAACATTATGTTCGCAAGAGAGATTAATTAATGAAATCAACTTCCCAAAACTCGTGTTTTGTCCACACTTCCTCATTCGCAATTCATTTTAGATCTCTGGTAGACGAATCATCAATCCCTCATTTGTAAAGATTAGTTTTTCCAGCGACATCGTGCACCTATCAGTTGAGCTTAATACCCAAGTGATTAGGATAGATTGGAGGCGTTCAAGATTGCAAATTGAGTCATCAGTAGATCTGTTGACTGGCGAGGAAACACCTGAGCTGAAAAATCAGCCAGCTTTTCAGTTGAAAACTCAACTGTGGTTGATTAGATGTGTTATTCGTGCTTTTACACTGAATGCTCTTCTATGTAAAAGGATCCAAATCACACCCCACTACCCTACCACTAGAGTTACACGTCCAATCGCTCGGAGTCAAGATTACAATGTATGTTTCTTTATTCTAGGGATACTTATCTGTCGGAAGCTAAAAGGTTAAAGCACGCTGCTGACAAAGAAACAGACGATACTGCCCAAGGTATGCAATACTTGGAGGCAGTGATGTACTTTTTGCTTACTGGCAATACTATGGAACATGAAACTGTCACAGAAAAGGCTGCTCAGACAATGTATAAAGATACTCTTCATCTTATCAAGTAAGTAAACTATCTGTGCACCTTGTTACCAATAAAGAACGACCTCGATTTTAGGAAGTATATTACAATGGTCTTTGAAATTTTCAGGTACATATCATCCAAGTTCCGAAGTAAGCAGAACAGTACTGCTCCACAAGCACTCATTCATAATAAATTAGAAGTTCTGAGGTGAGTCAGATACTTATAATTTGTATTACTCTTGGTTGGATAAGTACAGATTTTGACTTTATATTTCCTGGCGAAAAATGCAATTTAAACAAAGGGTCAAAGTGTTCACAGAATTCAATGTGTAATGTATAGTACAGAAAGGTGTGGAGAATGCATAAGCTTTTTACCACCAAAGCGTAGGTATTCTGTAATTGGAAATCAGTTGTTTGTTAATAATATCAAGTAGCGATATTAATTGTAATGTTTCTTTTTCAGTTTGAGGTGCCAGTCTCTACTGTATTTGAAGCTATTCAAAATGAGAAAGGCAGAAGTGAAAGAGTGTCAAAGGGTTATAAACGACTACATGCAAAAGGTATGTAAATCTTGAGGACTAGTTTATTTAATGGAAACCATTGATTATATATTGGCAGCTATATAATATTTTGTCAAAGCAATTTGATTATGTCTTTCAGGCAAACCCACCAACTACGGTGGAACAGTGTGGGTCCGTTGTTCAGGGTCAAGGGACCCCGTCACCGTGTTCGCCTACGCCCTCCCCTGCCAGCAGTGTTGGATCCGTGGGTTCTCAATCCTCAGGCTACAGCAGTGGTGAACTCAGAGGTGCATCCGCCGCCCAAGGACAACCACATCCACCTGTGGCACCCTGTGGACCTTGCATCGCAGTTCCACTTCCAATTCACCTTTCCCTGCAAAAGCAGACTGCTAACTTCAACTCATTACTTACAGCGCATGATCTTTGGGATCAAGCAGATATTTTGGTGCATAAAGGGAAACACAAAGGTACTTGGAAGTTTTTCCACCAGCATATCTTTATAGGCACTGTCTTCGCATTTGCACTCTTATGTGTGTGATGATGGAATGCGCTGTCATGCTTCTTGCAGGCGTCTTTCATTATTTAAATTTGTTTTTGTGGGTAGAAAATGACACATTCTGATAAAGACTTCATCCCCAGTTAGGTTTAATTTTATTGTAGATCAAATGAGATTATGAGAGGCGCGTATTTCAAATTACATGATTCCTGGAGAGTCAATGACATGGAATGGGACCGAATTAGATCACGAATGAGGGTTGAAATAAAAGTTGGAGATACACTGTTTTCATGAAATTCAAGCTGTGAAAACTAATCAAAGATAATCAATCAACAGTTGTATTCATTTGGTTCGTGATTCGTAACTTCAGAAGTAGTTTTTCGCGCTTTATCCCATGATTCTTTATTCCTGAACAATGACAAAGAATTTATGCTTCAAATCAATCGTAATCAGCCTTTGGAAAAACAATTAAAATTTGAATTATTTTTTAAAACAGCTAAGTAGGTGGGTAGCTATCCTAGACGCTTTTCAAGATATCGTAGAAATGATTGTTTTTGTTCATTGAATTTTATAGCAAGGAGATTCACATTCGTTCCCATAAATTGGTCTGAAGTTTAGCTATACATAGATACCGTAATTAATCAAAAGTTTGAGAGAGTTAGTCACTAGTTAGTATAAGTTGGTGACATCACCACATACATGACCAATTCACCATCAAACAATATTTCTTCAAATCAATTGTTTTATTCTTCATTTTCTCAATTGTGTTCCTAAGTAAGGGTAGTGAAGTAGTGATGCCTAGGGGTGGACATACTCTACCTTCAAGATTTTCTCCACCATCTCTGGCTCCTCCAGTAATGGCAGAGAAATTATATAGACCAGTTCTTTGAAGCTTCATACTAGCATTCATGCGTCATACTAAGGTGATTGGAAATATTCTTATGTTCCCGTTCTTTGAAAAATTTCTTCACTCGTGAAGAAATTGAAGTTTGTGTTACTGACTAGTCTACTACTTTCAGTCAGAAACACGGTTCAGGTTTATCTAAGAATGGCTCCCCTTTCAGCACAAATACGTACATAGTACCAAAGGCCTAACTTTGAATAGTGTGTCAACCAGGAGCGTAGTGTGGCTCTTCTAACATTAGTTAGAAACTTAAAATTAACACTCGAATAGCCAAAATCCAGGACTCACCAAAGGGGAGGCGACTGCTGTTAAGTCCTACCTCCGCCCCTTCTGTCAAGTTCGAGATGATTGAAAACCCGGTACTCCATGAATTTTTCTCGTTTCAAAACAGCAGGCATGGACAGCATTGCAGACGTTTATTAGAACTACTGCCGAATAACCATTTCTATCTATCGTAGTTTATTGTAGAAAAATGTTGTGTGCACCCACTATTACATTCATCTACAACTGCTGTCAGATTTGGTTGTGGGGACGTTGAAAGGCTCAACTTGATCACATCGCACGTCTGTTCAAAATTACGCGAACTGAAAGAGCGACGAACTAGAGAACAATTCTCACAACAACTAACCATTCTTGATGCGCAAAACAGCAAAATAGCTGCGACATCGAGAATGCAAGTATAGAAGACACTCGAACAAAAACGAACCATACTATGAATCATTATCTTCTAACTTCTTGGCCTTTTAACGGCCAAGATGGCAAATTTTGAGATGTTTAAATCTGCGATTTACCTTGAAAGGTGGGAAATCACCTTCAGTTCAGCTTCACTGGGCCTAGCAATAAATTTTTTTAAACGTCTTCTCATGCATCTCCGTGTGTCTATACGAAATTTCTAATCAGTAAAATGAAATACATAGCTTGTAGAGTGAGAAATTTAGTATTCTGGAAAGTTATGTTGGCCAGAAGTTGATAAAATGATCCTCAAAAGTGCCCAACTCAAAAGTACGAAGAAGGGCCAGTGTATCTAAAAGTGGTCATTCTCAAAGGAAAGTCACTTTTCAGTTATTATTGAACAACTTCTGGTAAGTCAATAAGTATAACAACTCGAAAAAAAATTGGGAAAACAGATGTTAAGGATAATCAAAGGAAAAAAGACTTCAAACATACTGGCATCTCAGCTGAAGGCTCAAAGTTAGTCGCAGTGTGGTTTGTGTGGTTAAAATGGGATAAACCTTCCTTTCACTGGAGTTGTGCAAACTAGTAACTGCAGGAAAGATTCACACAAGAATCAAGGAAGCAGGGTATGACCAATATTTTAGCTGGCAAGTTGATATCCTTTCTCTCACAGCACTGTTGTGATCAGCTACCTGTCCATTCACTTCCTTAGCTCAGTGGTAACGAGGTCCGACTCAGAAGTGTAAATATAGTTTAGTCGGAACGATAGGAGATCGATCCCCAGTCGAGGGAAGTTAATTTTTGATGATTCAACAATGTGGCGCAGTCAGTAGGACCCGAATGGTCTCAGCATTCTTTGAGAACAATTAATAATTATGTTATGCCATCAAAACAACTCCCCCGAAGACTCGACTCGAGCCACTGCCAGTTCGGACAAACGTTGAGGTCAGCAGATCACCCGTTCAGAAGGAATAACAACAACACTTCGAAGCCAGTCAAAAATAGCGCGTTCTCACTGGGTTGGAAAACGCCAGCCAAAGCTGCCCTCACCTCCCTGACTAGGTAACGGAGTACCTAAGATTTCCTAACGGGGGAAAGATGTTGTGATCAGCTACCTCTTCGCATTTCTGTCCATTCACTTCCTTAGCTCATGTGGTAGGATCTCCGATTCAGAATCGGAATGATAGGAGATCGATCCCCGGTCGAGGGAAGTTAATTTTTGATGATTCAACAGAGGACCCAGAGCCATGGGTTTGGGAAGATGGAGGAGTAATGGAACGGATCGCAATGAATGGTCATCAATTGTTGAGAATGCCCTGGTTCTTCAAGGACCGTAGAGCCATATAATAATAATAATAATAATAATGAGTCGACCTACCTCACCATCAAGTCTATCTGCCTACTATTGCCATCCCTTTTTGCTCCTATGGTTTTCACCTCTTTAAACTTGCTTTCAAAGGATTTCCATTTTTATTCTTTTAAATTTGAGATGAATTGGTAAGCCTTCCAAAAGGCAGGATAAAGTGGGGAAAGACATCGGGAATGTTCTGCTCTCTCACTGTCTAATGCGTAAGAGTAAGATTCCAACCAGTGGCGCCTCAGCTTATTTCCGCCTAATTATTCACTCATATTACAGGGCTGATAATTGGTATACAGGGGTTTTTGAGGGTGCTGTACCCTACAGAAGTCTTCAAATCAGTTTAAATGTCAATTGTTAGCTTCTCGTGATAAAAATCGATATGTAGGTATCGTGGTTCAACAAAATTAAACAATTTTTGATTTATGATTTTTTTTTCAACAATGCTTTAAATATTACTTTTTTCTATATTTCAGAGTTCTTCATTGATTTGGACAGAGCCTGTGGACCCCTGACACTTCATAGTTCCTTGAAGGATCTTGTAAAATACGTGAGAGTGGGCATAAACCGTTTGAAGGAAATGCGAAGTGACTGTGTGTGATGTTATTTATTGAACTAATAGTGTAATGGTTAGTTTTTAACATACTCTTACTCAGGGGACGTTGAGAGTTAAGTGTACTATACTGTTACTCCCCCCCAAGTGCCCAATGTCATTATTCTATGACAATTACCGAAAATTATTGTCAATGAAATATATAATTTAGTTGTAATTATTAATGAAGAGATGTGCATTGCTTTCTACTCGAGAGTGCAGCTGTTCATTTTTACCACATGAAAGTTACCTTTTTTAATCATATTGCACAAATGGTTGTTGGGGTACATATTAAGAGAGAATAGTGACATATTTAACTTGGTTTCTGTCTTCCCCTATTTATTTCTAACTTGTTTATTCTCGTGGTTGTTTGTATCATACATTTTGTTGGTTTTAATCGATGTTATTACTGTGTAAATTGGTTGTATGAATTTTAGTAAATCCAGCTGTTTTTATTACTTTTGACATGTTGTATCATCGTAATTCTGTCTTTTGCCTATGTCGATGGATATCACCTCAAGTTTCGTTTTTAAACTGTGCCTAATTGATTGGTATGGAAAATCCTATTTATATGTACAATTTAATTTACTAAAAGCACATCTTCATGTTAAATTACATATTCTAAATTTTAGAAATATGGTGAGACCTCAAGATGTTTTACATAATATATTTATATACTAATATGTACTTATATACATCTTAATATATAAATATATCCGGGACCAAAAGATCAAGTTTGCTGATATTTTTGTCCTTATGCTGACCTAGTATTTTAATGATTTTGAAATGTCGTTCCTTTTCTTGAGTAAATAGCATGCTCTAGTCTTTCAATGATGTAATATGGCCCCTTAGTGATTTGATTCAAGGTCTGATGGCACATTGGCCCTAAGCATTGATTGTAATATTACCAAATTACGATTGGTACAATATATTCGTGTAGGTATAAATTACCTACATAGGTAGAAAAATCACTCTAAACAATATTTTCCGCTAATTGTTAGAGCTAGCTGCTTAGTGATGGTGTAATTCACGATATCGAAATTTTTGAAAAAGAAAATTAAAAGTGCCTCTCTTTATTCATGTTTGTAGAATTACGCAATTATAACCTAATTTATTTATTTTGTTTATTGAAAATTTGAACCCCCTTCCACGGTTGCCCTCATCTTAATACTGTATTTCACTACGTGCAGGTGATGGAATGTTCCGTTTTCAACTTGTTCTTTGGCACTTGCAGACAACTGTTGTGAAAGTGGTGTAATGATAATAAGAAACTGCCAAGAACTACTACCCTGAGATACCTACCTACTTACCTACCTATATCTTGATATCTTTGCTTTGCCTCAAAGTCCGAAAAAGAAATATTCTGATGTTGAGAATGAATTAGGTAGTTCATTTTCTCATATAACTACGATTGTGCATATCATGACATGAAGCTCACTGATACATGTACTTACACAATGCATGTAGGTGCCCAATTTTCTCTTTTGTGTGGATTCAATCATACTCTCTTCTTCCCCCAATGCTTTTGTCTTCATTAAAAATAAAATACTTTGCGCTCGTGTTGTATGTGTGTCAAAGGGTTATTTTCAAGTAATTTACTTGAATAGTATCAACCCATCACATTAGGTTAAATATAAATTTCCAAGGACCCAATTATGTATGTATAATGACAAACTTATTAGTGCCTAGAGTAATTTGGTTCCTGAATTCAAAGAATAAATAAAATTATTGCTCTGCAAGTTCAGTTGTTTCCCTGATGTTCATTGCTTTTTCCCCATCGAAGTCCTGAAGAGAAATGTGAATCCTAATGGAAATATAGATTTGATCATATTGGAAATCACGGGAGCACGAGGAAGGCCACTCGTTTTTATTCATTTAATTTAGTAGGCAATACGAGTTTGATTAGATTATTTGCAAATGTAGTCGGCAATTCTACTAGAATGTAGCGCTCAAAAATCCCCTTGAGTTCTTTATTCTGGATGGGGAACAGAATAACTCAATTATTTCAGTTTAAAACTTGCTAATATTACCTTGTTCAGGTTCAATTTTTCCCCATTTAACCAATACCTCTTTTGGGAATCATTTTGAGAGCCACTGTTTGAACCATCAGATGGAATGCCCTATTCTGCAGAGTAGTTAGGTACCTAAGAAAGGAGGAGGAGTCTTTCAATCACACTGGGTCTCACTTAACATGGGCTTAATTTAAAAAAATTCGACAATTTTGGTAAATAAACGTCGTTTAACCCGACTTATGAGTTTGTTTAAGTTTGAGGTGGGCGCCATTCCGCAAATGAAGGTGAATAAAAGAGTTAGCGATAGGTAGGTTCCCGAGAGAATGTTGGCTTGAGTCTAATTTGGTATGAAACCTGAATAATTTTTCAATAGAATTTTCATATTGAGCCTATTGAAGAAGCGCCTTGCTCAATAACCCATTATTGCTGTTGTCATGTACAGAACATTATGATAAAAAACGTTCGATTGAACTTGATTGCCTTGTTTTAATAGGACATCATATTGAATGTACGAGTTTCATATTCGTACAGTTTCCTAAGAATATTTGAGTCATCAATAGGTAGGTAGGTCCCCCAACATCCTATTCACTGACATCAATAAATCAATGACGTCACAATTACAATGTTTTAAAAATTGCTTATTCTTTGAAAGCAATGTGTTGAGATGAATATCCGTTGTCTTCTGCTTTCCTCGAATTTATCCAGCCCATCCATTTCATACCTAAAGGACTCCCTCCCTCTTTGTCAAAACATTGATTTTCTTGTAGAATGAATTTCACAACATGTTTAGCAGATTGTTTTTTTTTTTACTTGTTTTTTTGCACCAAGTTACAACTTATAAGCAACATTTTTCTGATACATAGTTGGTGTACGTTGAGAAAACTAAGATACTTCACTTAGTTTTGTCCTGAAATTTGCACTTCATGATGGTCACACTAAGTGAATTAGATCGTGTGGCTTGGTTCTCTTAAGTCTTCTAAGCAGATCTTCTGTCTTGAGAAGCTGGATGACATCCTCATGATCTTGGAGCCTCAAAATGTGAGCCATGAGGCTTGGCTGCGAATGACCTCATTGACAGATTCAATCTTCAGCTCGTAGTGAAGTCTGTCATTTCTAAAGTATCTGTATGCATCAACGCACCATCGCAGTACATTATTCTGGAAATGTTTAGCAGATGACTCTTCTTTCATGCTCATCTTGAGATCTTTCCCGTCCATTAATGGCTGACAACCTACTTACTTATACCACTAGATGGTGATTATAAATTATTAATTGAGTAGGTACGCTGAGTGGGTTTGGTGAGTGACCTTCGGGCATTTCAGTCGTTCTTTCACAATCCATTATAACGAATATGATTACCTGCCTACCAATAGTTCAAATCGAATACCTAGTTTACCTAGAATTGTTTCTTGTCATATCGTCCGTTTTCCGTCCCTGATGTCTAGGACCCGTCCAGGGACAAATTATGGTGAGATCAATGGAATAATTCATGAAACCAGTTGCACAATTTATAACCCTTGGGATATTCTTTTGAGAGGGTAAATACAAGTCTCATTGAGTAGATACCTGCTGGAACAGATCATACAAATTTGCTTATCTAGTCTTGTACTTTGACAGCACATGTTTTGTTCATTCTTAGTTGAACAAAGCTTTGAAATGGATTCGAATTATGTTCGTGAGAGTTGTGACTGTCACGTAGTAGGTATTTACTCAAATCCGCGCAGATATTTGATCAAATACATTTTTAAAAATGTGTAAAATATGGAAATAAAGACCCCATATGGAGTTTGAGAAAATCCATTTTCGGTCCATTGCAATAACTACTTTTTTTCCATCCATCCAAGTGGGCCGAGGAAAGTAAGAAGGTGATGAATAGGTTCCTACGCTCGCATATCTACCCAGTATGAGAAAATGGTTCAAGGTGAATATAGAAATTTTGATCCTAAAATGGAGTTTTCAATAGTTAATTTTGTTCTCAAAATGAATACATTAACTGAATAGTTTGTTAGGTGCCTACTGCCTGGGCCACGCAAATTGGTTTTATTACACAAGTACCCACAAATAATTTAAATTGAGGAAGGCATTCATAGGGATTTTTAGGAAGGTTAACTTACCGTATTCTTCATGAAAGCAATTCTTTAGAAACAAGTAGAATAGATATTTAGGAAAAAACTTATCTTCAGTCGATCGACTTACGAATGAGCATTCAGGGAGGGATCTGCAATGTACCAAACATCTACATGGTATGTGCTTACTTTCCATGTGGCATTGATATCAGTTCGTAGGGTTTCCCCTTGATTAAACTAATTTTTTTAGTGATATGCAGCAATTAAATGTCGATGATGTAGCAATTAGGTTTTGATAATAATGCTTTTGGAGCAGGAACCTGTTTTTGGATACAGGAGAGGTGTACCTCTACTATTGGGAAATGGGGTTACATCCAAAGATCACCAGCCTGCATTGGTGATCCATTGAAGTACCGTGTCTAGTACTTCTCATCCATTTTTAGTTCACTATTTGAAGGCTCCCCACGATTTTAAAATGCGAAAAGAAAGCATTTATCAATATTGCAGCAATAAGTTAGTAGGTAGGTACATAAGTAGTTCATTTCAACAGATCGTTTTGAAATAATTTGTTCAAAAAGATTTCGAAACTTGCCCCTTTAAATGCAGAGGAACCCAAGGTCTCAATTATTCGACTCCTGCTGTTCACTCTTTCTACTCTTGCCAAGTCATCGTATCGTTTGTACGCCGATGACATTCAAGTCTACTACCCCCATCAATGTTGATCCGGGGAGGATTGTCAATTGGGCTAAAACCAATCTCTCGATCAACGCTAAGAAAACACAGGCTATTGTATTTTGGAAACATCATATCGATAGAGAAAAAAAAAAATTCTGAAGTCTACGAGACATTTCAATTTCTTTTTCAAATCTCGTAAAAAACCTGAGAATTCATCTTTCCAGTGATTTGAGTTTGAATGGGTAGGTTTGTGTGAAATGCGAGCGTATGTGTGGTGAATATCGCTGGCTCATGAGATTGTTCGATTCCTCCCCTCAGGCTCATCCGACTGGTTATCTCGCTATTTTATGGGGATCTTTTATTTAGCCAACCTCTTGAATTATATATCGAAGTTCCTTATATGAATTAAAGTTGTATGGTCTGATCAAAAAGCCAGTGAATTTTTTTTAAATCGCCTGCGAGAATTTCTTGAAATGGGAAGATGTTCAAGGTTCCAAACTGTAATACAGAGTTACTTTTGAGAATTACCACGATTCTTTGGGGATCGCTGGAACGAAGCTTTTGGAATCAGTCGCTCTAGTCGATTCGTTCCCTCTCTATCGCGACCCGTTTCAGGGCCGATCTTACTCTCCTACTTTCTCTCTACCATGTCAAAAGCTACCTTTCATTCTCACTCTCAATCTCACTCTCCTACTTTCTCTCTACTTAATTAAATTTTTGAGTCAACAGATCTGTTTCATACGAGTATGTTTTAATTCTTGGATTTATCAATATTTCTGCTCCTGACAACTATATGTGATAATTGAAACTAAATATAATAGTTAAATGATTATGTTGCACACTTTATGTGCCTACTTATTATTATTTTTTATTTTTTGTACTGTTATGTTTTTATTTACCAATCTGTACTTAAGTGTTTGGCGTTCAATGGGACTCCAGTTCTTTACCGTTTTGGTTCTAAATAAATGAATTTTAAATTTAAATTTTGAAAAAATTACTCCCAAACAGGTATTGTTAACATAATAGGTCTCAGTAGCAAACTACTTTCCATTCTCCACTGACGGGCCCTTTAACTTTTTTTATCCCAAGTTTTTAAAATGTTTTCAATTTATTTTTAAACACAGGATCTCAACATTGACTTTTTACACACGTATTCGATATGATAGGAGCTTTCACATGATAGGTATTCCCTCCCTCTTATGTGATGATATAGCACAATCGTTCTCTTTACTTAATTATCTTCCCTTCTCAATCGAAGAATCAATATCCCTACTTATAAATACCTACCGATTTTAAAGAAAAAATGCAAGTATCTAGGAGGTAAATTTGTTCCAAGGTTTGACCTACCTAGATAACTGTTTCCCTTTATTGCACGCAGATACTAAGAAAATTCTAGTCGTCTAGAATAATTTTTTCACGATTCCATCCGCTTCTTCAACATACAAATTTGTTATTATTAATTAAAACATACACCAGGTAGGTATGAGGTACTTTCCACTAATCTATTCACTAATTTGACCTCTGTTTGTACTAAATACCATTTTCATCGAAATTGAGTTAACACATTCCCAGGGTTTTAGGGCGGTAGTTCTTCACGATGCGATCGTTTTGGAGCAAAATATATATTCCTTTGAAAAACGAGGGTGAATATTCCGTTTAATTCCAAAAGGTACCATAGGTTTTCCAAGTCAGATTGAGAATTTTCCAAATCAAATTTAGAATTTTCCATTTCTAACGACGAAACTACGAACAGTGATTATCCGTTAGTATAGCACAATCCAAAAGTTGCTGAATAATTAAAAACAATTTTTTTTAAATCCTTCCAGCCGTTTAGGCCTTAACTTGGTACCCACATATAGGTTATCTATCCTATTGCACTTAGCCTGTCTGCAGCCCCTTCCCTCACATTGTCGCTACCTACCTTCGTCCAGACGGCTGGAAACAATAAACAACTTGTTCCTTTTTGGAGAGGATTCGCAAACATCTTCGGTCGTTAATCCATTTATTAGTTGCGATCTGTATTTCAACGATGAACGATCCCGGGAGAGAAAGTGACAGTGAGATCTTTTTCGTCTCTTCTACAAAATATTATACATGTGTCAACAAATTCTGAGCTCTCAAATTGATTTGGAAAGTTCTCATTTTGATTTGGAAGATTCTAAATTTGGTTTGGAAAATTCTCAATCTGACTTGGAAAACCTACATATCCAGTACAATGGCGGTCTCTTATCCATTTTGTTTCAAAAAGTACTTTATCCACTTCGTTTTTATTTTTGATATTGTACCTATATCGTTTTTGTTTCAAAAAGTAGTACATCCATAAATCTGATATTTCAAATCTCGTTCAAAATTATTTTAAACTAAACAAATTTTCCTTATTTCCAAAACTATTTATCATAATTTAGAAATATGTAAAAAAATAAAATCATTGGTTTATATAGCCCGTTTTTCAGGTCGCTATGGTTTTTCGCGTTTTTCTCACGTTTGACCAGAATGAATATAGTACCTTTTGGAATCCAGCTCCTCAAATGTTTTGTAAGTTACGCATCAGAGTATCTATTCTAACGTGAAATTGTGAAATAGCCAGAAATTAAAATTAAAAATTCATTTTTCGTACTATTAGGTTCATACACAGGACTAGAACAAGAATAATCTAAAAAAAACAATACCAAAAATATCGTTTACAAGAAAAAACAGTAAATACCTACCCACTCGTGCCACATGGAAGAAACAAGGAACGTTTTCCATGTGTTCTGGCACATGTATGGTGTTTTTTTCTAATTACAGTTGTATCTAAAGTTTTTGATATTCCTTAGTCGCTACCTGTGCAAGTAAATAAAAGGAGCAAAACGGTTAGGTATCTACGGTTTGTTATTGACTCCATGTAAGTACCTACCTGGTTGATTCCCTTTCTTTTCTTTATCTTCATCAATTTAATATTAATTTTATTGTGATTCACAACTACATTATATGAGTTTTTCGAGTCATTACTTAGATGTAGGTACGTAGCTAGAACTTGAGGGTTTAGTTTTTGTTAAGTAGGTAGGTACCTGCTGCCTATCACCTCAATATTGTCACGTTGTATCTATGAGATCTTCCGATTCACTTGCCCGTTTTGGTAATATTTACACCCTTATTATTGAAAATTACTGACATTTTGATGCTTGTGAACCCCATAACAATGTAGGAAGCTTCGTTCGCTGTTAGCTTCAAAACATTTTAAATGTGGAAGTGCCTGAGAATCAAACCCATTCACTTCCCTATTATGCTGCATTTCAAAAATGTTATTTATACGTCTTTTGTAAATACTTGTATGTAAATTATAGCACCTAGTTAGTCTTTCAAAGCTTCTGATTGCCTCATATTCGGCCATAAGAAGTACTCGTATTGGCAATTTTAATTCACACGTCTTTCTGTCCGGTGTGTTTCAGATTGTAACACACCATCACCATCACATCATCTTTGTATATCATCACGAAGAACGACTGTCATAGCTTTCAGCCCTATTTATAATTCACCTATTTTCTGTTCCAAGTTCTCAGCTCTCTCCTTTTGCACAACTTACTTACCTAGGTATTGTCTACTTTTTCGTGGTTCGTATCTCTGTTTCAGGTGTACCTACTTACTTACCTACTTTATGATCATCGTCCTAGATTGGGATTCATTGTAGAGCGTCAGTCAAAAATGAACTTTTTCTCAACACGAAACATCGATGGTACCTGCTAAGAATGGACTCTGGTGGTACCTACGTTAAGAGATAATCTCACAAAGAAGGTAATTCGGCGACCCACCGATAAGTTAGTGACCGATTATTCCTCACTCTGATGCAGTAGCTAGCAAAAAGTCGTTCGTCGGTAAATTTTTGGGGAAACGCAGCTCAATCTTTTCGAATGCAAGACTTCGTAGGTTATTTACATTACATCATAATCTCATGAACAGAAAATCCAAAGGTTTTAGAATGAAGAGTGAACCTATTCCGAAAATCAATGAAGAATAAAATTTAGGGGACACCCTTGTTTCAAAGATCGGTTGTTATTTCATCGAACGCGAATATTTCTAGCAGGTATTTTATCTGGGTAATAGTTTTAAATTTTGAAACTAAAAACAACCGCGATCTCCGGGAAGCGTTCGAGATACAGCCGTGATTGCTTACGTACCAAGCACCAACTAAAAGCCTATGAAACTTAATCTTGAATAACTTACAACAGATATTTATTTTGTATTCGGTCGTTCATTTGTTTCCTATTTTCTTGATGTATAAGTAGATTGTTATGTAAGATTGTACTTCTTGAACTGAAAGCGTTTTGGCTCTACTCATACTCCGGCGAAGAAGATTCAACTTAAGATTCGAAGGTGCATAATATCATGGTGGATGGATCGAGAATATCTTGTCACGATCCAATTAACGTGACAGAAAGAACCGTCAAGGGCCTGCCAATATCGAACGTTACCTATGTTACACCCCCCTTGTTGAGCCTTCTTGAGTACTTGAGTACGTACTCGTATTGCGTGGAATCAACCCACCATCAGGTAACTAGTAGGTACCTATCTACCTATAGAGAGGAGGATCAAGTTAATGCTTTGGTTTCAACCCTCATAATTTTTAATGGCTTCAGCAGTTTTCTTCTCATCGGTTTATGTTTTTCAAAGCCTCTTAAACTCATTTTAAACTTGTATAAAATCCGTTTGACCAAAAGCTATTGGGAGTTTTCGTTTCCCTCCCGTTGATTCCGTGGTGAAATAGGCCCTTTTCTTTGTATTTCGGAACTAATTTACTCAAGAAACATGCATTTTGAAGGTCTTAGGGTCTCAGCACCCCGAGTGTCTTATAAAATCACCACCATTTTTCTGAATTTTTCAATTTTTCAGCAAATTAAAATTAGTCTGCTACGAATAAACCAATATTGATGGCCATTTGCTAGATTATATACCTACTAATTATGAGCAAATTAAGAGCAACGGGATTAAATGAGCTACGTTACGTACATCTCTGAAGCAGAGAGTGATTGTGGTATTAAACAAGATACGAGTATTTTATTTTTTAAATAGAATTATGAACCACACACAGAACCATCGCAACATCAAACATTGTAGACGTGACAAACAACGAGTTGATTGGATTCAATCTTCTTCTCAACTTAGGTACCTTCTGTGTAGTCCAGTTCAACTCCCAGCAACTTGGTAGCATTTTATGCACGTCAGCAATCTTGTCTTCTATCGTCTGGTATTTATTTTCGATGTTCTTGTGGGTTCAATGAAATGATGATTAATGCCAATTTCTTTGATTAGTTTTGGATTTTTAGCGAGGTAGAGCTCCCGGAATTTTGGGTACTTTCCCGTTATACCCCCCAGTCTGTTTCAAATTTTTCGCCACTGTTTCACGCCCGCCCGAAGTTTCTAGGCACCGGTAATGATTCCTTTTCACATTTAAATAAATTAATGTATGCTCAGTTTGAGGGAGTAGAGACGTAAACCAGAGGGTAAACCACGGGCGTTGCGCGCTTGCTTGGGTCTAATACCTTCCCGATGAATAGGTTGGTTTACAAACATCTCTTCACAAAGTCAGGAGATAAGGAACGTGAATTATAATTGCAAAGGCAGGTCATTTGTTTTTTGTTCAGTCACAATGGAAGTGCCGACCAGTATATTCAACAAGTTTCAACAAATCCTCACCGACATCGGCAACTTCTAAAGACACGTAATTCTTTTTTTCCTTATTTTTTAAAATAATGTAATTTTTTCCCACAGCTTGAAATTGTGACGAATTCGACGCAAATATGTAATGTAAGTAAGAAGGAATGTTGAAGACAGACCGGGGGGGGGGGGGGGGATAACGGAAAAGTACCGAATTTTGTGGATTACTACTGTGTTAGGACAAAGTGGATGATTAGGACACAAATCAGATTTTTCAACGCCAGAGCTTCCTTGGTAGCTTCCGAAACTACCATAATACAATCTCCTTCTATTCTCAACAATAGACCTTCCTTAGTTTTCCTGAATGCTAATTCATAGTTTGGTGGACCCTTCAAACATCGTTGGGTGTATTTTGCGGTACCTATGCTCTCTTGCATAGTTGAATTCCCTCACGTGATTTACAGAGTGTGATTGTCAGGCCGAGTACAAAAAGACAGGTTGAGCAATGAGGTTACGAGCTGCTGGAAAGATATCAATTTCATATTGACACGTTTCAGGAGATTATTCATGTACTTCCTTTGACTCGAGAATTTCTTCCCCTTGTTTCGTTCATGAATAACTTCCACCCGAGTTCGTAGTGTTGTTTCCTCAGATCGTATATTTCGAATATTTTCGTTAGGTAGTCCTCGTTCTGTTTCAGTTATCTTTTCAGTTCTATTCGATCCAAGATTGATTGCTACAATCAGGATGCCGACTTCCCTTCGTTCCTTATGGTGACTGATTGATGTCGGTTCCTTCAATCTCTTTATCTCGTAATTTTACCAGGTTCAGTGATCGAGTTCGTGTTTTCCCCTTGCCGGTGAAAGTTTGATGACAACAATAGATATTTGCCAACCAATCTGTAGATGCCTGAAATATGTGAATTATTGACTGTGTTCACGATTAACTTAGAGTGCGACTCTGGAATATACATTTTGAGAATAAACTACGTTCCATCTCAAGAATAATTTTTCACCGCATTGCTCCATTATTTTTATGCGATTTCAATACAAACCTTGCTATCCCCTTAGATTAGTTCTTCACTTTTTTATAAATTTTTATTTAAATTTTTTTCTTACACAGCTTATTCTTGTTTTAAAAGAACTTCTTAAAACGATCGATATTGGCGGTAAAACATTAAAACATGCTATGTGGGTACCTATGTGGGTAAAATATGCTAAAAACATTCTTATGTGGGTACCTATGTTAACAATGTCAGATTGAAGCTGCTTGCTAGGAACCTATCCTAGTAGCTTACTTTGTACGTTTATCTATTATAGTGACTAGTTCATAAAAATTGGCTGCCACGCAACTGAGTTCAAGAGCAATCCAACTTCTATATCTATGTGATAATCAGGACGAAATGAAGTTCCTAGTGTTTATACTTCCTTGATGTGGAAAAAAGCGGTCTTTCGAACTCGCGTGTGCTCTTATTGGAAACTTGTTCACCACCATGTACATGATCTCTTTTTTCGATTTATAAGACAAAAATAATATTGTCAGGAATACAAATATTACCGTGTTATATGTCATTTGTTTTGAAGATGCAACACCAAATAATAGTTCTGCATTCCAAGTGCCCATTTTATTCAGATTTGGTAGGTATACCTACATGTTTTAAGCGTGGATTATGTTTATTCATATACCTACCAATCCGTTCCCATCGATCTAATATACTCCCATGTGAGTATAATACATCGATGACTGTTCTTTCCATAGATGATTATGTCATGACTGTTGACGATTATGCGTGCTGTTGATTTCTCCTACGTCTTTATTGTTTACGAGTGTAGTTACCTACATTTATACCGGATGTGTTATCTACATATACCACATGTGGTTATATACACTGTGTAGGTAACTAGATATGAAGGATCTCCTTGAACAATTTCTTGGCACTTACCTAATCTTGAAAAGAAATAAAATCGAATCATAGTAGGTACTTGCTGGTCATTTGCACTACCTAGCCCTGATCATGTAGGAACAAGGTATTTACAAAAATGGTTCTTATCTAAAAGATCATCCATGACATTAATTTACTGGTTTAGACTCCTGATTTTGACCAGTTTTCCGTTAAGCAATTCTAGATGGTATTTGAAAGAAAAGACAAGTATGACATCATCCATGAATAATTATAATCAAGTCTATGATTTCCACTGCGCTCGAGTAACAGTCAATTCGTTCAAATAGAAAGAACCTGAAAACCAATGATGGTCTACAGATTTCCTATGCCTTATTGGTCTGAACTGGTTCAAACCTGATCAGTCCAAACGAGATGTAGTTTTCACGAGCATACATAAATAGCTCCCAGAATTTATCATCAAAGTGACTTAGATTCTATCATCAAATTTACTTTAATTTCAATTTTATTTTGCTTTCAATAAATTTTCAAGCTTTTAAGTTAATGCATCAATAGCGATTTTCATCAAAAGGTGAGAGTTGATATAATCTTAATACCTCCCGTGGATAATTATTATCATTTGTCCGAACCATCCAGATGATAAAAAGTAATAACTTATTATAATTTCGATAGTCTGAACTCTTTTTAGTGTATGAAATTGGGGTGACCGTCACTACCCACGGCAGAATAAATATTGAGATTACTCATTGTCATTACCCACTAACCGTCAACACTCCCTCTTAATCTCATTCTGTTGGTTATGTGAAGAAGACCTATCCTCTTAAAATAACACTCCTTGAAAATATCAATTTGTTTGGCTATATTACACCTATGCTTCAGTGTCACTATATTTTTTTCCTTTGAATTATCAAGTGAACCATCAAAAATCTTGCTTAGAATCATAGAAGTTGGATAAGCCTGCTTGTAATCATCCTCTTCTGGTATGCGAACTATTGAGCTGGAAAACTTCAAGTCATACCCGTCTTCGTCTTTTCGGCGTTTTAATTACCATTTGTAAGCTATATTCCTCATCGAACCTCTTCCTGAAAAATTGATGAAAACTAGTTCAACGTAAGTTTGTGCACTGATAAAAATCCGATTAAAAGACTTAAAGGAGGTACCTACTGTAGTTTAAAATGTGTAATGAGTTTGCAGTCAATTAGCTCTACTGGAAGGAATTATACCTATGACATCAAGCTAAAAATGAGTCTTATTACGCATAGGAGATTGACATATCTTTAGTGAATTATTTACAAACAAGGCTAGCTAGATACATTTTTAATTTCCCGATTCTCCAACAATGAAGAGAAAGTAGGAGTACTTGCCTGACGCAATCAGAACATCTAGGAGAGAATAGAAATTATAGATTGAAAATTCTATCTTCTACAGCATAGTTCTGATGTGTGATATAGTTTTCCACATTCACATAGGTAGTTGTGTAGTAAGGTTTGAAAAATAATTCATTTTATGAGCTATGTAAGTGATTGTTTAACTAAGATAAGAATAACTTATCCCGTACTGCAGCTTAGGAAGGTAGGTACAGACCTAGTCCTTGATTATTTAAATGGGAATTTAATAACCTCACGTGTATATTTTTGTACATACAATGGGTACAGCGATGGGTCTAAAACTGATCTGAGTTAATTATTGTTAGTTCAACAAAAAAAGGGCCGTTATTTGAAAAAAGAGGAAAGATAAGATTTGATCCCTATTTTGTTTATTGATAGTATAGGTGGTACTTACTTAGCGAGAAGTGCATAATTTATGAGCTCAGAAAGATGTAACTGCAGGCCAAAGTACTTGTTATACTGTGTTATCTGTTATGGTATTTCTTTAAGCTGAAAATATGTGTATATAATTTTACTACATACTCACATATTATATATTTATATAATGCTTATATTCGTATAAATATATATTTATTTTGAAATTTGTATTTAATGTGGTAACAAACTTCATTTTGTCGGAGAAATGTTCGAATGTTCATTCTAGGATATTCAGATCAGTATAGGAATAAACTAAGTTGACTGAGAGATTTATATTATGTAATTATATTCAAATTATGATTAACTGAAGTCATTGTTTCCTACAAGAATAGGTGATCATTTCTGTAACATAAGTTATGTAATCACTATTGAACGGATTGTAGAGCAAATAAAATGATTATTTATTCAAAAATGTTTGTTACATAAATACATGATAATTATATTGAAACTGTGTTCGTATTTCCAACGTTTGACGGGTACCCACTCAAAAATACAACAGATTTGAGCAGCTGTGCTTTTTGTTCGACTAGGACTAGAGCATCGGCCTAGATGAGCACTTGGTTGGTAACAGGATTTTCAAAAAATGTATTGGTTGGGTGAATCGAAGGGAGTTAACTACGAAATTTTCACTATATCTAGTTTTCCTATTTCTGGGACAATTAGATGGCACCGTAGGTTATAGGTTCCTATACCTTGCATTTCGTTGGGGTATAATCTATGAACCTTGAAGTTTCTACGGACTGATTTAGGTGTCTTCGTGGTGGCAAGAAATGGTATCACTTCGGTGCTGGTAAATGATGCCTTAGTCCAAAAACAGAAATTGTGTCTAAGCACTGCTATGTTTGGTTCATTTTGAGTCTTAATATTATAGCAGTAGCCAGCAGGGAACCAACCACAAATAATGTCAAAATGACTTAGGAACACTATGAGATGCCGCCATTGACAACTTGGACATCCAGGATAATGCAAGATCTATCAGGCTTGACGGTAAAGATGTAAGGCGACCAACCTACCACCTACCTACTTCACAATCAAGTTTATTTGAAATAAATAAACGCTTTACACTCAATTCGAAGAAATAGGGAGTTGTGGGTGCCTTCATTAGGAAATTTGATTATTGGTTGCTAGGGACGCAAAACTGATTACAATTCGTAGAAACGAACGACGATCGCATTTTGATCAGCTAAAATTTTGAACGGGGATTAGATCTTTCTTGGGATTAACACTCGTGTTTCTGATTTACCATGAGTCCAACCCTTAAGTTCTTATAAGGACCCAATGGTTTGTTCTAGAGAGCTTTGGGTGGTATCATCCGATTCAAAAAATTCAATACTATTCCAAATTGAACAAAAAACAATACCTTTATATCAAAATTGTTTGAGCTAGGTCGTTTTCAAAATTTCAACCCTTATAAGTGACTGAAATCAAGAAAAAGCTTCGGAGCACCACTAGACCCCAAATGGAGTCCATTTACCAAATTTCATCAAAATCGATCCATGGAAACTAAGGAAAGTACCGGGTACGGCGGACGGACGGGAAAATTGAAAATTTTGATCGAATATTTCCATTAATGAAAATAATAAACCAAAATTGAGAAAATACTCTCCTCGTCAGCCAAAACTCGTAAGGTACCCTCACGAAAATTTTATTTTTTTCCTATTTTCTGTATACCTTATCAACATACTGTATGAACAGGGTATGTTTCGAACATGTTTAGTACTGAAGGCATTCCAGGAGACGCGATAATAAACACGTATTTTTATTTACCTTCCTCCTGCACAAAACTGTTTCACCAATCGTAATTTAGTTAGTATTTTGAGTAAACAACGTGCGAATTCGAGTTCTTCTCTCCCCCCTCCTCCACAATGATGTCAGTCTGGCACCAAAGCGATAATGAGTAGTAACGTTGAACTAGTAGTTTGGTAGGCGGTCCGTAGAAATTCACAGCCGTATTCAAGGTGAAACACACAAAAACTCACGCAGTTTCTGGTGTCCTGGCGCCACTAATTAGTTCCAAGATGGTACTGCTAAAGAATTCGTGAACATCCAGAGGTATATTGAGAATTTCCCCTCAATTTCAAAGCTTGGGTACAATTTATTAAGCTATGAAGAAACCGAAATATTGAAAAATCGGATATTTTGTGAATATTATTTCCCCCCTAACCCCCCCTCCCCACCCTCATGCTAATGTAGATACTCTGGTGAAATAATGTGTTACTCGGAAGTCGAACAAAAAAGAAACACGCAAATCGGTTGGAAGTTGAGGCCTGGGCAAAGTACACAAGATTATGCCTGAAAACGCACGTTTTTCAAGCACCTCCACTAACTTTCTCCTCCTTAAAAGGAAAAATTCAAAATTCCGGCGCGTAGTGTACATCAATCGCATAAGGACGCCTAATTCTTACTGAGGGACGTCCTAAAAATATACGATCCGCGGTGTTGCTGTTGTTATACTAAGAGATACATACGATTTTTGGAAAAAACTTCAGGAATCGTTTTAGAATGTTCCATAACGGATTTTAGTGAAAATAATTTCAAAAAACTCCATGCTAAAAATTTTGAGTCAATTGCAATAGCTTAATTTTCTTTGAAAATTCGCTAAAATCCACCCTAACAGGCATATTGATTTTAAGTAAACCCTTTAATTTATTGCAATACCTTGATTATCTTTGAAAATTCGCTAAGACATACTCTAACGGGCATATTGATTTCAAGTAAACCCTTTAATTTATTATTTTGGGTGTGACATAGGGCAATGTACGAAAGTAGTGAGACATTCCTCTCGAAATGCTGGAGATTAATATACTACTACTTATTACTCAACTACGCTACGTACAATTTCTGTACGTGCCTGAAATGATTATTTCAGGCTTCAAGGAAGCACTCTAACTCTATTCACAATAATTGTCTTCAATCCAGTGAATTTGCAACCGTCAATGTGTTCTTGACAGTTCGGAGCATCTCATTTTTCTTGCTCGCACTTTGCTTCAGCGACGTCCTGTTGGAGCTGCCAACTCTTGTCGGTATTGTGGGGAAGGTTGGTCTCATAATCTCATAGAGACCTTGTACACGAATGATACCTCAAGTACATTATCGGTTGAAGATGACGGATTAAAACATTTAGGCGGTTAATTCCTCAGAATATCTGGAAGCTTCAAGCTTTTACCCTTTGCGTTTGCGTACGTGCAGTGCCTACCAAAGTACCAATGATCTAATCATGACGAAATCCATTGGGGACAATCTAGAGTCTAAACCCCACACTCCTTGAAAATGTAATCAAATCGGATGTAAACTGAAAAAGTAATGCTTTTTTTCGTTCCATAATGGACCATTCACTCGTAGTGTCCACATTACACACATTACAAAAATTTCACATTCACGCATTCGCATATGACAAATTAGGTAGGCCCAAACTAGTAGCAGTCACTGTCTACGCTTCGAAATACTTTCCATGTTGAGCAGGACAGCAAAGTAGGAATGTCAAGACTTTTGGAACAGAAAGTTATCTTTCTTTTCATAACACGCCAAGTGAACAATATAAATTAAAACTTACAAAGTGAAGAGTTTTTCCAGCCTGTAGATAACATCAATTTAGAACGAGGTAGAAAAGGTTGGCAGATGATAGCAAACAGAGATGGTTCATGGATGGCATATAAAGAGTTCAAGAAAAAAAGTCGATAAGTAAGTAAATTCCTCGTGCATGTGTTCTTTTCACATAGTACAGGTAAAAGAGACAGTTACTATGATTCCATTTCAGGTACACTACTTTGGTTTTTGTGAATTATTTATGTTCTGAAAACTACCGAAATGTGCACATTAAATAATATACTGATTAAATTAATATGCACTGATAGTATATGTGTGAAAAGGCACAAGGTAAGTACATCCGAAGGTACATAACATGCGAAGCTCGCATGTGAGATAGGTCATCAAGCAAATTAAGCCATTTTTTCAATATTTAAGAAAAACTGTATTTCTCGCAGTTTAAGCAGGTACTTTATTTTTGTAACATTCGAGAAGCTGAGGTACAAGTGACTCATGGATGTAGTGGTTGAAGCATTCTATTGTTCAGGGATCATCATTCGTCTCACCAACCACCAGTTACGCTCAGGTACTTATCCAAAACATATCTGAAAGAAGGCGTATGAAGATGAATGACATTAAATAAGAGATGACTATTATTCATAACTAATATATTCGAACACAAACTTATATCTGCTGTTTATTCTTTCCCTTGTAGATGAGCAGTCTGCGTTGATATCTATTCCTTAGTATCTGCCAATTTATTTATTTTACGTTCAGTTGGAAGGAACAGGGTCAAAGAGCGATTAAACTCGATTTGATGTAGATGTAAATACGCTCGCGAAAAAACAGCCGATGTTTGCAAGGCGATTTGGTCTCTTTCGTGAAAATGCATGAGCACTGTCGTATTTTTGAGCCCTATTTGGGAGAGAATAGCTTGCAGTACACCGAAGTTCACCATGGCCCTAATCGAACCTAAAATTTGAGATGTTGCTTCCGAGTATACCAAGCCAGCGGAACCATCGTTTTAATTTTTCAAGGTTGAAAAAAAACTATTTTCTATTTAGGACCCCAATACGCTAGAAAGTCTGGCTGGCGCTCACGCTCTGATTAATTTCACATGTAACGCGCATTTATTCTTCTGGGTGGTATTTTTTTCTAAAAATGGAACACTAACCTGAATTGAAGAGAAAACCCCATGAACATTCACTAATTAGGTAATCATTATTATCCTCATTAGACAAACGGTTGGTTCCACAGAGCTTTGGGTAGTATCAAAAATATTCTGCAAAATCGTCGAATAAAACACCAAGACGCTGCAAATTATTACATAATGGTTTATTATTTTTCTATAACTCGTTTGCAAAGCCACCAACCATCCAACATGAAGAAAAACATCGATTGCATTTCGGTCAGCTTTAATTTGAACGGAGATTAGGCCTCTTTTGCGATTCACACCCGTGTTTCTGACGTCCAACCCTTAAATTCTCGTAGGGAGCGAACAGTTCGTCCTACAGGGCTCCGCGTGGTCTCAAAAAATTCTAAAAATTCTATGGAATCTCAAAAAAAATGGTCTCAAAAAATTTCAATATTCATTTTTCAACCCTTAGAAGTGACCTACATCGACCAAAATCTTCGAGGCAACAGCCGCGTACGGCGTACGGCGAACGGACGGCCAAATTTTGGTTTATTATTTTCAATAATGAACCTATTGAATTGACCAAGAAAAAATTTGTTCAACACCCCCTCAAAATTTGATGGTTCACGTTTCAAGGTACGTAGAATCCAAAAATCGAATAAAAATTTGGCCGTCAGTCCGCAGTACGCCGTACGCGTTTCCCCTCTTAGCATTGACCGATTTTGATGAAATTTGGTATGTAGGCTCCATTTGGGGTCTAGTTGTGCCCCGAAGATTTTGGTTGATGTATTTCACTTCTAAGGGTTGAAAAATGAATATTGAAATTTTGAAAACGCCCTGACTCAAACGATTTTGATGTAAAGGTATTGTTTTTCCAAAAATTTAAGATAGTATACAATTTTTGGAATTTTTTGAGATCACGCGGAGCCTTGTAGGACAAACCGTTCGTTCCCTACGAGAATTTGAGGGATAAATCAGAAACACGAGTATGAATCGCAAAAGAGTTCAATATCCGTTCAAATGTTAGCTGACCAAAATGCGCTCGATGTTTTCCTTCATGTTGGATGTTTGGTGGCTTTGCAGACGAGTGATCAATATAAAAAATAAGAAACCATTGTTTAATCATTTGTTTGATCATTGATTTCATTGTTTGAATCATATGATTTGACCATTGTTTAATCATTGTTTTGTTCGATTTTTGGATTCTACGCACCTTGAAACTTGAACCAACAAATTTTGAGGGGGTGTTAAAAAAAAAATTTCTTGGTCGATTCCAAAGGTTTGTTATTGAAAATAATGAACCAAAACTAGTAGGTATATTGAAAGTTTTCGAGCTAGGACGTTATGAAAATGGTTTCCCCCACTTTTCACCTACTAGGAGTTACCGACACCGACCAAAAGCTTTGGGGCTCAGATCCCATATGTGACTATCGGCGTTGTTGAAGTCGGTCAAAAATAATAAACTGATATTGTCTTGACTGAAATTGACTGTTCATTTGCCGTACGCCGTAAGTGGCATTTTGTCAAGTTCCCATGAACCGATTTCGATTAAATTTGGTATATAGACTCCATTTGGGGTCTAGTTGTGGCCCGAAAATCACTTCTGATGGCTAAAAAGTGGATGAAAACAGTTTTAGAACGCCTTAGCTTGAAAACTTATGAAATGCATGCGTTGTCATTTTATTAGTACCAAATCTCCAAGATTTTTCATAATTTAATGAAACCACTCAGACCTCTGTAGGCCCAACCATTCGCTAATAAGGACACAATTAATTACCTCATAAATAGTGTTCCACGATTTGTTCATCAATTTAAGAAAGTGTGCAGCGTCAATATCCCAGCACTCTCCAAGAGGAACACACACCTCCCCGAACTAACCCTGATCCTTAGAAGGGTAGGAAGAAGTCGTGTTCTTCGCAGACGGTTGATCTTTACAGAAAAATAATAAAACGATGTGTAATGATTTGCAGTTTGGATTTCTATTTGGAATAGAAGAACTGACGAAGATCAAAACTCAGTTTCTGTTGTGCTTAAATCAATCCATCTATCCGAAAAATATAGGTAATTTAAATATCTCCAAACTAAGAACATTCTGATTGAGATTTTTTATAATTTTGTTGGAGTCGTATTGTAACATGATATTGTATCCTATTATATTCCTTACTTTATTGGCATATCAAAGATTCGATGTTAGTTTGATGACAATCAAGTTACATCTCTATTCCAGATAAGATGCCCGATGCGGGGCATGTTTGCAGTTTGCATAAAGAGCATTTCAATAGACTCACCTATCAGGAAGCCCAAGCGCCGCATTTTGAAGCCAATACGTGCAGAGATAGGTTGAGCATTCCTCGGGGTCGCCTCCAGATAGTTTGGCGGCCATGGCGTACCTCAGGTCCCCACCGATGGTAGGTAACTTTACTGTAGCGTTTCCTAGCCACGTACTATTATTATTCAAAAAGAATGTAACTTCCCCACTTTGTGAGTCCAATGGATTGTGAGGCGCCCAGAATGTTGAAAGCTTGCTGGTTCCAGCTCTGGAAAAGATGATCGAACAACAACGAAATAATAACGGATAATAACCAACAATACGGAACAGAGAGGAACTGCATCGAAATCTGGGTGCAACATTCGAACAAATGCATAATGTAGAACAGTTCAGAGGCCATATCGATTGTAAAAGTTTAAATCCTTGTAAGTCCGAGAACAGAAATTTTTCAGGGGTACGAAAAAAAGAAATAGTTTCGGGGGCTCTCTGTATCTCTTATGGATGGAGATTTAAATTAAAAGAAATCTGATGGAACGTGAATCCTATTTGTAAGACTGCTGTGCAAAAATTTCATATTCATTTCGGTATTTATGGTTCATTTATCGGTTTATTATTTTCAATAATGAACCTTGGGAATCAACCAAGAAAAAACATTTTTAACCCTCCTTCAAAATTTGTTGGTTTACGTTTCAAGGTAGGTAGAGTCCAAAAATAGAATAAAAATTTGGCCGTCCGTCCGCCGTACGCGGCACTTTCCTCACTTTGTGTAATAATTTGCAGCGTTTTGATTCAAACTAACTCGAGTTGAGAGGTTTTACACTTCTACTATCGATATACAAACTCCATAGGTAGGGTCACGAAAACCTCTAAAATGAATAAAAAGGTCCAAGATTCTTGACAAAAGGGAAAAAAAAACGCTCCAAATTATTACACAAAGGTTTATTATTTTTCTATATAGATCACTCGTCTGCTAAGTACTCGGCTTTGCCATTATTACTATCTACTACCTACCTACCATGTACCTACAGCGATCGCATTTTGGTCAGATGAAATTTGAACGGAGATTAGGCCTCTTCTGCGATTCACATTCGTGTTTTTGATTTATCGTCCAACCCTTAAGATCTCGTAGGGAGCGAGAAATTCGCTCGAAAGAAATGCGTGGTCTCTAAAAATTCTAAAAATTCAATACTATCTTCAATTGATGGAAAACAATAGCTTCATATCAAAAATTTTTGAGCTAGGGCGTTTTCAAATTTTTAACCCTTATTTTTCAACCCTTAGAAGTGACCGGCATCAACCAAAAGCTTCGGGGCACAACTAAACTAAAATTGGAGCCCGTATACCAAATTTCATCAAAATCGGTCCATGGGGACTAAGGATAGTGCCGCGTACAACGGAAGGCGGACGGACGGCCACATTTTTATTTATTCGATTTTTGGATTCTACATACCTTGAAACATAAACCAACAAATTATTGAGGGTGGGGTTAGAATTTTTTCCTTGGTCGATTCCAAAGGTTCATTGAAAATAATAAAAACAGGAATGAGTTAAGTATTGTAGACTCATAATATGGGGTTCAGGCGTGTTGATCCTTAAACTTTAAATTGAAATAGTTGGTTTCGAATATTTTTTCTAAATGGGAGTTTTGTCATACTTATTTCATTTCAAGATTAAACTCATACTTACTGAGTAGTGTGAAACCTCGTGGTTTGCAACTCACAATTTCATTTTGAGTAGTTAGGTACCTACTCGTTGGCACACATTTTGAATTCCGCGATTTTTTGTTGTTTTTGAGCAGTATTCACAATTTAATTTTACAATTTACAATATTTCCATCTTAAGACTCACTTATTCATTTCTACTTCAACGATGAACTCAGATGCATTTGCAAGCATAATGTAAACAGCTGCAAAATAGAAAGCCAGATCAAGATAAATTTGGTGAAATTATTCACCAATCAAGGTGATGGTTAATATTATTCTATAACAAACCCCAATCATATTAAAAAAATCTTCGAATCACGATTTGAGTCAAAATACGCCTCAAGTCCAGCCTTCTATTTTTTATGATGAATTCTACCGTGTCCTTATAATTCCATTTCTTTGTCCCAGCGACGTTTTTTTTTCTTTTTCACTGTTGTTACTCTTGTTGTTACAACTTTGAACAACCAGATTCTTATCAGCTGTACACCTATACATACACCTATGGCACCTATGGTTTTTTTTCGCAGATTTGGTTTCAGAATGGTCTAAAACGGATTACTGTGTGGTTTTTTTTCTGTTGAGTGTTGTCCTCTTTCACCCCAGATCGATCGCATAAGGACGCCCAAGTCTTACTGTGGGACGTCCTAATTATGGAAATTCATGTACCAGACATGGGGTTTACTAGAATCCGTATTTTGCGCAATTCTAGGAGTTAGGCAACTAAGCTCTAAAAACAGTGAATGAAGAGTCGAAAATTCGTTAAATTTTGCGTAGAACCCAAATCCGCAATAAAGAAAGGGGGTTCTCATTTTTTTTAAAAGAAGTTGGTGTGCACGAGGTCATATTTGAGATTCTTTGAAAACAAATTTAGATTAAAAAAAATAATTTACCACCATTTTGACGATTTTGAATGGTGCGGTGGCAGTGAGAAGGTGGGGGGGGGATCTAGTGGAACACCCTATGTAGGTATTTGTTCTGATGTTATAACACTTTATCGGGAATATTCTATTTTGAACGGATTTCATTCACTTGAACCGGTATCGCCATCTTTGTGGGAGTTTCATCTCCTCCTACGTCAGCCCCATTCAATAATAATATCTGCGTATAATATCTGCTGTAGACATTGTTCATAGAAACTCATACCGGATGTGATAACTAGATAACACGAGTCGATATATAAATATAAATTGATTCTCAATCCATGGGGTCAAACCGGCGCAAAACCTTTAAAAACTCGACCACCCTATTTTTCCTAGCCTGTTATATTCGCCAAGGATTTTCATCACTCGTGCAGGTTTTGAAGATAAGAACGTTCTTCTATAATGAAATTCTGCATTCTTGAATTCGAGAGATTACACCGCTCTTCCGCTGATCTTACTCAGCATCTTCCCGATTTGACCTCGCCGGATCATCGTTATGAATGGCAAACAACTGAATGGTGGAATCTAAATACGAAAGACAAAAAACCTGGAGATGTCAAAACCTTACGTGATGTCAGTTTTACTATTAAAAAAGAAAGTTTCCAATCTACCTATTCTACAACTTCTGGCAAATAATGACTTGATTGGTAACGTAATGACCCGATTTCGATGACATTCTCAGGGATTACGCGGATTAGGTTGTAGATGGTCCCCAATAAAGACCACCACCCCCGGACTGATAGTAGCTGCTGCGCATGCGCAAACGTGAATTCCTTGTAACAGCCATAACTTCCACATTTTCTACCCGATTTCGATGACATTTTCAGGAATTACGCGGATTAGGTTGTAGATGATCCCTAATGAAAATCAAGGCCTTAAAATTTACGGTAGCCTCTGCGCATGCGCAAACGTAAAATCCTTGTAACAGCCATAACACTTACATTTTTCATCCGAATTTGATGACATTTTCTAGGATTGTCCAGATTAGCGTCTAGATGTTCCCCTATGAGGGTAGTGAAAGGTACTTAGAGATTGGTGTCTTGAGATTAACTACTATGCATCGGATCATCTATATAATCGGGTAATGGATACGAGGAAGCTATGTGCCACACCCACTTGGCAGACTTTTTAAAATTTCATTCAGTGAGAAGTATCAATAGTAGATTATTCCCACTGTTGAAGCAAAAGTTTGTCTCAAAAGTTCAATTTTCTCCAAATTTGGGAAATTTGCATCGGTAGTTAAGAAAATGGAGTTCGGCGTGATTTAATTAACACTTCTTAACTTTATATGCGATTCTCCACGAAAAATATCAATGGGACACTCCGTCAACAAATTGTTTTGATCAAAAGTTGAAAGTTGTCTAACATTGGGAATTTTTGATGTTTTTAGTTTAATAAATGGACTTTTGAGGTGATTAACGATTCGGCTCTAAAAACATTATTATCATGATATTGTACTCGAGCTTGAGAAAAAGAAAGATTCAATTACTGCTCATACTAGATCTTGATTATCGAAGGATCACCAGTACTCATGAGTAGTAATGGAAACCAAGCGTAGGAAGCTCTTTCCAACCAGTTGCAATATTTGTTTTTTCACCCTTGGAATGATGCATACGCTGCAGATTGTAACAGAATGGTTTATTATTTTACTGAATAAAGAGTATAACATAGAATAGAACGCGCCTTCTCCATTAATACTACCTACTATAACATCGCTATCTGAGAGTTGTGAGTGCCTTCATTACGAAATTTGATTCCTGGTTGTTAAGGATGCATGCAACTGAGAACAATACGAAACTCATTTCAAACAATGAGCTGGCATTTGAACGGAGATTAGGCCTACATCTTTCAGTGAACAGCATTTTGCAATTTTAACTTGTGTTTCTGATTAATTGTCAGTCCACTCCTTGAGTTCTCATAGAGAGCGAACTGTTTGTCCCACAGAGCTCTGTGTGGTCGCACTCGGTTCTAAAAACTCCATTCTATTTTAAATTGGTGAAAAAAACAATACATTTATATCAATAGTTTTCGAACTAGGGAGTTTTGAACATTTCAACCCCTATTTTTCACCCTTTAGAAGTGACTGGCACTAGCCAAAACCTTGCGGCACAACTAGACCCCAAATGGAGCCGATGTAACGGCGGATGGCGTACAGAGGTAGAACGGATTTTTTGCTTCGATTTTTTGGATTCTCCGTAGGCACTTTGAGACTTAAACCATAAAACCCATCTCAAATAATGTGAAGTAATCGATAATGTATACACAGTTTTCAAGGAATGCGCTTACAGTCAATTTGATAGCTTAGCTTGTCTCCAGAAAAAACAGCCACGGCTGTACCATTGTCGAGGGTCAATGTTGTTGACAACGTAGTTGGAGAAAAGTTTCCATCCATCAACCTCAGGAGATCAATCTCAACTCTGAAAAAAAAAGTTTCAGTCTCGCAAAATTTGCAAACAACAGATTGTTTTGTTAGTTTTCGATATCTTGAAAATAACGGGTACATAATTACAATTGAACTGCGGAAAGAGTTTGATAGTGTTATATTGGATTAGAATCTTCAGTCTTTCCATTTATTTTTCAATCACCACCTTGACATTGAGGAACGGTTAGCGACTAACCTTGTGACTGATGATTTTTGGCCAACGGTTAAAGTCAGCATCAACGTCGCAAGAACACATACTGCCAACTTTCCCTGAGAGTGGAATCTGAAATATAGAGCACATCTTGAATTGCTCTTCTTGTGAGCTTCTCTAAATCAAAGGTTGATATCCAGGAGGAAATAAGTAATTTTCGTGTGCAATTGCCTACAATCATTTGCAAGTGATTGTTTTATACACTCGCAATTTTCCAGTCACTTTAGCTTCGTTGCAAGTGAAGACATTAAAGCAATGACCGTTGTTCTCAGCCATTCGTCGGTCGATTTTAGACGGTTTGGGACAATTTTTGTCAAATTTGTCGAAGAAGCTTCTAACGTTTTGATCTGATTTCCATGACATTTTCAGTAATTTTGTGGTTTGACACTAGATGGCCCCCTATAAATATCATCGTCATGCGATCATCGGCGATCACAACTTCCACATTTTTCATCCGAATCAGATGAAACGTTCAGGGATGATGTGGGTTGGAACCAGGATTTCATATCAATAAGATCCATCGATCAAGCACAATATGATTACCGGTTGCTGAACATAATTTTATCATTACTAAATTGTCTGATTTGTCTCGTACTTGGTGACTCTAATGACCCTCTATGAGTCAGGACATCTACCGAATCATGTTACGGATACGAGGAAGCTATTTGTCACTCTTACATAGGATAAGTTTCAAGTAGGTACCTGTTCACTGTAGTGCCAAAGAGAGGTGTCACGATGGAGTCAGATTGTGGTTCGGGGGCGCCAGAATTGATGTCTTAGAAAGTCGGTGTTAAGTTTGTGGGTCTTTTATTTTTGAACAACTCGAAAATTCAAAAATTAAGAAAACGCTGCAAATTATTACACAGCGGTTTATTATTTTTTGTGCAGATCATCCGCCAGCAAAGAACGTGGCTTTTCCATGATTGCTAAGAAAGCACTCCAGAGTGACATAAAACTCAAATCGAAGAAAGAAAAGATTGCATTTGATCAACTGAATTTTGAACGGAGCGTGATTTTTCACACTCTTGTTTCTGCTTTATCATTCATCCCAACTTCAAGTCCTTATAGGGAGTGAACAGTTGGTTCAACAGATCTATGGGTTGTCTCAATCGTTTCTAAAAATCCAATAGGTACTATGTTAAATTTAGAAACAAAAACAATAAAATAAATACAATACCTTCATATCAAGAATTTTTGAGTATTAATTCCTATTTTCCACCCCTTAGGAGTGACCAACACTAACCAAAACCTTCGCGACACAACTAGACAGAAATTTAATCAAGGACCGGAAATCTTCGAGAGTCGATTCTATAACTAATTTGAGTAAGAAAATGTCTTTTAGCAGAATTTTGCTAGTACAAAACATATTTATCCTACGAGAGAATAATCGGAGACAGATTGTAGCATCGTAGAATAATCGTATTGAAGGTTCCATTAGTTTCATCAGTTCTGATTAGAGGTCAATTACATTCGCAAAATTGTTTTCATGTCTCTTAGCAATTTTGTTTTAACCCCTTGTTTTTCCAGGTTTTCCCTATTTTAAGTTTTTTTTCGTGTTTTCGACCTTATGCAACTAAAATTACCATAACTACCTACCATGAAAATGTAAAAATAAGGGCACCGTTGACCCGCGCGTCAAATTTCCCATCTTTCTAGTGTCTACAATAAACTATTTTTGGGGTTCTGATGGGTGAAAAATCAATTCGTAGAGTTATTTTTGTCAAATTGGCAAATTTTCCTATTTTTCCTTCAGGTTGTTAGGGTTTTTCTTCCCCATGGTTTTTCACGTATTCAAAACTAAAAACTGCGCAATGAACTCAGCTTTCTAATTAAATACAATTAGATTTAAGGGAAACATTTGTGTTTGAAAGCGCAGAAACGTGAATTTTTTTCAACGAAATCGACGCTTTGGAAGGAACGGCAGCGAAACCCCAGAGTCCTCTCGTCAAAACGTCGATTTCGATGAAAAAAACGCTGTAAATTATTACACAAAGGTTAATTATTTTTCTGTATAGGTAGGTAAAGCGCCTGCAAAGAATACAGCTTTGCCATTGTCACTACCTACCAACCATATTGGTTTATTATTTTCAATCATAAGCCTTTGGAATCGAGCAAGAAAAAACGTCTGCCAAGTTGGGTGGGCAGTATAGCTTCCTCACTCATTGTAACATGGACGTATAGAATCAGTTGGCGAAAAAATTATGATTCAAATTCGCATTGTAAAATCCTAGTTCGGAGCATTCAAAAAACGCGAAGTGCCAATTTTCATCTCAAAACTGACCTGTGGACCACTAACTCGATGACAGAAAGAAAGATGCAAAAGAGACTGTGATTAGGGGTCAATTTGGTTTCAACATTAATTGACCTGCAGACCACAACATTTGATCACACAATAAAAGAAGCAATTTACACGGGAACCTGGAAGTAAGTGTGGGCACGAGTAGTATGATATTTGTATTTTCAACGTAGAATTTTATTTAGCGGTCCACCGTCTAGGACCTAACCCACACAATCCCTGAAAATTTCATCGAAATTGGTTGAATAGTTGCGGAGTTTTGGTTGTAACAATAAATTTAAAGTTCGCGCAAGCGCAGCGGCTATTGCTTGACCAATTTGATTGAAACTTATAGGGTGTCTCTTAGAAGTTAGTCCCTAACTAACCTCCAAATTTGAGCAATATCGGTTCATTAGAAACTGAGAAACCGAGGTTCCAGGAAATTCACGTTTGCGCATTAGCACTCGCTCCTATTGGTCCGAAGGTGCTGAAATTGATAGGGGACCGTCTAGGACCTAACCCGCACAATCCCTGAAAATTTCATCAAAATCGGACCACAGGTTAGTATAGTTTTGCCCGGGACAAGGATTGACCACAGACAGACCGACAGACCGATAGACCAACAGACCGACAGACCGACAGACAGACACGGAACCAAAATTGTTCGGGAAGCTCTAAAACGCAAAAAGCAAGTGGAAATTTTGATTTTGGAGGACATTTTTTTTTTCACTTCTCTCACGAATAAGCTTCCCTACCTTCGGTAGTGAGGAAGCAAAAAAATTTACCCCCTCAAAATTTGATGTTTTACGTTTCAAGGTACGCAGAATCCGAAAATCGAATAAAAAACGGTGCAAATTATTACACAAAGGTTTATTATTTTTCTATACAGATCACTCGTCTGCAAAGAACACGGCTTGCCATTGTTGCCACCAACCAACTTGAAGAAGAACATCGATCGTATTTCGGTCAGCTAACATTTGAACGGAGATTAGGCCACTTTTACGATTCACACTCGTGTTTCTGATTTATCGTAACTCCAACCCTTAAATTCTCGTAGGGAGCGAACGGTTTCTCCTACAGGGCTTCGCGTGGCCCTTAAAAATTCTAAAAATTCTATACTATCTTAAATTGATGGAAAACAATACCAAAAAAAAAAAAAAAATCGAATCAATGCCTTTGCTTTGATTTTTTTATATCAAAAGTTTTTGAGTTAGGGCGTTTTCAAAACTCATTTTTTACCCCTTAGAAGTGACCTACATCCCCCAAATGGAGCCCACATACTAAATTTCATCGAAATCGGTCAATGCTAAGTGAGGAAAGTGTATTCGATTTTTGGATTCTACGTACCTTGAAACCAACAAATTTTGAGGGGGTGTTAATAATTTTTTTTTGTTAAAAAAATGAAATCAACTCAAATATGCTTAAGATCCTTTAGCATGCCGCAATATCCTTACAAGATGTCGACGCGGATATACATTGTTTTCCTTCCTCCATTTTTTGGCCTTTGAACTGAATGTCAAGTGAAGTTGTGAAGTTGAGGATGAAAAATCAGTTGTGTTCCTCCGGATTCTGATGTACATGTTGTAACAAACTACTCACGTCATATTTACGCGTGGAGCTGTTCGGAGTGGAAAGCACCAGTCAATCTACCGACGCACTGCCGCTTTGGCTTCTACCTGTGATGTATGCTCGAGTTTACAATGCCATATCTTATCTCTACGGCCGATTTCTGGTACTTCAATAAGTGATTCCTATATTGTGAACACCGATCATTGACAAAATAACAGTGAACCACATACACCTGGTGATTTCCACTTCAGATGTTACTGTAACATCGCCACGCTTTTCGTTATTTCTCAAAACCTATTATTTATCACGTAATACTTAGCATCTAACCGTCCTTCTAGTACTTATCTTAGATTTAATTCTCTGTAAGGAAAGCAGAGTCAATGAAAACAAATAATACGTTAAAATAATTAAGATAGTTCGACGTGGAACTCATCATTAATAACGAACGAGAACTGATGCAGCCTATTACTGGATGTCGATCCAGTATTGGTATTCTGGGTGGTTGCGAATTAATGGACCTGTCTTTCTATTCCAGGTATTTCGGGATTTAGGGTACCTAGGAAAAACGTTAAGCACTCATCCCCTTAATTTTTTTCGTGGAATTTTTGTGACACTTTAGTGCTTCGCGCATCGACTTCAACATTTCAAATGAGAACCAACTGTTTCATTTGTAGATTTTGAAACTACGTAAAATGTCATGGAAAATTCACTCTTCGAACGGGCGCACAATGCCTCTTAACCCAGAAATACACTACTTTTCAGTGGACTTTGTTAACCTCCAAATTCCAAAAAATCCCAAATCCCCCCCCCCCCCCCCCATCAAATAATTTTTTTCTCAAAATTCCTAAATCACTTGGTGATATAATTTTTTCTGTTCACTTATTGGTTTATTATTTTCAATAATGAACCTTTGGAATCGACCAAGAAAAAAAAATTTTAACACCCCCTCAAAATTTGATGGTTTACGTTTCAAGGTACGTAGAATCCAAAAATCGAATAAAAATTTGGCCGTCCGTCCGCCGTACGCGGCACTTTTGCCACTTAGCATTGACCGATTTTGATGAAATTTGGTATGTAGGCTCCATTTGGGGTCTAGTTGTGCCCCGAAGCTTTTGGTTGATGTAGGTCACTCCTAAGGGTTCCAAAATCAATTTTGAAATTTTGAAAACGCCCTAACTCAAAAAATTTTGATATAAAGGTATTGTTTTTCCTTCTATGATTCTATGGGATTTTTAGATTCTATGAGATTCTATGGGATTTTTAGAATTTTTTGAGACCACGCGGAGCTCTGTAGGACAAACCGTTCGCTCCCTACGGAAATTTAAGGGTTTATATTGAAATATATATATATAAATCAAAACACGAGTGTGAATCGCAAAAGAGGCCTAATCTCCGTTCAAATTTTAGCTAACCAAAATGTGATCGATGTTTGGCGATTTTGATTTTTTTTATTTAAAAAAATTTTTTTTTTTTGGATTTTTTATGATTTCTTTTTTTCCTTTTTTTCCTCATATTGGATATTGGTGATTTTGTAGACGAGTGATCTATATAAAAATAATAAACCGTTGTGTAATAATTTGCAGCGTTTTTTTACAGCTATAATCGATCTCAACAAGTATCGCGATTATCGAAGTAAACGTATCACAGCAAAATCGCTGTGAAGTCGAGTGAATTGAAAACTGATACCATCATGCGGTTTTAGCTTTGAAAAATAGTTCCAAATCATGCACTGCACTAGAGATTACCAACATTTCCTTAGTTGGTGTTTGAAGCTCAATTGCCTCTATTTAAAGGAAGCACTTTTCAAGAGGGGAAACTATCCTAAAACGCTGCAAATTATTACACAATGGTTTATTATTTTTCTATATAGATCACTCGTCTACAAAATCACCAACCATCCAATATGAAAAAAAAAAAAAAAAAAAAAAATCACCAACCATCGATCGCATTTCGGTCAGCTCTAATTTGAACGGAGATTAGGCCTCTTTTGCGATTCACACTCGTGTTTTGATTTATATATATATATTTCAATGTAAACCCTTAAATTTTCGTAGGGAGCGAACGGTTTGTCCTACAGAGCTCCGCGTGGTCTCAAAAAATTCTAAAAATTCTATAGAATCTTAAATTGAAGGAAAAACAATACCTTTATATCAAAATTTTTTGAGTTAGGGCGTTTTCAAAATTGATTTTGGAACCCTTAGAAGTGACCTACATCAACCAAAAGCTTCGGGGCACAACTAGACCCCAAATGGAGCCTACATACCAAATTTCATCAAAATCGGTCAATGCTAAGTGGCAAAAGTGCCGCGTACGGCGTACGGCGGACGGCGGACGGACGGCCAAATTTTTATTCGATTTTTGGATTCTACGTACCTTGAAACGTAAACCATCAAATTTTGAGAGGGTGTTACATTTTTTTTTCTTGGTCGATTCCAAAGGTTCATTATTGAAAATAATAAACCAAAATAAGGTTTGCTTCAATACGGAAGCAAACCATTGATTCTTTGAATAGCTATGTACCTCAGATAATTTTCGCCTCCTTATTTTGGTTTATTATTGTCAATAATGAACCTTTGGCATCGACCAAGAACAAAAAAAGTTTAACCCCCCTCAAAATTTGTTGGCTTACGTTTCAAGGTCTACATACCTACATGCGTAGAATCCGAAAAGCGAATAAAAAGTTTTCCGTCCGTCCGCCGTAGGTATGCGGCATTTTCCTTAGTTCCCATGGACCGATTTTGATGAAATTTCGTATACGGGCTCCATTTGGGGTCTAGTTGTACCCCAAAGCTTTTGGTTGATGTAGGTCACTTCGAAGGGGTGAAAATTAACGGTTGAAATTTTCAAAAGTGCCCTAGCTCGAAAGTTTAGAAATAAAGGTAACGTTTTTTCACCAATTTCAAATAGTTTTGAATTTTTAGAAATTTTACAGACAACGCTGAGCTCTGTAGGACAATCCGCTAGCTCCCTACGAGAATTCAAGGGTTGGGCTTACGATAAATCAGAAACACGTGTGAATCGCAAGAGAGGCCTAATCTCCTTTCAAATTTTAGCTGACCAAAATGCGATCGCTGTTTGCTTCTTCGAGTTGTACTCAGTTTCGCGTCCTTAGCACCATTTATTTCCTTAGCAACCTGTAATCAAATTTTTAAGTGAAGGAATTCTTTATTTCTTCGAATGGAGTATGAAGCTTTTATTTCATCTAAATGAACTCGATTATGAAGCAAAAACTTAGTTGGTAGGTAGTGACAATGGCAAAGCTGTGTTCTTTGCTGGCGAGTGATCTGTACAGAAAAATAATAAACTTTTGTGTAATAATTTGCAGCGTTTTTACTTCCGAGTCTACCAAGGTAGCGGACGCTCTTGGTTTATTATTTTCAATGATGAACCTTTGGAATCGATCAAGAAAAAAATTTTTAACACCCCCTCAAAATTTGATGGTTTACGTTTCAAGGTACGTAGAATCCAAAAACGCTGCAAATTATTACACAATGGTTTATTATTTTTTATTTTTCTATATAGATCACTCGTCTGCGAAGCCACCAACCATCCAACATGAAGAAAAATATCGATCGCATTTCGGTCAGCTTTAATTTGAACGGAGATTAGGCCTCTTTTGCGATTCACACTCGTGTTTCTGATTTATCGTACGTCCAAACCTTAAATTCTCGTAGTGAGCGAACGGTTTGTCCTACAGAGCTCCGGGTGGTCTCAAAAAATTTTAAAAATTCTATAGAATCTTAAATTGAAGGAAAAACAATACCTTTATATCGAAATTTTTTGAGTTAGGGCGTTTTGAAAATTTCAAAATTGATTTTGGAACCCTTAGAAGTGACATACATCAACCAAAATCTTCGGGGCACAACTAGACCCCAAATGGAGCCTACATACCAAATTTCATCAAAATCGGTCAATGCTAAGTGGCAAAAGTGCCGCGTACGGCGGACGGCGGACGGCGTACGGCGTACGGCGGACGGCGGACGGCGGACGGACGGCCAAATTTTTATTCGATTTTTGGATTCTACGTACCTTGAAACGTAAACCATCAAATTTTGAGGGGGTGTTGAAAATTTTTTTTCTTGGTCGATTCCAAAGGTTCATTATTGAAAATAATAAACCAAAATCGAATAAAAATTTGGCCGTCCGTCCGCCGTACGCGGCACTTTTCCCACTTAGCATTGACCGATTTTGATGAAATTTGGTATGTAGGCTCCATTCGGAGTCTAGTTGTGCCCTGAAGATTTTGGTTGATGTGAACTTCTAATTCATTTCAAAAATAAATTTTGAAATTTCGAAAACGCCCTAACTCAAAAAATTTTGATATAAAGGTATTGTTTTTCCTTCAATTTAAGATATTATAAAATTTTTGGAATTTTTTGAGGCCACGCGGAGCCCTATAGGACAAACCGTTCGCTCCCAACGAGAATTTAAAGGTTGGACGTACGATAAATCAGAAACATGAGTGTGAATCGCAAAAGAGGCCTAATATCCGTTCAAATTATAGCTTACCGAAATACGATCGATGTGTTTCTTCATGTTGGATGGTTGGTGGCTTTGCAGACGAGTGCTCTATACAGAAAAATAATAAACCATTGTGTAATAATTTGCAGCGTTTTTCCTTCATTTTGATGGAAACATAATCGCTTTCAAGTGCAATAGCTCATGGAGAGGCACACGCTACTCATCCATGATAGATGGGGCAGTTTTGATCATCATCTTGGTTCCATTCCAGATGGGAAACCAAGATGATGTCGGCCAAGTTGGGAGGGCAGTAAAGCTTCCTCGCAAAGGATAAGATGGACTCATATGATCTGTGGGTTCAGAATGATTGTGTTTATCAAAGCTCTTCTAGGAAAACAGCACCTAAATTCATCACGATCAAGTTGCTGGTTTTCTACGTTTGAAAACTACAACATGATTAACAATTTTCATCCATTTTGGGAAGTAATTAGGTCCCAGAATAATGTCTGATGGGCTCATAACAATCCAATCAGCATGAAAACTTTCTCAAGACTCCTAAATATTATGGAAATCAACATGTATCGAATAGAATTCGTGTTGTTTTGTGTAAATGTAGGAAGCCAGCCCCTCGATTGTGAAGTTTATGTATCTCAACAAAGAATTTAGGTGCCAGTGCACTGATTGACGCAATCATTTTCGAACCAACCAAATCTTTGTGTCCTCATTATTCATTGCGAGGAAGCTTTATTGGCCACTCAACTTGACAAACTTGTTTTTATATCGCCAACTATTCCAGTTCGTTAAAAGATGCATGAACCAACATAATTTTCCGTGAAACTTAGTTTGTGTAGTTTTGATGAATTCCTTAGTTATTCACCAATTGGTCGAAACTCCATCACACGCTGGTCGAAGAAGCCTCAACAGTAACGCATTTTCGACAATTTGAGTCACAATTTCGAAACGTCTAAGGAAGGTTATTGTAATGATTTTATAAAAACGCTGCACATTATTACACAATGGTTCATTGTTTTTCTGTAAAGTTCACCAGTCTGCATAGAACACGAGTTTTCCATTGATACTACCAACTAGCAATAACTTAGCTATCTGAGAGCTGTGAGTGCCTTCATTACGAAATTTGATTCTTGGTTCAAAGGAAGCCCAACTAAGTGACATGAAACTCTATTCTAAAGGAGGAACCTGTTCTAACCGGCTAACTCTATGGAAAGAATGTAATCATCTGAAAGTTGAACGGTGAACAATCATTTTTCGATTCACAGTCGTGTTTCTGATTTATTTCAAGTCCAACCCTCAAGTTCTCATGGGAAGCTAACGATTTGTACTGAGTTCTGGGTGGTCTCATTCGATTCTTAAAATTCAATTCTATTTTAAACCAGTGAAAAAACAATACCTTTATATCAGGATTTTTCGAGGTAGGGGGTGTTTTGAACATTTCAACCCCTATAGTTCACTCCTTAGAAGTGACTGACACTAACCAAAAGTTTCGCCGCACAATGGGGCGTGCGCATGGGTCGGAAAAACTGTTAACTGTTATTTTTAATCTAAACTAGACCTCATTCTGAGAATTTTGACACCAACCGCGGCCTTCTAGCGTGAGAAGACCTTTTTCTATGATTTTTCCAAATTTCGAATGTTTATAAAGTCACAGTTGGCTGGCATAGCGGGGAGCCCAAGCGCGGAGGAGCGCGTGACGTCATAAAAATTCGAAACTTTGAAAAATCATAGAAAAAGATCTACTCATCCAAAATGAGAACGGCTGGTGTCAAAATTCTCACGATGAGATGGGAGAGAATTGAAGAGGCAGATTTTCCCTGACATTCTCGTAGGGAGCGAACAGTTTTTCCTACAGGGCTCCGCGTGGTCTCAAAAAATTCTATATTATCTTAAATTGATGGAAAAACAATACCTTTATATAAATATTTTGAGTCAGGGCGTTATCAAAATTTCAACCCTTAGAAGTGACCTACATCAACCAAAATCTTCGGGGCACAACTAGACCTCAAATGGAGCCTACATATCACATTTCATCAAAATCGGTCAGTGCTGAGTGAGGAAAGTGCCGCGATTTTCGGATTCTACGTACCTTGAAACGTAAACCAAAAAACGTTGAGGGGGTGTTAAACGATTTTTTTTCTTGGCCGATTCCAAAGGTTCATTATTGAAAATAATAAACCAAACTGGGGTTCATATACCAAATTTCATAAAAATCGGTCCATGGCAACTAATTCAAGTGCCGCTTACTGCAGACGGCTCTCGGGCAGATTTAAAAAAAATCAATTTTTGTGTTCTGCATTTGTTGAAACGTAAACTACCAATTTTTTGAGAAGGGTTTGGCTTTTTTCTTGTTCGATTCCAAAGGTTCATTATTTAAAATAATAAACCAAAGTGGTCTAAATTGTCTTTCTTTCTCCTTCACGGTTGGAATTGTGAAAATTACCTCAGGTTGTATGTGAAAAATATCTATCATGCGAGATTGTTGATGAAAATACTCACACGTGCCGTTGATCGCCACACAAATTGGCGCATTCATTAATTTACACTAAGACTGAAAGAGTTTGAACCTTGGGTCCACCGAGTTATTACGTGTCTTCGCGTATCTACAGCTTGCTCATCGAAATTTGGATCCGCGCGTGTTCCGATTGGCTATAAGCGTCTTGGTATATATACTAGATCAGATGGTCAGTGGAATCAGTTCAGCGGTGGGTACGGAATAGCTGTCTATTCGAAGAATCAGCTATCATGCAGTGGACACCGTTCCTCTTACTCGTGGCAGGTGAGTTCGATATTATTACTCATAAAGTCAAACTGGTCTTATAGGTTGCATTTTAGACCACTGTCAAGATATTTTATCCAGTTATGAATAGATGTACAAGAAAAAATTGCTCATGAAAATAACCACCCACTTTCAAGCATGTAAATTTATGAGGACCACACTCATTTTAAGTAGATTTACTTGACACAATGTGAAAGAAATTCAAGCATATCTTGGAAGGAATAAACTCCATGTTGATTTTGGGGCTGGTCCAACAAAAATCCAAAAAATTATGTGGACCAACTTGTTGACCATCCATTTTTTTACGTAAAAAAAACTCCGTTTTGGCGCACAAAGCAGACGAAAAAACAGAGAGAATGTTAATTTTTCGAAAATGGACTCTTTATTATTCGATATTTGTTTTTGAAAGTTAATTAGTACTAGAATTTAAATTATGGTAACATTTTATCGACTAAAAGTAGTTCAAACCTGGAGTATTTGTTGTTCAAGTGAGTTGAATTTTAGTAAAAAGTACTAAAAACTACGGGTAATTTTCATGAGTTTTTACCATTCTCGGCTTTTGTTTCTCAATTTCCTCATACTAAAAAATACTTTCACTCCAAAGGTGAAAATAGAACCATTCCAATACGTCTAAAATAAATTGAAACGCCTCGAGGATCTGCCCATTCCAGACTTTTTAGACAAACTTCTGTACGCTCTTACATGGTTCCGGCTATTTAAACGATGAATTACGAATATGATGAATATTGTATCACATATCTACTCTCGGTTGTTGAAGTAGCTGTCTACGATTAGATCTTCTCGAAGAACCTTTTTTCTTGTTCAAACTTCTATAATACAAGTTATGTGCTGTAAACTCGGCTTTTACATTTAACATGTTCTTTAAATTTTATGGCCATTGAAATGATACCAGAAGATACTTGTTAGTCTCCGTTGATGCAATGCCGGCAGATACATTCAACCTTTTGATTAGACAGCGTCATTCTCGTTGTGTTGGCAAAATAACGAACAAAAGTGGGTTGATTATTTTGATTTATGTTTCGGCATACATTTCTAACAGGGGTTCTTGACGGGAATTATCCATTATCTTGTTGATAAATTAACTCATCCTTTAAAGAAACATACATAACACGTGAATAATGAGATATAAAATAAGATATGGTTGCCCTACAAAAAATAAAACCGTTTGCCAAAGAGTTTAGGCAATCGAAACAAACTACTCAATTTTAAATTATGATAACAAAATAACTTTTTATTTACAGTGGGCCTCACGGCAGCCGAACATGGCTGGAAGAGCGGTTCTCAGTACAAATACCAGGTTAGAGGTCGGTCAATGGCTGGTTTGCAGCAGGTAGCTGATCAGTACGTTGGAATCGTTATGAAGGCCAAACTCCAAGTTACACCCAAATCCGATAGCGAACTCAGCCTACAGGTGAATAAATTATTTACTGTACTAGCAGTAATCCAGTAGTCACTAATTTCAAAGAGAAAATTTTCAAAAATTACACCGAACAGAATAAATTCTATACTGGTATACAATATGCAGTTGAAAATAAGCAGGTAATAAGTGCCTATGTTATTGTAGGTTCAAGATGCTCAGTATGCTGACGTGCACGCTAATCTGACGGGAGGCTGGAATGGTGACATCCCTGAGGAGAAGCTCCACTACCAACAACTTCCCATCAATAACAAGCCGTTCGAGCTGAAATTCAAGAACGGAGTTGTAAGTATTTGCAAAACAAATAAACCTCGTGTGATCCATTTTATTTGTAACACTTATACTACGATTAAACTTCTCTGACGTGGCACAGGTTGATAAAATGGTAGTTGACAAGAATCTTCCCACGTGGGAGCTCAACATGCTCAAAGCCATCGCAAGCCAGCTTCAAGTTGACACTAAAGCCGAAAATCTCAAGAGTTCAAGAATCAACAGCCTCCCAAACAAGGATCAAGCGTACGGAGTCTACAAAACCATGGAGGTTTGTATTTAATGACTAGTGATTTCTCCGAAAAATCACTGAAATGGTATGAGCATCACAACTACATCATGACTGATTTATTGAGAGTTTTGATCAGGAGTGACACTAAAAAGACATTCACTTCGCGAAAGATTCCCTAATCATTAAAATATAACCAAAGTTGTACTAGTTGTTTAATTTGTCGAAAACTCTCACGAAAAAATGTTCCTCTGTTTTACTATTCAGAGAAAAGGAAGCAACTACTCAAATTTAATATGATTTTTCAACTAAAGAGTAGTAAAAGAGGGAGCTTACTCCTTTCACTCTCAAGAGGTGAACTAATGCGGGTTACCTATATAATACAAATTCTCTCTTAATAAACCACTATAAAAGAATTTCTTTCTAGTTGTATGCAATTAATGAACCTAAGCCACGAGGTGCCAGTTGTAGATGTAGAAATTTTCTGTTCAGGATACGGTGGCTGGTGAAGTCGAAACTATCTACGATATCTCCCCTCTTCCGCAATACGTCATTCAAAGCCGTCCACAACTCGCCCCCTTGCCCAAACTCCGTGGAGATGGACAGCTGATTGATATTGTAAAAACCAGGAACTTCTCCAACGCAGAGCAAAGGATGGCTTACCACTATGGATTCACGGGTCTTACTGACTGGGAACCAGCCAGTAACCAAATGGGAAACTTCCTTTCAGTAAGTCAATCCACAACCCTCACTTTGGCTACATAATAAACTCAAACCAAAAGACTCTACACAACGTCACATTTAATTTTGAAGACTATCCAATTATGAGATTCCACAAACTGTTTTCTTTTGAATCTTTCAGCGTTCTTCAGTGAGTCGTGTGATCATCTCTGGTAGCCTGGAAAGATACACCATTCAGTCCTCTGTGACCACTGACAAAATCGCGATCGCTCCCCACCTCTACAACAACCAGAAGGGAGTAGTCGGAAGCCGCATGAACCTCACCCTCGAATCGGTCAACCCTTCATCAGGATCACCTTCATCAGTTCAGAATCCCAGATCTGTCAAAAACCTGGTCTACGAGTACAACGCAGCCAGCCAACAGGAAGGAGCTCAAAACCACAATGCATACAAGCAATACCAGAGCTCTGAAGATAGCTCAAGCAGTTCAAGCTCTAGCTCTGGTTCCAGCTCAAGCGATAGTTCTAGTAGTGCCTCCAACTCAACATCCGCAAGTTTGTCAGATTCGTCTTCATCATCCTCATCTGATTCGTCAAGTTCATCCAGTGAAAGTAATCAGGCGAACAACAATAAGGCTCACCAACACTCCCAACAAAACCCCTCCAAGTCACACAGAAGCCAAGAAAGGACTTCTAAAAATCGATCAAGGAGATCCATCCCAGCTGCAAAGAATGCATTAAACGAAAACTCAAGCAGTAGCAGCAGTAGCAGCAGCAGCAGTAACAGCAGTGAAAGCAATAGCAGCAGCCCAAGCTCATCCAGTTCAAGCTCCAGTTCAAGTGAATCGAATGAGAGGCTGTCACTGTTGCCAGGACAGCATGGTGCAGGACATAAATCACAACGGAACTCGTCCGACTCATCTTCCTCCTCCTCCTCCTCGTCATCTTCCTCGTCCTCCTCTTCTTCGTCCTCTTCCTCTTCTAGTTCAAGCGACAGCGACAGTTCTAGTTCCAGCAGTTCATCGTCTACCAGCAGCAGTGAAGAATTCTGGCAACCAAAACCCAAACTGAATATGCCACCCCAAACTCCATTCTTGCCTTACTTCATCGGATACCAAGGAAACTCCATCCAAGCCTCCAAACAAATTGATGGAGTACAGATTGTCCAGAAGTTGGCCAAACAAATCGGAGCCGAAGTTCAACAACCTAACGCTATCCCCGGCGACAATACTCTCTCCAAGTTTGAAATCATGGCTAGAGTTATTCGTACCATGAGTGCTGATCAACTGAAAAAGGCCACCGAGCATATTTACTACCCATACTCTAAGGCATCCCCCAAGAGCAGCCAAGACGCACAATCTTATCAAGCATGGTGAGTTAACATTAAAATTCTGTACAATACACAGTAAATGAAGTGTAGAATCCAAACTTAAATTGGGAATCGCTACCATCACTGTCTAGCAATAAACTGTGAAGTAGTTCAAGGAATTCACCAAACAATACCAAATTTTAAAATTTACCAACTAAAATAATTTCCAGGACTTCATTCCGTGATGCTGTTGCACAAGCTGGCACCGGACCTGCTCTATTGACTCTCAAAGACTGGATTAAGAGCGGAAAGGTTGAAGGACAGGAGGCAGCTGAACTCGTATCAGCTGTACAGAACACTGCTCGCACTCCCACCCCCGAATACATGGATGCATTCTTCGTAAGTTCTCTTTGTACAACTTTAGCGATGAGCCAATCACATTTCTATTATTAATCAATGGTTCATTTAATTATTTCTCTTTTAAACAACTATTCAACTTTTTTGTTACAGAACTTGGCCACCTCCGAAGAAGCTTGCAGACAATGGTTCCTAAACACCAGCGCTATATTGTCCTTCTCCAATCTGGTTCGTAAAGCCCAAGTTAACAACGATACCGCTCACACCCGTTATCCCAGCCACGTTTTTGGACGTCTGTACCCAAGGAAGCAAGCTCAAAAGGCTGTTGCAGAGAAGTACATTCCATATCTGCAAAATCAGCTTCGCAAAGCAGTATCTCAAAGCGACAGCCCCAAGATCCAGGTGTACATCAGAGCTCTCGGAAACATGGCTCACCCCAAGATATTGAGCGTTTTCGAACCTTACCTTGAAGGTATGTTGGTTGCTGCTTATTGGTTTACGTTAGAAAGCTGTTTACCAAAATACTATGGTACCATTCACGTTATTCAGGAATAGCTGAAAAATTATTTGTCTCATTTAGGCATACTCACAGAATTCCATTTTCTTTATAGGTAAAGAACCTATGTCCGACTTCCAAAGACTCACCATTGTGGCATCAATGGATAAAATGACAAAGACCTATCCAAAATTGGCTAGATCGGTCCTGTTCAAAATCTACCAAAACGCTGGTGATGCGCCTGAAGTTCGCGTGGCTGCTGTTATGCAGTTGATGAAGACCAACCCTCCAGCTCAAATACTTCAACGTATGGCCGAGAATACCAACTCTGACCACAGCAAACAGGTCAACTCTGCAGTCAAATCTGCCATCGAGAGTGCAGCTAGACTCAGAACTCCATCGGCTCATGAATTGTATGTTTTTCCTGTTGCGATTACCTTCGTAAGATAATATATTTACATCAGGTAAAACCACACCATATTTCGAGTGAGCTAAGATATTTTTTCATTTAATTGCAGAGCTCAAAATGCCAAATCCGCTGTCAACATGCTGACTCCCAAAAACTACGGTGCTCAATACTCGAAAAATGCTCTGCGCTCTTACATTGTTCAAGAACAACAACTTGGATACCAAAGTCAATACACCAACATCCAAAGCGGTGACAGCATTCTGCCAAGTTCAATGTTCTGGGCTTTGAGGAAGAATTTGGGAGGATATAAACGTCAAGAGTTCCAGGTTGGTGAGAAACCAAGTATTATCAAATTCAATCTTCGATATTAGATATTTCCTGATATAATGCAATATAAATCGATGTGTACTTTGGGTACGATCAATAGCCATTCTATTTAACTTAATAACAATAACTCTATGAATCCATGAAAGTTGGTATTTACCTTATATATAAACACACAGGCTAGCTACATGACCTCCAGTGCTGATGATCTGATGGACTTGCTGTGCGACCAATTTGAAAGCCAGCAGGAAAGCTCAAGCCATAAGAAATCTGGATCTGCAAGACGTTCACAACCCAGTTCTGGCAGCTCACACTGGTCGGTCGACAAGGTTGCCAATATGTTGAACATTGAAACGGATGATGCTGAACAACTTGAAGGAAACGTTCTCATCAGCGCTCTTAGTGGAAAGAAATTCTTCGCTTTCGACAACCATACTATTGAACAACTACCTCGACGTGAGTATGAAAATCAAATTATGTATTCAAATGGTATATATAGTATTCGAATTATATTCTACGCCGCGATCTTTACACTTTTTTCTTGTCTATATTTTTGTTCCTCTTTGAACAAGGGAAGTTATAAAATCATAAATTCTTTCGCTCTCTTCTGGGCCCAAGGTAATTTTTTGTTTGGTGAGGGGCATTTGTAGGGATAATTTTTTATAGCCAGTGATGCATTTTGCTCTGAACGCTCATCTTTTTTTGTTAATGGAATGGTTCTTAGAATGGACAAAGACTTTTTTTTCTAAAATCTTCCCTCGATTGGGAAATTCTCCAATCATATCTGAGGTGCCTTGATTACGACTCTATACAAACAGATGAACCAACTTTTGAATGGGGATTTCTTGGAATCTTGAGGAATATAATCAGATAGCATACGCCTCAAGTACACTATCCAAATCTAAGTTATCGTTGTCGGTTTTCAGTTGCTAAGAAGGCAGCCAGTAAACTGCGCGAAGGCCAGCACTTCAACTACACCAAGATGTATAACCAATTCAGTGCCAAGATTGGATTCCCAACTGCCACTGGTCTTCCATTCGTCTTCTCGTTCACCGTGCCAACCTACGCATACGTCGGAGGGTCTATCCAAGCCAAATCTCATCCTGATATCTCCGATAGTAAAGACAGCATCAAGATTCCCAAATCCATCAACGCATCAGCTGATGTAGAGATCACGTAAGTGAAGATCATCAAAATATCAACGTATTACTACATTTCAACTAGTAAGAATCGTATTTTTCGAAATTCTCTGTCATCATGCGTCCACCAAAATAGCTTTGAGTACCTGTCTAGTTGAATATTTCCACTGAACTGAACAATTTCTGTTTATTTTATAGCTACTCCGCTAAGGCTCAAGGGAAGATGGGATTCGTCACTCCTTACAACCATAAACGTTATACTGCTGCTCTCCACAAGAACATCCACGTCCACGTTCCTCTGAGAGTTGCATTCGACATAGATGTTGAAAATAACAAAATCGCCGCTAAAGTTCAACCATTAGACGCCAACCATAAACACAAGTTGTTTGAATACAGCACGGTTGCGTACACTGCCAAACACGACATCCTTGATATGCAGCCTGAACTCAATGCCAATAACGATGTCGAAATCGTCCATGTTCGCTCTCCAAGAAGGGTAATCTTCCTTCAACCATCTGTAGACCTTCATTGATACTTTCAATAAATTTACTCTATCCTTGTCACCATTTGAGTGTTGAAAATACTATCGATTGATATACATGAATACCGCTAATTACGTCGAAACTTTTTTTTCACGACAGAATGAAACAACTGTTGGACAAGACAGCACCGGTTTTGCTTTTGATGTGAAAGTTCAGAGTGAACAGAAATTCCTTGACTGGGCTACTCCACTCAACGCCCTCCGTCGTCATGACGCTATTTCCGCTCTCTTGTACACCACTGCTGAAAAATCCATCAACAACAACAACGTCACCATCACATACAACCCAGAGAAATCTTCAGCCAAGTCCGCACAGATCACTGCTTCCTACGACTCTGAAGATGAAACCAACAACAGCTCAGGAGAGTCTGGAAATCACCAAAGCCACAACAAACACCGCGGAAGCCAAGAGCGAGGTAGCTCCAGCGGCAACGCTGCTGCTGAAGCTGCTGCTGCATCTTCCTCTCCTGACAGTGCTCAGCGCAAAGAACAGTTCCTGAGAAAAGCTGGTGCTGGAATCCAAGGTACCTAACTAATGGTAAAATGTGAATAGTGTGATACTTTAATCTGCAATTCCTCGTTGATAACATGATGTGATAATGGACTTACAGATAGCTATGCTCAGATGGTCGACATGTCTATCCAATTCAATGGTGAACATAAAGCTCAGTACGTCGCTACTGCTGCTTATGCCAGCAGTGGTGTATCCGAGAAGAATCGCTTCCTCTTCTACATTGGAATGAGCCCAGCCCGAAACGGCAAGGATTACCAGGTACGAAGTTCGTCGGGTATATTTGAAAGTAAAAATGTACTTAATGACCACAGATGGCTCAGATGGTTTTTATTCCAGATTAATAACGTACTAAAATAAATTATCGAATTTAATAGGTACCGGCGGTTGTCAGCAGTTCATTATGTTGAAAATGAAGACACTTATAGTGGCTCTTTGTGACAGATATAAAAGTTTGTGTGAACTGTCGTACATAATTAATATCAGACATTGAATGATTGTATGTTAAACTATTCATGTTGTAGATTGCTCTCGATGTTGAAGCGAAGATGCCCAACGTTCCTCTTGTCAACTATCGTAAAGCTCTGGAAGCTGACGCTTCTAGCCACATTTCTGCTCAACTCAACTTCGGTGAAAAAGGAAGCTCAGGAGCTCAAGTCTCTCTCCAGGTATGTACTTCACGTAGTCTTCACTCTGATTCTCCAAAATTGAACCAATGGGTGTAAATTGAACAAAATAATGTTCATTACAGGGTAAACTCGTTCAGACGAGTGAACGCCGAGACTACGTCCGTCATCATCCTGTGTCCGCCCTTTGTGAACAACAGATGCAACAGGGTAACTACATTCAACAAGCTTGCCGCAACGCTACTGCTGCCGCTAATATGCTCGACCAGTACAGATTTACCATCAACTACGAGAAAGTGCCAGAGAGTGTGAAGAATGCCACATACAAGGCCTACGCCCTGGCTCGGTACTTCGGCAACCTTTATGTCAGTGAAAACATCGTGAACCCCAACAACAAACAAGGACAAGTTGAGATTCAAGTCAACCTTGGAAAAGATTTGCAATCTGTCAACGTTTCAATGGCAGCTCCAGCTATCTCTGCTTCCTTCCAAAACGTCCCATTGAATCCATACGTAGCTGCTGCAGTTGCTGTCCATCCAGAATACAATGCGGCTGATCGTGTAGGACAGCACTTGCTTCTCAGCCAGCAATTCCGTAAGCCACTCAATTTTCAGCTACTTACACACGTAATTCTCGAGTTGCAATGGTTGTTAGTACAGATAATTATAAATCATACGTAATTGATTGTATCTAACCTAATATGTATTTTCAGCTACTTGTTCCATTGACAAGAACCAGGCTACCTCATTCGACAACAAATCATACCCAATCAATCTTGGCGGATCGTGGCACGTGATGGCATACTGGGAGCCCAAATCACACTTTGACTCGAATTCTGCATCCTCAGCCTCATCCAGTGAACAACAAGCTTTCACCATTCTTGTTCGTCAATCCGGATCAGACAAGAAGGTACTTGAAAAATTCTGAGATTATACTAATCTTAATTTCTTCCTTCTATCTATTGATTATTAATTATCATCATATAGTAGAAATACTATTCGATAAATACGCATAAAGAGACTGGAGATTCAACCAATCCGCCAAATGTGAATTCTCAAAACTGTATTAAGTATCATTTGAGAATTCGACATTTCGATAGTAAAAGTGTAAAACAGTCAAGTTAGGTTTGAATCAAAAATCGTAACTCTTATTTACCGAAATAAATCAGTCGATTCGTAATACATATAGGTAGACAATATTGTAGTTCTTAATTGAGAACTATTTATTCCTGCAGTTATATTGTTTAAAGTGATGTATACACTCGACTCCACTAAATAATGATTATTTTACAATCCGCTTTCTTAATATTGTTACAGGAGATCATTGCTGTTCTCGGAAACGATATCGTGGAAATCCTCCCACAATCTGAAGGTCAAAAGGCTGGAATTGTCAAGTTCAACGGAAAGAAAGCCACCTTCGATGCTCAAAGCTCTGATACTTTCCAAGATGAAAACGGCAACACCGTCATCCAAGTCTTTGCTCTTCCTGATGGAACTGTCCGCGTACTTGGTCAAAAGCATGGATTGGAAATCATGTTCGACGGCCAACGCGTGAAACTTCAAGTCAGCAACTCATACCGTGGTCAGATGAGAGGACTCTGTGGCGTCTTTGATGGCGAACCTGTCAATGACTTCACCTCACCCAAGAATTGCATTCTGCGTAACCCATACGAGTTTGCTGCTAGCTACGCCATTCCCGATTCATCCCTCACAAGCCCAGCCAAGGAACTTCGTCAGAAAGCCGAAAACGCTGACTGCTACAGACAAACCGTTATGCTTGGAGATGTGATCAGCGAGAACGAAGCTGGACGCTCGACGAAACGCTCCTCCTCTAAATCTTCCAACAGTAATCGGAAACAGGAATTCCAAAATGAGTTCTCCAGCCAGGCTCAGAGTTTTGGTTATTCACGCTAATGGCCAAACCTGCTTCAGTACCAGACCTCAACTATCCTGCCAATCCCAATCACAGGAAGCCAACACAGCCCAGAAAAATGTTGATTTCCACTGCGTCTCCGATGCTACCGCAGCCAAGCGTTGGGAAGATCAAATCAAGAGGGGAGCCAGCCCTGATTTCAGCAAGAAGGGAGCCAACTACAAACATTCCATGAAGCTTCCTTCAAGGTGCAATGCTTAAAATGGGCAAATTCGTGTTTTCCCGATTCGAAATAAACATTCGATGTTGTGTTACTGAATATTCTTTATTTTTATCCATTTTATTATACCAATTACACCTTTTCTTCGATTTTTTTTGTTTTGAGTTTTGCTTCATACGTACGTGGGCCTTTCTTACGAAAACGTAGGATCCTGCGTCTGATCGATTATCCGGTTAATCATATATTTTTTTTTCTAGTTTTAATTATTCCTCATTATAGAAATCGACGAGCTCTTTCCAGCCCATGTATTTTCAGAATTAACAACTTATTCATTAGTTATGTAAAATTTCATTAAAAACAAAAAAGTCAGTCCCTACCGCATGTCCGGAGCCGTGGTTGTCTACTTGTGTCAGCCTTCAAAGTACTAAATTGGTTATTTTCCAACATTTTTTGGAGTTAGTTTCAACTTCCATATTCCTAATTTTCAGATCCTCTAACAGAAGATTATAAGAAAAATGAATTGTACACGTTTGGAAGGAAAATATGCGTGACCTGAGGATTACGCTCAGTCCCTGCCGCAAATAGAACTTTGCAAACCTATCCCCTTTTCTGAGGGATTTGCGCCTCATCCTTCATTGTTCTACCACTATTCCTCATGGTCTTCAAGGTTTGATTGGAGGTGTTCAGTGTTCAACAAAACGGTGGTGAGGATACTCAGTGCCGGCACCCGCACTGGGCCAACCTCGTCAATCAGTCCCTGATACGCTTTTTCCAGGATAGTATCCTTTCTTTTCAATAATGAACCTTTGGAATCGACCAAGAAAAAAAAATTTTTTAGACCCCCATTTGGGACCATTTGGGATCTAGTTGTGCCCCGAAGCTTTTGGTTGAGGTAGGTCACTTCTAAGGGTTCCAAAATCAATTTTGAAATTTTGAAAACGCCCTAACTCAAAAAATTTTGATATAAAGGTATTGTTTTTCCTTCAATTTAAGATTCTATAGAATTTTTAGGATTTTTTGAGACCTCGCGGAGCTCTTTAGGACAAACCGTTCGCTCCCTACGAAAATGTAAGGGTTTATATTGAAATATATATATACATAAATCAAAACACGAGTGTGAATCGCAAAAGAGGCCTAATCTCCGTTCAAATTTTAGCTGACCAAAATGCAATCGATGGTTGGTGATTTTGATTTTTTTTTATTCAGAAAAAAAAAATTTTTTTTTGATTTTTTTTTTTTTTTTTTTTTTTTATCATATTGGATGGTTGGTGATTTTGTAGACGAGTGATCTATATAAAAATAATAAACCGTTGTGTAATAATTCGCAGCGTTTTCATCCGATTTCGATGAAATTTTCAGGGATTATGTAGATTAAGTTGTAGTTGGTCCCTTATGAAAATCAATACCCCCGGACTCATAGTAGCTGCTTCGCATGCGCAAACGTGAATTTCCTTGTAACCAAAGCCATAACTTCTACATTTTCCATCCGATTTCAATGAAATTTTCAGGGATGTTATAGATTTGATCCAATTTTGATCAATGCTGAGGAATGTGATGGGTATCAGTGTAACCTGGGATTGATGGTCTTCCAGAAATGAAACGTTTTAACCAATCTCTCCTTCGTCATTTCATAATTTAATATTAATAAAATATATTTTCACCTTTTTCGTGTTATGCTTCTGCATAACAATAACCAAACTATATTCCACATTCTACCCTAACCTAAAACTCCGAACTGATAATTGAATTTATGATTGAGAAAATTGATTGAATAAATATTTTCAATGACGTATACAGTGGTTACGGTGGTAGTTATGTGCCACACCCACTTGGCAGACTTTTTTTTTAGCTTACCGTTCGATTTTTAGCTTACCAAAAAATCCGATGGCTGTTCGTTTCTTCGAGTTGTATTTGGTTTTGCGTCCTTAGGAACCAGTAATCAAATGTCTTAATGAAGGCACCTACAAATCGAATTGATTGTGATGCGTTTATTTCTTTAAAATAAACTTGATCATGAAACGAAAATATAGTTGGTAGGTAGTGACAATGGCAAATCTGCGTTCTTTGCTGGCGAGTGACCTTAATTAGTCCTTTTGGTTTATTATTTTCAATAATGAACCTTTGGAATCGACCAAGAGAAAAAAAATTCAACACCCCTCTCAAAATTTGATGGTTTACGTTTCAAGGTACGTAGAATCCAAAAATCGAATAAAAATTTGGCCGTCCGTCCGCCGTACGCCGTCCGCCGTACGCGGCACTTTTGCCACTCAGCATTGACCGATATTGATGAAATTTGGTATGTAGGCTCCTTCTGGGGTCTAGTTGTGCCCCGAAGATTTTGGTTGAGGTAGGTCACTTCTAAGGGTTCCAAAATGAATTTTGAAATTTTGAAAACGCCCTAACTCAAAAATTTTTATATAAAGGTATTGTTTTTCCTTCAATTTAAGATTCTATAGAATTTTTAGAATTTTTTGAGACCACCTGGAGCTCTGTAGGACAAACCGTTCGCACACTACGAGAATTTGAAGTTTGAACTTACGATAAATCAGAAACACGAGTGTGAATCGCAAAAGAGTTCAATATCCGTTCAAATTAAAGCTGACCGAAATGCGATCGATGTTTTTCTTCATGTTGGATGGTTGGTGGCTTTGCAGACGTGCGATCTATAGAAAAATTAAAAATAATAAACCACTGTGTAATAATTTGCAGCGTTCTTTCCTTAGAAGTGACCGACATCAACCAAAAGCTACGCGGCACAACTAGACCCCAAATGGAGCCCTTAAATCAAATTTCATCAAACTCTGTCCATGGTAACTAAGGAAAAGCCGCGCACGACGACTGCAAAATTTCATTCGATTTTCGGATTATATTTACCTTGAAACATAAACCAACAAATTTTGAGGAAGGGGGGTTAATTTTGGTTAATTATTTTCAATGATGAACCTTTGGAATCGACCAAGAAAAAAAAATTTTAACACCCCCTCAAAATTTGATGGTTTACGTTTCAAGGTACGTAGAATCCAAAAATCGAATGAAAATTTGGCCGTCCGTCCGCCGTTCGCCGTACGCCGTACGTGGCACTTTTGCCATGGCATTGACCGATTTTGATGAAATTTGGTATGTAGGCTCCATTTGGGGTCTAGTTGTGCCCCGAAGCTTTTGGTTGATGTAGGTCACTTTTAAGGGTTCCAAAATCAATTTTGAAATTTTGAAAACGCCCTAACTCAAAAAATTTCGATATAAAGGTATTGTTTTTCCTTCAATTTAAGATTCTATAGAATCTTTAGAATTTTTTGAGACCACGCGGAGCTCTGTAGGACAAACCGTTCGCTCCCTACGGAAATTTAAGGGTTTATATTGAAATACATATATATAAATCAAAACACGAGTGTGAATCGCAAAAGAGGCCTAATCTCCGTTCAAATTAGAGCTGACCAAAATGCGATCAATGGTTGGTGATTTTGATTTTTTTTTCTTTTTTCTTCATATTGGATGGTTGGTGATTTTGTAGACGAGTGATCTATATAGAAAAATAATATACCATTGTGTAATAATTTGCAGCGTTTTTTAGTCTATCGACGATTCAGTCGAAAGTTACTGCGTTAAATTATGAGAACACTATAATTTCTCCCCCCCCCCCCCCCCCCGCAGCACCAAGAAGTTATCGGAACCCCCCTCATATAGCATCTCATTTTGAAGCTTGCAACCTGACCTTTAATTTGAATGTATTCAAATGGCCCGTCAACGAATTAGTCGTTGAAGTTACAGGGGAAGTTAAGTTATTAAGTTTCAATTTTCCCAAATTAATCAAACACGTTTTGAAACTAGTTTAACTCATTTTAGCGGTTCCAACACAGCAAATTTTGAAACGGGAGAAACGTATTTAAAAAAGAATCAGGCAGATTGGTATCAGAATTTAACAAATAAATTTAAAAAATGCGAGTTGTACAAACATTTAATTTTTGTACAACTCGTTTTTTTATTCTGATTTAATTTTTTTATTATTTAAATTTTTTTTTTAAATTTAGAATTTTTTTCAAATGGGATTTAAAAAAGGATAGGATTAAAAAAAAAATTAATCCTTATCCCACGACACGCCGACATTCCTTTTCCTTCACGCCTATGAAGTCGGTGAAAAAGCTCAGAAAGGTTTCGTTTGCTCGAAATGTATACAGCAATTTACCCGCCCGAAACTGAAGGTACCTGTTTAATTAAAAGATTCCTTCCAAATTACAGAAACCGTAGCTGATAATAACTTTTATTAGTTCTAGAATATAAACTATTAGTATGTGATTAACTTTCAGTAGAATTTTTCGAATTGCTGGATTCAATTTTTTGAAACGTCGTGTTGTCGGAATAGCGAAGGAATCGAGGAGCGATCTAAAATTAGCAAATCTTGAAGCAATTTTGTGTAAAGAATTTCTTGCAAGGAACAATTTATTATTTTCTTCTGGAGTACGATATAATTATGCAATGGCACTTGTACGTATGTACCGAAATACTTATCTATCCAGGTACCTGGGTTATAATTATTTATACTTCGCAAATTCCATCAGCCATCGTAGGCAAGTATCACAAAGTACCTCATAGAAACATCGATCGGAGTAATGCGATCAGGGTAATTTTGTATCAGTTAGAGCCGTCGCCTCAAACCTAGAATAATTGAGAATTTTAGAAAATATTAGAATTACAGAAAAAATTATTACTTTTTTGTTTTGTAAGGTAAATATTTGTTGTCACGTACCTCAGTTCGGTCAGAATTATTGATAAAAGGCCCTCATTCTTCATCATTCGAGCCTTCCATCATCAGTCAACCGTTTTCAGACACTTTGCTTGGTCACCTTTGATCAAAATTGACATAATTAGGTCTATAAATTCTGTTTGTTCGTCGTTGTGGTGGATACTCCATTGATTATGTTATATTTGTTGTTACGTGTTATTAATTTATTTCAGATGTTGAAAATACGTACACCTTTTGGTTTTCGTAAAAGTTGCACGCAATTATTTTACCGCAAAGAAATAGGCACAAGACTTGAATATATTCCAGAGTATAAACACTCACCAAAAACTGGTGACTCAGTCATGAACGAAGCAAGCCAACAAGGTAACCCATCCAGGGAAAATGATAGAGAAAATCTTGGAGGAACTCGTACCAGAGGAAATGCAGGTGGAGATCAAACCTTTCCTCAAAGTAGTCGCATGACAATAGCGCATTTCCAACCACCTCCTTTTTGGAAAACTGCAGTGCCTATTTGGTTCCATCGTTTGGAGTCAGGATTTCGTGTAAAAGGGATTCTGGACGACAACGACCAATACGACCTCGTTGTAAGCTCTTTGGACAGCAGCGTTTTAACGCACGTTTCAGATCTACTTGCCAAACCACCCTTGACGAACAAATACGTAACTCTTAAAACAAGACTGATCGAAGCATACGTCGATTCTGAAGACAAACAATTGCATCGACTGCTAAAAGAGACGGTTCTAGGAGATAGAAGACCAACACACTTGCTAAGAGAGATGAAGGAACTGGCTGGAAGCAAAGTGAGTGACGACCTTTTAAAGTCACTGTGGCTGCAACAGATGCCTGCTAACGTACGAACTGTTTTGGCAGTAAGTGAAAATCAAAGCCTGAATTCATTATCTGCTCTAGCTGATAAGATTATCGAACTGTGTCCTAATAAAAGCATTTGTGAAGCTGCGACATTAAATCCGTTAAGTAATACTTAAGAAGAACCCTTACATGATTCGTTGTTAAAGAAAATAGAAGCTTTAGGTAAACAAGTCGAAGCACTTTCCAGAGGACGTACTCAATATCGTGATAGGGGTAGAGCACGTTCAAAAAACCGCAATAATTCTCGATCAGCGTCTAAAAATAACAACCAAGCTTCAAAAGTAGCTGCTGGGACATGGAAATGTCGTTTCCATTTTAGGTACGGAGAAAATGCATTTCGCTGCGAATCCCCCTGCAGTTACAGAAGTAAAAAACATATTGTTTAGTAATGCATGCATTCCAGGGGACGTCCCATTGGATAAGCATTAGATCAGTTTAACCAGTTGGTAAGCGATAAAACTGTTTCGCTCGATGTAATTTATTTATTACTTTAGGCAAGAAATAGTGACCCCCCCCCCTCACCCTTATCCACCAAAACATTTCTAGCGGCGTGGGAGCCTCGAATCTGAAGAGCATTTTAAAATCCATGATCTACATCACCCAACATGCGACTTCGAGTTCACCCCCCCCCCCCCCCCACCACCACCAATGGTGCCGGTCTGGCACCAAAGCGGAAATACGTCGTAAGATTGAACTTTCATCTATTAGTTTTAGTAGGCAGTCCGTCGAGGTTCACATCCGACGTACTCAAGGTGAAGCACACAAAAAAACCACGAGATATGCAGTTCATGGTGTCCTGGCACCATGGTGGCACCATTATTAGTTCCATGGTGGCACATAGAATAATTCATGAAAATCCGGAGGTATAATGAGAATTTTTCCTCAATTTCAAAGGTTGGGTACAATTAGTAAGCAGTGAAGGAACCGAAACATTGAAAAATTGGATATTTTGTGAATATTATCCCCCCACTTATCCCCTTCCCTTGCGAATTATGGTACTCTGGTGAAATCATGTACAACTCGGAAGTAATTTTAATCAAACAAAAAAAGAAACACACAAATCGGTTGGAAATTGAGGCCTGGGCAGAGTTTATAAGATTATGCCCGCAAACGCACCTTTTTTAATCATTAACCCCCCCTTTCACCCCCTTAAAAGGAAAATTCAAAATTCCGGCGCCGTAGTGCACAAGTAGATAGTTTTTCGCGTCGAAGAAAAAAAGAACCACGAAAATTGGTTGAGAACTAAGGCCTGGGCAGACGACACAAGATTTTGCCCAAATACGCACGTTTTTTGAGAATTAACCCCCCCTTTCCCCCCCTTAAAAGGCAAAATTCGAAATTCCGGCGACGTAGTGCACAACTAGATAGTTTTCCGCGTCGAAAAAAAAAAGAACCAGGAAAATCGGTTGAGAACTAAGGGCTGGGCAGACGACACAAGATTTTGTCACACACACACACACACACACATACACACACACACACACACATACACCTATGGTTTTTTTCGTGGATTTGGATTCAGAATGGTCTAAAACGGATTACTGCGTGGTTATTTTTTTTCTGTTGAGTGTTGTCCAACTTCACCACAGATCGATCGCATAAGGACGCCCAAGTCTTACTGTGGGACGCCCTAAAAATGAAAACAAATCGGGAAACTAAAGAGCCAGTCGCAAGTGGCGGCAAGCGAAGCTGGCACGACAAGCCGCCTATTTATTTTGGACAAACTCAATAAGCTACAGTTTCTGATTGACACAGGTGTAGATATGTCAGTTGTACCACCTACAAAATCAGATCGCAAGGTGAAATCTGAATATAAACTTTTTGCAGCTAATGGGTCGGAGATTAAAACTCATGGCATTCGATTACTCTCGATCGACCTAGGTTTACGACGCGTATTCACCTGGCCTTTCATGATTGCCGATGTTAACAAACCAATAATAGGTGCCGATTTTTTAGAACATTACGGTTTACTAGTTGATTTGAAAAAACATTGTCTGCGAGACTCAATAACTTCAGTGGTTACTGAAGGTTTCCCCACTCAGTGTAGTACTCCATCTATTACTACCATAGGTATGAATCCAAGGTATGATACACTCCTCAGCGAATTCAAGGACATCACAAGAGTTACATTGGAAATAAAACCACCAAAGCAAATGTGATGCACTTTATTGAGACGACAGGACCACCAATTGCTGCTAAGTTCAGAAGATTAGATCCAACCAAGTGAGCCATAGCCAAAAAAGAATTTGAGTATATGTTACAAAATGGAATATGTAGACCATCAAAAAGTCGATGTGCTAGTCCCCTACATATGGTACCAAAAAAGACAGGAGATTGGCGCCCCTGCGGAGATTATCGCGCACTGAACAAAGCCACGAAACCAGACCGGTATCCTTTGCCTAATATACAGGATCTCACATGTGATCTTCACGAGAAGAAAATATTCTCTAAGATAGACTTATTGAAAGCCTATTTTCAGATTCCAATGGCTCCGGAAGACGTACAAAAGACTGCCATAATTACTCCGTTTGGTTTGTTCGAGTTCCCACAGATGTGTTTCGGGCTCTGTAATGCTGCCCAAACCTTTCAGCGATTTATGAATGAACTCACAAGAGGACTTTCGAACGTTGGAACCTACATAGACGACTGCCTGGTTTCAAGCTCCACCGAGGAAGAACACATGGGTGATTTGAGAGCACTATTCCACAGATTCCGTGAGTACGGAATAGTAAATAACCCAGCTAAATGTGAATTCAGTAAACATGAGATCGAATTTTTAGGTCACGTGATATTTACAGAAGGTGTAAAACCTCTACCATGAAAAGTTGAACAAATACAAAAAATTGAGCCACCTAAATCTGTTATGGGAATGAGACGATTTTTGGGGCTTCTTGATTTTTATAGACTTTTTTACCTTAAGCTGCGCAGTATACTCACACACTTACAGAGTATTTGAAGGGACATTCAGGGAAACAGGATTCTTCTATCCAACTATCCCAAGAAGCTATACAGGATTTTGAGAAATGCAAAGAACAGACATACCATGGTCATTAATGGTAGATGCGTCTAACAAAGCAATAAGTGGTAGTGTTCAACAAAAAGTGTCAGTAGGTTGGCAACCTCTTGGATTCTTTTCACGAAAATTAAGTGCCGCTGAACAGAAATATAGCGCTTATGACCGCAAACTTTTAGCGATTTTTGTTCAGTTAAGCATTTCAAACATTTGCTTGAGGGTAGAGTTTTTACGATAATTACAGACCACAAACCCTTGATTTATGCTTTCAACCAGAAACCTGACAAAGCAACTCCTCGACAAGCCCGCCAGTTAGACTATTTTAGGTCAATTTACAACTGATATACAGCATGTTTCTGGCTCGGAAAATGTAGTAGCTGATTGCCTTTCTCGGTTAGATTCGATTGATGTTTTAGACTACAATCAGTTGGCTCAAGAACAGAAAACAGAACAGTTGCCTACAGCAATTTTAGGTACTTCTCTTTCCTGGAAGCAAGTTAAAATGCCTGGTGTTGCAGAGCCAGTGCACTGTGACGTATCCACAGGTTTTGTTCGACCATACGTTCCATTGAAATTGAGAAGGCAAGCGTTTGACAGCGTACACAATTTGTCGCACCCCGGAAGGGCGGCAACCCTTAAGTTACTTCGTCAAAGGTTCATATGGCCGTCTATGGCGAAGGACAGCGCACAATGGGTGAAATCGTGTATTGGATGTCAAAAAAAGAAAGTTCATCGTCACACTCATGGACCTATGGCAGATTTTGTTCCACCTGCAGAACGCTACTCTCATATTCATATAGATATTGTTGGTCCAATGACCCCTTCTAATGGCTGCAAATATGTCCTCCCTATGATTGATAGGTTCCTCTTGCAGATATTCGAGCAGAGACAGTAGCCGAAGCATTTTGCTCTGGCTGGATAGCACGGTTTGGTACCCCAGAGACAATAACGTCGGACAGGGGGAGACAATTTGAATGCTCTCTATTTGCGGAATTAACTAAAAAGTTAGGAATCACTCATCGATTGACAACACCTTATAATCCTAGAGCCAATGGTTTGGTAGAACGTTTCCATCGTCAACTGAAATCTGCAATTCGAAGCTACGGAACAGAAAATTGGGTTGAGCTGCTTCCGTTGATTATGCTAGGCATCAGAACTGCAGTGAAATAGGACCTCGGTTGTAGTGCTGCTGAGTTAGTTTACGGTTGTACGTTGAGATTACCGAATGATTTTATAGAAGATCGTCCAACAACAATTAGGTCCACTCAGCACTACTTAACGCAATTGCAAGAGATGATGAACAAAATAAGAGCCCAGCCCACTACGAGACATGTTAAACCAGCAATTTTTGTCCACCCATGAAAACCCAGAAAATGCACCCATGTTTTTATTCGAATTAAATTAATGGAAATTTAATTAAATTTAATTTAAATTAATTTAAATTTAATTAAACTTAGTATTCGAAAAATTAAATTGATGGAAAAACATTACCTTTATATCAAAATTGTTTGAGTTACGGCGTTTTCATAATTTCAAAATTCATTTTTCAACCCTTAGAAGTGACCTACATCAACCAAAATCTTTGGGGCACAACTAGACTCCAAATAGAGCCTACATACCAAATTTCATCAAAATCGGTCAATGCTAAGTGGGGGAAAGTGCCGCGTACGGCGTACGGTGGATGGACGGCCAAATTTTGGTTTATTATTTTCAATAATTAACCTTTGGAATCGACCAAGAAAAGAAAAATTTAACACCCCCTCAAAATTTGATGGTTTACGTTTCAAGGTACGTAGAATCCAAAAATCGAATAAAAATTTGGTCGTCCGTCCGCCGTCCGCCGTACGCGGCATTTTTGCCACTTAGCATTAACCGATTTTGATGAAATTTGGTATGCAGGCTCCATTTGGGGTCTACTTGTGAACGAAAAATTTTGGTTGATGTACGTCACTTCTAATTCATTTCAAAAATGAATTTTGAAATTTCGAAAACGCCCTGACTCAAAAAATTATGATATAAAGGTATTGTTTTTCCTTCAATTTAAGATATTATAGAATTTTTAGAAATTTTTTAGACCAAGCAGCTCTGTAGGACAAAACGTTTGCTCCCTACGAGAATTTAAAGGTTGGACGTACGATAAATCAGAAACACGAGTGTGAATCGCAAAAGAGGCCTAATCTCCGTTCAAATTAAAGCTGACCGAAATGCGATAGACGTTTTTCTTCATGTTGGATGGTTGGTGGCTTTGCAGACGAGTGATCTATATAGAAAAATAAAAAAAATAAACCATTGTGTAATAATTTGCAGCGTTTTTGGATTCTACGTACCTTGAAACGTAAACCATCAAATTTTGAGGGGGTGTTAAATTTTTTTTTTCTTGGTCGATTCCAAAGGTTCATTATTGAAAATAATAAACCAAAAATTGAACTTGCATTATTGTGACAGGAAATTTATTGTTCTTTCCAATGGTATAATCAAATTCGAATTTACTTCATCAATTAACGGAGCTATGACAGTTTTAGCGAACAAGGTCGAAAACACGAAAAAAATCTTAAAAGTGAAATTACTCGAAAACAAAGCCTAGAAACGCTGCGAATTATTACACAATGGTTTATTATTTTTCTATATTGATCACTCGTCTGCAAAGCCACCAACCATCCAACATGAAGAAAAACGTCGATCGCATTTCGGTCAGCTAAAATTTGAACGGAGATTAGGCCCCTTTTGCGATTCACACTCGTGTTTCTGATTTATTGTACGTAAAACCCTTAAATTCTCGTGGGGAGCGAACAGTTTGTCCTACAGAGCTCCGCGTGGTCTCAAAAAATTCTAAAAATTCTATAGAATCTTAAATCGAAGGAAAAACAATACCTTTATATCAACATTTTTTGAGTTAGGGCGTTTTCAAAATTTCATAATTCATTTTGGAACCCTTAGAACTGACCTACATCAACCAAAATCTTCGGGGCACAACTAGACCCCAAATGAAGCCTACATACCAAATTTTTTTTTTTTACATACCAAAAATTTTAAAAATTCTATAGAATCTTAAATCGAAGGAAAAACAATACCTTTATATCAAAATTGTTTGAGTTAGGGCGTTTTCAAAATTTCAAAATTCATTTTTCAACCCTTAGAAGTGACAAAAAAAAATTTTTCTTGGTCGATTCAAAAGGTTCATTATTGAAAATAGTAAACCAAAAACAAAAGCCTACCAAAATTGCTAAGAGACATTTTTTGTTGGAAATTTGTTGTAAAATTGATCCCAAGCCGATGGTGCACTCTTAACGTTTGCACCCTGTTACAAGGATCTACACACCAACCCCCACAGCCCCAGACAATTTTATCAAAATCAGTACGTAACCTCGTATAGTTTGTCCGTTACAAAGTATTTGCCTACAAACATACCGGCTGATAGACAATGTAAAATTTTTCACGAAAAGTGAAAACAATGCCAACAAAATTAACAGTTGATCATAATTTGCAGCGCTTTTCTCACCTGTGTTCGGAATGATCACAAACTTTTCCTTTTTAACTCGATCTTCAAGAATAACAAAGTTGTAATTTTTCGTAACCCTACGAATGCATACTAAAATATCTGTGGTCTCGTAATAGCAAGTTACATAAAGGTCTTTCGCTTCATTCTGTCATCTAGTAATACTCGTGCTGAAAATACTCACACGTGCACCGAAATGTCACAAGAATTGACTACCATTCATTTTCTTCTTTAACAATGAGAGATAATCGGACCGCTGCGATGGATTTATCTACCGCTTGATCATCGAAATTTCGGAACGCGCGTGTTCCGGATGCCCGGTATCTTTGGATTGGTATAAATACGGACTCGATGGACAGAAGGATCAGTTCAGTAGAGGGTGAGGAATAGCTGATTTCTCCAGTAATTCAGCGATCATGCAGTGGACTCCGATACTCTTACTCTTTGCAGGTTAGTGGGATAGCTGTACTTTAAATTTCTGGTTTTTGACTAAACGGTTAACTACTTGTGTTTCAGTGTCGGTACTACAGTATCGTTATTATACCAATATACTGAATAGTTCCAAGGGATGGTGGGTCAGAAGCAAACTTTGGAGGAAACCCTCCTCAAGGATTTGAACTCATCTCAATCGTATGATTCCACATTAACTATGAATTGAACAATAAGAGTGCGAATTTGAATTTTAAGTAAAATTATTGTCAAAATGGCTCGAATTTTTGAGTTTGCCACATTACCAAGTATCAAAATGGTTTACAAAAATAGAGTTTCAGAAGTCAAATGATTCAAAGAACTATCATTTATATTGAACCATCCAAATAACAGGTTTCTACGAAGAACTCACTGCTTAAAAGGAATAGGATAGGAAGGGGCACTTATGACAAACTTACTCCCTAAGAGTCACTCTACTATGTCTTTCCTGTTCAAAAATAGTACTTGACACCTGTGAGCACATGAAATACTCCTCGTTCCTCCAAAATAGCATCGACAAAAATGTACATCGATCTTTTTCCAGTGCTCCGTATATTCTGTAAACATAGCACGAAAAAATAGGTAGCCTTAGTACTACTAAGTTAGCAAGTGCTCACTCTTTCTGGCCAAACAGTTTGTTGTCGTGTATTGCTTACCTGTGAATATTTTCCGTGAACTAATGAACGCCATTTTTACGAATTTCATATAGGTAGAGTTTTATCGAACGCTGCAAATTATTACACAAAGGTTTATTATTTTTCTATATAGATCACTCTTCTGCAAAAACACGGCTTTGCCATTGTAACCACCAACCAACATTTGAACGGAGATTAGGCCTATTTTGCGATTCACACTCGTGTTTCTGATTTATCGTAAGTCCAAGGGAACGAAGGGTTTGTTCTACAGGGCTCCGCGTGGTCTCAAACAATTTAAAAAAATTCTGTACTATCTTAAATTGATGGAAAAACTATACCTTTATATCAAAATTTTTTGCGTTAGGGCGTTTTCAAAATTTCAAACCTTATTTGTCAACCCTTAGAAGTGACCTACATCAACAAAAATCTTCGGGGCACAACTAGACCCCAAATGGAGCCTACATACCGAATTTCATCAAAATCGGTCAATGCTAAGTGGGGAAAGTGCCGCGTAGGGCGGACGGACGGAAATTTTTTTATTCGATTTTTGGATTCTACGTACCTTGAAACGTAAACCAACGAATTTTGAGGAGGGGTTGACATTTTTTTCTTGGTTGATTCCAAAGGTTCACTATTGGAAATAATAAACCAAAATACTGATCTAACGTGGGTAGTATAAGTATGCACTATGTCAGTTCCCATCCTATGAATGTCTCAATCTGTGAGAGAACTCCATATAATGTTATATGGAACAATAACAGTGTTGCAACAATATTTGGGATTTCATCAAATATTGTATTTACAGTGGGCCTCACGGCAGCCGAACATGGCTGGAAGAGCGGTTCTCAGTACAAATACCAGGTTAGAGGTCGGTCAATGGCTGGTTTGCAGCAGGTAGCTGATCAGTACGTTGGAATCGTTATGAAGGCCAAACTCCAAGTTACACCCAAGTCCGATAGCGAACTCAGCCTACAGGTGAATAAATTATTTACTGTACTAGCAGTAATCCAGTAGTCACTAATTTCAAAGAGAAAATTTTCAAAAATTACGCCGAACAGAATAAATTCTATACTGGTATACAATATGCAGTTGAAAATAAGCAGGTAATAAGTGCCTATGTTATTGTAGGTTCAAGATGCTCAGTATGCTGACGTGCACGCTAATCTGACGGGAGGCTGGAATGGTGACATCCCTGAGGAGAAGCTCCACTACCAACAACTTCCCATCAATAACAAGCCGTTCGAGCTGAAATTCAAGAACGGAGTTGTAAGTACTTGCAAAACAAATAGACCTCGTCTGATCCATTTTATTTGTAACACTTATACTACGATTAAACTTCTCTGACTTGGCACAGGTTGATAAAATGGTAGTTGACAAGAATCTTCCCACGTGGGAGCTCAACATGCTCAAAGCCATCGCAAGCCAGCTTCAAGTTGACACTAAAGCCGAAAATCTCAAGAGTTCAAGAATCAACAGCCTCCCAAACAAGGATCAAGCGTATGGAGTCTACAAAACCATGGAGGTTTGTATTTAATGACTAGTGATTTCTCCGAAAAATCACTGAAATGGTATGAGCATCACAATTGCATCATGACTGATTTATTGAGAGTTTTGATCAGGAGTGACACTAAAAGACATTCACTTCGCGAAAGATTCCCTAATCATTAAAATATAACCAAAGTTGTACTAGTTGTTTTATTTGTCGAAAAATCTCACGGAAAATGTTCCTGTTTTACTATTCAGAGAAAAGGAAGTAACTACTCAAATTTAATATGAATTTTTCAACTAAAGAGTAGTGAAAGAGGGAGCTTATTCCTCTCACTATTAAAACGTGATCTAATGCGGGTTATATAACACAAATTCTCTCTTAATAAACCACTTAAAAGAATTTCTTTCTAGTTGTATGCAAATAATGAACCTAAGCCGCGAGGTGCCAGTTGTAGATGTAGAAATTTTCTGTTCAGGATACGGTGGCTGGTGAAGTCGAAACTATCTACGATATCTCCCCCTCTTCCGCAATACGTCATTCAAAGCCGTCCACAACTCGCCCCCTTGCCCAAACTCCGTGGAGATGGACAGCTGATTGATATTGTAAAAACCAGGAACTTCTCCAACGCAGAGCAAAGGATGGCTTACCACTATGGATTCACGGGTCTTACTGACTGGGAACCAGCCAGTAACCAAATGGGAAACTTCCTTTCAGTAAGTCAATCCACAACCCTCACTTTGGCTACATTATAAACTGAAACTGAAAAACTCTACACAACGTCACATTTAATTTTGAAGACTATCCAATTATGAGATTCCACAAACTGTTTTCTTTTGAATCTTTCAGCGTTCTTCAGTGAGTCGTGTGATCATCTCTGGTAGCCTGGAAAGATACACCATTCAGTCCTCTGTGACCACTGACAAAATCGCGATCGCTCCCCACCTCTACAACAACCAGAAGGGAGTAGTCGGAAGCTGCATGAACCTCACCCTCGAATCGGTCAACCCTTCATCAGGATCACCTTCATCAGTTCAGAATCCCAGATCTGTCAAAAACCTGGTCTACGAGTACAACGCAGCCAGCCAACAGGAAGGAGCTCAAAACCACAATGCATACAAGCAATACCAGAGCTCTGAAGATAGCTCAAGCAGTTCAAGCTCCAGTTCAAGCTCTAGCTCTGGTTCCAGCTCAAGCGATAGTTCTAGTAGTGCATCCAACTCAACATCCGCAAGTTTGTCAGATTCGTCTTCATCATCCTCATCTGATTCGTCAAGTTCATCCAGTGAAAGTAATCAGGCGAACAACAATAAGGCTCACCAACATTCCCAACAAAACCCCTCCAAGTCACAAAGAAGCCAAGAAAGGACTTCTAAAAATCGATCTAGGAGATCCATCCCAGCTGCAAAGAATGCATTAAACGAAAACTCAAGCAGTAGCAGCAGTAGCAGCAGCAGCAGTAACAGCAGTGAAAGCAATAGCAGCAGTCCAAGCTCATCCAGTTCAAGCTCCAGTTCAAGTGAATCGAATGAGAGGCTGTCACTGTTGCCAGGACAGCATGGTGCAGGACATAAATCACAACGGAACTCGCCCGACTCATCTTCCTCCTCCTCCTCCTCGTCATCTTCCTCGTCCTCCTCTTCTTCGTCCTCTTCCTCTTCTAGTTCAAGCGACAGCGACAGTTCTAGTTCCAGCAGTTCATCGTCTACCAGCAGCAGTGAAGAATTCTGGCAACCAAAACCCAAACTGAATATGCCACCCCAAACTCCATTCTTGCCTTACTTCATCGGATACCAAGGAAACTCCATCCAAGCCTCCAAACAAATTGATGGAGTACAGATTGTCCAGAAGTTGGCCAAACAAATCGGAGCCGAAGTTCAACAGCCTAACGCTATCCCCGGCGACAATACTCTCTCCAAGTTTGAAATCATGGCTAGAGTTATTCGTACCATGAGTGCTGATCAACTGAAAAAGGCCACCGAGCATATTTACTACCCATACTCTAAGGCATCCCCCAAGAGCAGCCAAGACGCACAATCTTATCAAGCATGGTGAGTTAACATTAAAATTCTGTACAATACACAATAAATGAAGTGTAGAATCCAAACTTAAATTGGGAATCGCTACCATCACTGTCTAGCAATAAACTGTGAAGTAGTTCAAGGAATTCACCAAACAATACCAAATTTTAAAATTTACCAACTAAAATAATTTCCAGGACTTCATTCCGTGATGCTGTTGCACAAGCTGGCACCGGACCTGCTCTATTGACTCTCAAAGACTGGATTAAGAGCGGAAAGGTTGAAGGACAGGAGGCAGCTGAACTCGTATCAGCTGTACAGAACACTGCTCGCACTCCCACCCCCGAATACATGGATGCATTCTTCGTAAGTTCTCTTTGTACAACTTTAGCGATGAGCCAATCACATTTCTATTATTAATCAATGGTTCATTTAATTATTTCTCTTTTAAACAACTATTCAACTTTTTTGTTACAGAACTTGGCCACCTCTGAAGAAGCTTGCAGACAATGGTTCCTAAACACCAGCGCTATATTGTCCTTCTCCAATCTGGTTCGTAAAGCCCAAGTTAACAACGATACCGCTCACAACCGTTATCCCAGCCACGTTTTTGGTCGTCTGTACCCAAGGAAGCAAGCTCAAAAGGCTGTTGCAGAGAAGTACATTCCATATCTGCAAACTCAGCTTCGCAAAGCAGTATCTCAAAGCGACAGCCCCAAGATCCAGGTGTACATCAGAGCTCTCGGAAACATGGCTCACCCCAAGATATTGAGCGTTTTCGAACCTTACCTTGAAGGTATGTTGGTTGCTGCTTATTGGTTTACGTTAGAAAGCTGTTTACCAAAATACTATGGTACCATTCACGTTATTCAGGAATAGCTGAAAAATTATTTGTCTCATTTAGGCATACTCACAGAATTCCATTTTTTTTTTTTTTTATTTTTTTTTTTTATATAGGTAAAGAACCTATGTCCGACTTCCAAAGACTCACCATTGTGGCATCAATGGATAAAATGACAAAGACCTATCCAAAATTGGCTCGATCGGTGCTGTTCAAAATCTACCAAAACGCTGGTGATGCGCCTGAAGTTCGCGTGGCTGCTGTTATGCAGTTGATGAAGACCAACCCTCCAGCTCAAATACTTCAACGTATGGCCCAGAATACCAACTCTGACCACAGCAAACAGGTCAACTCTGCAGTCAAATCTGCCATCGAGAGTGCAGCTAGACTCAGAACACCATGTAATCATGAATTGTACGTTCTTGTTGTTCAACTTACCACCTACTAAAAACCAAAAACTAAAAAACCAATGTTTTCTATTTATAGTTGTTTCATTATGAATTTTTTTTTTTTTTTTTTTTTTTTGCAGGGCCCAAAATGCCAAATCCGCTGTTGATATGCTGACTCCCAAAAACTACGGCGCTCAATACTCGAAAAATGCTCTGCGCTCTTACATTGTTCAAGAACAACAACTTGGATACCAAAGTCAATACACCACCATCCAAAGCGGTGACAGCATTATGCCAAGTTCAATGTTCTGGGCTTTGAGGAAGAATTTGGGAGGATATAAACGTCAAGAATTCCAGGTTAGTGGGATTCCCAGTTATTTCCAATTCATACTCGAACTTGGATAAGTTGGGGAAATGACCCGTACTCGTCTGTTTTTGAAGATAGAAAAGTTTATCTTTTCACATTTCTATGGCTGGGTTGGTTACATTTAAGTTTTACGTAAAAGTCATGGCACGAATAGCTAAATTATATTATCACAATTAGGAATTAAACTATTTGAAAAAGAAAAATGTGCGAGGCTTTGTCTCCAATAACCTGAGTTGATAGTTTAAGATTGACACTTGTTTGGGTTACTGCTTTGGCATTAGAGGGCAACACCCTCAAATAAAGAACTTTGGTTATTCTTATGGCAAGAACAAAAAAAAAGCGGGGCATTAGTCCAAAATTACAATAATTGTAATCAATTATTGATATCGGCAAATCTTAACCAGAACGGATCCTCAGCTAAGTGGTTCATCACTGTGAAATCGGGTTTGAAAAGCCTGTACACGTATACATCTTTGAAATAACTAACTCGAAATAACACGAAAATCCAGAATTCACCTGCTTGTTCTTGCCCCTTGAGGGTATTTATAAGTAATATCTATAAATAATAAGATCTTGGTGTGAAAGTACATTATTATTTTGAATTAATTCCGACAGTTGGAGGATGTTATTACGAGTAATGTTACATTATTCCACAGGCTTGCTACATGACCTCGAGTGCTGATGATCTGATGGATTTGCTGAGCAACCAATTTGAAAGCCAGCAGGAAAGCTCAAGCCATAAGAAATCTGGATCTGCAAGACGTTCACAATCCAGTTCTGGCAGCTCACACTGGTCGGTCGACAAGGTTGCCAATATGTTGAACATTGAAACGGATGATGCTGAACAACTTGAAGGAAACGTTCTCATCAGCGCTCTTAGTGGAAAGAAATTCTTCGCTTTCGACAACCATACTATTGAACAACTACCTCGACGTGAGTATAAATGTTAACTTTTCACTGTTCGAACTTTGATTTTGTTCTTGTTCAGCTTTCCAAGTATTTTTATTCTGTATACGTTTAAGACATTCGGAGGTGAATTCAACTATATAATAGGTAACAACGTTATTTATTGACCATCAAAGTGAAGGTACGTGTTTCCTCCGGTTTTCAGTTGCTAAGAAGGCAGCCAGCAAACTGCGAGAAGGCCAGCACTTCAACTACACCAAGATGTACAACCAATTCAGTGCCAAGATTGGATTCCCAACTGCCACTGGTCTTCCATTCGTCTTCTCGTTCACCGTGCCAACCTACGCATACGTCGGAGGGTCTATCCAAGCCAAATCTCATCCTGATATCTCCGATAGTAAAGACAGCATCAAGATTCCCAAATCCATCAACGCATCAGCTGATGTAGAGATCACGTAAGTGAAGATCATCAAAATATCAACGTATTACTACTTTTCAACTAGTAGAAATCGTATTTTTTGAAATTCTCTGTCATCATGCGTCCACCGAAATAGCTTTGAGTACCTGTCTAGTTGAATATTTCCACTGAAATGAACAATTTCTGTTTATTTTATAGCTACTCCGCTAAGGCTCAAGGGAAGATGGGATTCGTCACTCCTTACAACCATAAACGTTATACTGCTGCTCTCCACAAGAACATCCACGTCCACGTTCCTCTGAGAGTTGCATTCGACATAGATGTTGAAAATAACAAAATCGCCGCTAAAGTTCAACCATTAGACGCCAACCATAAACACAAGTTGTTTGAATACAGCACGGTTGCGTACACAGCCAAACACGATATCCTTGATATGCAGCCTGAACTCAATGCCAATAACGATGTCGAAATCGTCCATGTTCGCTCTCCAAGAAGGGTAATCTTCCTTCAACCATCTGTAGACCTTCATTGATACTTTCAATAAATTTACTCTATCCTTGTCACCGTTTTAGTGTTGAAAATACCATCGATTGATATACATGAATACCGCTAACTACGTCAAAACTTTTTTTTTTTCACGACAGAATGAAACAACTGTTGGACAAGACAGCACCGGTTTTGCTTTTGATGTGAAAGTTCAGAGTGAACAGAAATTCCTTGACTGGGCTACTCCACTCAACGCCCTCCGTCGTCATGACGCTATTTCCGCTCTCTTGTACACCACTGCTGAAAAATCCATCAACAACAACAACGTCACCATCACATACAACCCAGAGAAATCTTCAGCCAAGTCCGCACAGATCACTGCTTCCTACGACTCTGAAGATGAAACCAACAACAGCTCAGGAGAGTCTGGAAATCACCAAAGCCACAACAAACACCGCGGAAGCCAAGAGCGAGGTAGCTCCAGCGGCAACGCTGCTGCTGAAGCTGCTGCTGCATCTTCCTCTCCTGACAGTGCTCAGCGCAAAGAACAGTTCCTGAGAAAAGCTGGTGCTGGAATCCAAGGTACCTAACTAATGGTAAAATGTGAATAGTGTGATACTTTAATCTGCAATTCCTCGTTGATAACACGACGTGATAATTGACTTACAGATAGCTATGCTCAGATGGTCGACATGTCTATCCAATTCAATGGTGAACATAAAGCTCAGTACGTCGCTACTGCTGCTTATGCCAGCAGTGGTGTATCCGAGAAGAATCGCTTCCTCTTCTACATTGGAATGAGCCCAGCCCGAAACGGCAAGGATTACCAGGTACGAAGTTCGTCGGGTATATTTGAAAGTAAAAATGTACTTAATGACCACAGATGGCTCAGATGGTTTTTATTCCAGATTAACAACGTACTAAAATAAATTATCGAATTTAATAGGTACCGGCGGTTGTCAGCAGTTTAATATGTGGAAAATGAAGACACTTATAGTGGCTCTTTGTGACAGATATCCAAGTTTGTGGGAACTGTCGTACATAATTAATATCAGACATTGAATGATTGTATGTTAAACTATTCATGTTGTAGATTGCTCTCGATGTTGAAGCGAAGATGCCCAACGTTCCTCTTGTCAACTATCGTAAAGCTCTGGAAGCTGACGCTTCTAGCCACATTTCTGCTCAACTCAACTTCGGTGAAAAAGGAAGCTCAGGAGCTCAAGTCTCTCTCCAGGTATGTACTTCACTTTCAAAATTTTTGTCCCACGTATGTACTCCAGGGACGTACTTTCTCCAAAATTGAACCAATGGGTGTAAATTGAACAAAATAATGTTCATTACAGGGTAAACTCGTTCAGACGAGTGAACGCCGAGACTACGTCCGTCATCATCCTGTGTCCGCCCTTTGTGAACAACAGATGCAACAGGGTAACTACATTCAACAAGCTTGCCGCAACGCTACTGCTGCCGCTAATATGCTCGACCAGTACAGATTTACCATCAACTACGAGAAAGTGCCAGAGAGTGTGAAGAATGCCACATACAAGGCCTACGCCCTGGCTCGGTACTTCGGCAACCTTTATGTCAGTGAAAACATCGTGAACCCCAACAACAAACAAGGACAAGTTGAGATTCAAGTCAACCTTGGAAAAGATTTGCAATCTGTCAACGTTTCAATGGCAGCTCCAGCTATCTCTGCTTCCTTCCAAAACGTCCCATTGAATCCATACGTAGCTGCTGCAGTTGCTGTCCATCCAGAATACAATGCGGCTGATCGTGTAGGACAGCACTTGCTTCTCAGCCAGCAATTCCGTAAGCCACTCAATTTTCAGCTACTTACACACGTAATTCTCGAGTTGCAATGGTTGTTAGTACAGATAATTATAAATCATACGTAATTGATTGTATCTAACCTAATATGTATTTTCAGCTACTTGTTCCATTGACAAGAACCAGGCTACCTCATTCGACAACAAATCATACCCAATCAATCTTGGCGGATCGTGGCACGTGATGGCATACTGGGAGCCCAAATCACACTTTGACTCGAATTCTGCATCCTCAGCCTCATCCAGTGAACAACAAGCTTTCACCATTCTTGTTCGTCAAACCGGATCAGACAAGAAGGTACCAACAAATGAATAATAATAATGGGTTAAGACTATCTCATGTATTCATGAGATATTTTCAAGATTTTTAGGTTTTCAGAATTAGCTGGTTTATAAATTCTAAGATTATACAAATCTTAATTGCTTCCTTCTATCTAATGATTATTAATTATCATCACATAGTAGAAATAATAAAGAGACTGGAGATTCAACCAATCCGCCAAATGTGAATTCTCAAAACTGTATTAAGTATCATTTGAGAATTCGACATCTCGATAGTAAAAGTGTAAAACAGTCAAGTTAGGTTTGAATCAAAAATCGTAACTCTTATTTACCGAAATAAATCAGTCGATTCGTAATACATATAGGTAGACAATATTGTAGATGAAAATATCTCTGATCACATAATTTTTATTGAGAACTGTTTATTCCTGCAGTTATACTGTTTAAAGTGATGTATACACTCGACTCCACTAAATAATGATTATTTTACAATCCGCTTTCTTAATATTGTTACAGGAGATCATTGCTGTTCTCGGAAACGATATCGTGGAAATCCTCCCACAATCTGAAGGTCAAAAGGCTGGAATTGTCAAGTTCAACGGAAAGAAAGCCACCTTCGATACTCAAAGCTCTGATACTTTCCAAGATGAAGACGGCAACACCGTCGTCCAAGTCTTCGCTCTTCCTGATGGAACTGTCCGCGTACTTGGTCAAAAGCATGGATTGGAAATCATGTTCGACGGCCAACGCGTGAAACTTCAAGTCAGCAACTCATACCGTGGTCAGATGAGAGGACTCTGCGGCGTCTTTGATGGCGAACCTGTCAATGACTTCACCTCGCCCAAGAATTGCATTCTGCGTAACCCATACGAGTTTGCTGCTAGCTACGCCATTCCCGATTCATCCCTCACAAGCCCAGCCAAGGAACTTCGTCAGAAAGCCGAAAACGCTGACTGCTACAGACAAACCGTTATGCTTGGAGATGTGATCAGCGAGAACGAAGCTGGACGCTCGACGAAACGCTCCTCCTCTAAATCTTCCAACAGTATCGGAAACAGGAATTCCAAAATGAGTTCTCCAGCCAGGCTCAGAGTTTTGGTTATTCACGCTAATGGCCAAACCTGCTTCAGTACCAGGCCTCAACTATCCTGCCAATCCCAATCACAGGAAGCCAACACAGCCCAGAAAAATGTTGATTTCCACTGCGTCTCCGATGCTACCGCAGCCAAGCGTTGGGAAGATCAAATCAAGAGGGGAGCCAGCCCTGATTTCAGCAAGAAGGGAGCCAACTACAAACATTCCATGAAGCTTCCTTCAAGGTGCAATGCTTGAAATGGGCAAATTCGTGTTTTCCCGATTTGAAATAAACATTTGATGTTGTGTTACTGAATATTCTTTATTTTTATCCATTTTATGATACCAATCACACACCTTTTATTGAGTTTTACTTCATACATACGTACGATACCCAAACCAATAATTCCATTTCCATCCTTGAAATCAAGCTACTACTTATTCAGGGTTAAATACGAAGAGTACAGTTGCTTCGAAAAACTTTGAATGAAGCTTCCTTCAAGGTGCAATGCTTGAAAAGGGCGAATTTGTGTTTTCCCGATTAGAAATTAACTACATAAATTACATATACCTTTTACGAGGCTTCATCTTTATTTATATCTTGAGTTTTTTCCTGCATCATCAGCTCATTGAAAACGTAATCATTTCATTGAACCATCTAATAACTTCTTCTAGCTTAGGAGCTAATCGTTAGTCAGTTTGTAAAGAATTGAGCTTTATCCGCTTAGTTGTCAGTTTTAATAATTTTGAACGTTATTAGTCATTATTATTTTATTGGAATATTGAAAATGCAAATTCTGTATTAAAATCTATAGACGGAAAATGGATAACAAAAAAATAATAATAATAAAGTAAAAATGCAATAATTAAAAAGTTGTTTGACCTCAAATCAATGGTGGCAAACCACTAAAAATTGCAACAATAATAATTATTCAGATGTATTGGTAGGTGGGTATGAATGATATTTTGGAGTCGCCGCCGTTTCCCATCTGTGCACACTAACATGATACTCAAGTACGAGTATATTCCACTTCCATACTCACATGAATAGGATAGTGACGACAATTCCTAACAGGATGAGAGTAGCATCATTGAGTTATGGCTCCTACATGAATTCATTGAAACAGTTGAAAAATGGTAAGTTCATCTCAGTAATCAATATTAAGAACAAGGTTCGCATTTTATTTTTGAATAATGTACTAAAATCTTCAAGGTGCTACTGTTTACGGACCAGTGTCACGTGGACAGTGTATTTTTGTTCATCATTAATGCTATGAATATCAGACTGGCTTATGAAAACCCCTTAAATCTCCATTTACCACTTTAACCTCCTTCTATTCATCTGCTGATTTGCCTTGCAGACATGCTCTTGCTAGCCACAAATTCGTTAATGCATGTTGTTTTTATAATCTGTTACCGGTTATTGTTGCCTGTTTTCTCCATGTTTGAGATCTACTCTTTGTATAGGGATATGCCCTAAAAAAAATACATTATTTGAACTTTGAACTTGAATAATGAACTAAAATAATAAAATTCAACTTACATTAACTGAGAATTTCAAAATTACCATTCACGCGTACTGCTAAGTAATAATCCAAGAATTAACTATAATCAAAATTGAAAACGATCTTCAGCTGTCAACTCCATCAAGTACCCATTTGCTAACGGTTCGATCGTGGTCTATCATCTGTAATTGAACTGCTGAACTAGTCCCCATCTACAGCTTCATGTGGCTCGAAATATCCGGTCAAGGCAAAGCACTCATCATCTGATCACCAGGCACTCATCTCTGGACAAAGTGGGTCTGCGCAACAAGTTAAATGAAAATTCGCTCAGAACTGCGCAGATTCCTGAGATGTACAATAATTGTTGGAGTTTATTGTACAATATCCCTCTCCAGAGGGCGGATAACGGTTAGTTTTGAATAGGGATACCCTACTGGAAGCAAACGAATTCAAAACTGGCTAAAAATCGTGAAGAATCATCTCCCTCCCCCGGAGTGTTGGCCTGAATGAGCCCCTGCACTGTGCGGCTGCTGTCTGGTGGCACTTTTCCTCTCAGGCATAACCCTGGTTTTTGTTATATAGAGACGTCACAGATGTCAGAGGTGGTGGTAACCTGTGGATTGGAGGGATCGCTTTGGTGGGAGACAGCCAAGGAGGGTGGGCCGCAGGAGGCGGGCGAACACGTTCCCGCGCCAATTGCGAGGATCTCGCCATGGGAACTATTAGCTCAACAGCCACCCAACCTACGGGAGAGGATGTCGGGCTGAAGGAAGCTTACCATTAGCCTGCAATTAGCATCAGTCCGAAATCATCTTTTCCCCCTCCCAGCCGCTATGAGTGGGGCAATAAAAAACATGACATCTGAACATGAAAGCGAGACAATACGGAGCGGTTGTCAACTGGTAGGTGGACCACAAACTGTCTCAAGTGGCTGCAGGCGTTAATCATGTCAGCTTGGGCGGAATAGGAATAAAATAGCACAGGTCTGTGGAAGGTCGGACAAGCTGTCATACGATGACGATGCAAACCGGAGAGGTAGAGGGGATCTTCGGGAGGGTGGGATAGTTTACGAATATACTATTCAATCTGATTTCAGGAATTCCACTCTGATTACGAATGTACCTTCTATTCATGTCAATCAGGATCCTCACCTTATTTTGCTTCCTCACTACCGAAGGTAGGGAAGCTTTGTATTCGTGAAAGAAGTGAAAAAAAATGTCCTCCAAAATCAAAATTTCCACTTGCTTTTTGCGTTTTAGAGCTTCCCGAACAATTTTGGTTCCGTGTCTGTCTGTCTGTCTGTCTGTCGGTCTGTCGGTCTGTCTGTGGTCAATCCTTGTCCCGGGCAAAACTATACTAACCTGTGGTCCGATTTTGATGAAATTTTCAGGTATTGTTCGGGTTAGGTCCTAGACGGTCCCCCATCAATTTCAGCACCTTCGGACCAATAGGAGCGAGTGCGCATGCGCAAACGTGAATTTCCTGGAACCTCGGTTTCTCGGTTTCTAATGAACCGATTTTGCTCAAATTTGGAGGTTAGTTAGGGACTAACTTCTAAGAGACACCCTATAAGTTTCAATCAAATTAGTCAAGCAACAGCCGCTGCGCATGCGCGAACTTTAAATTTATTGTTACAACCAAAACTCCGCAACTATTCAACCAATTTCGATGAAATTTTCAGGGATTGTGTGGGTTAGGTCCTAGACGGTGGACCGCTAAATAAAATTCTACGTTGAAAATACATATATCATACTACTCGTGCCCACACTTACTTCCAGGTTCCCGTGTAAATTGCTTCTTTTATTGTGTGATCAAATGTTGTGGTCTGCAGGTCAATTAATGTTGAAACCAAATTGACCCCTCATCATAGTCTCTTTTGCATCTTTCTTTCTGTCATCGAGTTAGTGGTCCGTCAGTTTTGAGATGAAAATTGGCACTTCGCGTTTTTGAATGCGCCGAACTAGGATGCGAATTTACACACCACAACTATTTACAACACTATTATGAACATTAATACCTGCAACCCTATCCCGCATATTATCGCCAATATTTTGGTATTCAATAACTCTTTGAATCATAATTTTTTCGCCAACTGATTCTATACGTCCATGTTACAATGAGTGAGGAAGCTATACTGCCCACCACACTTGGCAGACGTTTTTTCTAATTTTTAAAAAGTTTTTCGTTTTTTTTTAAATAAAGGCTTGAAGTTATATTCTGCGTTGAATGAAACCGAATGTAACTTTTTCAGATACTCCTATTCTAATGAAAATTTATGATCCAGTAAAAAATGTGTAGTGAGCAAACATTTTTAAAATTCCTAAATTCAAGTACATTTGAATGAAATGGAAATTTGTTTTGATCTTTCGCCAGAACTCCCCTCATTTTGCCTCCGAGTCTACCAAAGTAGCGGAATCAATGTTTTTACTTTTCAAGGTTAAAAAACAAAATGTTCTCCAAAATCAAAATTTCCACTCGCGTTTTACGTTTTAGACCTTTCTAAATAATTTTGGTTTCGTGTTTGTCTGACTGTGTGTGTGTGTGTGTGTGTCTGTCGTGAAATCCTGGTAACGGTCAAAACTATAAGCAGTTATTGTCCCATCGCATCATTACCCCCCCCCCCCCCCCCCTAAAGGCAAAATTCAAAATTCCGGCGACGTAGTGCACAACTAGATAGTTTTCAGCGACGTACGGAAATCGGTTGAGAACTAAGGGCTGGACAGACGACACAAGATTTTGTCACACACACACACAGACATTCACCTATGATTTTTCGCAGATTCGGATTCAGAATGGTCTAAAACGGATTACTGTAGGGTAATTTTTTTTCTGTTGACTGTTGTCCAACTTTACAATCAAAATATCATAATTTAGTAGTGACTTCAACAATCGCCAGTTATTGTAAAATAGTGAACGATCATGTGGTTGCTAGGGACACTTGACTACGTTAGCCATTCCTAATGTCAATTACATTACTTCGTTCTGTTCTCAAATCATGTACGTACAGTTTAGCGAATAAGAGTCTTAGTTCCAGAAGGTTTACTTATTTGTATAGGTCTACAACCAAATTATAAACTTCACCACTTTTGCCACAGCGACTCCGTCAACTACACGGTAAGCACAAGATGTCAAAACACTTGCGATTATTGAAGACAACTTTCAGTTTGAAGAGGTAACAATAGGTTTTCATAGATCTCAAGAGGTTACCAGCACGTGAGAAGTGGTGCAAAACGCCTTCAAAAGAGCCTCACCCAGTTGAGCGTGTGACGAGCCGTAAGCCAAAGGAACGGACGCGAGGTGATCGGAAATTGTTCAGAACTCGGTTGAAAAGACGCTCTTATCCAGTCTTCTTCCTCGGCCTCGAGATAAACACTTCCTACAATCAAAACAGTTGGGGGACGTCGATTTGTTGAAACTGCGACTGCGGATCGAAGAACCTATAACTATCTCTCGAAATCGTCGATGCTTCTTTTGGATCACAGCTAAGTACGGCACGAATCAGAGTGGTGTGGGTCGTCACTGTATCCTGTATTACAACTAAGCAGACCAGTTCCAAAACCAGTTAATTTTTTCACAAGCGAAAATTGAGTTAGATGTTATGATAAATACGATGCAGCAAGTAATCCAATCACCCGTTCCTTTACGACCCATTTTATGAATAATGGCAATCTGAGCTGTATGGAAATTGGGCTGAAGCAATATGAGCCATGAGTCCAATTTTGGTTTATTATTTTCCATAATGAACCTTTGGAATCGACCTAGAAAAAAAAATTAACACCCCCTCAAAATTTGATGGTTTACGTTTCAAGGTACGTCGAATCCAAAAATAGAATAAAAATTTGGCCGTCCGTCCACCGTACGCGGCACCTTTGCCACTCAGCATTGACCGATTTTGATGAAATTTGGTACCTATGTAGGCTCCATTTGGGGTCTAGTTGTGCCCCGAAGATTTTGGTTGATGTTCAGTTCTAAGGGTTCGAAAAATTTCGTATAAAGGTATTGATTTTCCTTCAATTTAAGATTCTATAGAATTTTTAGAATTTTTTGAGACCACGCGGAGCCCTGTAGGACAAACCGTTCGCTCCCTACGAGAATTAAGTGTTTTACGTACGATAAATCAGAAACACGAGTGTGAATCGCAAAAGAGGCCGAATCTCCGTTCAAATTATAGCTGACTGAAATGCGATCGATGTTTTTCTTCATGTTGGATGGTTGGTGGCTTTGCAGACGAGTGATCTATATAGAAAAATAATAAACCATTGTGTATTAATTTGCAGCGTTTTACTTCCGAGTTTGCGGGATCACTGTTTTCACTTTTGAGGAGAAAAAAAATTCTCAAAAGTAGATAATTTCACTCTCATTTCACGTCTTATTATTATTATTCACGTCTTACAAATTGGGTTACGTTTGGGGGTCTCAGTCGGTCGCCCTTCGTTCTTCGTTGCAGGTCAGTATTTTGCGAAATTGAAGGGGCAAAGAAGTTGTATTTAAATTTGAAATTTTGAAGGATTTTAGAATTTCATTAGTGCACGGCCCTAGGGAATTGAAAAACTGAAATATTGCAGCCGGAATCATGAAAATTGGACAATAATTGCCAGAGAAAACGCTGCAAATTATTACACAATGGTTTATTATTTTTCTATAGATCACGCGTCTGCAAAGCCACCAACCATCCAACATGAAGAAAAACATCGATCGCATTTCGGTCAGCTAAAATTTGAACGGAGATTAGGCCTCTTTTGCGATTCACACTCGTGTTTCTGATTTATCGTACGTCCAACCCTTAAATTCTCGTAGTGAGCGAACGGTTTGTCCTACAGAGCTCCGGGTGGTCTCAAAAAATTCTAAACATTCTATAGAATCTTAAATTGAAGGAAAAACAATACCTTAATATCAAAATTTTGTTGCGTTTTCAAAATTTCAAAATTGATTTTGGAATCCTTAGAAGTGACCTACATCAACCAAAATCTTCGGGGCACAACTAAACCCCAAATGGAGCCTACATACCAAATTTCATCTAAATCGGTCAATGCTGAGTGGCAAAAGTGCCGCGTACGGCGGACGGACGGCCAAATTTTTATTCGATTTTTGGATTCTACGTACCATACACGAGTGTGAATCGCAAAAGAGGCCTAATCTCCGTTCAAATTATAGCTGACCGAAATGCAATCGACGTTTTTCTTCATGTTGGATGGTTGGTGGCTTTGCAGACGAGTGATCTATATAGAAAAATAATAAAACATTGTGTAATAATTTGCAGCGTTTTTCTCTGGTAATTATTATTCGGTTTTCATGATTCCAGGGGCAATCTTTCATTTTTTCAATTCCCTAGTGCACTAATGAATTTCTTAAACCTTTAAAATTTCAAATTTAAATACAACTTCTTTAATTTTTGCCCCTTCAATTTCGCGAAATACTGACCCGGAACGAGGAATGAATGGTGCCCGACTGAGACCCCCTTACTAACTTCTACACCATACGATTTCGATGACATTTCCAGGGATCGTATGGTTAAGCTTAAAAGATGGTCTCCCTATGATGATCATCATTGGTGGGCTCCGCGCAAGCGCAAATGTAAAAAGAAATTTCAAGCATAACTTTTACCGGTTCCATTAGATTCAGAAGGTATTTGGAGCCTGACATTTTGACTATCTCTCGGTTGCTAGACTAGGTTTATTCGACCGGCGCTTTCTTCAGACTAGATAGTGAAATATTATTATACTTATTTTCGGGTAGTATAAATATAAAACGTGTTATGTATCTGTGTGTCTGTGTATCCACAAGCCCTTGAAACGGGCAAAACTATACACAGTTACAATCCAATTTCGATGAAACTTTCATGGATTATGCGGGTTGGAAAGTAGACAGCCCCATTTGATTTTCACGGCCTCCGGATTGATAACACTCTCTGAGCACGCACACACGAGGATGCTATGAGCCAAACCCTCTTGACAGAAGTTTATTGTTATTGTTATTATTACCCAATGGAGCGAGGCAATAAGAAGCTATGATAAGATCATCGGGTAAACATTGTAATGCATGCGTTCCAGGGGACGTCCCATTGGATAAACATTAGGTCACTTTAAACCAGTTGGTAAGCGATATTACACGCATTTTTATTTACCTTCCTACTGCACGATACTGTTTCACTCAATGTAATTTAGTTAGTTTTTTTGAGTAAGAAATAGTGGACTCCCCCCCTTCCTCGCCCATAGCATTTCTAGCGGCATGCGATCCTCGAATTTGGAGAGCATTCTAAAATCCATGATCTACGATACCCAACATCCGAATTCGAGTTCCCCCCCCCCCCCCCCCACCACCACCAATGGTGCCAGTCTGGCACCAAAGCGGTAACACGTCGTAACGTTGAACTTTCATCTGTTTAGGCAGACCGTAGAAGTTTACATCCGTATACAAGGTGAAACACACAAAAACCCTCGAAATACATGGTTTCTGGTGTCCTAGCACCATGATGGCACCACTGATTTGTTCCACGGTGGCACACACAATAATTCATGAAAATCCAGAGGTAGGTATATTGAGAATTTCCCTTCAATTTCAAAGCTCGGGTACAATAAGCAAGCTGTAAAGGAGGCTGGTGTCTGTGAAGTTGACACCAACCAGACCTCATATAATTTCAAAAATATCGCATTCATTTGTTTCTAAATACGTCGTAACGTTGAACATTCATCTGTTAGTTTTAGTAGGCAGTCCGTCGAGGTTCACATCCGTATTCAAGGTGAAACACAAAAAAAATCACGAAATATGCGGTTTATGGTGCCCTGGCGCCATGGTGGCAACACTATTAGTTCCATGGTGGTGCAAAGAATAATTCATGAAAATCCGGAGGTATAATGAGAATTTTTCCCCAATTTCAAAGCTTGGGTACAAGCTGTAAAGGAGGCTGGTGACTGTGCAGTTGACACCAACAAGACCTCATAAAATTTCAAAAAATATCGCATTCATTTGTTTCTATTGTTTTGAAGAAATTTACCTCGGTTTCGATGGCAAAAGGATACTATTGACACATTTGAGATGCACTCGGACTTGAGTTATGTCCATGAATTCCGCCCCTAGACTCCATTGAATTCGGACTGTGAGCCCGCATAATTATGTCCGTTGCAAGGATTTGTTGAAAGGTCTTGTTTGTTGGTAAAATCAATAAGATCTATTTTTATTGAAATTCTAAATAAAGAGAATATTGTTCTTTCCACTTCTCATGAGTGAAAAACAATCCTTGGTAAACTTAAGGAAAAAACCGAGTAAAAACATATTAATAAAAAGTCTCCGGTACTCTATGCTCTTACTTCATAAGTTATTATAATACATTCCAGGCACTAGTCTTTTGCTACGAAAACTTAATCATTATATTTACGATTATCTAGTGGTTCAATCGCATAAAAAATCTCAACTAAGTATTACATTATTGTTTGTCCCCCACAACCGCAATGAGGGACGGTTATAAAAATTATTAGTGATACCTACAAGTAGCCCCGGGTACATCCCAGCAATTTGATACGCGTTGGCAATCGACAAGCAATTACCATACACTGCTGTGGAGGTGTGACCCGCAGGCTACATTAGATATTTCCTTTTAGACTAGATACCCTACCCAGGCCCGTCCGTTTGCAAGAGTGAGAATGAATTACCACGGGAAGTTAAATTTTCTAATAATACTGTATTACCTATCACGCTTATAATTATTATTCTTGTTGATTCACCTTTTATTCACGCCAAACATCGTGAAAGGAGGGCGCATTACTAACCATCAGTTATCAACCAGTTACTAAAAAATCAGTTATGTTATGAATGGAGGCGAGTGAGACATTTTAATGCCAAAAATAGAGCAGTTTTAGCGCGCAGAAATAGGAACTAAAATGAGAATTACTTACCCAACACCGGCTCTAGGCTGTTCTCCCCGTCAGCCCTTTTAGCGAAAATCTGACTACTGAAAATTTGGCCGTTGAACAGAATTTTAGAGGCTAAAGTCTGAAACATATTGTTAAGTAATGATTGCATTCCAGGGGGCGTCCCAATGGATAAGCATTAGGTCAATTTAAACCACTAGGTAAACGATACAACTTACATTTTTATATACCTTCCTCCTGCACAAAACTGTTTCACTCAGTGTAATTTGGTTAGTATTTTGAGTAAGAAATTGAGGAGTTTGATTCCAAAAGGTACTAAAGATCTTTTCTATCGAAATTGAGTTAATTTTTTCTCAACAATTTCTTGGTCGATTCCAAAGGTTTATTATTGAAAAAAAAAACATAATAATAAACCAAAATGATGAATAAAACCAGAAAATGAAATCCAAATAGGTACCACTTATTGAAACGAACAGAACCTAAGCATGCTCAAAGTGCTTCACAAATTTACTAGAAATAGGAATTAAAATTGCACCAAAGTTATTCATTTCATGATACATCTTTTTCTCCCTCTTTTCCCGTTTTCTTCATGATCATCCGATTGATTAGTCAATTCTTTGTTGATTTGTTTCCCTTTCTTCTCTTGCTTCTTTGCTTCCCTTACACTTTGTTCTTCGTGACGAAGAGAGTTATAAAACACCTTGACGTCGTATGGAAGCAATCTACAAAGACTTTGCAAATTGTCGTATTTATCACGAGGAGTGGAATAACACACAGCTTTGGAAAAGGTACATTATTGTCAATTTTTCGGGGTCTTGATGGTAGTTCTTGAAGATCGTCTGTGAAATTGAGTTTGTAAGAAATCCAGCCATTTGGACTGTATTGCAATACCCTCACGTCCAAAACAGTAGGATCTCCTGATGCTCTTCCTGGACGAATAAAATGTTATATAATTTATTCTTCAACTCCAAAATCAGTAAAGAAGGTGTGATCCAAAAGTTTTGCACGGTATGGACTATACAGAATGGGGAACAATAATCATCGTCACTGGGCTCGAAAGATTCGTCGTCACTTTTAGAGGCTTTCTGGAATTAAAAACCGACCAGTAACAACAAAACCTTAATTAGTATAGGTGATATAGGACACAAAAATTACTGCGGCTTTTCAAAAGAAGTTAGATCTTTTTGCATTCTAAGAAGGAAAAAAATGTGAGTTCCTTCCAGTGATTCACACAGCTAGCTCAAATTCCATCTGCCTTATTTTGTGTTCCTTGATTCATTTTGTAGTATACACTCAGGTACTTAATTAATAATGAACTTAAACTAAGCGTATTATTGCCTAATTTGATTTAAAAAAACAGTATTATTTACTTACCGGATGGAGAAAGCAGGACCTTTTGTACTCCACTGTGTAGATAGCTCCTGATAACACTAAGCTTTTGGATAGCACATGGTAGGTTTTTAGGCGATTGCGCGCATCTATTGAGATTTTTGAAGAGCTGACACCGTAGCACGAAAGACCGCGAGATTCCGCGTCGATCGATATATAAAACTCATTTTGGCCGGAAAATGAGACAGCACATGATAGATCTTAACCCGCGATATCCACTTCGTTTGATTTCAAAAAGTACCGTATCCACTTCGTTTGATTTCAAAAAGTAGGTACTAAACGCCACGTTTTGTTTCAAAAAGTACTATATCCATAAATCTGATATTTCAAATGTCGTACAAAATTATTTTAAACTTTGAACTTATTTACCTTTTTTTGCAAAAATATTTATTATAATTTAGAAATATATATAAAAAAATAACATCATTGGTTTATAGCACGTTTTTCAGGTCGCTATGGTTTTTCGCGTTTTTCTCACGTTTGACCAAAATGGATATAGTACCTTTTGGAATCAAGCTCCTCAATTGTGGACTTCCCCCCCCCCCAACCTTATTCACCATAACATTTCAAGCGATATGCGAGCCTCAAATTTGAGGAGCATTTTAAAATCTATGATCTACGATACCCAACAAGCAAAATCGAGTTCACCCCCCCCCCCCCCAACCAATCATGTTATTCTGGCACCAAGGCGGTCATACGTCGTTACGGTGAAATTTCATCTGTTAGTTTTGGTAGGCAGTCCGTAGAAGTTCCGTATAGTCCGTATTCTAGGTGAAATACACCAATACCCACGAAATATGCAGTTTATGGTGTCCTGGCGCCATGGTGGCACCACTGATTTGTTCCACGGTGGCACACAGAATAATTCATGAAAATCCAGAGGTATATTGAGAAATTTCCTTCAATTTCAAAGCTTACCTACTAAGCTGTAAAGGAACCGAAATACTGAAAAATCGAATATTTTGTGAATTTATCCCCCCACTCACCCCCTCCCCTTGCTATTTTTGATACTCTGGGGAAATAGTGTGCAACTCGGTAGATTTCGGCGTCGAATAAAAAAAGAAACTCGCAAATCGGTTTGAAATTGAGGCCTGGGCAGAGTACATAAGATTTTGTCACACACACACACGGACATAAACCTATGGTTTTTTCTCGGGTTTGGATTCAGAATGGTCTAAAACGGATTAGTACGTGGTTTTTTTCTGTTGAGTGTTATCCAACTTTATCCCAGATTAATCGCATAAGGACGCCCAAGTCTTACTGCTGGACGTCCTAAAAACTGATTCCCATATGGAGGATATCCGATGTCGTCGCATACCCGTACATACCAAAATTGCTGAAAATCGAATGAAAAGACTTGGATCATGTGATTGTTATTCTGTACTAATCATTCTTCGTACCTATTGTCAGTGAGACTGAGTGGGCATAGGTAACAAAACCTTTCTAGGATGTTCAAATAAAGCTTCTAATAGATCTCCCCTCGCTCTTCAGCATGTAACACGATTCGCAGCGAGCTTGTTTAATCGGTAAACTAGAGGCCGGAACGCTATGACGGGAGTGACGACACAACCAGCCGAAGATGGAGCGGACATCCTCCTACTTACGCCCCATCAGGTGGATGGCAATCATTAAATGAAGATATATGTGTTGTAGAATAGGGTGGGCTCATGAAGCGGTTGTAGTTTGCGATGGCAACACTCTGCGCATGCGTTTCTTAACGCACGTTTACTTTTCTACTCAGCTGATTATTCGTAACAGCAACACCTTCAAAATTTGAGGTTCACATACATTAAGACCTAAATATTCCCAAGATCCCTGATAAAGGTCAATATTGTTCCCGTAATTGCAATCACAAAGAATGCAGTCACTGATATTCCTTTGGTTCAAACTATTATACAGTTGTTTGATCGTTCACCTCTACGCCTAAGGACTATTTCCGATGAGAACGTTCGTAAAATGAACAGCGACCACACTTGTAATTGAAATAAACTGTGGTAGTTATCCTGAAATCTCTTCCTCCATTGTGAAATCACCCTACTTCAGTGACGCTGAAGCACAGTCATTCTCTGTTCTCTGAAGATGCAGAAGTAACTCCAACCGCCATTTTGGCGAATTTTCAAGAGAGATGAAACTATTGCAATGGGCCCAAAAATTTTAGTATGGATTTATCGTTTCTTTCACTGAAATCCGTTATGGAACATTTTAAAACGATTCGTGAAGTTTTTCCAACAATCATGTGTATGTTTATATTATATAACAATAATATTATGTGCCACTCTGGACGATAGAATTTCAAGTTTTTGCCAAAATGTTCATAATAACAAACGATAATGTGAGTTAGTTAGCCAGGAATTCTGGACAACACTAAGGGCTCCGAATTTCAAAGATACCTAGGCCAAAAAATTGCCGAAAAAATGTGTTTTTAGAATTTTTGTACATTTAGAGGAACGAACTAAATTTTTCAATTGAATGATCAAAACAGCTATAATTGATATGAGGCTCGATGTATTCAGGAAAAGATCTGCTCCAAGGTGAGGAGTTGGTGGTTGAGATGCTAACAATCCCTGCTTCAGCATTGACATGATCAGATTGGCATAACTAGGAGAGACATCGGTGTACATAGCTGACCCACGGACTTTAATTCAGTGTGAACACCACCATCGTTGACACATATTCAGATGAAGGAGTGTGAATGAAAGTCCATTCTATCTCCCCTCAAGCCTTTAGTGTGTACGATTAAGCTGTAAAAGGTAATCATATCAATAATTACCAAAATGCAAAATACCAAAATTCTGGTATCGACAAACCCTTCAACACTTCTAAGACGTCTGAGTCCCTCAAGAATGATGGATGAGCAGACTTCAATGGTTGCAATAGTGAGAGCTCATAAGCTGAGCGCCTCTCTATCAGTGAATAATGTCACAAGACGATCAAACGACCAGTGGAAGCACATCCGGAAGGTTATGAGATTTGTCGAAACAGATTAGGGCAACTAAGGTGAGCGAACAATCTGCTCTCCCACTGCACACGAAGAGGTTGCTACATATTGTGCTAATTCGCCCCATTTGGCAGCATGCCTGTGGGCTATGGGGTTCATCAGCAAAAACCCATGTGCAAAGAGTACGAACAATCCAGAATAGAGCAACGCGACTAATTACCGGGGCCCCAAGGTTTGTTAGAAACTCACTATTCACTGTGATCCGAATCTCGCCGTAATTCCTTCTGCCAAGTGGGTTTGGCACATTGTTTGGTACATTGATGATGCGATGCAATGTAGTTAATCTCAAAACATCAATTTCTATGTGCTACTCAATTTACTCTTAAAGTAGTTCATCATTTGACTAACAATTACAGAAAATTAAATTAAATTATAATATTCATAAGGAGCTGTTAGGGGGAAGCAAGAAAATATGGTTACAGATTGAAAAGTGAATTCAAGTTAACTGGAAAAGAATACACACTTTTACAAGGTTACACATTTGCGCGTTTTCAAAGGGGACCATCTACACGCCAATTGACACAATCCCTGAAAATTTCATCGAAATCAGGTAGAAAATGAGCAAGTTATGGCGGTGGCAAGGATTTCACGTTTGCTACGATTAGTCCGGCGATGATGATTTTCATATGGGACCATCTACAAGCCAACCCAAAAAATCCTTGAGAATTTCATCGAAATTGGTTGAAAATTGTAGAAATTAGGGTTGTATCAAGTATTTCACGTTTGCGCATGCGCAGCGGCTACTATCAGTCCGGCGGTGTTGATTTTCATAGGGGCCATCTACACGTCAACCCGCACAATTCCTAAAAATTTCATCGAAATTGGATGAGAAATGTGGAAGTTATGGCTGTGGCAAAATTTCACGTTTGCGCTCCTAACTTTGCATCAACCAAAAGCTTCGGGGCACAACTAGACCCCAAATGGAGCCCACATACCAAATTTCATCAAAATCGGTCAATGCTAAGTGGCAAAAGTGCCGCGTACAGCGTACGGCGTACGGCGGACTGCGGACGGCGTACGGCGGACTGCGGACGGCGTACGGCGGACGGACGGCCAAATTTTTATTCGATTTTTGGATTCTACGTACCTTGAAACGTAAACCATCAAATTTTGAGGGGGTGTTAAAATTTTTTTTTCTTGGTCGATTCCAAAGGTTCATTATTGAAAATAATAAACCAAAATGTTTCCGTCCGTCCACCGTACGCGGCACTTTCCTTAGTCCCCATGGGCCGATTCTGATGAAATTTGGTATACGGGCTCATTTGAGGTCAAGTTGTGCTCCGAAGCATTTGGTTGATGTAAGTCACTTCTAAGGGTAGAAAAATAAGGGTCGAAATTGTGTAAATGCCCTAACTCAAAAAATTCGATATAAAGGTATTGTTTTTCCATCAATTTAAGATAGTATTGAATTCTTAGAATCGAATGAGAGAATCCAGAGCTCTGTAGGACCAACCGTTCGCTCCCTATGAGAACTTAAAAGTTGGACTCACGATAAATCAGAAACACGAGTGAGAATCGCAAAGGAGGCCTAATCTCCGTTCAAATTTAGCTGACCAAAATGCGATCGCTGTTGGTTTCTTCGAGTTGCGTCCTTAGCAACAATCAAATTTCCTCATGAAGGCACCCACAACTCTCTATTTCTTCGAACTGAGTGTGAAGCGTTTATTTCTTTCAAATAAACTTGATTATGAAGTAGGTATGTAGTAGGTAGTTAGTGACAATGGCAAAGCCTTGTTCTTTGCAGACAAGCGATCTATATAGAAAAATAATAAACCTTTGTGTAATAACATGCATCGTTTTTGGCTCTGGTATGTCTCTCTTCTCCGCCGATAAACCCTCCTCCGCCCGCTCTCAATCTGAGTATTTTAATTCGCTCCTGAGGGCCATTGTGGGATCAGCTCTCAATCTATCTCGAGTACGAAGCGCTATCTCCTAGTTGCCGATGGGCCACTCCTCTCTATTTTAATCGGGAATATTCAGTATGACAACCGTGAACTCTTAACCTGCATGTATGATTCTTATATTTTTACAGATCTTGCAGGGCTCTGAATCCAGTGCACATCATGTTACTAGGGAAGAAGGGGATGGCAAAAAAACTTGAGAACTGGGTTTGGATACCCTCATGAGTACTTGTTCGATGAAACGTTCAAATTTTACATCGAATAGAATATTTATATCGAAACGTTCCAACATGAAGCGTCTAATATTGTCCAAAGCTACTAGCCTGTTCTCAGCATAACACAGATGAAGCATGCACCTTCTGGATAATGTTATGTTGTTTACTAATTGGAAGTAAGCTTTTTTGTCATCTAAAATGCTACACAATATATTTCGCTTCCTCTTCTTTTAATTTCTCACTCTACCTATATTTTTCCTCTTATGTGTACTTACCTTTCTTTAGTAATATTCAGGAGGATATCGACTTATTCGTTATGATGACCTGGTGTATTATTTCTAATCTTTTTATCCTCTAATTGCGTTATATACCGGGGGTCTCAGTCGGTCGCCGTTCCTTTCTCGATGCGGGTTGGTCTAATTTCTTACTGAAGGAACAACATTGTCACCCACCACCCCAGTGCCTTCTCATGGCTGATCAGTTTTCATCAAGAGTTTTTCCCATTTTGGTTTATAATTTTCAATAATGAACCTTTGGAATCGACCAAGAAAAAAAAATTTAACACCCCCTCAAAATTTGTTGGTTTACGTTTCAAGGTACGTAGAATCCAAAAATCGAATAAAAATTTGGCCGTCCGTCCGCCGTACGCGGCACTTTCCCCACTTAGCATTGACCGATTTTGATGAAATGTGTTATGTAGCCTCCATTCGGGGTCTAGTTGTTCCCCGAAGATTTTGGTTTATGTGGGTTACTTCTAAGGGACCAAAAATTAATTTTGAAATTTTGAAAATGCCCTAACTCAAAAAAAAATGATATAAAGGTACTTATTGTTTTTCCTTCAATTTAAGATTCTATAGAATTTTTAGAATTTTTTGAGACCACGCGGAGCCCTGTAGGACAACCCGTTCGCTCCCTACGAGAATTTAAGGGTTCGACGTACGATAAATCAGAAACACGAGTGTGAATCGCAAAAGAGGCCTAATCTCCGTTCAAATTAAAGCTGACCTAAATGCGATCGATGTTTTTCTTCATGTTGGATGGTTGGTGGCTTTGCAGACGAGTGATCTAAATAGAAAAATAAAAACCATTGTGTAATAATTTGCAGCGTTTTCACAGGAAATAATCACCCAATTTTCATGTTTCTTGTGGTATTCTTTTCATCTTTATAATGTCTTCACTAATACAATTGTTTAATTCCAAGTTGTACCTAAATTTGACATTTTCAAGGATTTTGTAATTCACTAGTGCATCAATCTAGGGAATTTAAAAAATAAAAGATTGCTGTTGGATTCATCAAAATCGACCAATAATTGCCAGAGAAAAGTGGGAAAATCCCTTTATTGACTGACTGAGACTCTCTTAAATTTAGCTGAGCTGTTTCCAGGGGACTCGCAATGTTTTTTTAGTGTGTGTAAATCGTTGAAAATAAATTAATTGAATATGGGATTCGTTTTTGGTGTTGCGGCGTGGAGGGGAGTAGATTCGAGCTAAGTACCTAATATTTCCTCAATGACATTATACTCTCCAATTTATCGAGTGGGAGCTCTGGTAGCTCGAGGCAGGTTGGCAGGTGCCACTTACGCCCGTTACGCCCATGAGGGCTAAACATAGGTTCCTACTGTTTTTATAGTGTTGGGAATTTTAACTTTTTTACATTGAATAACACGACTTCGGTGTTGTAGTATTTTATAAGCACGGACATAGCCTCATTCATTCCGCCTAATTTTCATGAGTTTTAAATTTCCAAACACCGTTATCTGTGTATCATACCAACCATTTTGGTTTATTATTTTCAATTTTAAACCTTTGGAATCGACCAAAAACATTTTTACCCCCCCTCAAAATTTGTTGGTTTACGTTTCAAGGTACGTAGAATCCGAAAATCGAATAAACATTTTCCCGTCCGTCCGCAGTCCGCGGCACTTTCCTTAGTTCCCATGGAACGATTTTGATGAAATTTGGTATGTAGGCTCCATTTGGGTTTACTTGTGTCCCGAACCTTTTGGTTGAAGTAGGTCACTTCTAAGGGTTGAAATTTTGAAAACGCCTGGGAACACCGCGTGCTGTAGGCATCTTTTTTTGCTCAATATTTACTAAATGTTATAACATTTTAATTTCAACTTTGCTACATTTGAGCCTTATTATTAATTATAATAATTCATTATTATACAACGTTACTCGTTGTGTAATAAGTATCGAATCGATAGTGAAGAGTTCATTTCTTCCAAGCAAACTTCATTGTGAAGGTAGTAGTTACCTACTTATAATCGGTTGGAAAAAAAAGTGACAATGGCAAAGTTGGGAGAATAATAAACATTAGTGGAATAATTTGAAGCGTTTTATAGTATCTTTCAGTAGCACAATACGATCTAAAATACTTCCCCTAAACATCAACATGCTATAAGTCAATTTTTGGCCAAAATAAGTTGGGCATCATTCTGTATAGAAATTTTCGTGCCGGATCGACTGGAGAAGTCAGTTTCTCGAAAAAACTACCCCTAGGAGTCCTAGGAGTCGATCCAGTCGATCGCGAATTTCTGTAAAGAATGATGCCTAACTGATTTTTGGCCAAAAATTGACTTATAGCATGTTGCTGTTTCACCGAAGATATCCGATTTTGATGATATTTTCAGTGATTGTGAGAGTTGACGTAGAGATGGTTCCCTATGAGGATAGTGCAAGATACTTAGTGATGTGGATAGTGGCAAATGTAGAAGTTATGGCTGTTTCAAGAAATTCACGTTTGCGCATGCCCACAAAATACCTTCGATTTAGGGGTCATGATTTTCATAGGGAATCATCTCCACCACAACTCTCATAATTCCTGAAAATTTTATCGAAATCAGTTGGGAAATGTAGAAGTTATGACTGCAACAAGGAAATACACGTTTGCGCATGCGCAGTGGCTACTATCATCCGGGCGTAATGATTTTCAAAGGGGACCGTCTACATTCCAACCAGCACAATCTGAAAATTTCATCAAAATCGGAAGAGAATTGTAGAAGTCATAGCTGTGGCAAGGATTTCACGACAGACAGACAAGGAAACAAAACTGTTCAGGAAGGTCTGAAACCCAATCTTTTCCACATTTTCCTCCAACCGATCTGAGGAAAGAAATTAGAAGAAGAATGAGAACGCAGTGGAGATTGGACTTCTTTTCTTATCAAGGAGGGGAGAGGTATCGACAGCTCTTTCCCCAAGCTACCTCGCAACCGTGGTTTACCTCAGTAACAGTCGCCGACCAACCCAAGGCTTTTTACAAAACTATAACAAGGCTGCGCAGAGGACATACCTGCTGCAACTTCAATGTGCACAAAATCAGAGTAACTGATTCACCCCCATGTAGAGCCTGTGGGCACCCGGAAGAATCAAACGAACATATTGTACTCGAGTGCTCTAATTACGCTCAAGCTCGAGAATCTCTACTGCACAGACTTTTGATGAAGTTGGAAAAGCCCGCTAACCTAGACACCCTACTAGCAGCTCAAGAAATTGAAGTATACAAATATATCTATGAGTTTCTACAAAACATTAACGTAAAATTATAAGTGAAACGCAAAATTGTTTTTTATTGGAAATTTATTTATATGGTTATACTAAAATTTGTATAATGTTATAATAAAAATTAATACTACCAATTGTAAAAGTATGTAACGGCTGTATATGTAAAAATAAAGCCAAATTTAGAAAAAAAGGTCTGAAACGTAAAACGCGAGTGGAAATTTTGATTTTGGAGAATAGTTTTGCTTCCGAGTCTACCAAGGTCGCGGAAACTTTGTTTTCACTTTTCAAGGTTGAAAAAAAAGTTCTCCAAAATCAAGATTTCCACTCGCGTTTTACGTTTCAGACCTTCCTGAACAATTTTTTTCCGTGTCTGTCTGTCTGTCATGAAATCCTTGCCACAGCCATAACTTCTACAATTCTCGTCCGATTTCGATGAAAATTCTCAGGGATTGTGCGGGTTGGGGTGTAGATTTTATTTATTTATTTATTTTAATTGATACGGAAGAAGCCCAATTGTAACATAATAACAAGATGTTCTTCTTACACAATATAATATATATTATATGAGGCCTCATATATTATATGAGGCGGAAAGCGAAAAGGGACCTCTTGTCGGCGTTCGTCGAAATGGAGTTATTGCTATTTTCTCAATCTGTATAGATTTATGAAGAATTTAAGACCAAAAGCATCCTTGTAGCTCACAAAAATGACGAAGCTGCAGTATTTCAGTGTTTTATAACAGAATAAATGGATTTTGAGAAAAACGACCATAAACTTCAAAATGCTACCTTGAATTCTTAGATTCTTAAATCGATATTTTCTTATTTAGGTTACTTTCGATTCGATTCGATCTTTCAGGCCTATAAACTTGGGTTCTAGAGGGTCCAAGGATCAATAATCGATAGAAAGTGAAAAATCGATACTTTCGACCTTCTTCCAGTTTTTAGCCTTTTCCTCGAAATCAGCTTTGCCGACAAGAGGTCCCTTTTCGCTTTCCGCCTCACATATAGGTACCAAATTATAGTTCTCTATCAACTTCGCAAAAACATTAAATAAAAACAAGAGAAAGACAAACATGATATGTTTCTAATGATTAATTTAAGTTTCGACGAAAAACTGATTTTAATGTCGTTACAGAGCTCGTAAATAAGTCCACCAATCCGGAAAGGCGGTTCGACTCCTCTTGCACACGTCTTAGTGCGTTAGTGGATTGTTCCGTAAATGGTTGGTGGCTGAAGTTTGTAGGTAAAACGTCTGCGACGGTCCCCTATGAAGTTCATCGCCCCCAGACTGATAGTAGCCACTGCGCATGCGCAAACGTGTCTAGTTGTGCCCCGAAGATTTTGGTTGATATAGGTTACCTACTTCTAAGGGTCGAAAAATAAGGTTTGAAATTTTTAAAACGCCCTAACTCAAAAAATTTTGATGCAAAGTTATAGTTTTTCCATCATTTTACGATAGTATAGAATTTTTAGAATTTGTTGAGACCACGCGGAGCCCTGTAGGGATTTAAGGGTTGGAAGTAGGATAAATCAGAAACACGAGTGTGAATCGCAAAAGAGGCCTATACTCTTGCCTTTATTTAAAGAGCTCTGGGATTTTTGAAGGCCCCGAAGGTTCGGCATCGCTGCAAGAATCCGAGCCCCAGCGGAAGGTCGAGGTATACCTGCGCGACCCCTCCGCCCGTGAACCCCCCCAACCCCCCAACAGTTTACCCTCTTTTGCAAATGCACACTTGATTCACAAATTATTTCGATCATCCCATCACCAAAATCGTGATCAGCGAGAAAAATTGAACATATCGAGTATAAACTCGAGGCAGGTACGATTAAAACTCAGCAGCCCTCTCCCGGCCAATCCACCCAAACGAATTACGCCCTCTTCGCCAAATTACAGGAAATTTGGACTCATTTTCATCAGAATAATTAGTACGTTACGAATTTAAATTACAAAAAATGTTCACCGAACGATAAATAATTAAATTGTATGCTGATAGAAGAGGAAGAAGGAAGAGGGATGATGGGTTTTGACCGTGAAGGGTTGTGAGTTGAGACCCCAAGGTGAGCACCTTGCAATGTTGCCACCTCTTGGCAGGGAAGGGGTTTTGGAACCCGCGGTCCAGAGCTCTTTAAATAAAGGCAAGAATATAATCTCCGTTTTACTCACTACTCACTACTAAAATGGTATTTTTACTCATTTAGATTTAGTATTTTCAATAATAAACCTTTGGAATCGACCAAGAAACATTTTTTTTTACCCCCATCCCCTCCCACGAAGTTTGTTGGTTTACGTTTCAAGGTAAGTAGAATCCAAAAATCGGATTTTGGACCGATTTTGATGAAATTTGGTACGTGGGCTTCATTTGGGGTCTAGTTGTCAACCGAAGCTTTTGGTTGATGTAGGCCACATCTAAGGGTTGAAAAACAAGGATTGAAATTTTGAATACGCCCTAGCTCGAAAATTGTTTATATAAAGGTATTGTTTTTCCATCAATTTAAGATAGTATTGAATTTTTAGAATTTTTTGAGACCACGCGGAGCCCTTTAGGTAAAACAGTTCGCTCCTTACGAGAATTTAAGGGTTGAAAGTAGGATAAATCAGAAACACGAGTGTGAATTGCAAAAGAGGCCTAATCTCCGTTTTACTCACTACTCACTACTAAAATGGTATTTTTACTCATTTAGATTTAGTATTTTCAATAATAAACCTTTGGAATCGACCAAGAAACATTTTTTTTACCCCCATCCCCTCCCACGAAGTTTGTTGGTTTACGTTTCAAGGTAAGTAGAATCCAAAAACGCTGCAAATTATTACACAATGGTTTATTATTTTCTATATAGATCACTCGTCTACAAAATCACCAACCATCCAATATGAAAAGAAAAAGAAAAAAAAAAAAAAAAATCAAAAAAAAAAAAATCAAAAAAAATCAAAAAAATCAAAAAAAAAAAATCAACATCACCAACTATCGATTGCATTTCGGTCTGCTCTAATTTGAACGGAGATTAGGCCTCTTTTGCGATTCACACTCGTGTTTTGATTTATATATATATATATTTCAATATAAACACTTAAATTTTCGTAGTGAGCGAACGGTTTGTCCTACAGAGCTCCGCGTGGTCTCAAAAAATTCTAAAAATTCTATAGAATCTTAAATTGAAGGAAAAAAAATACCTTTATATCGAAATTTTTTGAGTTAGGGCGTTTTCAAAATTTCAAAATTGATTTTGGAACCCTTAGGAGTGACCTACATCTACCAAAAGCTTCGGGGCACAACTAGACCCCAAATGGAGCCTACATACCAAATTTCATCAAAATCGGTCAATGCTAAGTGGCAAAAGTGCCGCGTACGGCGTACGGCGTACGGCGGACGGACGGCCAAATTTTTATTCGATTTTTGGATTCTACGTACCTTGAAACGTAAACCATCAAATTTTGAGGGGGTGTTAAAATTTTTTTTTTTCTTGGTCGATTCCAAAGGTTCATTATTGAAAATAATAAACCAAAATCGGATTTTGGACCGATTTTGATGAAATTTGGTACGTGGGCTTCATTTGGGGTCTAGTTGTCAACCGAAGCTTTTGGTTGATGTAGGCCACATCTAAGGGTTGAAAAACAAGGATTGAAATTTTGAATACGCCCTAGCTCGAAAATTGTTTATATAAAGGTATTGTTTTTCCATCAATTTAAGATAGTATTGAATTTTTAGAATTTTTTGAGACCACGCGGAGCCCTTTAGGTAAAACAGTTCGCTCCTTACGAGAATTTAAGGGTTGAAAGTAGGATAAATCAGAAACACGAGTGTGAATTGCAAAAGAGGCCTAATCTCCGTTTTACTCACTACTCACTACTAAAATGGTATTTTTACTCATTTAGATTTAGTATTTTCAATAATAAACCTTTGGAATCGACCAAGAAACATTTTTTTTACCCCCATCCCCTCCCACGAAGTTTGTTGGTTTACGTTTCAAGGTAAGTAGAATCCAAAAATCGGATTTTGGGCCGATTTTAATGACATTTGGTACGTGGGCTTCATTTGGGGTCTAGTTGTCAACCGAAGCTTTTGGTTGATGTAGGCCACTTCTAAGGGTTGAAAAACAAAGATTGAAATTTTGAATTCGCCCTAGCTCGAAAATTGTTTATATAAAGGTATTGTTTTTCCATCAATTGAAGTTAGTATTGAATTTTTAGAGACCACGAAAACGTTTGCTCCCTACGAGAACTTAAGTGTTGGACTTACAATTAATCAAAAACACGAGTGTGAATCGCAAAAGAGGCCTAATCTCCGTTCAAACTTTAGCTGACCAAAATGCGATCGATGTTTTTCTTCGAGTTGGTTGGTGGTGACAATGGCAAAGCCGTGTTCTTTGCAGACAAGTGATCTATATAAAAAATTTATAAACCATCGTGTAATAATTTGCAGCGTTTTGGTTTATTATTTTCAATACCGTAAAACCGTCAAACTTTACCCCACCAGGCATAACTTTACCCCAAAAAGTGAGAATCTTCAATTGTGACGTAAGCGTGGTAGAACTTAGATAAAAGTTAGCTATTGTGTTTTCGTTATTCTCCACATCTCAGAGAATCGATGCGGCTTGCGATGGCGCATTTATCCATGTTACCAGCTGTTATCAGTCATAGTTTCCTGTTCAGCTGTTTTTGTCCTGTTTCTCGTGCTCCAAAATTTCTTCCATATCAGGAGGTGTTTGGAGTGGATTTACCTGGGAAGCCCTCATCATATCACTTTCAACATCTTATTTTGAACAAAATACACTAATCAAATTCTCAAAAAAGCGTTTTCTTAATTATGCCTTTGTTTACCAAAAATTTGATGGTAACTTTACTCCAAAAACCGGGTATCTTTACTCCACTATAAAGGTTGGGATAAAGGTAGCCTCACTCATATTTTTCTTATTTAATCTCGAAAAATATCTGAGTTTTATAATTTTCGCAGTGTTGAATGTAAGGTTTCTAGTGTATCTCATGTTGCAGAAGTAAGAGATGGGGAGAAGAAATGAGAAAAGCTTGGTACGCGCCCCTACCGAAACTTTACAACAATGATATGAACATAAACGTGCTTTGGTCTCATAAGTTGTGATTTACAATATTATTTACTCGTGGGTTAACTTTGAAATTTACCATTGCAATTCATTTGAAAGTTATCGAATGTGAAACAGACTTTTTCTGTGATTTTGTTAAGTCATTCGTTTATTGTTTATTGTCCTTCAATATTTCTTTACTTGTAGAAAGTTTTGCTCGATTACCTACGTAAGTCTGTCTATACTGGAAGACTGAAATTGTGATCTCTTAACCAGAAATATTGCATTTTAAGCAAATTCGTTGAAATAAATGATCATTGGAATTTATATTTTTCTTAGGTATAACTTGTATTTTTCAAGCTAAAAAGTTCAATTTTTCAGAATATATTTTATAATATCAAGTATTTCTGGGGTAATGAATTCAATCCCGACGGGTAACATTGCACCACTGCCCGTTTCTGTAGCGATAACTGTGAGTTTTTCAGAGTGGAGTAAAGATCGACTCATTCGTAGGTAACTTTACTCCAACATTTAAACAATTAAATAGGGGGGTTGCAATTATCTGATCAATGAGCTCGACCACTCAAAATGTTCAGGAAGCCCTGAAGATCAATTCAATTATTTAAAAAAATCAATTTAACCCATTTCGAGTGGGAGAAATGGGGGGTGCGCCTTGATTTTTTTTTTAGATTTTTAATCGAAAGTATACTACATCCTGAGAATTTTGGCACCAACCGCGACCTTCTAGCGTGAGTAGATCTGTTTCTATGATTTTTTAAAGTTTCAACCGTTTATGACGTCACGCGCCCCTCTCGCCTGGGCGTGACCCCCCAGCTCACTGTGACGTCATAAACGGTCGAAACTTTAAAAATTCATAGGAAAAGATTTACACACGCTAGAAGGTCGCGGTTGGTACCAAAATTCTCAGAATGAGGTCTACCTTAGATTAAAAATAACAATAAACAGTTTTTCCTACCCAGGCGCACACCCTATTGTATTTGGAAATGTTTTGGAGTAAATCTTGGGGTAAAGTTTGACGGTTTTACGGTATAGTTTTTCCATCAATTGAAGTTAGTATTGAATTTTTAGAATTTTTAGAGACCACGAAAACGTTTGCTCCCTACGAGAACTTAAGTGTTGGACTTACAGTAAATCAGAAACACGAGTGTGAATCGCAAAAGAGGCCTAATCTCCGTTCAAACTTTAGCTGACCAAACTGCGATCGATGTTTTTCTTCGAGTTGGTTGGTGGTAGCAATGGCAAAACCGTGTTCTTTGCAGACAAGTGATCCATATAAAAATGGGTCATTTCAAAATTTGGGGTTATTTTGTCCTCGAACTTTTCCATAAATTATTGTTGAAGTTTTTATGTTTTTTCTCCCGTAAACGCCCTTTATTTTGACCACTGAGGCAGATCCTGAAGTGGGCGCACACTTTATCAAGTAGTTTCAAATTTATAGAATTTTGAATTTTTTTCCATAATTTCGACTTTGTAGGGAGAGATAAAACATTGTAGGGAGAGAGAAAACCAAGTGTGAGTTGAACTCATGAAACCTTTTTATTCCTTCAAAATACGAGAATCTTAGTTTAGGAGAGTCTCTTTTATTTATCGCAATCACAGTCCGAAGCTATAATCTAGGTACATCAGAATTATCAGATTCTTCAAGTCTTTCAATCAGTCTAATCTTTCGTAAAATGTGGGTTATGGAAAAGTCAGAATGATATGTGACCCAGCGGTGTAAATAGTTCAGGTAACTCTTATAAATGTAAACCCATAGTTTATTGAGTTTCTTAATAGTAGGTACATAGGTCACTCATTTTCTTGATAATGCTTAAGTAACTCACTTTCTTAGTAATACATAGGTAACTAACTCGGTTTCTATTTATGACTCGAATATCATTGTCATTAACCTCAAACTGTGCATGGACCCCGGAAACGCCGTAATCCATTTTTTACTACAATAGTACCATCGTCATTAATAGTATCGTTGCTGTAAACATAGTGATAAGGCGTAATGTTTTCCTTCCGAATCTACCAAGGTAACGGAAGCTTTGTTTTCACTTTTCTAGGTAGAAAAAAAAATGTTCTCCAAAATCAAAATTTCTACTCGCGTTTTACGTTTCAGACCTTCCTGAACAATTTTGGTTCCGTGTCTGTCTGTCTGTCATGAAATCCTTGCCACAGCCATAACTTCTACATTTCTCATCCGATTTTGATGAAATTTGCAGGGATTGTACAGGATGCCTTGGTCCCCTATGAAAATCATCAACCCCGGATTAATTAATAGTTATTAATAGAATTTTTTTTGGACTCGCTCTTCAAGCTGGCCAAAATGTACATTCCTGGAGTGAGTGTTTCGGGCACAGGCGGTTTAGCTGAAGCTGGAAGTCCAGTAGAGGTAGAAGGAACAGCACACGTAGACGGTTCATCCAAGGTTGACTAGAACTTCTGCACAAAATATGTTGTTGTAATTACTGATGTAACCTATGGATAACTACTAATACCAAGAATATACACCAAGAGCTCAAATTTAAACCATTATCTTGGTGAACCATGAGCAAAACTTCTCTCCCTGCAATTCCATCTCTCTTCCTACAAACCAGCCTCTTCCCAGAAGTTGTAGGGAGAGAGGTTGTAGGGAGAGAGATTTGTGAGGTTATCACTCTCTACTGGCCTCACCATTATTCATTCTGAACGTTAGAAACAATTTATAACACTATGGCATTCATAATTGTAATTTGAGTTTAATTAAACTTAGTTGAACACTTTCCCTGATGAGTGAGGTGGTTGTAGGGATGGAGAAAGTATTAACCTACTCTCAAAGCTTCAACACTTCACAACATAACCCACACAACTGGGAGCTTGGAAATTCAACAAACTTCAGTAGCTTCGGAAGCCATCTTGCAGCAGTGTTCACTTTTGTTTTTCATGACACAAAATAATTGTTTTCCAGGAGTGGGCAGGCATTTCAAAAAAATTGTAGGGAGAGAGAATAAAACCTTGTGACAGCATCAAAACATAGCAAAAACCCTTCCAATTCATGGAATTTTCGTTCGTTTCTAATTTATTCCTGAAGTGGAGAGTATCCTGGACCAATAACATTTTTTACTTAAATTAAAACATGAATATAGAGTTCTCCAAAAATTTTCAAAGTTCCCAACCTACCCTTTGTGACAGGTGTAGGGAGAGAGAATTGGGGTCATTAATGATTTTTAATTATCTGAGTTAATTGATTAGCGAAATTCATTCTATGTGATCTTTGTAGACACCAACCTGCTGTATCTCCCTGAAAAAATTCTGAATTTCCAAGACAAATAGAGTGTTCACAAAAGCTGCGTGACAAGAAATAACCCCAAATTTTGAAATGACCCAAATATAATAAACCATTATGTAATAATTTGCAGCGTTTTTAGACAGCTCTTGGCCAGATGGATGCGGCGACGAGTTCTGCATGAACTGCGAGGCCCTTGATTCGGGGATTCTTCCGCAGAGTGAAGAGATTCCTATCAGGTGAGCCGCCTGATGAGCGACAGGTGGGTGGGCGCCGCCTCCGCACGGGGGCTTAACTTCCGCTTAGCAGCGCCGCCCCCACCACCCGCTCCCCGCCCACTGGACATCTTTCCGTTCCTACCCAGGTGGACCTCAAGACCAAGACGATGCCCGCGTACCCGAAGGTGGTCGCCGGGGGATATCCTACGTCGGTGCTTAAGTTCTTGATGATAATTTATTAACAAACTGATGAGGCGGTTGGAGGAGGGGTGGCGGGGGCGGTGGTGGGGGAACGTGGGGCATATTAGGAGTGGAGGACACGGGGGCAGCTTCCAGTCAACGGCCATCTTTCTACCTAGTTGTCCTCCAGTTTTACCGCATAGTTTCGATCCTCCAACAACAACAACAACAACAACCGTGATCTTTCATACACTCGCCGAATCTACTTAAAAGTGTTTTCGTTGGTTCTCTGGGATTACATGTTGACATCATCTGTTCGTTATTTTGTGAATCGTACTATTTTGTGTCACCACACTGCCGCCGCTATGGATCGTACAAACTAAGGTAAGATTAATAACTATTTCTACTTCATAAATACGACCACCTAGCGTACTACAGCACCAACGAACAGTTAACATCCCACTATATAAAATCAATTGCGAATAAAGATTCAAATATACAGCATCACGGATTTTTGCATCAGTGGCCCTATATGCTGTTTGTCCATCATAGATGAGATTCTCTCATAAAGAGTTTAGTGTACCAATAAACAGTCAATTAACTGGTACAACTTTGCCACTTTTTGAAATACACTTTGGTGCCCTGGGAAGTTCCAGATCTGATTTTTTTCAAAGCGCTAGTTATCAGTGTCTTGTGTGCCATTTACAGCACACAATACTTTTGTCACCAGAACTGTGGTTTTAAAGTTCATCAAAAGTGATGTTTTTGCTGTTATAATGTAAATTTAAGGGTACCCGGAATGCAAAAAATTGAAAGAAAAAAAATGTTTTTTGGTTTTTTATATATTTTTAATTTATACAGAGTGTGAGCTGGTCTTGCCATACTGCACGAGTCAATTTTACAACTAATTTGCAACAATTCCTCCTAGCAATTTTGGTTTATTATTTTCAATAATGAACCTTTGGAATCGCCAAGAAATTTTTTTTTTTAACACCCCCCCAAAATTTGTTGGTTCACTTTTCAAGGTACGTAGAGTCCAAAAATCAAATAAAAATTTGGCCGTCCGTCCGCCGTATGCGTCACTTTCCCCACCTAGCATTGACCGATTTTGATGAAATTTGGTATGTGGGCTCCATTTGGGGTCTAGTTGTGCCCCGAAGCTTTTGGTTGATGTAGGTCACGTCTAAGGGTCTAAGAGTTGAAATTTTGAAAACGCCTGGGAACACCGCGTGCTGTAGGCATCTTTTTTGCTCAATATTTATTAAATGTGCTAAATTTTTAATTTCAACTTTGCAACATTTGAGCCTTATTATTAATTATAATAATTCATTATTATACAACGTTACTCGATGTGTAATAAGTATCGAATCGATAGTGAAGAGTTCATTTCTTCCAAACAAACTTCATTGTGAAGGTAGTAGTTACCTACTTATAATTGGCAGGTTAAAAAAAGTGACTATGGCAAAGTTGGGAAAATAATAAACATTAGTAATAATAATAATAAACATTAATTTGCAGCGTTTTATAGTATCTTTCAGTAGCACAATACGATCTAGTTCAGAACAAGGCAATGCACATCTAAGGGTCGAAAAATGAAATTTGAAATTTTAAAACGCCCTAACTCAAAACATTATTATATAAAGGAATTGTTTTTCCATCAATTTAAGATAGTATACAATTTTTTGAGACCAGCGGAGCTCTGTAGGACAAACCGTTCGCCCCCTACGAGAATTTAAGGGTTGGACTACGATAAATGAGAAACACGAGTGTGAATCGCAAAAGAGGCCTAATCTCCGTTCAAATTTTAGTTGACCGAAATGCGATCGATATTTTTCTTTATGTTGGATGGTTGGTGGCTTTGCAGACGAGTGATCTATATAAAAAAAATAAACCATTGTGTAATAATTTGCAGCGTTTTTTAGAGGCTTCGTTTCCGAGTTATTTCAATTTTAAATTTTCTCGTGATTTGGACCTCACATCATTAAATTGGTCATAACTCCTTTAAATTGCAGTGCTAATTACAATTTGAGGATACCGTTGGAAAGAGCATCAAATTTCCTATTTGATAGATGCCTTACGTTTTTTACGAGTCAAGGTTTGATACATGAAAAAGCCCTCTGAAAAGAAAATTTCAAGTAATTTGGGAAACCTCAAATTTGTTCAATCGCAAATTGAACTACGAGAACCCATATTTTTTCAAGAAGCAAGAACAGTAAAAACTGCGTCAAAATTTCAGCTTTCCAATGGTATATCCAAAATATATTGTACAATCGAATTTAGGGGAGAAATTTGTGTTTGACTCGGAAAAACGCGCATTTTTTCGACGAAATCAGCGCTCCAGCCTCCTGTAAACCGCGGCGCCCATCCACTCCGATCGACGGACACCTCAAATCGTCTAGCCAGAGCTCTGATTTCGTCGAAAAATGCTGCAAATCATTACACAAAGGCTAATTATTTTAATATACAGATCACTCGTCTGCAAAGAACTCGGCATTGTCATTATCAGCCAAGGATAGATACTGCCTACCTACCACGTACCTACAGCGATCGCATTTCGCTGGCCTCTTGTGCGATTCACGCTCGTGTTTCTGATTTATCGTAAGTCCAACCCTTAAGAGGTTCTCAGTCGGTCGCCGTTCGTTCCTCATTCCGGGTCAGTATTCCACGAAATTGAAGGCGCAAACACTTAAACAGTTGTACTTAAATTTGAAATTTTAGAAATTCATTAGTGCACAGCTCTAGGGAATTGAAAAACTGAAATATTGCCGCTGGAATCATCAAAATCGAACAATTATTGCCAGAGAAATATGGGACAAACATGGGGAAACCCGTTAATTCAGTAGTTTTTCTCATTTTTCTTTGGCAATTTTGCTCGATTTTGATGATTTCTGTGGCAATATGTATGTTATATATTTCAGTTTTGTATATATTTTTATATTGTTATATATTATATTTTATATTTTTTATTTTATATATACATCAATCAATTCCCTAGGGCCGTGCACTAATGAGTTTATGAAATCCTTTAAAATTTAAAATTAGGTACAACTTTTTAAGTTTTTGCCCCTTCAATTTCGCAAAATACTAGGTACGAACGACGACCGACTGAGACCTCTCGTAGGGAGCGAACGGTTTTTCCTACAGAGCTCCGCGTGGTCTCAATTCTAAAAATTCAATACTATCTTAAATGGAGAAGCAATACCTTTATATCGAAATTTTTTGAGTTAGGGCGTTTTCGAAATTTCAAACCTTATTTTTGAACCCTTAGAAGTGACCTACCTCAACCAAAATCTTCGGGGCACAACTGGACCCCAAATGGAGTCCACATACCAAATTTCATCAGAATTGGTCAATGCTAAGTGGGGAAAGTGCCGCGTATGGCGGACGGACGGCCAAATTTTTATCCGTATTTTGGATTCTACGTACCTTGAAACTTAAACCATCAAATTTTGAGGTGGTGTTAAAATAATAAAGGGTGTTGAATAATAAACCAAAAAAGGTAAGTCATCGGTCCGATAGGAAAGTTAATGCTCTTTCCAATAGTATCCTCAAATTGTAATTATCTCAGCAAATTGAACGAGTTATGACTAATTCGATGCGTAAGGTCGAAATCACGAAAAAATCTTAAAACTGAAATAACTCGGAAACGAAGCCAAAAAATTGCTAGGAGACATTTTTTGTTGCAAATTAGTTACAGAATTGACAGGTGCAGTATGGCAGACCAGTTAGGCGTACACCCTGTATATCACACAGCATACAGACAATTTCAGATAAAAGACCATTTAAAAAGGGGTGAAATTTCGACGCAAACATGAGTATCTCTCTCCTCGGGTATGGCCGCACAAAAGCCAGGCGACATCGGCTTTTCATATCAAAGTTGACTGAACCCCCCACAATCGCGACAACAGGCAGCAGAAGAAAAAAATGGAATGGATTTTTCAAGTTCACTTTGTAAACTTATCATAGTTCGCTAAATTATCCTTCAATTTCCTTAGCATTGACCGATTTTGATGAAATTTGGTATGTAGGTTCCATTTGGGGTCTAGTTGTGCCCCGAAGATTTTTGTTGATGTAGGTCACTTCTAAGGGTTCCAAAATCAATTTTGAAATTTTGAAAACGCCCTTACTCAAAAAATTGAGATGTAAAGGTATTTTTTCCATCAATTTAAGATAGTATAGAATTTTTAGAATTTTTTGAGACCACGCGGAGCCCTGTAGGATAAACCGTTCGCTACCTACGCTACCTAAGTGTTGGACTTACGATAAATCAGAAACACGAGTTTGAATCACAAAAGAGGCCTAATCACCGATCAAATTTTAGCTGACCGAAATGCGATCGATGTTTTTCTTGATGTTGGTTGGTTGGTGGCTTTGCAGACGAGTGATCTATATAGAAAAGTAATAAACCATTGTGTAATAATTTGCAGCGTTGTTCAACTAGAGATGAAAGCTGGTTTGAGACCAGTTTGAAGAGTTTTGGTCAATTTTTAGTGTGGTTGGTAGAAAAAGTGGCAAAGTCATCCCGGTTGACGGTGAGTTTAGATGTAAGATCATTTATTTCCAAACTTTTTTTCCAAGAGTAAAAATTACTTATCCAGCACTTTATTGCCAATAATAAGCCATGGATGTAACTGAGCCTCAGAAGCCTCGTAAATGTGCGAAACAACACGTTACCACTCATGAACGTTCTCTTAATCTGAGTTTTCTTCGAGGTGTTGTTGTTGTTAACCCTAATTGGACCTTGGTGTTACTAGTGTCTCCGGAAACTCCACCATTCCACAGCTGTCCCAAGGTGTCACCAGATGAACTAGATTTAAATTAATGGACAGAGCCGACATTTTTAATTTTTTAAGTAAGTTATTAAAAATCAAAAAATGATGACAAAAATTTTGAAAATTTTTTCATTAATTTCTTGGGAAATTTTTGTCATAACTTCATTTTGAGACTTTCAATAGCCCACAAAAAATTCTGCTGTGCATTAAATTTAAAATTGCAATTTAATTTTGGTTAATGCGGTAACACTTTGGGACAGCTGTGGAGTTCCTGGGAGGGTTTCGGTGACACTTGTGACACCAGAGTCCAATCAGTGTTAACAATTCTTTCTTACGAAAACATGATGTTTAGTAACGCATGCAATTCAAGGAACCGACCCTTTGGATGAAGGCAGAACTTTCGACAAAAAATACGTTTTGAATCACCTTTCTACTGCATAAATTTCAACTCGCACAACTGAATAACATGATACAAATAAAATCACTCGCAACGATGTTGTGGAAACCCATTTTAATAAAAAACGGAGTTAAAAAAATAACGCAGTCTTTCTCCACGAAAGTGATGATTTCGACTGTTAGGTCATCATCAGTAACAAACAATAACAACAGTAGCAACGTTATTAGGGGTATTCACGGTTGAGCTTATCGTGTTAAACGTGTTAAGTGGTAAACTTGTTAAACAGAAAAAATCGTGAGCAACCGACAGTCGACTCGTGATAAACGTGCTAAAAATGTTGAAGTCTCATCACCCCTTCTTATTTGATTAGGTGGCTAGACCGCAGCCATGAGGGTCATGTGGTTGTTGAGTGGCATGATTCGGTTGAGGAATTGTGAACAAGAAGGGAAAAATTCAATAAATTCGGTAAAAATGTAAAAAAAAAAAAAAAAATCTACAATGTCCATCATTGCTTGTTCTATGGCAAAGAAACAAGCAAAGTTTTTTATCACAGAGTACCAGAGACAACTTTTATACCACCTAGATTGTTTACAGATTTTTTACTTTTTACACTGAAAACTTGAGAATTACTCACTGCAGTCATGCCGTAGAAATGTTATAAACAAGAACTTGTTGATGTAACTGTCAAGAATGCGGATAAGAAGGGAACAATTGTCGACAGAACATGGCAGATTCTGGCTTATGCCGATGACATTGCTTTATTGGGGCGAAGTCTTGATGCCCTGCAGGAGGCTTTTGGGGTTTTGCATGAAGGGGGAAAGCCAATGGGTCTGCGAATAAATGAAAGCAAAACTAAATACCTCAAGATATCTCCCCCGATCCGTGTCCAGCGGGTGCCCAGAGGGGTGACGTTTGGTTCTTATAAGTTTGATGAAGTCAGGTCCTTCACCTATCTGGGGAGCTTGGTCACGAATAGAAACCAAGTACATGATGAGATATGCTCACTAATAATGGCAGGCAGCCGAGCATTTTATGCCAATATAAAACTGTTCAAGAGCCGTGTGATCTCCAGATCAACGAAGAAGAGGTTATATAGATCCCTGGTGCAGCCTGTGGTTTGTTATGGATCGGAGGCTTGGACCATGCGGGCTGAGGATGAGGCTAGACTGCGGATATTTGAGAGAAGGATTATAAGAAGCATCTATGGAGCGGTCAGAGAGGGCCAAGGGTGGAGAGCAAGACAGAATGCTGATATTGATGAATTATTAAAACATGAAGACATAGTCCGATTCATCAAAGCTGGGCGCATCCAATGGCAGGGACATGTCGACCGCATGCCGGTGGAGGCCTGCCCGAGAATGATGCTGCGAGCTAGGATGGAAACTAGAAGACGAAGAGGTCGTCCTCGGATGATGTCTTGAAGAACCTCCGGGTGGTGGGATTGCGGAGGACTCAGGCGGGTGACCGTGCTCGGTGGCGGAAGGGAGTTTGGGAAGCCAGGGGCCACATCGGCCTGTAGTGCTGCCTGGTTAGTTAGTTAGTTACTTGTTGATGAAGTAGTCAAGAAAACGTTTTTTCGAATTTTTCCTTCACTTTCATTGTGTCCAATTGCTCCTCCCAACCAATTTTCTCTTCCCTCCATGCCTCCATGAGACCTCCATACCTTCAACTCCAGTACAAATAACTCACAAAATAACCGAGACAAACAAACGAACTCCAACTCAAAAAACTAACGACAAAACTAACTAACTCACAAGTAAACTCACTGAGAAACAGCTGGCAAGTTGCAGGCCATTTTCTTTCTGATGTTGCAACGGATAACATGTTTAGCACACACTTTAACAGACCATTCGGTTGTGTTAACTTACGACGACTGATAACACACTTTGAAAACATGTTTACGACCGATTCGTTCGACGTGAATACGTGGCCTGACCGTGAATACCCTTATTGTTTGTTACTGATGATGACCTAACAGAGATCGGTTTAACTTAGTTTAACTCATCACTCTCGTGGAAATAGGCTACGTTCTTCTTAACTCCGTTTTATGTTGAATAACATGAGTTAAAATTTAGGAAATTTGTTTCGCAGACACAAAATAGGGTGACTGATGTGCTAATGTTGATCAGGGTAGAAGAAAATCCTTACTTTTCCATCATATCATGTCGAGTAATAACGTTAAATAAGCGGACCACAAATAGAACGTGAAAAACGTCTACCAAGTGCACATAGCTTCCTCGTATCCATAACCCGATGGTATAGATGATCCGAATCACAGTAGTTTATCTCAAAAAATTAATTGCACTACCGTATTAGGGGACCATCTACACGTCAACCCGAGCCATCTCTGAATATTTCTTCGAAATGGGATGGAAAATGTAGAAGTTATGGCTGTTACAAGGAAATTCACGTTTGCGCGTGCGCAGTGGCTACTATGAGTCCGGAGATGATGATTTTCATGGGGAATCCACACAATCCCTGAAAATTTCATCGAAATCGGACAATAACTTCGTTTAGTTAGGCCCGTTACAAGGGTGTCGTGACAAACACACGGACACAAAACCAAAATTGTTCAGAAAGGTCTAAAAGGCAAAATGCGAGTGGAAATTTCGAATTTGGAGATCTTTTTTTTCAACCTTGAAAAGTGAAAACAATGCTTCCGTTACCTTGGTAGACTCGGAAGCAAAAGTAAAAGTAATGTAAACAACCATCTCATGTTGAATTTTCGTCCAACTGCTATTCCTGGCGTTGTGGACTCATCAGCTGTCTTCCAAAAAGAAGATCCGAATTGGTTCTGATGATTCCGCTCATGACAACTTACCCGCTTAAGTGGTGCTGTTTTCACCAATGGTTCAACCCGAAAAATTATCAAGACCTGCGATACCGTGGTCATCAATCCAGATAGTCTCCCGTGCCGACTGGCCTGGGTGCACTACGTCTGGGTTAAAAAGGACCGAAGCACAATCCGACTGGGTTAAAATTTGCAATCTGTCTGGGTTATGGTAAAAAACAAGGCACGACGCATATGGGAGAACGGCCAGAAATCCAAAAACTACTCGTTTGGGGGAAAACATTTGAAGGAGCCATTTCCACGAGTAACCATTATTTAATAGAGCAAATGAAAACGTAGGTACCTTAAATCATAAAAATTAAAAGTATTACTCGTCAAACTTTAGATACCTATTAGGCTCATTCGTCATCATCCGCGTCTTCTCTCGGATTGTACTTTTCCAGTTAGGTATTTCATGATGTCCATTTGTCTCTTTCGTACTCCTCCCAAAGCTGTTTGAGGCAGATGAGGACGTCTTGAATTTCCTTCCGCTGGATATTGATCTGCCCTACAATATAATATCGTTTCTGTGTAAATATGGCTAGGTTGTGTGTTAGAATTAGTAATATCACTATTTACTTTATCATTATTTATAGTATTGTATATTATTAAATTTCGATAAATTTGTAAAAATCTGTACTAGGTATTTAATTTACCTTTCTTAATGCTTGAGATTTCTGATGCTGACTCTGTCTGAATTTCTGCTAGCGCTGATTTTACTACGTGGATATTCGGGTGGGGAGAATAAAATTGTTTGTTGGAGTCAGCATGGAAACTTTCAGCAGCATTCGTCGTTCTGATCAACTGATGATTTGTTTTATTCATTACCCCAGATGCGTCCTCTTCACTTAACCCAAACAGACGACAGTTCCGTTTCCAATCAATTTGCCCAGACGGATTGCGCTCCCTTAGCTTCAGTGATCTCACGGGAATCTGTTCATTATACCAGCTCACGGCCGTTGGAACGTAGTTCACTGTAGAAAACTATTCGTTGGATGGGAGAAGTTGGAATTGCTTTTAAGATAATTAAAATGCATGCGCAAGGGAAATCTCATTAGTAGGCACATATTACCATACATATACCTCCTAAGTAATCACTATCCATCAAATCAAACGTTTTTTATAAAACTGATTAATATGATTTTAAAAAATTCTAAATTTAATGCATATCAATTCATGCCAAAGTATACAATAGTCCGTCCAAAGCTATATAATAATATGCAATCGATATAAGAAAAAAACCTATGGTCTCATTCTATCCCTTCAATTTCGCTTGGTGTTTTTACCAGTAAGTCAGAACCAACGAGTAATTTTTTTATTGAGAAGGACAAAAGAAGTCAATTTTTTTTGGTCAAATAATGTTCAATCGAAATTTCAAAATAGGAAAAATCACGTTGGCATGTCGGAGTTCTACAATGCCAGAATAACGAAAGCATGCAATTGCAGCAAACACACGGCTAATTGTTATCTCGCTGCACAAATTGCTTCTTCATCTTTGATTGCGTCCCTACGGGTGTAGTCTACTCTTAATCACTGAAAACGCTTTAGAAAATAAAGTGAGAGTCAAGAGTTGCTTTTATCAATAGATTCAATTCGAGAGACCTTTAGGTACTCAAAAGTACTATTATTTATCTTACTACCTAAGATACTCTAATTTGAGAGACCATCTTGGTCACTCAAGCAGTAAAACAACAGACCTCAACTTGTTGGAAGTATCATCAAGTTGTGCGAAGGGCTTGGAAAATATATAAGAAATTTTCTCGGCCAATAATTGACCTTTTTTCCGTAGTTCTACATCTCATTCAAATCTCTAAGACAAGAGCTCAGTATATTCGGGATTAATCCCCCATAACCGAATTGTTTTTGAAAAACCCAACTAACACTATATATTATAAAATAAGAGTTATTAAAATTCAGTTTCCCATCAAATTTAGGAATTTCCAGGAGAACGTATATTTTAGGTTAGACGCTGTCTATACTGGTTTTTGTTCCCCTGTATAATACTATTGAAAAAACGCTGCAAATTATTACACAATGGTTTATTAGTTTTCTATAGATCACTCGTCTGCAAAGCCACCAACCATCCAACATGAAGAAAAACATCGATCGTATTTCGGTCAGCTATAATTTGAACGGAGATTAGGCCTTTTTCGAGATTCACACTCGTGTTTCTGATTTATCGTACGTCCAAAACTTAAATTCTCGTAGCGAGCGAACGGTTTGTCCTACAGAGCTCCGGGTGGTCTCAAAAAATTCTGAAAATTCTATAGAATCTTAAATTGAAGGAAAAACAATACCTTTATATTTAAATTTTTTGAGTTAGGGCGTTTTCAAAATTTCAAAATTGATTTTGAAACCCTTAGAAGTGACCTACATCAAGCAAAATCTTCGGGGCACAACTAGACCCCAAAAGGAGCCTACATACCAAATTTCATCAAAATCGGTCAATGCTAAGTGGCAAAAGTGCCGCGTACGGCGTACGGACGGCCAAATTTTTATTCGATTTTTGGATTCTACGTACCTTGAAACGTAAACCATCAAATTTTGAGGGGGTGTTAAAAAATTTCTTTTCTTGGTCGATTCCAAAGGTTCATTATTGAAAATAATAAACCAATAAGGCAAGAATAGAACTTTCTCATTGAGCTTTCTTCTTCTTTCTTTCTGAGCTTTTCCCTTAGCGATCTTTATGAAGCGAGCATGAACCCACTCAAAAAAGATTTTCCAGAAGACTGTCCCATAGACTCAAGTTCATTACAATCCTTCTGAAAATCATTTTTGGTGTTTTACCGTAGAGAAACGCTGAAAATAATTTTAGCGATGATTTACCTAGTAGCCCAGTCCACAGAAACCAGTGTGGTGGCTATCTACAGTGTTAATATGATCTCCGACTATGGGCGCTGTAATTTCTCTGATATTTCGGCATCCCTTTGTGATGAATATCTACTCAAAACACTGCAAATTATTACACAACGGTTTATAATTTTGTTTATCATTTTCAATTATTTTTATTGTTGGTCCCCCCTCAAAATTTGTTGGTTTACGTTTCAAGGTACGTAGAAACGCTGCAAATTATTACACAAAGGTTTATTATTTTTCTATATATATAACTCGTCTGCAAAGAACAGGGCTTTGCCATTGTTACCACCAACCAACATGAAGAAACACATCGATCGTATTTCGGTCAGCTAACAGTTGAACGAGGATTAGGCCTCTTTTGCGATTCACACTCGTGTTTCTGATTTATCGTAATACAGAAATCAGACCGAAATGCGATCGATGTTTTTCTTCAGAGTTGGTTGGTGGGAACAATGGCAAAGCCGTTTTCTTTGCAGGCGAGTGATCTACATAGAAAAATAATAAACCTTTGGGTAATAATTTGGAGCGTTTTTATAATTGTCGATGGTCTATCGTAATTGGTTTTTCTTCACTGCAGTTTCCACCGTCCCATTGGCGTAAAACTATATAGAACCACAATAAAGACAATCGTCACTAATTAAATAGAAAAACAGTAAATTCGATGATATAACACTAATACATCACATGCACGTGATACGAAGTTTGCGTGTGATGTATTAAATCCATAATACATACCATGCTCAAAGGTAGCAATGAGGAATGTCAATCATAACAGTTTTTTTTACAATCGAAACGGTAGAAAAATAACAACACTCAAGTGAATGGTTGAATTGAAGGCCACCGATCCGAGCGAATGCAAAGGTGGTGATGTCTCATAAAACTAAGTTAAATTTATCTCAAATATTTCCTCGCCAACAAGTAGTGACCAAATTTCAGCAGCTACCGAAATTGTTTTACAGGAGGAGGGTCATTGTATCATTCTCAATGGAACGCCAAATGATAGACAGATGATAGACGCCAAATTGAGTACAAACTGTTCCAAATCGGCACGGAAATTTGTTACTATTTTCGGGAACATCTATGGCTTAAGATATCTGAAGTTTGGACAAGCGGTTGACTTATTGGGCAGTTCCCCATGAATTTGGATATGAAGCAGCGCTGTCCACCCTCAGCGCTGCGACCCTCTTGTAAATTTTCCTGAATGGCTGAGGAACGCAGCAACACTTTTTCAGTCTTTATGTGTGTGTCCTATCCTGTCCAAATTCAAACGGGGTGCATCAAGTAACACAAGATGGACAAAATTGGAGGGCTTTGGTTCGCCAAATAAGCTTAGAGGTGTAGAAGGATACCTGAGTTCAAGTTTTGATTCTGTACTTGAGAAGTCTCCAACAATTCTACAATACTTCAATATCCAGGTTTTTTGTTTTCTACAACCTTCCACCACAAAGAAAGCATAATTAAGTTTTCTAAGCCCAACTTCCGATAGACAGTTTCAAAATACATTGTGATTGTAAGGCCTTTCTTCGTTCACAGTGGTTATGTTGAGGGGGTATAGATTTCGGCAATATCCACGTGATTCATTGTTTTATTAGAAGTTAAGTGCACTTTCGCTGAGTCGCAAAAGAGTGAGTGAAAAGGGTCGCAAAAGGGTGAGCTTTTTGTGCGTGTCGTTTGCTGAACTTCTGGCTAGTTTTACATACAGGCAGATCCTCAGTCTTATATTTATCTTGCTTGAGAATTGGTAGGTATAAGTATATAAATAAGTAGGTATAATACCTGGATATTTGGAACCTACCGCAAATGCATTTATTAATTATTACCCCTCTTTTATCACCGAAGTCAATAATAAGTACCCTACCTACCAATCTACAAGGTAGCCAAAAGATCTGACGATGCAGACCCTGCGAAAGTTCTCTTAACTACTGATAAAACTATGAATCACGTGGATATTGCCTAAATCTATACCCCCCCCCCCTCAACATAACCAGTTTCAAAAACTATGTCGTAAATGTTTATTTTGTAACTACTACTTTTTGGTCCCGAGTCTACCAAGGTAGCTGGAAGCACTATTTTCACTTTTAAAGGATAAATAGGTCTCTAAAAATCAAATTTCCACTCGCGTTTTACGTTTTAAACCTTTCTGAACAATTTTGGTTTCTTGTATGTCTGTTGGTTGGTCTGTGTGTCAGGAAATCCTCGAGAAGTACAGAGGAAGGTATGCAATGTTACATTCCGATTCTGATGAAATTTTCAGGGACGCAGGTTGACGTGTAGATATTCCCCTACGAAAATCATTGCCCCCGGATCGATACTTAGTAACTTCGTCGTTCTCGGATAAATAGCACCTTCTGCGCATGCGCAAACGTAATGTCTTGTATCAAACGTAACGTCTACAGTTTCTAGTTCGGGAATTATGTGGTAGGTTCACGGGAACGGATCGTGGGTAGCCACTTCGTATGCGCCAACGCAAAATTCTATATAAGCATAACTTTCGCAGTTCACATTCGATTTTGATGGGAATTTCAGGGACTGTATGGTTGAGACTCTGGACGGCTCTCTGTAAATTTAATCGTAATATGATCATTAAATTTGAAGGGTAGTTTTAGGTACTTGGATATTGAAGTTTTAGTTATATACAATGCAATCGTGTCAACCTCTCCGTCTTCCAATTCCTCAATGAGCAGCTTCTCACTAGTCAAAAATACACTGCAAACTCCTACAATTGAGTAAATCTGCTGATGGGTGTGGTCTTTTCGGGATGACATCATCCTTTTTCTCAACTACGATAACTTGTTTGTTGAGAAAATCAACAGTACTTAGGATGTATTGCGCTCATGGTCAATTGCCAATTTGATGTCGCTTCATTTTCATGAAGTGGAGATACCCACCCATACGAGCCAACGTATCAGCACCCTCTTTCACTAACAAGCTAAATAGAGGATATCGCGGTTCCCCATCCGCCCTCTATATTCCCGCTTTTATCCCCTCCCTCTATTTTACGAACTCTCCCTTCCATCCCTGGTAGGTATCGTTTTCTGCCACCTGGGTCGCTGACAGCAATTCCCTCTCTCTTTCCTTTGTTACGGAATGGCCTATGACATCCCTTTTGGCCCCACCACCTCCAATCTGCATGTCACTTTCGCCCCTCCACTTCTCCCTTTTGAGGTGACTCCATCACTGAGCTTGCCATCAGACTGGCCTACCTATCATTCTCACTTCTAAGCGATCTTCCTGCCCCCTCTCCTGCCATAATCACGTGACATAGGTATAGTTTATTTTGCACGTATGTGTTCTGGGGGTACCTTCCCAGGCCAACTATCCCTCATATCCTGTGCTCACCTCTCCACCCTTCAGATCCTGATAGCTATATTACCCCTTCCAGCACTCCATTACCCCCTACCTCGCAAACCACTCGGGACGGCCGACCGATTGGGAATGCACGACACACAAGTTCATCCAACACCTGCTGAGTTCATCAAAGGTACTTTGTCCAAGTATAATTTGAGAATCGTGGTATCTCAAATTCCTTGTTGGTCAAATCCATCAATCCAGCCGTTCTGGTTTTGTGTACCTTTATTAAACTAGGTAAGTAACAGCTTCCAACTATGTTTTGCTCAACATGATACTCGCACAACCGGTAATTATTATGAAACAAAAATTGGGCGAAATTTCGAAAAAAAAATACGCTAAAAACCACACAGTGGTTTTTGTGGTATTTTCAATAATTGTCAAATCATTATTTTGATCAGTTTTTTTTCACCATAAAATAAACATGTGGATTAGAAAACCTGGAATCAAAATACTGCATCTTGCTCGTTGATGGGGCAATAACACACAAAGTACCTATATTTCTACTCGTGGATACTTCATACATATACAAGGGTGCCTTCTATATTGGATCCTAAATATAGTAAGATCACAAATATAGTCCAATATGGGCATCTTAGTGATGCCATCCGCCCTGGTTTCTCAGGACATGAGTAAGATTTGGAGGTGTTCAGTTTGGGTTATCCAATTGTGCTTCGGATCCAAATTCATTATTATTAGACATTTTAGCTTCCTATTACGTCTGTACCTGCTCGTACTTTATTCTAGCTCAGAATAAAGCATAATATTTTTTAAACTTCCAACAAGTTGAGTTGACAGTACCTTCATCGAATTGGTTGAGACGTTTTCAAGCTTCAACTGCAATGTAATCCGCGGGTGATCTTCTCGCATACTCTCCAAAGTCGAAGAAAATTGGATCACTAAATCGTGATAAATTCCGATTTCAGGAAATCATAATTAAGAATTATCACAACTTACCAATTAACTTAAAACTATGGAAGTTCGATACACTTTACTTCAATTCTTCTTTACTTTTCTTCAATTCACCTTGAAGTTAGGAGAGAAAGTATCGAAAAATGCTCGCCTTTCATTTCATACAATGAATCGTCAAGTGTTCGGCAGGCATTTCAGAATTACGTTTCAGTAGTTTTTAGGTTAATTTTTTATTAATTTTCTGGGCTATGTATCGACTATTTCTGGTTATTATTTTCTGGTCATGGGAACTTTCAGATTAATAGATTTTTAGGGGAGGTTAGGTCGGTAGTGTGAGACATGCGAGCGATGATATTTTAAAAAACGCTGCAAATTATTACACATTGGTTTATTATTTTTTATTTTTCTATATAGATCACTCGTCTGCAAAGCCACCAACCATCCAACATGAAGAAAAACATTGATCGCATTTCGGTCAGCTTTAATTTGAACGGAGATCAGGCCTCTTTTGCGATTCACATTCGTGTTTCTGATTTGTCGTACGTCCAACCCTTAAATTCTCGTAGGGAGCGAACGGTTTATCCTACAGAGCTCCACGTGGTCTCAAAACAATCTAAAAATTCTATAGAATCTTAAATTGAAGGAAAAACAATACCTTCATATGAAATTTTTTTGAGTTAGGGCGTTTTCAAAATTTTAAAATTCATTTTGGAATTCTTAGAAGTGACCTACATCAACCAAAATCTTCGGGGCACAGCTAGACCCTAAATGGAGCCTAAATACCAAATTTCATCAAAATCGGTCAATGCTAAGTGGGGAAAGTGCGGCGTACGGCGGACGGACGGCCAAATTTTTATTCGATTTTTGGATTCTACGTACATTGAAACGTAAACCATCAAATTTTGAGGGGGTGTTGAAAAAACTTTTTTCTTGGTCGATTCCAAAGGTTCATGATTGAAAATAATAAACCAAAATGGTATAAATCATCGGAAGGAAGTCAGACCAGAAATGTAAGCCACATGGAAATCGTTGCAACGGTTTGAGCCACAACAACAAATAGGCTCAAACTCGATTATTACTTTTATAGCCAGCGGTATTTGGTTTATTATGATGAATTTCTGAACTTACCATTTTTGGTCAGACATCAACGAGCATCTCTTCAACGAGCACCATCGGGTTCAGGATCACACCCTTCTATAATTGAATGACATCTATCCTTCTCTTGCCAACCCCTTTCCTTTTACTCATTGGATGTTGGTCTATGGTTATCTCTGTTCACCGAGCAGGTTTGATTGTCCCGAAGTACCTCTCTATCCAGAAGCTGACCTATTGTGTAGCGCGGTGAGATTACGACGATTACGATTAGCATTTTCAGAATTTTATCTGTAAAAGCGCATTCATTCCTTGGAGAGTTGAAGAATGTGAGGGATCTTATAATGAGAGGACCAGCGAGAATTCAGAGCATCTCTACCCTCATCAGGGAACCTCTTGATGACCGTTGAATCTTGAAATCCCTTCCTAGCGAAACGACTTCCGACAGCACGTTGAATCCTCTTATTATACACGAGCACAAGCATTCTCGTTTCGAACCCTCCTCTGATGGAAAAATTTGCTTTCTTTCAGAAAATGTATTCTCATGGGCCCATTCAGTGTTCATTCAATATGCATTCGGGAGTTGGTAGGATTAGAGGCTACGATCAATTTGCGAAAAACACAACGTTCAAGTTTATACTGGAGTGTCCAACGAAAATCCGCGCGAAAGTCCTCACTTGTGACAGTCCCACCATCACTCGAACAAAATAGTTTGAATTTAAAATTAGTTTGAGCTTTTCCCATCCAAGTTCGCCTCAGCTTTAGCTTAGCTATACACTATTCCTGATTAAGATTCACCTCTAGTGCATCCGCTCCACCTCCAAAACCTGGACATAGGAGCAAATTTTATTTTTCAATTTCATTTTTCAATTTTGAGAGTTCCGAGTATTGGTTGTTAAAATATATTCTAATTTTTCAAGATACATTAATTTTCATTGCCAATTTTATAATCATTGCAATTACAGTTTTTTGATGGTTTATTATTTATATTAGTTACCTAGGCAAACATTTTTCAACTTATTGATCCCGAATAGTATTAAGATTATATTAAAAATTTCTCAATTGTTTTCAATATCTGAAAAAACATGTACTTTTGATATAATCTGAGCTGGGTTCTCCGAAAATGTGAGGTCTTTAATCAATGTTTTTTTGTTTTCCAGGAAAGCTGAGGGCTGCAATCCGGCAAGATTCTCCCGCTCAGTTTGAGTCTTCGGGATTGATAGGATAGCGAGTGAGTACGTTTACAGCTCACTTTTACAAGGTTCCTATTAACCACTGTTCCGAATTAGGTACAAGTCGCACTGTGAGTTTAATAAGAACCTTCTTTTTGAAAAATGGACCGACCTCAAAACTGATGAGGGCAAACCATAAAAAAGGAGAAGAATGAATAATAATTACAAGGTGTTCAGATAAGTTGGCAGGTAGGTACGCATTGAAGTCGCCGCCGCACTCATCTGTTCTTGTGTATCTTCTTCGTAAATTTTCTTCCTGGGTTCTACTCCATGTTTCGTACGTTTATTCTCTCATTCTTCGCGCATATCATAATCTCGACAGTCTTATTTTAGTTAGGTTGTTAATTTCACGCAACTATGAGAAGGATGGTGTATAACTCTTCGGTACCTAGTTCATAATAAGGAAAAGCATGAAGCTTTTAAGTTTCATCAACTATCATGATGATATGTCACACCTGATATGGATGTATAACGCTGTTCTTTTAGAATTTTGGGTGTGTGTTAGGGCCGTTTGAGCATTAATTTAGTACCATCGTCTCCGAGAGTTGCTGCATTATAATACATTTATTGATACAATAATAAAATTCCAATGACAATAATTCCCGTAATGCCTTTAGATCAGTTTCCTTGCAGGAGTTGTATCTGTTTCCCTTTGGTCCTTGGATCAGATTCCCCAGAGGTATTGGTCAGGTTCCATACAATCTTCGGATCAGGTTCCCTAGTTCTTGGTTAGTTTCCGTACTGTCGATAAGTTATTCTGAGGTTTAGGATCAGTTTCCTACAGTATTCCGATCAGTTTCTCAACTCTATTTGAAGATAGAGCTAATCAAAAGTACCAACATACCAACAACGCCTAGGGAGATTCACACTTATTATCACACTCACATCTTCCATGCGACAGCAGTGACGTACTGAATAATCGTTTTTAAACATAATATTAACTGAATGATACCTACGACGCAAGTAATATAAACCATGTACTATACGGAAGTAGTAGTAAAATTTTCATATTAACAAAACAACAAACAACATATTCTTATTAACAATGTTCGTTAGCCAGGAATTTTGGACAACCCAAAGGGTTTTCAAAAATAGGCCAAAAACATGTTTTTAGGGGTTTTTGTTGATGTTACTATCATAATCTTAGTAATTATGGTATATTCGGATTCAGCACAAAATATCTAATTTAAATACAATTTCAGAATTCAAAAAAAGCGTCAAAAAATTGTAAATACTATAAACAATGAGAACCTGCGTATATTCTTGTACCCAAAACTGCAATGGCCGAGTGGATATTCCATGAGTTCGTGGAGACGAGTAGAACATAAATATGAACTCTTAACATCTTCTAATCATACGCTGTGCGTACAGAGTTTTGGTATGTAATACTGAAAATCGAAAAAGAAAAAAAAACAATTTACGTTTGGGTTCTCTGTGAACTCGAGGTGACGAACAGAGAATGAAAATGAACTACTGAAATTTTTAAAACATACGCTGGGTCTACAGTATTTTAGTAGGGTATTCAGCAAATAGGAAAAAATAACAATTTACGTGTGGGTACTCTATGAGTTCCGGGGCCAGGAAGATTGTTTTTTGAGGTTTACTTAAAAAATTTAACCGACGGTTTCTTTCTATATTTTTACTGAATTCGTCCTATATGCCACACCCACAAGGCTGACTACTCTCTCATGTAGCTGATATTTCAATTTTATCAACCATAGCTTTAAAGATTTCATGCAAAATTCGCTCATTAACTGCATGAATGGACTTACCTGTTTGCATTGTGATCTTTTGATACTCCTGGAGGATCTGCCTGAATAAATTACATCTTACTTGAAAAAGTTAATTGAAAAAAAAAAATCAATATTAGGAACATTATTAACTGTACCAACACTATGAATGATTATTACACATTACCTACGTACCAAACATGAACCAACCATAATCACCTTGAATCAACCTTCATCATAAAAGCTAAGTATTATTGTATTCAGATTGAAAAAAGTCAGCCAAGTGGGTGTGGCACGTAGCTTCCTCGTATCCATAACCCGATTTTATAGATGACCTGATGCATCGTAGGTAAACTCAAAACACCAATCTCTAAGTAACCTTGCACCGCTCATAGGGGACCATCTACACGCCAACCCGAAAAATCCCTGAGAATTTCTTCGAAATCGGATGAGAATCAGGATGTAGAAATTATGGCTGTGGTAAGGATTTCACGTTTGCGCATGCGCAGCAGCTACTATCAGTCCGGAGGTGATGATTTTTATAGGGAACCACCTACACGCCAAACCGCATAATTCCTGAAAATTTCATCGAAATCGGACGAGAAATGTAGAAGTTTTATGGCAAGAATTTCATGACAGACACGGAACGAAAATTGTTCAGGAACGTCTAAAACGTAAAACGCGAGTGGAAATTTTGATTTTGGAGAACCTTTTTTTCAACCTAAAAAAGTGAAAACAAAGCTTCTGCTACCTTGGTAGACTCGGAAGGAAAATTAAGTAGAGATGTAGAAACACCCAGGGAGAGCGCTGGAAACCCTGCTGGCCATCACAGAGCCACAAGATCAGGCCGACAAGATTAATGGCAATATCAGGTGATATTGTCTGTCAAGATCAAAGAGTCAACTTATGTATACATTTTTCTGTGTTTGTGTACATAGAACGCTCAAATTAGCCCTTCGGTACTGACTTCAGTACCAAGTCTGAATATACACAGCCAATTGTGGTGTGTATATATACAGATTAATTGTGGTGAACGGCACAAGAACGAAAGGTTGGCCAGTTTAAATAGAATATGTTGATCATACAATCATTTTTGATCCTCTACCAACTATGAATAAACAAGCAGTAATTATGTACCACTGATTGAAACACAGATTTTCGTAATTTCGGTTGGAAAATTGGACTGCGTAAAGTATGCTAATTTTTTAGTGTTATAGTTATTATTATTTATTTTTATTCTCATTATTATTACTGTTCTTCTTTCTTTATTCCATATTATTATCTCCATTAGATTGTGGGACAAAGGTGCTTCCGAAAAATCATGTTTACCAATACTATCATTGGTCAATCACAATTCACAATTCACATTCACATCACAATTCGCGAGGACCGTCAACCTGCTCAATCAATAATAAACTACTACATAAAAATTAGGTTTTGCAAAGTTAGTAGAATCCCCCTGGAAAGTATTTTGCCACACACTGATCATTGCTAGCTCTACAACGGCCTTCAGACGAACTCAATCTTTTCAGAGCAAACTGATGGGTCACTCTTCGTGAGGACGCGTGTCTAATAGAATCAGGTCACATCCATCTGGACCTTACGGCCACATCCTTAACTAACGCTCATTGTCGGTGACTGCCGGATTTAGATCGCATTAAACCAGGTACCGATATTACCTATTGGATTCCTACCTGTACCAGAAATCAAACTAAGGGGAAATTTGGCAAATTTATTTGAAAAATCGAAATTTTAAGTACAGTAAATCGAGGACTTCAGAGCAACACCCAAATCGTCATTTTGTCAACTTTTCAGGAGAGCCAAAAAAAACCACTTCCCGATGATTTGATACTCTCAATTTCACGCAATATAACTATACATGTGCTCTCCAGATTCAGATTACCTTTCTCTATGGACTTACGAGAGAATACTTTTTTTTTTTTTAAACGAGATGTTATGGGGTACTGTCAGAGCTGAGACAATACGGGGTGTTGCTCAACTGAAATTTTGCAGAATTTAATTTACTGAAATATTCCAGAAGTTCCATAAGGACGTTCTTACTGCAAAAATATTAAATTCTTTTATTTTTTAGTTACAATGATTACCAAGGAGTACTTAAGATAACATTTAAAAGAAGACACATTTTCCACGTAAATAAATAAAAAGCTTTGTTTTAGTTAACCAACACGTTGAAGGGATGATCCCTCCTTTTCTTTTTGGTTCGGTCTTCCATAGAAAAAGATCTATGGATAAACACAGTATAGTTAAATTTAACAGGAACAAACAACAACTCTTGAACAGTCTTCAATAAATTCTCAAAACTTCACTATATTTTTATCACAATTGCGTACTAGTTGACAAAAATTGCACACTTTCTAAAAGGAACAAAAAGCTAGCTACTAGGAAAAAGACTAGGTTGGTATATATTTTGACAAGAGTTGACTTTTATCCCCAGCGCTATTTAGGAAACAAATTAGCAAAACTAATAATAAAGTAAACTCAAACGTCCAAACATAGTCCATCTTCTTCCTTTTTGACGGACCACTTTGTTCTTTTGACGATTCTCCTTGGGACCTCTTCCTTTCGGCCTCCCTTTGGCTATTTTTGTCAAGTGGGAGACAATCATAAAACGCTCCAAATTATTACACAATGGTTTATTATTTTTCTACATAGATAACTCGTCTGCAAAGCCACCAACCATCCAACATGAAGAAAAACATCGATCGCATTTCGGTCATCTAAAGTTTGAACGGAGATTAGGCCTCTTTTCTGATTTATAAGTAAGTTAGTTTCTGATCTATCGTAAGTCCAACCCTTAAATTCTCGTAGGGAGCGAACGGTTTGTCCTACAGAGCTCTGCGTGGTCTCAAAAAATTCTATAATATCTTAAATTGACGGAAAAACAATACCTTTATATCAATATGTTTTGAGTTAGGGCGTTTTCAAAATTTCAAAATTCGTTTTTCGACCCTTAGAAGTGACTTACAAATCTTCGGGGCACAACTAGACCCCGAATGAAGCCTACATACCAAATTTCATCAAAATCGGTCAATGCTAAGTGGGGAAAGTGCGCGTACGGCGTACGGACGGCTAAATTTTCATTCGATTTTTGGATTCTACGTACCTGGAAATGTAAACCAACAAATTTTGAGGGGGTGTTAAAAAAAAATTTTCTTGGTCGAGGTTCATTATTAAAATTATAAACCAAAAGCAAAGAAAATATATAAAATAATGTAACATGCTTCTGCCATTCACTTTCAATTTCATTTGTATAGGGGAGTAACCAGACAATTATTTCAGCTATCAATTTCCTAGGCTAAGCTAAGAAAACGTCTGCCAAATGGGTGTGGCACATAGCTTCCTTGTATCCATTACACAATTGTATAGATGAATGTATAGGTTGAACAAAAATTTGTTGTGGTTGATTCCAAAGGTTCATTTTTGAAAATAATTAACCAAAACTAATTTATTTGTTTGATGTGGTTGTTGAAGAAAATGAATGCGTTGTGCTTGTGAACGAGTATAACCAATTTTTGTGGTGAAAATATAAGTTCTCAATTCAACAATATGTTTGTGGGAAATTCAACTAATTTCTATGAAGAATACACACTCAACCTGCACCATAACAGAACTTACGAAACTAGTTGTTGACGTTTTTGGTGTAGTGTTGTGAGGTCAGCAGAAAGGCAGCATTTCAAACCCAGAGTAATGACATAACTGGAAACTAATCTCGCTCCGTCAAATGTGGTTTATGCTAACCCGCTCGACGCAACAGATAAGCGGGAGTATAACTGCAAGGAAGAAGGGGATTCAACCTGTCTCACCTAATACAAAAAAAAAATTTGAGTTAGGGCGTTTTCAAAATACGATCCGCTGAGTGTGGTCAAGTGGGAAGTGGTACTTGTTCAATTCATCTTAAATCTTCTACAACATGTGGCCAGCAATCCCCTTTCTTCAATAGTTCTTGCACAAGTATCAGCTCAGAAATCAAACTCAAACGTACACCCCATTCTACTTTCTCTGCAAGAGACCACGAAGTGGCCAAGTATTGGATGTCCCACTATCAAAAGCTCATTTTGAGAATGTACTTAAATCTCAACACCATAAAACTAAGTAGAACTGATAATATTAGTAGTATACAAGCCTATATGACAACCCCCCCTGGCCTTTGGCAGAATTCTTAACTCAATAATGGCACTGTTGCACAATAATAATAGCACCATAATGTCCTGACGATGCCAATAAGGCGAAAGCTTGGAAATCAATCTCCTAAACCAAGGAAACGCCGCTCTATTTCCTCCCTTCACCCAGATACCAAAGTTGTATACCGATTCAGCACAAAATTGCTGATATAAATACAATTACAGAAATTAAAAATTGTAAATAATAATATAAACAAATTAATACAAGGAATAATCGAACCCTCGTAAATAATGAAAACCTGCGTATATTCGTTGTACCCAAAAATGCAATAGCCGAGTGGCCACTCGATGAGTTCGCGGAGACGAGTAGAACATGAATAATGGACTCTCATCTTTAAAACATACCCTGTGCATACAGTATGTTGGTATAGTATACTGTTATTCGAAAAAACAACAATAAATGTGGGTGCTCTATGAGTTCACCCCGTACTCTTACCGTAAGAGAGTACTTTTCGAGGTTTTTTTACAATTTTAACCAAGGGTTGATTGAATCGTTTCAACGATTCGTCCTATGTGCCACACCCACAAGGCTGACTACTCTCTCATATAGCTACTTAGAGGTGTGTCGGTCAGGAGTGAACGTATTGAAAATACCGTATCTTCAAAAATGACCTTGTCAGAACTGAACGGGTTGTCAAAATGAACACGGTCATTCGTTCATCAACCCACCAATCGAGTTTTCTGGAAAAATTCTGAGAACAACGGCAGAAGGCCAACAAAACAAATTAATTGCCCACAACATGGATGTATAATATATATTTGTATACATGCATCATTAATGTGTGAAAATGACATGGAAGTATCAACAGAAAAAAGTAGATGGAATTGGTTTTCTAAGCAAAACAGAATTACGTTCGAATGAACTAAGGACTAAAAAGACAAAACTGAAAGACCAAAAACACTCAAAGACTGATTCATACGATTCGAATCGATCTTTCATTTGTTTGTGACTTCTCACCGGCTGGTTGTTTGTCTTGTGTGTAAACGTGATGAACAGGTGAATTGGTCTCTGTAATGAGTGACCGTTTGGGATTCGAATCCGCTAAATACCCTTGTCTTACACACCTCTATAGCTACTATTTCGATTTTCTCAACCATAGGTTTGAAGATCTCTTTGAAAATTCGCTCAATAACTCATAGTCTTGAGAAAGCGATCATTCGATTCACCCCCGGAGAATCTCATGCCAAAACGTCATCAGCTTGGGAAGTGATACCCTACAGGGTGATAGGTATAAGAACGACGACGACAAACCCAAATATGAAGGTACCGTTGAAAGGAGCGTATTAAAATTGCCTTTCATTTTTGTTCCATAAACTTTTATACTTTTTACCTAAATTACGTCAAACATGTATTTTTTTTAGCCTGAACTTGAATTTTTGTCAACTTCTGGCTTCTTTAACAGTTTTGAATGGTGTTTTGCTACCATATCACCTAGGTACTGAAAAATTGAAAAACATCGACGTTTCATCAGCTTTCCACAGATTTTTTTAACATTTTATTTTTATTTTATTTTATAGCAGTTTTTGTGAGAGAAACACAAATTTTGTCTTTGGACGCGGAAAAATGTGAATTTTTTAAAACGAAATCAGCGTTTTGGCTTGAGATGACTGCGGGGTTGGATGACTTTTCTCGCTGAATCGAATGATCTCATTTCCAAGACTCTCCGAATAAAAACAGAAGAAATAGGAGAAAACCAATGTAGAAGTGAATACCGACTTGACAAAAAATGACCAACTAGTTTCTTGTAGATTTTGCGGGAAAACTACGTTTTTTGCATTCAAACGCATTTCTTCCTTAACTTCAAAAATTATTCTTAGTCCGTTGAAAAGCTGACGTTTTATCTCGCCGGAGAAAGACTGGAAGGCGGCTATCGTAATCCACAACGGGTCAAAGAAAGTAGTGAATTCAACAAATCAGCATATTTCGTTTCAACGTTCTAGGTTAAATTTGACCCCTGATTTGTACTTTTAAAAGTGTTGTTTGACTATAGTGAGATGGAAATTTTCTCTTACATTGAGGAAGTTTGGACGCAAGGTCGAAAACACGAAAAAAATCTGAAAATTAATTAAAATAAAATTTCCAAGAGGAGTAAAAAAAATGTTAAGAGAAAAAAGATATTGTAATTTAGCCTAAGAATTGATCCTTGAAGTTTGGCGAGTCGAGCTTATTACACCCTGCTCTATAGGAATTACATGTGTAGCGTTGTCCGTACTGAAGGAGGTGCTACCCAACAACATAAGGAACATAGCGCGAGGTATGGTGTGGGAAAACTGTCACAGAGCTACTCGAGTTGGGCATCTCGGCAAGTGGTAACACCACCAGCAACCTTTTTCGATAAATCACACAGAAAAGCATTAGCAACAATAAACACACACACACACTATTGGTATACTTTTTTTCGGCGGGCAGGTGAGAAAATCTTTAAGATCCATAGGTGGGGTTGGATCTCGTAAGATACCTGGAAGGACCCACGTCTTCAGGTTATGTGGGATTCAAACCTACTAACAAACACCTCCTTTTCTCCCTCCCACGTTAGAACTCAGACCGGAACCGTTTAGCACATTACTTCGGGTTGAGTCCTGGGGTGTTTAATCAGTTCCGGGTCCCTGATTAAAGGGCGGATCAGATGCTCCCTCCTTTCTCTTTCCTCCTCCTTGAGAGGATACTCTCTGTGTACTCTGCCACAGAAGTCCAGCATCCTGCTGACAACAACCTTACCTCTGGTGTTGAACTCTGGGGAGCTAACCCCAGCTCTGCCATCAGTTGACAGTTGATGCTGGTCAATGTTTGACTGTGCAGTCGCTGAGTTTGGGTTATCAAACTCGAATACCTCCCAATGAAGGAAATTTCTGTGGATGTTGAAACTCGTAACGACTCTACCTAAGCATGTGTATATGTGAAACCAATAAGCTCGTAACGTGAATAATAAGTTGATGATAAATTGAAGTCTCAATATATTGATTTTATTATAATAGTTTCATTTTGTTGTTTTTTGGTGTTATAGAACTGAACTGACGCAGGATGACCGAAGCAAAGAAGCGAGACGAAACGGGAGATGAAGAAACGGCGAAACAGCAGTTAGACATTAGTGAAGAACAATTCCCCGAGCGAGGGTCATGGGGAAACAAACTCGATTTCATACTATCCGTCGTAGGGCTCGCCATAGGTCTAGGAAATGTCTGGAGGTTCCCGTACCTCTGCTATAAGAATGGAGGCGGCGCGTTTCTTATCCCGTATTTCCTCACGCTTTTACTAGCTGGTATCCCGATGTTCTTCCTGGAGCTGGCGCTCGGCCAGATGCTTACGATAGGAGGGCTGGGAGTCTTCAAAATAGCACCAATATTTAAAGGTGAGTAATACCAAAGTTCATAACGAAGAATACCACAACTCTCAAGCTGCGTTCAGACGTTCGAGTCAAACGTGCGCTGTACGGTTTGCCATCATTTCTGTTCGGTGAACATCGATAGAACGGCAACAGTCGATACAGATTCCTTGTTTTTCAGAAAACAGGACAAAAAGTGGTTCGTCGAACGTTCTCGGGCTTCCTCTTGGGCTGAACTGGCAAATACAATTTCGAGTTCGCTACACGTTCGACTCGCACGTCAGAATGCATTTTGAGACAATAATCGAATTTAGATTGGTTTAATGTAGGTACAAGACTTGTACACTTATTGTCCGGTGAATCTTGGGAAACGGAAGTCCCTCTAATGGGTTGTATGTGTTCATGGACCAGAAATATTTACTTGTTGATCTCACACTCGGAAAAACCTCTTTGAATCACCAGCCCGAAAGTTGGTTGAGTCGAAGAACGAAAAAGCTCGAGACGCCCCAAAATGCATGTGCTTTTACACTCAAGCGAGATGGAGGTCTAACCAGCTCAATGGACGCCCCACATAACTTTTTGACTAAGATACCTCCTAAATATCAATTTAATTTTAAAAATATAAAAAAATCGGTATGCATGGCGCGTTTTATATTGCAGAACCAAAATACTGCTAATTGTTACACAACGGTTTATTATTTTTCTGTGAAGATCACCCTTCTGCGAAAGATCGCATTCGATTGATCTACTGAAATTTGCACCACTTCCATCTGTGAACGTTCATATGCGATTCACACTCGTGTTTCTGAATCATCATCCGTCCAACCTGCGGAGCTTTGGAGATTAGAATCTCCGTACTATGGGTGGGGGAAGTGGTTCCTCTCAAGCCAGCTAAAGGACACTACTAACACGCTGATCTGATAAATTTCTCAATAATTGTTCATTTAACAAAAGTTGATCGGGCTTCATTCGTTTTCAAAAATTGAACACGATCTTAAATTGATGAAAAATAGAATAAATTCATGAAACATTCATTAATTATGTAATTATTATCCTCATGAAGCGATCGGTTGGTCCCACAAAGCTCTGGGCGGTGTTAAGAAATTCCTTTAAATTTCGTAAATTTTAAATTTTTGAAAAAACAATACCTGTAAATCGACAGTTTGCGAGCTAGGGCATTTCGAAAACTTTTTAGACATGACTGGCAGTAACGGAGTAATTTTTAGACATGACTGCCAGTAACCTTAGGGGCACAAACGGAGCCGGTATCCCAAATTTCATCAAAATTGGTCCACGGGAACTGGGCAAAGTGCCGCGTACTACTGACGGACGGAAAAAATTGTATTCGATTTTTGGATTCTACCAAGGTACATACATACATCAAATTTTGAGTTATGATTAATTTTTTCTTGCTCGATTCCAATGGTTCATTAATGAAAATAATAAACGAAAACGGACATTCTTTCTAGCCATATGGTGACATTGTAGAGTTGTCAAGATTTATTGACCTATCATTCGCTTTATGTTACTGAACTCGCCCAACTCCATTGGAACAACAATAAATGGCTTTCACTATAATTCACCAAGGTAGTTTTATGTTTAAAAGTAATGGAGGGGCGTCGTACTCATCATGATGATTAGGTATTTGGAAATAATCAGAATATTGTAGGAAAGTAACGCCTAGGCGTTACGTTATTTTCACATAATTTAATATTTAATAGCGTATTTCAATAACACATACAAACATTATTGTTATAAAACAATTCTACTATGAACCAACAGGAATCGGCTATGCAGCAGCTGTAATGTCCTGCTGGATGAACATCTACTACATCGTAATTCTGGCTTGGGCGATATTTTATTTCTTCATGTCCATAAGATACGGTGAGTGCCATTCAAAAATTCGCACAATACGAACACAGAACAGATTGATTTCGATAGAATGGAAATATTTCCCAAACGGAGATTATTGTGATCGGAACATTGAACATATAGGTAGAAAAAGTAATACATGAGTAAAGTCAAAAATTTAAAGAGAATTCTCGAAGTGTAATCAAAACGTTTGATTCTGCTAGAACCACAATTTTTCAGGTTGATTCCATTTCCTCCTTTTTCCATGACAAGTACCTTCATATTCTTTCTATACACACATGGTTTAATTGGCCAAGCTAATTACTGTCAGAAATACAAAGCAATGGTATCTAAGAACAATTCCAAAGTATGGAAGCCTCCATTAGGATATTATAGATGAATGTTGTTTTAGATGTCCCGTGGAGAACGTGCAGCAACAACTGGAACACCAAGTACTGTGTAAATACGTATGAAAGGAATCAACTTCGCTGCTGGAAGAAATACGTGAACGAGACGACCTCCATCTCCTACTGCAGTCTGAATAACATGAACGTTACAATCAAGGAGCTGTCGGACCCCGTCAAGGAATTCTGGGAGTAAGCAATACGTAGTACACGTCAAACTATTCACTTGTGAGTCCGTGGTCAGCGTTGATGTCGTGTTCCAGGGGAATAATGTATTTTACTAAACAACAGTTATTACGCCTTCGTGCAAATTATATACACTACTACACTAGATGATTGGAATCCGCATGTACGAATCTTGGAATATTATCTGCAAAGCTACGGTTCGTTGCATTCTATATTGAAGACTTATTATGAATACATATATGTAAGGATACATATCATTTTCAAGCCTGAAGGAAGCACAAAGGACCCCGAAGAAAACGTTTGCAACAACAATACCCAAAAGATACGGTTTCAACCTCTATCAATTAATCAATCAAATCCTTTATTTCCTTAACTTTTACAAGTACGGAGGCGTCAAAATGTAATGAATAAGGTATGAATCGCCCTGAGTTGTGAGGGGGTTCACCTGACCCCGCCAGTCCGGGGCCCCATCCACCATGGCGGTTTCCAGAGCCCGGCAAACGCCAATGGGGTCTAGTTAGAGTACCACAAGTCGTAGATAAGTCACTGATTTGAATTGTGACAGTTTCCAAAAGTTGTGAGAACTGTCCATAAGTAAGTCAAATAGAAAGTGGCTCTCTTTGCTGATGATGCAAAATTTTTAAAAACTCGCACAATTATAGTGATTGTCAATATTATCGGACGAGAAGTTGATGACCTATTGTGATGAACTTTTCAGGCGACGAGTGCTGCAAATATCTTCAGGCGTGCAGCACGTAGGAAACATCAGGTGGGAGTTGGCGGGGACACTGCTACTTGTCTGGGTCATGTGCTACTTCTGCATCTGGAAAGGCGTCAAATGGACTGGAAAGGTACATCTTATGTTTTTTATCGAGTTACGCCAGCTGTTCAATTTTTCGATATCTTCATGACCTATCTCAGTTGTTATTGTTTGTATTCATTTCTACAGCACTTTACAATTTATATTTACAGGTCGTGTATTTCACTGCCCTTTTCCCTTACTTCCTACTGACAGTTTTGCTGATCAGAGGAATCACGTTGCCTGGTGCCGCTGATGGCATTTACTTCTACGTCAGCCCGAACCTCTCGAAATTGGGAGATTCAGAGGTAGGAACTGCAATCATCTTCAATTTTTCAATCAAAGCTCAAGTTAATATTATAACACACACAAAATGTTTATATTCATGAATGGATTTAGGTATGGATCGACGCTGTGACGCAAATTTTCTTCTCCTATGGTCTCGGTCTGGGAACGCTAGTGGCTCTGGGCAGCTACAACAAATTTACCAATAACGTTTACAAGTAAGAAGCTGATTTTCAAGTGAAGTAAGACATCTGGGGTGATTTTTACTGTAGAATAATTTTTGTGTTGATTTCAGAGATGCCCTAATCGTTTGCTGTGTCAATTCAGGAACGAGTATGTTCGCGGGATTCGTCATATTTTCAGTGGTCGGTTTCATGGCGCATGAGCAGCAGAAACCCGTTGGCGAAGTGGCTGCGTCCGGTAAGTGCAAATTTCAAAATTTTAGGAAATTTGAAGAAAAAACGTTAACCTACTTTCTTTGAAAGTTTGGCGATTATATAAAACAAAAAAAAAGGAATCGGTTGGGGTTTTCTTCTACTTCTTTCCGCCCAACCAAAATCAAGTGGAGTAGATGCACAGTATCTAGATCTTGCGTATGTCTATATTGTACGTTTTTTAAATTGAAAGAGAAGTTCTGGACTTGATGGTTAATTAAGGAGAATGTTAAATTTCTCACCCTGAAATTGTGGGGGTGAAGTAGCTATTGCAGGAGGATTTAGATTCTACCGAGCCTCGTTCTGTCCACTAGCGCTTGTTGCAGTAACCTTCTACTCTTGAAATGGGTTTCCATTCCCCCAATCAATCTATTCGGATCATAACTAGCGCAAGTGATCCTTAACTGAAAAGGCAAAATCTTCATCCTTTCGAGTAATAAAAGCGTCCAATAAAGGATTCTGCAGCCGCTGAGATCTGTAGAGAGACTGACGTCACTAAACTCGTGTTTTCCGATCGTTATCTAGCTTGCACCTTCATCAGTAATATTCATTGATTCAGAGTAATTCATGTTATCCCTTCCTCCGCAAGTCGTGGTATTTTGCCTTAATTTTAAATATGTAATGAATACGAATTCCACCACAAATTGTGGACTAAAACATTATAAAGCACGTATAAAGGCATGGAAAATGTACAATTTATGGCCGTTTCAAGGAAATTCACGTTTGCGCATGCGCAGTGGCTATTATCAGTCCAAAGGTAGTGATTTTCATAGGGGGACCATCTAAATCCCTGTAACATCCCTGAAAATTTCATTGATATCGGATGGAAAATGCAGAAGTTATGGCCGTTACAAGGAATTCACGTTTGCGCATGCGCAGTCGCTTCTATCAGTCCGAGGATGATGATTTCCATAGGGGCCGTCTACAGAAATCGGACAATAACTTCGTATAGTTATGCGCGTTACAAGGAATTCATGACAGACACACAGACAGACAGACACGGAACCAAAATTGTTCAGAAAGGTCTAAAACGCAAAACGCGAGTGAAAATTTTGATTTTGGAGAACTTTTTTTTTCGTTTTTGAAAAGTGAAATCTAATCTGCTAACTTGGTAGACTCGGAAGCAATAGCAAATTATTTCAAAAGGGAGAAACAATAAGTAGTTTTCGCGCCTACCTAAGGCACTTGGAAGAAGCATTAAATTCTCTTTTGAGATGTGAAAATAATTTTCCTCCAAAATAAAAATTTCCCTTCGCATTTTACGTTTCGGGCGTTCTGCTGTTCTAGTAACGAGCATAATTATTCAATGGGGTGTGCGCAGAGGTCGGAAAAACTGTTTATTGTTATTTTTAATCTAAACTAGACCTCATTCTGAGAATTTTGAATCCAACCGCGACCTTCTAGCGTGAGAAGACCTTTTTCTATGATTTTTCAAAATTTCGAATGTTTATGACGTCACAGTGGACTGGGGGGTCCCGCCCAGGCGGGAGGGGCGCGTGACGTCATAAACATTTGAAACTTCGAAAAATCATAGAAAAAGATCTACTCACCCAAAACGAGAACGGCTGGTGTCAAAATTCTCAGAATGAGGTCTACTTTCAATGAAAAATTAAAACAAAAACCAGGCGCACCCCCCATTGTTTGTTGAACTTTCTTTCAAATCTGAATGGAACAAAAGTTTCCAGCCTCACATGACGTATTTTAAAACAGCACCATTAAGTACGTAATAATTACTCGTATTTCAAGCAGTAAGGTGATAAGGGGTTCCCCAATGGAATAAAGGGAAAATCGTCATGCCTTTGAAATTGGATTGTTTTATATTTCCTTGAAAGTACTTGTTGAGTGGAGCTTGGAACATATTTGAACTCCTTATGTCACAAGATTCATCACGCCAAAGTTATGATGCGCTAGTGAAACAAGGCTGAATATTTTACATTCTCAACGGTTACTGAGTAGGTCAACCAACCCCTCCACCACCAATATTGGGATTTGACGTAAAAAATTCAAAGTTGAAGAAAAATCTAGGCATATAGGTACACAATATATTATGAATTTCGAATGTTGAAATTAAAAATAAATAAAAACAGTAAATATCTAGGCATAAAATAAAGATAAATTTATCTTGGGTGAGCTATGCGAAGCATCAGAATGCCTAGTGTAAGACCCAGAAAGCATCTCATTCTGAGAATTTTGATACCAACCGCGACCTTCTAGCGTGAGAAGACCTTTTTCTATGATTTTTCAAAATTTCGAATGTTTATGACGTCACAGTGGACTGGGGGGTCCCGTCCAGGCGGGAGGGGCGCGTGATGTCATAATTATTCGAAACTTTGAAAAATCATAGAAAAAGATCTACTCATCCAAAAAAAAGAACGACTGGTGTCAAAATTCTCAGGATGAGGTCTACTTTCGATTTAAAATTTTAAAAAATAAGGCGCACCCCCCATTGTGGAGGCTGTGGGGTCTAAATGACCCCATTTGAATTTCGCTCCTGAATTGCAGCCTCTTCGGATGCGCGAACGTAACATCCTTGTAACTTATGATTTGAACTCTGGCTGGTCCTCTGTGAATTCCATCTTGATCGAGAGCCACTGTGCATGTGCCATCTTAACACTTTACCGTAAACATAAGTGCCACAATAATGTTAAAAAGCACCAATAATTAAATGTTTAGACATTTCGGGATACGTGCCCTGGTAGTACAGCAGTGCGTAACAAAATACCTCACAATTACTGACACTCTTCATAATAATTAATTATTGAAATTCCACGATAATTCTAGTAGAGGAATTGTTCCTAATACATTGAGTAATCCATGTTATTGTTTGAAAGCAGATTTTTATTGGAACTAATTTCCAAAAGAATCTGATAAATGAGGTCCATCTATTACACGAAGTCTCGTGGTCAGTTGAGGAGGCATTGCATAACCTAAATGAAAGTTGAGTTGAACGACTGATCAGCAAGATTGCCACTCTGGAAGTTTTTCAGACTTTCTAAATATTACCTCTCAACAGAACCACGTCGACTTATCTCGTATACCAACCTACTTTGGTTGAACTCGTAAACGAGGTTTTCCGGCTAATCTAGTCTCATGATATCCTCGATGGCTAATCTGGGATTAGATTATGCAATACCACACTATTAAATCCATCTTCATTCCCCTTTTTTTCAATCCGTGCAAGATTAATTATTCGCAAGATAAGAACTGTGATGTGAAGATGAGTTCACATGTCACGACGCGCAGAGCTGATATCAGGACAGGTAATTGGTAATCAATCCCACAGTGGAATTCCAGGCTTGAGTATACTTTTCCGAGTTTGAACACCTTGTGGGTGACGCTAGTCATTGAGATAGCTTTCATCGTGCCTAGAAAAAACCCACTGCCAAGGACGTATGTTACGAAACCTATCTGATTTGATAATGGTATGAGTGACATCGTTATCATAAGAAACGTTACTGAGTGTTCGTTTTTTCTTCGTCTCGGCTGTCTTCCATTGCGCAATACATCAGTAAACGTTTACACGGAGGTGGCGCGTTGAAGAAGTGTGGAAACATTTAGGACGGGCGTATCGATGCTCAGACAACACTTATATCAATTATTAATTCATTCATTACTAGAGTACAACTAGTCAACCAGACAATCCGTCTCGTTTATTATCATCAGTCAGTAATGAGCTCTGAAACTCTCCCGGAAAAGTGGAAATTTATCGGAAATATTCCCCAACGTATTGATTCCCGGTATTTTCCCATCCTTCCTCAACTTGTTTGTACTAGATATGCAGAAAAGTGACTGTCAACAATTGAAACGCTAATTGGGAAGCAACATTGGCGCTAATGCTTGCCTACCGTTATGCTCTTCTGAGCGATACTGAAGAATTCTGGATCATCGAAGACCTGAGCAACCAACGTGATCTCTTCTTCATGTTTTATAATCGGACTTTTATGTTGACCTAGACTGACAATATATCACGAAATCGCTGAATCGCTAGTGATTTTTCCTGACCCACCATTTCCCTTTATGGTTGAGGCACACCAATTTCCGAATCAGAAGTCCTATTGAATTTATGATGTAATTTTATTATGCATCGTAACTTTTAACTGAATAGACAAAGTGGTTATGTAGTTGGAGAAATAGTTAGACGTTGATGTGCGATACGGTTCAAATCAACAAGTTGGTAAAAAATGAGTTTTTGGTGTCGTTGCAAAACTACTTACCTACTGATATTCTGACGCTGTCCCTACTATACGTTGTATTAATTACTATTCATAAACATTGAATTATTTAGGATTATTGGTTTCTTATGATCAATTTGATATGGCAAACAAAGCTACCTAACTGAAGAAACTAGAGTTACCTAACTTCCAGTAATCTAGTTTGTAGAAGAATCATTGAAAAGTAAAAAATAAAGAATAGATAATAAATAATTTTAAAAATAATAAAATAAATACCTTTTTACGGACCTCTAAAGTGATGAAGGCAAACTACTAAAAAGGAGAAAATAATAATTACAACTTATTTATATAGGTTGGTAGGTAAGTACGCATTGAGTGCCGTGCCCATCTGTAGACTCGAACATACTTGAGAATATTCTACATATTCTTTTTTCCGCAAATACACATTTCCATATTACAAACCCGGATCATGAACTAGATAGTCAGAACACACATAATTATACTTAGGTACTTGATATAGTAGGTAGTTGAAGATACGAGTATAGTCTAATCAAAACATATTGTTTAGTAATGCATGCATTCCAGGGGACGTCCCATTGGATAAGCATAAGATCAGTTTAACCAGTTGGTAAGCGATAAAACTGTTTCACTCGATGTAATTAATTTATTACTTTAGGCAAGAAATAGTGATCCCCCCCCCCCGACAACCTTATCAACCATAACATTTCTAGCGGCATGGGAGCCTCGAATCTGAAGAGCATTTTAAAATCCATGATCTACGATACCCAACATGGGAATTCGAGTTCACCCCCCTCCCCCTCCCCCTCTACCAATGGTGTCAGTCTGGCACCAAAGCGAAAATACGTCGTAACATTGAGCTGTCATCTATTAGTTTTAGTATGCAGTCCGTCGACGCTCACATCAGTGTTCAAGGTGAAACACAAAAAAACCACGAAATATGCGGTTTATGGTGACCTGACACCATGGTGGCACCACTATTAGTCCCATGGTGGTACAGAGAATAATTCATGAATATCCGGAGGTATAATGAGAATTTTTCCTCAATTTCAAAGCTTGGGTACAATTAGTAAGCAGTAAAAGAACCAAAATATTGGAAAATCGGATATTTTGTGAAAATTATCCCCCCTATTCGCCCCCTCCCCTTGCGAATTTTGACACTCTGGTGAAATCATGTACAACTCGGAAGTAATTTGAGTCAAACAAAAAAAGAAACACGCACATCGGTTGGAAATTGAGGCCTGGGTAGAGTTTACAAGATTATGCCCGCAAACGCACGTTTTTAAATCTTTAACCCCCCTTCCCCCCCCCCCCTTAAAAGGCAAATTTCGAAATTCCGGCGCCGTAGTGCACAACTGGATAGTTTCCGCGTCGAACAAAAAAAGAACCTGGAAAATCGGTTGAGAACTAAGGCCTGTGCAGACGACACAAGATTTTGTCACACACACACACACAAACACATACACCTACGGTTTTTTCGCGGATTTGGATTCAGAATGGTCTAAAACGGATTACTGTGTGTTTATTTTTTTTCTGTTGATTGTTGTCTTCCTTCACCCCAGATCGATTGCATAAGGACGCCCAATTCTTAATGTGGGACGTCCTAAAAATGGTATGTTGCAATACCAACTATTCCAACCGTATTTTTGTGTCTACCAATGGGTACAATGCGTACCTTACCAACCTATCTGAATGCTTGTAATTATTGTTCACTAATTTTTTGAGGTCGGTCCGTTTTTTGTTTTTTTTTTGTTAAAAATGTTTTTTTAAAGTAATTTTTTAAAAAATTTTAGTGGTATTTAATTCATTTTAAAAATGAGTTTCTGTGCAGCTTTTTGATCAGTTTCTAGCTTTCGTACTGTATATCAGTGGACCAGTTTATGTAATCCAGATCAGTTACCATAATACTGAAGTTTCTGTATTGTGGATTAATTTCTATTCTGCGGATCGGTTACCCTTATTTGTCTCAGTTTGGATCAGTTTCCGTACTGCAGATCTGTTTCCCTAGTGATACTTAAAGCTCATATTCAAACCTATAATTTGAATCATGTTGAAGATAACACTATGCACTATGTGAAAATGTAATGAGCTATGTGCCACACACACTTGGTAGACTACCCTCTCATCACCTACCCAAATTTTCGATGTCCCTCATATTACTAGGTAATATGATAAGGTACTTTCCAGTTCTGACGATCCTATTCCATTATCTACCCAACCGTGTTATGGATGACGAGGAAGCTATGTGCTACACCCACTTGGCAGAGTACTCTCTCATCACGTAAATGTTCGATTTCATCATATTTGGTAGGAAATTTTATCTTCATGAAGATATATGAAAACGTTTATTGAGGCTCATGCAGGTTCTGCGCGAACCCACTATAATCCCTCACCCCTCCCCACCAATTTTTAAAAACCCCTCATTTAACATCTCATTTTAAAGCTTACAATCAGACCTTTAATTTGAATATACACAAATGGTCCGTCAACGGCTCAGTGGAAAGTTACACGTGAAGAGTTACGTAAATACGGACTAATTTTCCCGAAATCAGCAAAACTATTCGATTTTCACTCATTAACTATTAAACTATTTTCACTCATTTTCGATACTTTCAACAAAACAAAATTAAATTTGTTTGAATCGGGACCACCGCGAATACTGGTTGGACACATTTTTAAAAGAATCAGCCAGATTGGTACCAGAATAAAGAAATGCAAGATGTTATAAATACAAAAAAATCCGTCCCATGACACACCGAATCGCGCCTACTACGGTTTTGAAGTCCGTCAAAAAAAGAGACGACTGATAAGTCGTGTTTTAAGGAGCACACATACCTACATGTTCGCATGTACACAGTCATATAAAACCACGAAGAGGATTATGAATAGACTCGTTCAAAACCGCATGTTATCAGTATAAATATCCGCATGCTGGAATATCCGCGATACCAGATACGCATGTCACGGAGCTTGTGCGCATGAGCGATGGCAATTGTGGCTCCATTTTTCAACGTTAAAACGTACATTTTCACCTAGATAGATCATTTCATTTGATCAACTAAAAAGTCCTAAGTTCTATCATGGCATGACGATTTTTGGTGGATTTCAGAGGGCTAACGAATGGCTGGAAGTGTACAAATCCTGGTATGTCAGGATATCCAATTAAATCACATTCCAAATAATGATTATTATTATAATCGGAAGAGTTCGAACACTTAACAACTCTAATTTTTAATGACTATACTTTTCCACAATTGCATTCTTCTTTCCTATTCTATCTTTCCATCCACATCTCTTTATACTCGTACATTTTTATTTTCTAATAACAATAGCTTTTGATGTTATACCTATTGCCATTAACAACACTTAAATAGGCACCTATTTTATTTCCCTTTATCCATTTAGTCCAATATTTTTGTACTAGTCTTAAAGTTATAGTAGGTACAAATCTGAATAAATTGAAATTTGAATTATGGTTGAGTACGGAGAACAAGTAGGAGAACCTAAGTAGTTTCTAATTATTTCCACCTATTTTTGCATCAACTAAACAAAGTTCGGAGCTGATGATTTACATTCAAGTTTACACTATAAATTTTTGGTTTATTATTTTGAACAATAAAAATTATATCCCCCCCCCCCACCCTCAAAATGAGATGTTTCACGTTTCAATGTGCCTACGTAGAATAAAAAAATTTCCGTCCGTCCGCCGTACGCCATGCGCAGCACTTTGCACAGTTCCCATGGACAGATTTTGATGACATTTGATATACCTACCAATCGGCCCCGAAAATTTTGGTTATTTTCAGTCACGTCTAAGGGGTAAAAAGTGGGGGGGGGGGGAATTTGCCATAACGCCATAGCTCGAAAACCTTCAATATACAGCGTTTTTTTTTTTCATCATTTAAAATGTCCACGAATTTTTAGAAATTAATGACACGACCGGAGGCAATGTGGGGACCAACCATTCGCTTAATGAGGATAATTAGTCAACTAACTAATGAATTTTATCTAACGTTTTTCATCAATTTGGGACAGTGTCCAATTTTAATATATTTTAATTTATGAATAATAACCACCCAGACGATTAAAAATTGTAAACGCCCGTTTATTGTTACATTTATCAGAACACGTCCAACTGAGCAAGCTGATGACCAGTCCTAGAAGACCCCAAAATTTGGCGAAATATTGGATTTCCAAATATAAATAGTTGTCTCTGCGAACGCGCAAACGTAAAAGCTTTGTAATAGCCATAACCTCTTTCTTTTTCACCCGAATTCGATTGAATTTTCAGGAATTGTGCGTTTCGGATGATCTGTACAATTGGATTATGGGTATGAGAAAGCTATGTGCCACACCCACTTTGGGGTACCGATGTTTTGCTAATAATATGGTTGGTATGTATTATTGATGGAAAAGCTGTGTTCTTCGCAGACGGGTGATCTTTCAAGAAAAATGATAAACCGTGTGTCATAATTTGCAGCGTTTTTCAAATCACCCACGAAAAAAAAACTTTTACCTCAAAAAATCCGCAAGATTCGTAAGATCATCATCTTCTTAAAAAATCCTAGAATTTTTGTCCTCGGATGCTTGTGAAAAGGACCCCAGCCATACGACATACCCTTCGAGAAATTCGTTCGTATGGTCATACTACCACACCAAGATGTGATAGTAATCCACTCCATGATGAACAAAGTAATAGGTACGTCTATAACAATGATATGTCCTTCTTACATTCCGGGTTGGAGCAAATCGATTGCTAATCAAATTTTAAATACATTTTAATCAGATATAGGTTTATACTTTTCAACGTTACGAAGAAAAAAGGATTCCTTATAACTCGTACACTTAAAAAACGGTTTTCCACAATCTCATCGCGAGTGATTTTATTCGTATCGTACACTTACCTGAGAAACAAGGGTCTTCCCATCATGATAACTGGTTCATTTCGATGACGAACACTGGAATAAATACGAATTAAAATGTGACTAGTCAAATGGAAAATTCACTTCTCTGACGTTTGCAACGTGCAATAATTAGGCCAGAATGGCCTGATTTCGACTCTCGGCAGGTAAACAGAGCGTGCCAGGCACAATTGATTCTCAGTCAATCAATTGAAATATCGATGAAACCCTCCATTTGACAAACTGTTCGTTCACAAAGACCCTCGTCCGTTGATGACAAGAGGTCGATTTCCCCTTTGAATTGAAAAATCGTTGTGACCTGATTGTATGACTTGTGAAGAGGGGAAGGGTGGAGGTATGGGTCCTTGGAATTTTTCGAAGGAAAGAGGCTCGGCCCAAATACGCAACAAACACAATGTGGTGCCTTATTAAAACTTACATTTGGACCATTCGCAGGTTATGATGAATATTGAACATTTCAAGAATAATAAACAATTAATAATATCACGAAAAGAATAGCTCTTTCGAAAAACAAACAAACCTTTCGATTCTCGGTCATTTATATAAATAAGTAATTATGTTTATACAAAATATTGCACTTACACCAAATCTATTTGACCATTACTTTTCAAAATATAACCCCTAGAAGTACTCCAAAATTCTACCTGACGAAACCTTTCTCTCTTTATATTTTTACAATTTTTGCTTTTTTCTGGTAGTTTCTCTGTTCTTGGTAGGTATAGTTTCACCAAAATTCGCGGGCATACAGAATGACAAACAGAATAATCTGATGATTCGAAAATGTAGTTTACACTCTTATAAATGTCCCCAGTTGAATAAGTTTATGCAAACGTCTAAAAGTGTTCAACGCCGTGAATCTTTTGAAAATATCCCACAACCGATTTTGGTGGGGAATATTTTCACATCCCCTCATCATAAAAGATCATCGCTTCGTCAGAGGCAGACGCACAATAAATTGGCAGGTGAGAATCTACGCGGCGAAGCGTTTGCATAACTCCCTAACCACGGTGAAAGAACGCGGCGGTACGTTGCGATTAGGGGTCTTCCGAGGGTCGTTGTACACCCTGTCCCACATTCGTTTTGTGGCGACGAACTTCATTTGGGTCAAATAATTCACCTCGTTATCGATTCGTCGCTGTTTTTTACGGGTATTCGGAAGAATTTTCTCTAAGGTGGTTTCTGACTATCTGAAGGTAGGCAGGCCTAGGGGCAAATACGAAGAAGGAAAAGGATACACTTTGTTTTATCATTATAGTCTAGCTAGGGGTAACAGATCAAAATCTGGCCTGGAAATAAGTACATCCACACAAATAATTTATTGATCAAGTATTTCAGATTATGTTGACTTTTTTATGCTTTTCCATTCCCCTTGTGTTGAAGTCCATGAGCAATGTTAAACTGGTACTGAGGAAGTAAAATAATTTTAGTTTTCACTGACTTTCGTACTACAAGGAAGAAAAGTACCTATCTAGATAATACAATCCTCAAGAATCGATCACAATTTTATCACCAACTTACTTTGGCGCTCTTCGTAATATACCCAGTTCTGGAAATAATTCATTCAGGATACAAAACAGCTACTATAACCAATAACTAGTTGGACTAAAGACCTTTCTTTGCACGAAATAATACCTTGGTATCATTAAAATAACGATGAACCAAAAGCACATGAGGAAGAAAGTGGGCAATTTGTCCTCACAGGACCGTTACTTCAAAAAACGAGCAATGCGACCTCAGGAAACAAGGAAATTCTGAAGGAAATGGCATGAAACTCAAACAACAAGACCTACACAAACTAAGACTAAGATTCGACCCTGCAGATAGGGGAAAATATTGATAGCTCGCCGATAGCTCCTCAATCGGTTGAGCACTAAGCGGAACACAAAACCAAACTCACATCAATTCGCATTTTGAAGAACAAAAGACTAACTAACACTGAATGGAAACTAAGGAAAATGAAAGAAATTAACAAAATGGGAACAGAACAGAAACCCTCCGAATGAATGGGAAACAATTAAACACTGAATGTCAGGAACACACCAAGTTCGATAAAATTTTGGAAGCTGTGAGGGAAACAGTCCGAAAAAATTCTTCTTTCTGTTTTCTATGTTCATTGTAAAGCAGTCTGCATGAACATTATTGGCCTTATATAAGCCGGGACAACATTATCAACAGCTTCTTCAGGTTACCAACTACTCTTTTTATTGACCTGGAAAAGCTCATGTAAGTCAGAAAAGGTGGCTTCCACTTTTTCGTCTGTCTAATTTTCATTCCTGACTCCTCTATACTTGGTATTATTATAAAATAGAAACAAAAGCATTCGTCGGTAACTGCTAAATTGGTTACCTTTGAATTGTTTTAGGACCGGGTCTTGCTTTCTTGGCGTACCCTTCTGCCGTGCTTCAGCTCCCTGGCGCCCCACTGTGGTCCTGCTTGTTTTTCATCATGCTGCTGTTCATCGGTCTCGACAGCCAGGTGAATAAATCTCCAGCCATGTTTGGTCAAATCATGCATTTGGTGACTCCAATTTCGCCTTCTCACGTTGATAGGTTAACATGCAATAAATATGGTGGTACTCAATTCTCAATTTTAAAAATAATTCATCTTCATGGATTTGTTTCACAGTTTTGTACGATGGAAGGCTTCATCACGGCAATGGTTGACGAGTGGCCGCAGTTGCTGAGACGGCGAAAGGAGCTCTTCATCGGTGTCGTCTGCATACTCTCCTATCTTGTTGGATTCTCCTGTATATCTCAGGTGGGCACCATGGTACTCAAACACCGAAAAAAGGGCATAGTTGGTAAAGGACACTGTTGGGGTAAAGACACAAAGTTATTGGCTAGCCCCTTGATACCGACCACCTCCTTCTTGATGTTCATATTTTTATACCACAGAAGTCTCTGAGATAGTTTTCCTCTTGTCGCTAGACTAATTTATGGAAAGCTCCAGTGCAACCTAATTCAAACTTCCCAGTAACGTGGAACCGGCAAGACGAGCCTCCAACTCGTTGATGAAAGTTTAAATTGAATCGTAATATCGGAAATCCAAAAAAATAGAGACATAAATTAACACAAGCAATGTTCGGCTTCTATGAAGGGTTTAGAATAGACTCAACAACCATATTACAGAATATTCGTATACATTATTTGTTCTTCCTACTACATTCGGAACGTACCTAGGTGTGAACATTTTCTAAAACTTAATTTTTATGTTCGTATAGGGCACCCAGCTTATATTGTCATGGCCTCGTTATCATAACTTTAAATTTGTCATTGGTGCTCTAATCACATCTATATATATTTTTGCTGTATAAAATAGAATTTCAGTAAACCGCTGAATAAGAGAGCTTTAAATATGGGAGAAGATGAGGCCCATAGTACGAATTTTATAAAATTTTACTTGGTGAGTAGATTTATGATACATCAATCGTTATTCAAACCCCAAATTTCGATGTATCAATTTCACCATTTTTCAGTTTCCCGACATTATCACGATATTATCGAACTTATTATGAAACTTAAGTATCAATGATCATACCTAATACACCTGATTAAAACGTATTGCTTCCAAGTCTACCAAGATAGCGGAAGCATTGTTTTCACTTTTGAAGGTTGAAAAAAAATGCCCTAAAATCAACATTTCCCCTCGCGTTCCTGAATCCTGAACAATTTTGGTTCCGTGTCTGTCTGTCTGTCATAGAATCCTTGTAAACGGCGAAATTCAAAACTATACAAATTGTCCGAGTTCAATGACATTTTCAAGTATTGTGTGGGATGGTAAATGGTCCTCTATGAAAATCATTCCTCTCAGGTAGACAGGAATGCCCTGGTACTTAGAGACTGATGTTTTGAGATTAGCTACTATGCATCGGATCATTTATACATTCGGGTTATGAATACGAGGAAGCTATATTCCACACCCACTTGAGCTTACTTTTTTAAATTTTTTTTTTCCCCTGAAAAAACACAAGAAAGTCTTGACTATTGCTACTGAAATGATACAAGTAACAGCAAAGAGTAGCTTTCCATGTAGAAAATGTTCGAGGTGCCTTTACCTTTATTGTTTAGAGCTCTTGAACTAACTTTTCCACTGAAATTCTCTCTCTGGATCGCCTTGACCTCTCCGCCTTATCAATCCACCTCGTCTGCAATATCTTCGAACGACGATGGATTTTTACCAAAATCTATTTTCCATTCTTGTATCGGAAGACCAGCCAAAAATACCACCTTGATAAGATTCGAACATAAAACAATGAAATGGTATATGTATAAATAAATGACGCCAAACCGTTGGAATCCCAATTTTCGAATTTTAAAATATTATGAAATCATAAAATGTTCATGAAATCAAACGGAAAAACTTGCCTTGTTGTTGAAAGGTATGAGAAATTTGTTCTGTGCTCCAAAAATAAATAAATATAAATAAATATACGTGTCTCAAATATGACTGAGGTCCCTATCTCCACTGGGTAGATGGAGAAAAATACTTGATTTTATTATTCTAAAATAATTTTTTTATACCTATATTCATTTATATTTTATTTAGATTATTTTTGCATTTACGCGAAAATTTTTCTCCGTGAATCAACAATAATATAGCAACACTATAGAAAATAAATACACTATCGGAGTAATGAGAAAATGTAGATACCTAAGGGTTAGGTACGTCCGGCTAGCGGAACGGTGGCGAGTTGTAAGTATTCCGATGCGGTCCCAGGCCCTGAGAGAGCCCTGGAAGTGATCATAAGGGCGATTACGCGAAGTTTATAGATTAATACAACTTTATAAGCATGAAGTAGGCAAGGAGCCCCTTAATGAATCATGAATAACATAGAATATAAGAGAGAAAAAATGCATTTCTTTTTTCAACTAATTGGGAATTTTTATTAAATACGAATATGATGTCTCTCTCGTATGAAGACCTCATCGAATATTATAATTCGATAAAGACCCTAGCCCAGGTCTCAAAAATATCTATTAAAACAGTGCTACCGACGGGGGACCCCTGCTAGTCAGCGCTTGGCTGCTGGAACCCTTTGCACCTCTGCAAGTTACGCCACTGTTGGAATAGGAACACTCTAGGAACACTTTACGGCAGTTGTAATCTGTCTAGAGGTACGGTGATTGCATAAACGATTCTCAACCAGCAACAAGTTGTAATACATTGGTTGAGTCGTCTAGTATACCTATTTGATTCATGAATTATTCATAAATGACTAATTTGTTACTTTGTTCTTTTAAGGGTGGAATGTATGTGTTCCAAATACTGGATTCATATGCGGTGAGCGGTTTCTGCCTGCTTTTCCTGATATTTTTCGAATGCATCGCGATCTCTTGGGCTTTTGGCGTCAACAAGTTTTACGACGGCATCAAGGAAATGATTGGCTACTACCCCTGGAGTGGATGGAAGGTCTGCTGGGTCATTACAACCCCTGTTATCTGCTTTGTAAGTTATTGTTCATTTCCAACCACAGATCATTCATATCAGATAGTTTATGAATAACAACCTAAATTGTATTGTCAAATTTAGTATTAAACCCCGATTTTACTACTTGAAATCTAAATTTACGATAATCATTGCATTCCAGGGAACTTTCATTTTCAATCTGGTGCAATGGACTCCCATCAAATATCTGGACTACGAATACCCGTGGTGGAGCCACGCCTTTGGATGGGTGACAGCGTTGTCATCCATGCTCTGCATACCTGGCTATATGATTTACAAGTGGTACACCACGGAAGGAGACTTCGAAACGGTATGTTTCAAAAGGTTTTTTTTTAAACCTAGCAAACTGTTTACAATTTCCTAATTATTACAGAACTAGCTAACCTATTTGTCTGTAAGAGCTAAGCAACGACGCGTCAGATTTCTTTCAAAAGAAACGACAAAACTTTCTTAGCCTCCCACACCAGCGAAATCCAAATGCGAATCCGTACTGGAAAGTAGATACCTACTGTAAAAAGGATTATACTTGTCCAAGATTTGAATTCGGTTCTCCCGCACCGTAGATGCTTCTCTCCTATCTGAATGTCTAGTTTTGGAATACAGAATGACTGAGGAAGCCAGATCAGCAGTATGAACAATAAAGCTAACGGGTTGCCTATTTATCCCAGAGCCTTGAAATTTGGAACACCGTCATCCCGAGGAGTGGTTCTAAGAAAATCAGAACAGCAGAGTGAGCCATGCAGCTATACTCCTCCCCAATGATCCTAGCGCGCAGAAATTTGGTGTAGAGTCTATTGGGGACCTCTGGAAGTTACTGGGAATAATTTTCCCTTGTTCATCCCAGAGACTGTACATTGAGAACAACAACTTGAGGACGATTGAAAGTGATCGTTAGAAAGTAAGATCAGCTTTTTGATCTTCTTAATATCTTGGAGTCCACTAAAGGAAGTCACAAATGTTTGGGCGACGAAAATGTTTGTCAATGTCAATCTCTCATATCAATAGACCAGTTTGTGCACGTCAAGCGTGGAGGCTTTCACGCTGGAACGTTTACAGAATTGTAACCCAATCTTCATCCATACTCATGAGTTGAGAGTCCAGTCTTCGTATGGGACGAAAGGTATGCCCATAGTATTCTGAAAGAATGGACGGAAGAACTTAGTCACAAACCTCCTTTGTAGCAGTTTCCCCTTGAGCGTAATTACCTGGCCAATCTATAACCACGCACAGGAGAATGGAATGCTGGTTCTTTGTCCCATAGTATACTTCATTAGCTCTAAAATTGAAGCTTCAAAACATCGCATGGAGCGCCAATGAGTTCTCACAAGGATTCCTGTTTTCTAACTCCGTGGCAGAGAACGGTCAGTCCTACAACGACTCCTGTGCGCTCTGCCGTATGTTACCATAATGATATACAGACAGGGAATGTAAAAATTATTAGCATAACTAGTAACAAAATGTGCAATTTTGCTTTTACACTACCTCCTTTACGATCATTTTAAATATGTTGACATACAAAAATAAACAATTTGCAATTTAGTTTCTGCAACATTGCCTATAAGAAACAGGGACTAAATTCAGTAGGTACTTACCCAATACAAAACCAAATTCTTTAAATCTTCTTCATGGCCAAAGAAACTTGTATACTACATTCCTTGTTCGTGACTTTCTGCAGAAGATGCGGCTACTCGTAAGGATCGAAGACGATATTCCGACACTACGAAGGAAAATGAAAGAGGAAGCCAAAAAGAACGAATCGAGCCACTTATGATACAACGACAGCGTGCTAATGTTAGACGTCATGAAAGATGATGTTGATGATTGAAGACGAAATGTTTATGATGATGAACAATCCCAACTTGAGTCAATGGAACCCGAAAAGAATGTTATCCTTTTTAAAGAGGTTTCAGTTTTTTCTCAATTTATGTTCAATTATTTCCATTTCTTTTTTATTTATTAATTTCGTTTATTTGTTCATTTTTTAAATTGTTGTTTTCTATACATACCAGTTGAAATCGACGTAAACGCCAAACGCGCAACTCCTAGAAAGATAAAGATCTAGTTTCTTTAAGTGTTCAATAAAATTTATAGCAGTAGGTTTTACGTTGACGAGCTGGTTTTAAAGTCAATGTATTGTATATTTAAGGAGGTGTACTTTTAAATAAATGCTGCCGATACATTCTGAAACCAGCTTCATCCATAAGCTGTCGTGCCATATTATTTTATAACTTTTATACAGTAACGTTTTTGTTACTTATCCATATTAATAGCATGAGTCTTTTCTATTTTGCATGTTCTTAATTCTTAACTTAGGTAAAATTTAAAACCAGTGAGTATCTGTAAATAGTAATTAGGATAACAACAAGAAGTTAAGAACCTCATAACTTAAGTGTATAGTTAGAATAGCTTGCGTCAAGTAGAACCATGATTCATTAGTCGTCTATCACGTGAAGTTGTATGTTCTTACTGTTGATACATTTTTAGTTTCAAGATCTCTATTGTTGTCTGCAATCGAACATTTAGACCGATTGACAACATGAAAAAGAAGAGGCCTGACTAGAGCACCTGCTTAATTCAATTTTTGTATTTTCTACACTACCAGATATTGCAAAGATATTGCAGATACACACTGCAGAAATTGCAATAGGTACATAATATTGCTAGTACTAATGTCAAAATTCATTTGTTATTTTATTTGTAAATTGCTTGGTATGTTATGTGAAAATAAAACGGTTGTTTTTACGACTTCTTTCCACACCAATTTATATTCCAACAAATTCAATTCTTTGGAGACATACAATGTAGTTGGTTGTGAATGTTCCCTCATTAGGAGCATAGTCGCCAAACAATAAGAACCTAGGTTCGTTGCTCATAAAAAAACGCTACAAATAATTACACAATGATTTATTATTTTTTATTTTTCTATATAGATCACTCGCCTGCAAAGCCACCAACCATCCAACATGAAGAAAACATCGATCGCATTTCGGTCAGCTTTAATTTGAACGGAGATTAGGCCTCTTTTGCGATTCACACTCGTGTTTCTGATTTATCGTACGTTCAAACTTTAAATTCTCGTAGTGAGCGAATGGTTTGCCCTACGGAGCTCCGGGTGGTCTCAAAAAATTCTAAAAATTCTATAGAATCTCAAATTGAAGGAAAAACAATACCTTTATATCAAAATGTTTTGAGTTAGGGCGTTTTCAAAATTTCAAAATTGATTTTGGAACCCTTAGAAGTGACCTACATCAACCAAAATCTTCGGGGCACAACTTGACCCCAAATGGAGCCTACATACCAAATTTCATCATAATCGGTCAATGCTAAGTGGCAAGTGTCGCGTACGGCGGACGGCGGACGGACGGCCAAATTTTTATTCGATTTTTGGATTCTACGTACCTTGAAACGTAAACCATCAAATTTTGAGGGGGTGTTAAAAATTTTTTTTCTTGGTCGATTCCAAAGGTTCATTATTGAAAATAATAAACCAAAAGAGAGCTAGTTAATCTGTCAATTAACGCGTAAACAACTATTCCCCATTTTTATGGAATTTTGCCATAACTCTAAAACTACAGTCGATCTACGGTGGGTTTCATTCAATTCTGTATTGGTTACGAGTAAGAAACAACTCAGTAAACTTTTATTGTTAAGCTATTAATATTAATTATTCTTTGAAGAACTTATAAACCATATTCTGTAATTTTCACTTCCAGCCAATCCCATTCAATGCGAAGGGATGCTTTTCTGATCGACTCAGTTTTCTTATCATGCACTAAATCTCCACAATTTTAAAATTTACTTTAAAAAAAATTAATCCAACTAAGACGAGTGTGCGCAATCCTGGCCTCAATCTCCTCTTGACTTGTGGTATTCTTTTTTTTTTTGGGGGGGGGGGGGGGGGGGTGCCAGGTAGTGGTACCGGAACACTAAAAACCGTTCTTCACCCAAGAACCTCAGCACAATTACACTATGTGCTACTAAACTGAATGCGGAGAACCCAATAATGATATGTCGCATGTAAGTACTGCCTGAAAGTTCTGTTTTTTGTAATGATTAAGATCTATGCTATTTATTGCTTCCGAGTCTACCAAGGTAGCGGAAGCTTTGTTTTCACTTCTCAAGGTTAAAAAAAAGTTCGCCAAAATCGAAATTTCCCCTCGCATTTTACGTTTCCGACCTTACTGAACAATTTTAGTTCCTTGTTAGTCTAGGTGCGTGTCCGTGTGACTGCGTGTCAGTCATGAAATCCTTGTAACGGGCATAACTATACGAAGTTATTGTCCGATTTCGATGAACTTTTCAGGGATATAACAAATTAGTATTTAAATGGTCCCCTATGAAAATCACCACCTTCGGACTGATAGTAACCACTGCGCATGCGCAAACGTGAATTTCCTTGTAACGGCCATAATTTCTACATTTTCCGTCCGATTTCAATGAAATTTTCAGGGATGATACAGATTAGTGTTTAGATGGTCCATTATGAAAATCGCCACCTTCGGACTGATAGTAGCCACTGCGTATGCGCAAACGTGAATTTCCTCAACGGCCATAATTTCTACATTTTCCATCCGATTTCAATGAAATTTTCAGGGATGTCACAGATTAACTTGTTTTGATATTTTGAGATTAACTACTATGCATCGGATCATCTATACAATCGGGTTATGGATACGAGGAAGCTACGTGCCACACCCACTTGGCAGACGTTTATCTTTTGTTTCTTTATGTTTCTAAAGAACTATTTGAAGTAGGTACGGGTATCGGTTTGGGATTTAATTGAAGGTCAACTGACTTTCTCTACAAATAATTTGATTTTACTTTGCTTAGTAGAATTAATTAATAGGTACGTACTTTGGAGGATATTTGCTTTGTAAGAGAGTTCAAATCTGAATTTCCAACTTATGATTTTAAAAATCGAGATTTTCGAAGTCCTGCACCACAGATACCTTATCAAGCGTATTTCACTCAAATGAAATCCTTCATCAATAAATAAACTTTTTAAAATATAAGCACATAAATAAAAGCAAATTTTTGTACCACACATACCTAGTTAGGCACAATGTGTAAGAGAAAAACATTTTTTGAAAATTATTTGTTAAACATAAAATGTGAAAAACTAGGTACAAAATGGCAAAACTTGAAACAAGATCGAAATTTTCGTGTTTGAGGGTTGAAGAGTTGAGTAGTAAACCTTCTGGTATATTATTTTCAACAATGAACCTTTGGAATCGAGCAAGAAAATAAGTTATAACCACCCTAAAAATGTGTTGGTTTACGTTTCAAAGTATGAAGAATCCAAAAATCGAATAAACATTTTTCCGTTTGTCCGTCGTACATCCAGTTTCCGTAGACCAATTTTGACGCCCTTGCTCAAAAACACTCGATATGCAGGTATTATTTTTTTATTAATTTAAAATAGCGACGATTTTAAAGAATTTTGGACACCACCCAAACCTCTGTGGCTTACCGTTCTCCTAATGAGGGTAATTAAATACATAATTCCAAAATATTTATGACTTTTCCATTAGTTTAAGATAGTATTCAATTTCTGGAAACGAATGAAACCACCCAACTATCTTTAAATGAGCAATTACTGTGAAATGTATCTGAGTACTAACGTCCACGTGTTATCCCTGTGGGCCAGCCCAGGAGGAGCTTGGAAAAAGGCTTGGAAGAAGCCGTGTTCTCCGCAGGCGGGTGATCTTTATAGAAAAATAATAAACCTATGTGTAATAATTTGCAGCGTTTTGAGTAGATATTCATCACAATGGGATGCCAAAATACCAGAGAAATTACAGCGCCCATATTCGGAAATCTTATATCAACCCCTTTTTTGTGAATAGCCGCAACACTGGTTTCTGTGGACTGGGCTACCAGGTAAATCGTCCGAATGAACGCGCGATGGTTGGCCTTGGAAAAACAAGGTCGGAGTCTCGCGTTATTCATTTGAATCGAAGTGCTCGACACTGGCAGAATAAAACGGAGATGTGCCCGCTCAGGTAGACTAGTGGAGGTAGGGCAGCCGACAGGTCGTCCCTCTTCTCGTAAAAAAATATTGGTAAACTGCAATCAGTTTATCTTCAGCCGGCACCAGGGATCGGTTTTGTTGGTTCCTCGCTTCTCTGTTTCGCCGTTATCTTTCTAGTGAACTCAGTTGGGCGCCTGTTATGAACTCCCACCACGCACGCACTTGTCAATCACTCCTGTTGCGTTTCATGGTAGTAGTATTATAGGTACCTATCTCAAGTTACAAGGAATTCACGTTTGCGCATGCGCAGTCGCTTCTATCAGTCCGGGGATGATGATTTTCATAGGGGACCGTCTACACACCAACCCGCACAATCCTTGAAAATTTCATAGAAATCGGACAATAACTTCGTATAGTTATGCCCGTTACAAGGAATTCATGACAGACAGACAGACACGGAACCAGAATTGTTCAGAAAGGTCTAAAACGCAAAATGCGAATGAAAATTTTGATCTTGGAGAACTTTTTTTTCATCCTTGAACAGTGAAAACAAAGCTTCCGCTACCTTGGTAGACTCGGAACGAAAGCACTTTTTTAATCCCCCCCCCCCCCCCCAACATTTGCATTTCAAGGAAGGTATGTAGACTCCAAAAATCTAATAAAAATTTTCCGTCCAGCAAAACGCGCCATTCTACCTAGTAACCATGGACCGATTTTGATGATATTTGGTAAATGGGGTCTAGTTTTGCCCCGAAGCTTTTGGTTATTGTCATTCACTTCTAAGGGGTTAATAATAAGGGTTGTAATTTTTAAAACATCCTAGAACGAAAACTCTCGATGTAAAAGTGCCTACTTACCTATCATTGTTTCACGTATTTGAAATAGAATTTAATTTTTAGAATCGAATGGGACCACCCAGAGCTCTATAGGACAAACCGTTCGCACTCATGAGAACAAACCAGAAACACGATTATGAATCGCAAAAGATTGTTCACTGACCGAATATCTTTGTCAGGACCTGTTTTTTTCTTCGAATAGAATTTCACGTCAGCTAATCGGGCTTCCTTAGCAACCAAGAACAAAATTTCGTAATGAAGGGATTCACAGCTCTCGGATTCCTAGTAGGTAGGTTGGTAGTATAATGGATAAGCCGAGTTCTTAACAGCCGGGTGATTTATTCAGTAAAATAATAAACCACTGTGTAATAATTTGCAGGATTTTTTTTTTTACTAATAATGTCAATAAATACCTACCTATAATAATCGTGTTATTTTTATACCTAAAAACAATTGACGTGCGTGCATGGTTACCTGCAGGAACTGAGCCCACCACATGTCTCACAGGGCGATTTAGGGCCGGAACAATCTCTCCGGTCCTTGACTAGTAGTTACTACGATAATGTTATAATTTAACTAATAATAATAATAGTAATAAGGGTATTTGATAACCTGACGAACCTTGAATTTGGAATTGGGTACCTCATCATCTTACCTTGGGGTAAGTCATCTTCCATTCCAAAATCAGACAAATTTGACCTTTTGATTGTTCTTGCTAAATGATTTTGCTTCCTAGTCTACCGAAGTAGAAAAAGCATTGTTTTCACTTCCCAAGGTTTTAAAAAAATGTTCTGCAAGATAAAAATTTCCACGCACAGTTTACTTTTAAGGATGTAGCTGAACAATTTTGGTTTCACACAGATCTGTGTGCGCAAGTCCTTCTAAATTTTCCAGCCGAATTCGATTAAATTCTTAGAGATTGTGCGGGTTGGCGTGTAGATGGTCCCCGATGAGGGTAGTGCAAGGTACTTAGAGATTGATGTTTGAGATACGAGGAAGCTATGTGCCATGTCCACTTGGTAGACTTTTTTAGTGGTTTAATTTATTATACCTGTCGACCCAAGAGGTAGGTCCTTCTTCTAACCGGGATAATTTGTTTAGAAAATTCAGGAAAATGAGGGTAGCTCGGCACCATGTCATATAAAGGAGGTTTACACCGTCCAGACAACCCTCATATAATAGAGAAGAACTAAGTGTTTTTGTTAGAAAAATATTCAGGGAAAGGAGGGTAGTTCGGCAACAGGTCAATACCCATCGGGAGGGCAACCCACCCCAAGTCCCCCAAGAGGAGAAGAATGGAAAGGAAAAGAGAGCGCAGTTGCTCGGGGCTCCGAAAGTGAAAGACTCGTTTTCAAGTCCTCAACCTGCACTCGACTGGAGCGATATCAGTCGGGCTCGCAGGCTACACTCACGTGGTTTCGACAGTGTGACCTTCACTAGGGTTATAACCGCTAAAAGCTATCTCTCTCCCTACTAGCCGGTGATTCGTCAGTCGGTCGGTGCAGCTCGACAGCGTCAATTCGTTCACATTTTGCGTAGTACTCGTACGTGTTCTTCTGAAATGGCACCATCTCTAGCGGATCTCCAGGACTTGGCGCACAAACTCAGGATCCACAGCATCAACTCAACGAGTGCAGCCGGCTCCGGGTAAGTACTTGGCAAAATGACAGATATCGACTTACTCCACCTAGAAAAATTTGCGCGAATGTGAGGTAGTGAGGACAAGTTATGTCGAGTCATGTCTTGGTTTCCTATATTATGTCCGAGACTCCGACTAGGTACCTACTAGGTAGACAGATACATACCTACTTCGAACGCAGCCAGTAAACTTTTATTACACTAATCGACCGCATGAATCAACAGGTTGTAGATTCCTGTTTTTGCTGACATCTATCAGTAGGTATCAGTCGTATGTCCTTGGTACCTGACATGACTAGTACCTAGTGCTGTTTAGCCGGTATAACGAAGTAGAAGGTGCACGTAAATAGCAGATAGAGAGATTCGTGCAGAATCTTGTAGGTCAATAGACTAATAACAATGTGCAAGTCAATTGAACAACAAGTGACAATTCACCATAGTTGGTCCATCCCCGACTACTCAAGTACAGGAGGGCAACTGTGGAAAATTACTTTGAAGCTGAATTTATCAATTATTTTACCGTAGCTCTTAGTAGATTCCTCTTTCAAGTTCAGTAGGTACTGATTTTGACACTATCGTGATTCGGTACTTTTATAAGTACTTAGCCTAGGTAGTACAAAGATAACACGACCTAGCTTTTTGTTGGTTTATCATTTACAATAATAAAACCTTTGGAATGGAGCAAAAGAATTTATTTTACTACCCTTAAAATTTGGTGGTTTCCGTTTCAGGATACGGGGAATCCAAAAATCGAACAAGAAAAATCCGTCCGTCCGCCGTACTTAGTTACTATAAACCGATTTTGAAGAAATTTGGTATTCGGAGTCTAGTTTTGGTCTTTTCGTTATTGTCAGGCTATTCGGCTTCCGATATACTTATAGGTAGGGATTGTTTTTTGTCAATTTAAATATTGAATTTTTAGACTTCACTACTCAGAGCTCTGTACGACCAACCGTTGGCTCACTATAGGGGTTTTTACGAATGATAAATCAGAAATACGAGTGTGAATTGCAAATAAACAATCACTGGCGTTTTTCATCAATTAATATTGTACACAATTTTTAGAAACGAATGAGACCACCTAGAGCTCTGTAGGACCAACCGTATGTGCCCTGTATGGTTTTAAGAGTTGATTGTAAAATTAATCCGAAATACTAGTGGCTCGCCACTAACGTCGTTATAAGGAGGTTCAAGTTTATGTATCAAGAATTATCTGATCAAATGATTTTTTCCACTTGTGAATCATGACACTTTGTTGAGCTTCCTGAGCAAAGAAAAACTATGTTTTGTAATAAAGACTCCCCCTACTCTCGTCTTGCTGATTAGTACTTTGTGTCCAAATTGAGTATTTATCTTGCGTGATAATATAGTAGGTAGGTACTATCATTGGTTATTTATCATGCGGGTGATTTATACAGAAAACGAATGAAACGTTGAGAGATAATTTGCAGCGTTTTCCATCAGTACCTTCATCCTAATCGGGCTAGTATTCTCACACCTTTCTCATACTTGGGAACGACGAGTACGGTGGGCTTTCGATAAAATTAGGTAGGTAAGGGAGAATGGGTGTGGGGATACATTGGACGGTGTTTTTAAAATTAATTCTGAAATTATATTTCTTCTTTAGATTGTTAGATTCGTTTGGATGAATGTAATTACTTAACAATGTTTTAAATTGTTGCAGACATCCAACATCATGTGCGTCAATCGCCGAAATCATGTCCGTTCTTTTCTTCAAAACCATGAAGTTGGATTTGAAGAGTCCTATCCACCCTTCAAGTGATCGATTCATCCTTTCCAAAGGACACGCTGCTCCTATTTTGTATGCAGGTTCGTACCAAGGAATTTTGTCTCTACGTTTTCTCTCAAGCAGTGGCAGGACGGTTCTCCATCGTGGAGATATGCGTGCCACTCAATAAAATATTTTTTCCTAATATTGAATTTATTATTGAAAGTTTTCAAAAGAGCTAGGAGACATAAATTGACTAATGGTGTAAAAATACCTATGGCTTGCTGTTATTTCATTATTTTTTTTATTATTTTCAATAATGAACCTTTGGAATCGACCAAGAGATATAAAGGTATTGTTTTTCCATCAATTTAAGATAGTAGGTATAGAATTTTTTGAGACCACGCGGAGCCCCGTAGGACAAACCGTTCGCTCCCAACGAGAATTTAAGGGTTGGACGTACGATAAATCAGAAACACGAGTGTGAATCGCAAAAGAGGCCTCATCTCCGTTCAAGTTATAGCTGACCGAAATGCGATCAATGTTTTTTTTCATGTGAGTGATCTATATAAAAAAAAATTATAAACCATTGTGTAATAATTTTCAGCGTTTTATTTATAGTATCGGACAAGAGGTTGAAAGGAATAAATCATGAAGATAGTTTGTATTTTTCATTAGGTGTAGTAATAATATTAGATATCTGGGGTAACGAGTAGGTATTTCAAAACGAATGTGTAATAAACTCGTACATAAACTGCGTGAGGCCCTTGATCCACAGATTAGTGATGAACAATTTTTCTGTGCAGCATGGGCCGAGGCTGGACTATTTCCCACAAGTGAGCTACTTAACCTCAGGAAATTCGGTAATGATCTTGAAGGCCACCCTACCCCCAGGCTGAATTTCATCGATGTCGGTAAGTCGTCAGTGTTTCTCCTAAGAATAGTGAATTGAAATAGGAATTTAACCTATATCTTGGCGATGTAGTGAGTTAATCAGATTGTGGAAGTGTTCCACAAAGTCCAGTTTCATGTATAATAAAACCTAGCTAATCCTTGATAGTTTTCCATTTGAGCAGTGTAAACCTGTTATAATCAGCAGGGTAAACCTGTTATAGTTTCGATTGTGTAATAATATTTCATCAACAATGCAACCTCATCATTGATTAGTTTTGTTCCTCCAAAAGGTACTGGATCCTTGGGCCAAGGTCTCTCTGTTGGCTGTGGAATGGCATATGTTGGCAAGTACTACGACAAGGCTTCTTACAGGTAAACATAATTGTTCATTTGCACCAAACTTTCGCTCCCTCTAAGGTGGTCTCAGTCGGTCGCCGATCGTTCCTCTTTCCGGATTAGTATTTCCCTAAATTGAAGGGCAAAACTTTTAAAAATGTAGCTAATTTGAAATTTTTAAGGATTTTAGAAATTCATTAGTGCATCGGCCTAGGGAATTGAAAAACTGAAAGATAGCCGCTAGAATCATCAAAATTGAACAATAATATCCAGAGAAAAATGGGAAAAACACAACTGAATAAACGGGGTTTCTCAGTTTTCTCTGGCAACTATTGTTCAATTTTGATGATTCCAGCGGCAATCTTTCAGTTTTTCAATTCCCTAGGCCAATTCACAAATGAATTTCTAAAATCCTTGAAAATTTCAAATTTAGCTACATTTTTAAAAGTTTTGTCCCTTCAATTGATTTAGTGAAATACTAACCCGGAACGAGGAACGAACGGCGACCGACTTTTTTCGAGTTGAGTTTCATATCCTTCAATCATTCTTACTTGCATTCACAAACTAAGTTGGTGGGTATTATTATCGAAAATATCGTGTGCTTTGCTGTCGGGTGATGTATACTGAAAAATAATACGCCATTCTGTAATAATTTGCAGCGTTGTTCACATCATTTCTGCTGGTTTCAGGGTTTATGTGTTGATTGGGGATGGTGAGAGTGCAGAAGGATCAATATGGGAAGCTCTCAATTTTGCCAGTCACTACAAACTTGATAACCTGGTGGTTATTTTCGATGTGAATCGTCTGGGCCAATCTGAGCCAACTTGCTTACAACACGACATGGAAACCTACAGGAAGAGAGTTGATTCATTTGGCTTCAATGCTGTTGTCGTTGATGGTCACGATGTGGGAGAACTTTCCAAAGTGAGTTTGTATTTATTTTCAAGTTGGTATAAAGCCTTAATAATTAAAATGGTTGTATAATACAAAGTGGGCATTAGGTTCATTAAGAAAACTGTTGCTTATAGAAAGCAGGTGATTAAGTTCAAGAGAATGAGGAATTTCACCGAATTCTGTTTGCATTTTTCCTGAAAAAGTTAATGGTGTGGGATAGATGAAAATCGGGTTGATTTCGGAAAACGAGTCTATTTCAAAAGCTTGGGTACAATTAGTAAGCAGTAAAAGAACCGAAATATTGAAAAATCGGATATTTTGTGAAAATTATCCCCCAATTCGCCCCCTCCCCTTGCGAATTTTGATACTCTGGTGAAATCATGTACAACTCCGAAGTTATTTGAGTCAAACAAAAAAGAAACACGCCAATCGGTTGGAAATTGAGGCCTGGGCAGAGTTTACAAGATTATGCCCGCAAACGCACGTTTTTTGAACATTAACCCCCCCTTTCTCCCCTTAAAAGTCCACACACAGACATACACCTATGGTTTTTTCTCGGATTTGTATTCAGAATGGTCTAAAACGGATTACTGTGTGGTTATTTTTTTTTCTGTTGAGTGTTGTCCAACTTTACCCCAGATCGATCGCATAAGAACGCCCAAGTCTTACTTGTGGGACGTCCTAAAAAATATGTCGAAAATCGTTTCTTTTTATGCAAATTTAGCGTTATCTCCTCTAATAATTTCTAGATAACATCTTCATGGATGTAATGGAAAACCCCCATTTTGTTACAGTTTTCGGTAATTTCATCCCTATGCACCTGCCTGATCAAGCCAGACGTAATTTTATTGTTAAAGTCTCACAAAACGAATCAAAGCAAGAAACTTCTACTAAGAATTTGAACTTGTAATTTCTCGTTATATTCTGAGTTTGCCGATCCTCATGAGGAAAGGTAACCAGAGGAGAATGACGTCAAACAGTCACGCTTATTCTGCCTTACTATATATTTTTTCAGATTGAAAAATACAATATCCGTACCTTACCAGACATTATATCAATTCACCCAAAGTTTTGTACTCTTATGTAAAGTAAAGATCTTAAGTGTTAGTTCAAGATTCAAGGAAACGTTTTAGGATGATACTGATTTGGGTTGTCGAGTTGATAAATAAGCTTTTTTCATTTATCAATACTTTGTTTCAGGCTTTCGATGGAGCAGCTGCTACTAAAGGCAAACCCACTGCAATTATTGCCAAGACCTACAAAGGGAAACACTTCCCAAACATTGAAGATCTTGAGAACTGGCATGGAAAACCCCTCGGTGCTGTTGGGAAAGACATTGTTCAGGTAGGTCCAACATCCAGAAAAGTAATCAAAACCAGACAATAGTATCCATCAAAGAGCTCCTCCTGCGCTACAGACATTATGTAACAGTATATAACTCGACATTTGTACTATACCTATGTATGCCTTAACGTTGTTGCAAATTGGAAATACCTTTTATTTTTTCAGCATTTGACTGGTTTGATCAAAAATAAGAACATCTCCCTCAAGCCCAATGGTATCGTCGATGACAGTCCAAAGGTCAACATCAACAACATTTGCCTCACTTCTCCTCCTGACTACAAACCAGATGCCAAAGTTGCTACACGTGTTGCCTATGGTACTGCTATTGCCAAACTCGGAAAAAATAACGCCCGCGTTATCGCTCTTGATGGTGACACCAAGAATTCAACCTACTCAGAGAAAATTAAGACTGTAAGTTAAATAAGATGTTGGGATTATGCAGTAATTATTTGTTATTAAAATTTGCAGTGATTAGGCAGTATAAGATGTTGGGATTATGCAGAAATTATTTGTTATTAAAATTTGCAGTGATTAGGCAGTATAAGATGTTGGGATTATGCAGTTAGGATTGGAGGATTACTGTATAGGCTGTCTACAGTCTTACTGCCTTGGGGGGCTTACCTTTCTATGGGTCCTTACAGCAGTGATAACCTGAGCTGTTCTTCATAACCAAAATGTTCTCTCTTGTGTACCTCCTATAACATTAAACATGCCAGTTTCATGAAATCGTTTATAGATAGGTACATACAGTGAATTTACTAACATTCTTACCTAGTGAGTAAAACTAAGTTTGAGACGAAGCCAAATTGCCTCAGGAAGCATTTTTAATAGTTTAAAAGTAAAATATATTATAATGAACGAGAACTTTTTTGTTTACAGGCTAGTGTGGAACAGTATATTGAGTGCTTTATCGCTGAACAGAACCTTGTTGGTGTTGGTATGGGAGCCACCTGCAGAAACAGAACGGTTGCATTTGTGTCAACATTTGCGACGTTTTTCACCAGAGCTTTTGACCAGGTTTGTACAATACTGATGTTTGAATTCTGTGAACCTTTCAACTTCACTATTTATATAATTTATTAAAATATCCTATAAATATAATGAGTTTCACTTCAATATTTTCAGATTCGAATGGGCGCTATTTCCCAGTCCAATCTCAACTTTGTTGGATCTCACTGTGGAGTGTCCATTGGAGAAGATGGGCCTAGCCAGATGGGTCTGGAAGATATTGCACTCTTCAGATCTATTCCAGGTATGAGTGTTGCCTTGATTTTCCTTCTCTTATCGAATCTGTTGAGGTTAGGAAGCGTTCAATAAAGCAAATTAAAGAGATTTGAGTGTTGAGTACACTGTGTTGTTCACATTACAAGTCCACGTGTTTATGATGATCCTTTCTCCCTTCAGGACGACTTCGTCATTTATATACCTATATTTTCTTTCAGGGAGTACTGTGTTTTACCCAAGTGACGCTGTTAGCACAGAGCGTGCCATAGAATTGGCCGCAAATACCAAAGGAATTTGTTATATCAGAACATCTCGTCCAAATACTCCCATCGTGTATGAAAGCTCCACCAAGTTTGAGGTTCGCAAAGATTTTTATTTCACTTCCTTGTAATATAAAAACTATTATGCAGAACAAATCAAGGTGAAATGAAGGTAAAAGGGAATCGGGGGAAATTGTAGAAAATGGTGTTAAATAAAAAACCTCTGCCAAGGTTGAATAGAATTAGTTTTATTTTCTGTAGCAACAAAATGCAATGACAATGGTCAATTACACATACATCAAATTTATATAATTAAATATAAAACATAAATTAATTTATTTATTGAGATTTATCTCAGTAGCACAAGCGTGAGGGACAACCTATCTCCCACGTAGGTGTGGCACATAGCTTCCTCGTATCCATAACCCGATTGTATAGATGATCCGATGCATACTATCTACTCTCAAAACATCAATCTCCAAGTCAGGAACCATCTACAGTCATCCCGCACAATCCCTGTAAATTTCATCCAATTCGGGTAGAAAATGTGGATGTTATACCTATGACCAGGAGTTCTTGTTTGCGCTGATTTTCAGGCGATGATTTTCATAGGGAACCATCAACACCCCAATTCGTACAATCCCTGAAAATTTCACCAAATTCAGATGAAGAATGTAGAAGTTATGGTTGTTACTAGGATTTTTTGTTTGCGCATGCTCAGTGGCTACTATCAATTTTGGGGCCATGTTTCATAGGGGACCATCTACACGTGAATCTGAACAATCCCTGAAAAATTCATCAAATTCGGATGAAAATTATAGAAGTTATGGCTGATACCTTTACGTTTGCGCATGCTATTGGTCCGGGGGCATTGGTTTCCATAGGAGACCATCTACACGTCAACTCACACAAGCTCTGAAAATTTCATCGAAATCTGACAATAATTTCGCATAGTTTTGCCCATTTCAAGGATTTCATGACAGACACATACAAAACCAAAATTGTTCAGGAAGATCTAAGACGTTAAACGCGAGTAAACATTTTGATTTTGGAGAACATTTTGTTTTTAACCTTGAAAAGTGAAAACAATACTTCCCACTACCTTTTTAGACTCAGAAGCAAAATGGATCTTCCTTATTTTTTTGGGACGTCTGAAAATCAGGACTTTGAAAAATACTGAGATAAAAGATCAAAAAGAATCGGTGATGTCATAGTAAATGCACTGAAGTACAACGAGGCCAGCATATTTGGAGTATTTTGGGATTAACACTAGGCTATAACTTTTGTACCTACCTATGACTGAAGGCCGACGTAGGCATGACGTAGGCTTTAATTAGATAGTTCAGTAACAAAGAATTACTTATTTTTATTCAAGAAGATAATAATTGCTCTACCTACTTTATCGAGCAGTTGTGTCAAATATTTCAAACAAGAAATTATTTGTACGAAGCAGCTTATTTTCAAACTTTCAATTTTTCCACATGTTGACAAGAATGATTAAAAATTCATCATAATTTAGGTAACTGTTTCGTAAATGATAATTGCCTATTGTCTGGTCAAGTATACATACAAGCTCTTCTAGAAATTCCTAAGAATACTTCTTCAAGCTTATTAAAGATAGGTACCTGTCGACAAAAAACTCATACCTAGTGATTCGAAATAAGAAACTCACTGTAATAGAAAGAAGAAAGGAATACCTTTAAGATAGGCTTTATTCGACGGAATTCGTCATTACAAACCGACAATGAAAATTGGTAGCAACCCGGTAATCAAGGATGATTAAACAACTGATAACAAGTTTGAGTGATTTCCAACTCACATAGTTGGAGTTGGAATGAGATGTCGTTGTTCCTGAGTGAAAGTTCCTCTGCCGTCCACTGTGGAACAGCTTTCCAGCATTACTTCAGAATCAAGCACTACCTACTTTTGCTGTATCCCTCTTGCTAACAAAACAAAAGGCTTGCAATTAATTTGGTTCATTGTTGTAGATCGGGAAATCCAACGTTCTTCGCCAAAGCAGTTCTGACAAACTGCTCATTGTCTCTGGTGGTGTTACTCTCCATGAAGCTATCATTGCCCAGCAACAGTTGGCACAGCAAGGATTCAACGTTCGTGTTATGGACCTCTTCACTATTAAACCTCTTGATATCAAAGGGCTTCAACAAAATGCTACTGCATGTGGTGGAAACGTCCTTGTTGTGGAAGACCATTACCATGAAGGTACTACTTTATGATCTTGTGGCGTCATTTGTTTAATATTTAATTCGTATTTCGGTTTCTCAAAATTCCAAATTATTATTCACCTGTTGATTCTCCTGTTCCAAATTCCCTCACCTGTTGATGCGTTTGTTCACTTGCTATTTTTCCGTTCATGAGTCTACATTCAACATCATTCAATTTATTGTAACTTGACAAAAATAATTCATAGTAAAGCGAATAGAAATTAATATGGACACACATAACAACCAGCATCATAACTAACTGCCCAATACATTCTGGTGTTGAAATGTTACGGGAGCTCTGAAGTAATTCAGTTCCTTATTACATTTTTCTTAGGGCAGTTTTTTTTACAGTTAGCGACATTTATCTGGTCATTGTTTAAAGGCATATTAGTGTGAAACATAACTGTATAATATTATTCCACGATTACATGATTAGCAGTCACCTAATCTCATCTTGATGTAATCTTCTCACAGCCTCCTTAGGTTGTTGTGACAAAAGACCGCTGTCTATTATTTTTCTATAAAATAGCTGAACACCTCAATGCACTTCAAATACATTGTAACGAACTTCAAAATGGAGCCCTCCACCTCTCGTCCCGCCACCTCCGTCCCATCACGGGTTGTTATGCGAGGTGTGATCAAATTTTTGTTTGGCCGTGGTTTCTACAGTGTTCAGATCCAGCTTGTTTCCGTGTATGGATCGGGTGTAATGAGTGACTCAATGGTAAGGAGATGGGTTCGTGAATTTAAGGAGGAAAGGCGTTCCCATGAAGACAAAGAAACTGAAAGGAACACCATCACTCGTCACTTATGAAATTGTTGAAAAAATCGACAACGCACTCTGTAAAGATTGAGACCCAAGACCCTTAAAAGCTGAGAAGGGCGATACAAAACAAAAGACGAGGAAAATTGACAACCAGTATGGGCCTCCTTCATGACAATGCTCGTCCTCATATCGCTCAGTCCACAACGGCACTTCTGATGCAGTTTGGTTGAGATCTTGTGAGTCACCTACCGTAGAGTGCCGTCTTGGCCCCTTCCGGCTACCACATTTTCACTAAAATCAAAGAACAGTTAGTAGGAAAACGCTATGGGAGTGAGGGGAAAATTAAGGAAGCTGTCACCAAATGGGCATATGAGGTGGAGGCACATTTCTATGCAGCATTTCGAAATCGTTACAAACTAGTATTAGAAATGCACTGAGGAGTCCAGCGATCTTATAGAGTAAATAATAGACATTCTGTAGAACAATTCCTCTCAATTTCATAAAATTTGTTGGTTTACGTTTCAAGGTATGTAGAATCCAAAAATCGAATACAAATTTGGCCGTCCGTCCGCCTATCATAGCTCTTTGAAAGGTAGCTGGGGACTTTGAACTGCCAGAGGCCCCTTGGAGTGCAGAATGCAGTCTTCTCCCAGTCACCTTCCTCCATTGGAATCTGTCAGTAACCTGACTGTAGGTCCAGACCTACTGCCTGCCAGACCTCCCTTCGTTCATCAATTTTTATTATTTTATTGTATTATTTATTATTTTATTTTATCAACCTTTATTATTTTCAATAATGAACCTTTGGAATCGATAAAGACACTTTTTTTAAACCCCCCCTCAAAATTTGTTGGTTTTCGTTTCAAGGTACGTAGAATCCAAAAATCTAAAAAATATTTGGCCGTCCGTCCGCCATCCCCTGTACGCGGCACTTTCCTTAGTTCCCATGGACCGATTTTGATGAAATTAGGTATAAGGGCTCCAATTGGGGTCCATTTATGCCCCGAAGCTTTTGGTTGACGTCAATCACTTCTAAGGATTGAAAAATAAGGGTTAACATTTCCAAAACGCCCTAGCTCAAAAAATTACGAAATTAAGGTATTGTTTTTTCTACAATTTAAAATAGTAGTGAATATTTAGAATCGAATGAGACCACCCAGAGCGCTGTTGGACCAACCGTTCGCTCCCTATAAAAACTTAAGGGTTGGACTTATGATAAATCAGAGACACGAGTGTGAATCGCAAAACATGCCTAATCTCCGTTCAGATTTTATCTGACCAAAACGCGTTTCTACTAGTTGTATTCAGTTTTGCGTCCTTAGCAACCAGTATTCAAATTTCCTAATGAAGGCACTCACAACATCCATTTTATCGAATTGAGTGTGAAACGTTTATTTCTTTAAAATAAACTTGATTGAAGCGAAAATATGTTTGGTAGGTCTTTGCAGCCGAGTGGTCTTTACAGAAAATAATAAACCTTTGTGTAATAATTTGCAGCATTTTTGAATAAAAAATGAACTTATTTTGTGGATACTCCTCGCACTGAACATAAGCATTCTCAAACTGCTCTCAGTTTGATTTCAATGAGTGTGACTGTTTCATTATTTGTTGCGACTAAACAATATTTTAGTGCCTTGATGAGGGTACCATGGCACCTGTATGTTCACTAAAATGTTTTCGATTTTGTTTCAGGTGGTATTGGTGAAGCTGTAAGTGCAGCACTAGCTGGCCAACTTAAGAAGTTCATTCACATCGCTGTCACTGATGTGCCTCGATCTGGACCACCTGAAGTTCTCCTCGGTCATTACAAACTTGATGCCAAGGGAATTGTTGATGCCATCAAGACTCAGCTCCAATAAATTGTGTATATTTGATTCAAATCCACATCCCTATTTTGTAATAAATGTTTTCTTTTAGTATGTCTGTCTATGCTCTTTGTACTTTCTTTCAATGAGTTTCACCCTCAATTTACATGCCTTGAGAGGAATGGGACAGTGTTGGCCTTACTTTGCGACATTCTGGTAGAATTGGTAATAGCTTCGGGAGGTTGGCTATTACTACCTATTCATGATTCTGTCATGTTCTCAAGATGATAAGGACACCTCATTATAGGTACTAACACTTACTAACAATATATCAACTGTGTAGTAATTACTTAAAACACCCTTAGGTACCTACATGAACACTTTGTTTTCGTATCGGGAATAAAGCTATCGTTATTATTGTAGGAGTGAAAATTGGACTGTTATTAGGCACATCTTTACTAAATAAGACACTACAGATAGGGATAGTAGACTTTTAGTTAGATCCAAACAGTATCCATATATGAATGCAATAGAAAATATAGTAAACACCTACAAGAGATCAACAAAAATGTTGTTTTCTCAAATCCAAATGTATCCATTTTAGAAGTTCCAGACGAATTGATTCCAGATACCTATAGAAACTACACATGGGTTTATACGAAATTATTTATGGGATGGTGCTGGTTAGAAATTGAATATTTTTGAAACTTTTTTTTTAAAACAAATTCAATGTTTAATTCCTACTTTTATTAGGTACTCATTTCAAATACGCTGCAAATTATTACACGACGGTTTATTATTACACCATACCCGCCTGCATAGAATGCGACTTTTCCATTAAATAGGTACTACCTACAAGCAATAACATCGCTATCCGAGAGCTGTGGGTGCCTTCAATACCAATTTTTTTTTCTTGGTTGAGGACGAAAAACACGGAACTCTTTCAAAGAAACGAATTATGATCGCATTTGATCAACTGACATTTAAACAGATATTAAGATTCCGTCAGTTAAAAGTCTTGCGAATCACACTCGTGTTTCTGATTTATGTGAGTCCTCATAGGGGGCGAACGGTTTGTACCAAACAGCTCTGGGTCTCATTCGATTCTAAAAATTCAATTCTATTTTAAATACCTACCTTTCCAGCTATGGCGTTTTGAAAATTTCAAACCTTAGATATGTTAGAAGAGGCTGACGTTTAAAGACACAACGTTTAAAGGACAAAAATAGACCCCAAAAGGAGCCCATATACCAAATTTCATCAAAATCAATCCGTGGTAACGTAGGAAAGTGTTGAGGATGGATGGATTTTTAGGACGTCACATTGTAAGACCTGTGTACCCTTATGCGATTAATCTGGGGTGGAGGAGGACAACACTCGACAGAAAAATATAACCATATACTAATCCGTTTTAGACCATTCTGAATCCAAATCCGGGGGGAAAAACCAAAGGTGTAGGTATGTGTTTACGTATGTGACAAATCCTGTGTAGGTACTCTGCCCAATGCTCAATTTCCATCCGATTTGCGAGATTCATTCTTGTTCGACGTGGAAATCTATCTAGTTATGCACTACGTCGCCAGAATATTGAAAGTATTGTTTAAATAGAGTGAGGGGTAACTGAAAAGAAGTCCCATTTCGACAATACGTTGAGCGAGCTCCTACTCCTCAATTTTCTACCGATTTGCGTGTTTCCTTTTTTTCGACACAGATTACTTTCCAGTTGCACATTACATCATATTCACAATATACCGCCGATTTTTCAATATTTTTGTTCCTGTTAAGGCTTACTGATGTTACCCAGGCTTTTAAAATCAGGGAACACAATTTATATGTGTACCTCTGGATTTTCATGAACTATTTTTGTACCTACCACCATGGAACAAATGGGATTTTGGCTGTTCCGCCTTCAATACAGATGTGATGTTCGACGGACTGCCAACCAAAACCAACAGAGATGAATGAATGTCCAACGTATTGCTGCTGTGGTGTGTAGTGTGTTGGAAAGGGGAGGCGGGGAGTCGAATCGCACATTGGGTATCGCAGATCATGAATTTCAAAATTCTGTTCAATTTGGAGAGTCATATGCGCTAGAAATGTTATGATGGTGAGGAGGGTGGGAGGTTGTGGACTGCGCCATAGGGTTGACAGTTGCCCCAGCACACGCACAAACATGAAATCTTTGTATCAATATTAGTTACAAATCATAAAAACCACTTTAGTTACGAATTATTGAGAACCTTGAGAGAATTTCACTTGGTTTGAAATACTGCTATCTCAAAACACATTGGGATGGTAAGCCTGAGAGAGCGCGATAGTTGAATGTGACCTATGCACAATTACAAGGGGCGTCCCTGGAATCCATGCATTACTTAAGTATGTTTTAAATTAGATTTTTGGATTCTACTTAATTTTAAACGTAAACCATTAAATTTTGGGAGGGGGGGGGAATTGACAGCAGCAATGTCGGGCTTCTTACCCCGATCACTTGGCATGTGATACAGTCTCTCCCTCTCAACATCCCAGCTGCTAGATGACAAAGCACCTGCTATCTGCTTGGCGACCGCATCATGACGTAGCCCCCATGGGTCCGAGAACACTGCTGCACTTCATGATATAGATGTTCATTTCCACTCTGACAGGCGCGGCAAAGGGGCAGGGTTGCCCCACGACTACCTCTCGAACACCGCACCGCAGTTGGCAGAGTTGCCAGTACTTTTTGGAAGTGGCGGAAGACTATGGAGGATACAGAGATCAGTCGATAGCCTCCAGGCCCACTTCCCCTTTCTTTGGGATAAACATGGTTTGGGGACAGGTTAATGCTTTTTGGGGGGTCTTCCCGCAAGGAGGAGCAGGTTGAGGATGAGCAGCTTAATCGTCTTTGGTGCTTTATTCCAGCGTTGGGCAGAAATACCATCGGGTCCAACGGAAGTGGAGTTCCTGACACGGCACTTGTGTGCCTCATCGGACAGCACCGGCGAGCAGAAGATGCTGCGCAAGGAATCCCTGGTGGAGACTGGGGGAACCACACGCTCCCCAGGGTTGTGACTGGGAGCACTCAGAAGAGGCTCCCAGAAATCCACAAACTCCTGGAGAGGGGGTTGAATTTGATTTTCCCCAGGCTCCTCCAGTACCTCCACAGCTACAAGCACCGGATGCTTTCTCCACAAACTCTGAACCTGGTGGTACTCCCGCCATCTGGCTTGCTTAGCTGCTCAGCGACCTCCACGCAACACTACTCTGGGAGGAGGTCCCCCCTGGTCCTGCCTCACGGACGCGTCCCCAACCTGCGGGAATATTCTCCCTAAATAGACTGAAACCTCATCTCCCAGGTTATCCAGCCCTTCAGCAGCCCACCTCACCAGATCCTGCAGGTAGGTGCTTTCATAGCCTTCAATACGACCTCCCTGCCCCCAAGCCTCATGACTTCAGTCTTCAGATTGGCAAGAAGATCGGAGGTCCTGGGGAAGGGATACTGAATGGCAGGCTGCTGCTCCACGTCAGCAATAGGAGATGCGGGTGAAGCCCCACTGCTATTTGCCAGGAAAGTTTCCTGGACAAGCTGCTTACAGTGGGGCTTCAGGCGGAGGTTCTTGATGGCAATGACTGTGCGCGTGGGAAAATGTTCGCTTAAGTAAACATTAATATTAAGGTGCGTTTACACTTTGCGAAATTTCCTCGCGAGACTGATGGGTGAAGCTCTCGTCCGAGACTACACAACGAAACAAACCATGAAACAGACGCGCGAGGCACAACGGTAGAGGTGAGCCGTAAATTCTCGCGAGGCGGCCATGGCGAGTGTTTCTATAGTTCCTCTTCCTCCCCGTGCAGCCAGTGCTTTGGCTTTCATCGATGCAGCTCATATTGTCAAAAAGAGGAAAGGACGTCAGCAACAACGCCAACATCGTTGGTGGGTCAGAGAAATCTTTCGCAAATGGTTGCAATATGGCAATAGATTAATAAAGGACATGCAGATGGAGATGGTTGAAGACATAATACTGAATTTCACGTGAATGAAATCGACTGACTTCGATTATCTGGTGTTAGTTATTGGACCCAAGATTGAACGGCTAGACACGCACATGAGAGAAGCGATCACTGTGAAGGATAGAATTGCCATCACACTGAGATATTTGGCTACAGGAGACTCATACACAAGTCTGCAGTAAAATTATAATCGAAAGACAATACACCTGCCTCGCACAAACAAATATACACATCTACACTTCGAGAAACAACAAGGCCGAAACTCCTTTGTTGCACGCCAAAGACCGACTGGCTGACCGCTCGCTCCCTCATCTCGCAAGGGATCCTCGCAGAGGCGTGATTTGGGTTCTAGAAGCGTCTACATGCCGCGAAACTTGCGAGGAAATTTTGCGAAGTGTAAAAGCACCTTTACATACCCCATCGCGCACAGCCACTGCCTCTACTGCCGCAATCCTGCTCAACTCCTTGGAAGCATACCCATGCTGTATTCGTTCAATATCAATAGCAGCATTAGCAGCAATAGGATGCTTCCGTCTGACATGGAGACCAAGGCCTGACCTGGTAGTGAACGCTCGCTCACAATGGCACACTGGTGGTTCAAAAAGGCAGTGGAAGAGGAAGAGGGTAGGGATGAGGACGAAGGAGAGGATGGCCAACGCCCCTGCCTGGGGCGCCTCTGAGCACCTCCCCTAATACCCCGCGAGCCAATGGGCTGGCGGGGGTTATGAGGCAAATCTGGGTTTCTTCCATAACAGGGGGGCGCTTTAAGTAGAGGGTCAGGGAACCCATTGACAGGGGTTCCCTCCCTGGTCACCAGAGGGTCATTCAGCCACCCCTGGAAATTCAAGAAGGGTCCACCAGGGAACCCTAATGGGACCACCTCTGTTCATCCCAGGGGGCCCAGATTGTGCGACGGGGATGCATGACCATGACTTGTGTAGGGATAAGAAGGGCTCTGGAGAGATGAAAACACCCTCTATTACCCTACCCCAACAACCCAAAAAAACTAATTAGTGGTGCCACCATGGCGCCAGAACACCATAAACCACTTATTTCTTTTTTTGTGTGTGTGTTTCACCTTGAATACGGATGTGAAATTCTACGGACTGCCTACCAAATCTAATAGTTGAAAGTTCAACGTTACAACGTATGACCACTTCATTTGTTCAAGAGGTAGGAGCTCCGATTCAGAATTGGAACGATAGGAGATCGATCCCTGGTCGCGGTAAGTCAATTTTTGATGTTTCAACCGGCGGGGGGGGGGGGGGGGCTCGAACTCTCATGTTGGGTATCTTAGATCATGGATTTTAAAATGATCTTTGAATTCGAGGCTCCCATGCAGCTAGTAATGTTATGGTGGATAATGTTGAGGGGAGGGGGGGGGGGCACTGTTTTTGCTTAAAATACTGAATAAATTACATCGAGTAGGTAATAACAGTTTTATCGCTTACCAACTGGTTTAAATTGACTTAATGCTTATCCAATGGGACGTCCCCTGGAATGCATGCATTACTTAACAATATGTTTTACTGTTTTACATTTACGAATTTTACTTACTCGTTTCAATCTTCACACAACTTCAATGACGAATAATTCATTGGAAAGTAAGCTACACAAGTAGGTATGGATCTACTATTTCAGAAAAACATAGTTCAAACGAATAATTTTTGAGTAAGTTCAAAGATCAACTCGCGGATATGATAAGAAAACCGAAAGAGGGATGTCCCAAAAGTATCCATACTTCTTGAAAAAAGTATCGATACTTTTTTCCCCTGATATATCGCAGTATCGATACTTTTTTTTTTTGTTGGGGACATCCGATACTAGTCTCCGATATGATGGTCCATGGGACTCAACGACTGGAATTAGAGGATTCGCATGGACCTATCCCAAGCATGGAGTCCATGATCCCAAGGGATAACGAGGTCGTAGCTAGAAGATCCATGAACTAATTCCACCTTCCATGGTTGTTCACAGTCATCCATGTTGGAGACTCGTAAGTCCTACGGTTACTACGTCCATGTATTGGTAAAGTCGGTACTTCCATATATAAATAAACGGCGTTGATCCTCTGAAAAAAATTAATATATAAGTACACATATATATTATACCACAATAAATTATATGGACCATCATATAATTTCAAAAGGTTCATGAATTGTTACTTTTAATCTAAAGTTTGAGGGCTCGGTGCTAATCAAAAGTATCGCGTATCGGCTATCGTCCTATCGGTGTCTGTTTGCTTCCCACTAGCCGACTAGCGCTAGCATTCGTTCCGAACCTCGTGGGGAAAGTGTCGCCATATTAGTAGATTTTCCATTTTCGAGTATTTTTGGGGTGAAAAGATAGCAAGATCGACTGAAATGTCGTCTACTCAGTATGGTATAGGTGTTACTAAAAACAGATTTGAATTGTTCGATAGTGGAGACGAAGATCCGTTGGAAGTGTTGAAGATTTGCGAGCAGGAGAAAGAAGCTAAGAAGAAGACCAAGTTATCCGAGAAAGAAAACAAAGGCCAAGAGCCGGCTGTTAAAGCTAAGTCTACAACCGTGCGGAAAGGAATTAAAGAAACACAAAATTTGAAGCCTCAAGACGCTCAGAAAGGAAAAGAAGGTAGGAATTTACTGTAGTTCATTTTTGGAAGGAATGTCTTATATGGGCGGAAGACTTGTTATGGGAAGACTGCCTAGTAACTCTTGGTGGAGGAATTTGTATCTCAATAATAACTAACTCAATTGTATAATCTGTTCTGTTCCTCGCTAATTCCTATTCAAATAACTTGATAGTATTTATAATTTTTGAAACCGTATTTTGTCAGCTACGTTTTTTTAGAATTAGGTATTGGTTCTTGATATAGCTGAGCCCATTAGATGGACGGGACATCGATCCTATTATGTACATCTTCAAATTTATCTTAGATATTTATTTCGCCCATTTCGGTTGAATAGGTGATATCGTTATTTACAATGACGTGTTTTCAAACGATGAATTGATAACTTTACTTACCTGTAATAACCTCAACAGTAAACTTGAAGCCTTGAACTCTGCTCTCTTGAACTAGCACCTACTCAGTTACTACGAGTAGTTATAGAAAGTTACATTCGTTTGTAGAAAATTGAAAACGTCGAAACGTCAAGTTCTTGTCATTCAATTTCAGATTCTCGCTATGACTTATCTACCTCCAGAGATACAACATATTTCAAGTCCAGACCGTAGGTGTTAAGTTTGGAATGATGTGCTCTATCTTGCACGCTTATTTAATTCACGTGTTGGGCTGCTCTCTCTTGTGCCCTTAGGAGGTTTGGTTTGTGAGTCGGATGGATATACATTGGTATATTATTTACCTACTACTTCAACATTATCGAAAAGAATTTGTTATGGAGTTTTCCTGTAGAAATAATATAGGCTTCTAGAGGTCATTATGTTGGTTTGGTATGATGAGCTCTCTTATTAATGCTTCATTAATTTATGGGCTCATAATATACGACCAAACAAAGATCCACCAAGGCTTCGTACCAACCATTCGTTGGGATATCTAGTTGGCACTTTTTTAGGGTCTCTGAACAGTTACCCACTATTCTCTTTCTTCTCATTCCTTGCATTTAGAAGAAACTACACGTCTTTTCTGAAATAGATAGTTTTTGTTTCAAAGACACATGATATGTATTTAAGCTCCTAATTTAATTGATCTATAGGTAATTTGATTTGATCAATACTCTTCCTTGATAGTGGTTCCTCCTCTTCCCTGTGTGTTGATGTGTGCGCATAGAATATTTTCATGCTCACGTTTCATTGAGTGAGCTCTTCTCTCTCGGTCATGGTTCCCTAAAGCTAGATTCACATGGGACGGAAAGGTCGGAAAGAAATAACGTAATCTGATTCGCTGATTTTCCCCGGTGGAGAATGGTGGCCGCCATCTTGATGGAACGGCGGGAAGTCAGGGAAGAAATTTGTTTACCGTCTTCCACTTTCCACGCAGGTAACCACTAGTGTAGGTTGCACTTGTTGTGTCCTACTGTCTGTGGTAGCTAAGACTATCTGTTCCGGGCCTGTGACCAGTCATGGCTTCTGGGGCGTGGGCTGTGCCAGCACACTGGTTAACGGTCCTACCCTTAAACTGGTACTGTGGGTGGGGGGAGCCCCAGGCTACTGGCACACCGACAAAAGTCAAAGTGCCACCTGTCTGCCCCCCAATTGAGGTCGGATTTGCGGGGGTCGTGGTTTACAAAACCCAGGCTGCAGTGCGGGTTCTGCAGAGCTGGGTAGGGATCCAAGGGCCATGGCCAACTCGTTGACCTGGCACTCGGATCCCGGCATGTGAGTTTTGCGAATTACCAGACCCGCAAAGTCTGGAAGCATGAGCTAGGACATGCGGCTTCTACCTGTAAGAAGTAACAGGGAGATGCAATTATGCATCGACACTGATTGTGTGAACAATCCCTCTCCGGAGGAGCTTTTCCTCTGCAGCTTGCAGTAGAGGGGGAGAGCATAAGGCTTGGCCTCAGTTCTCCTTTAACCGATTTCCACTTTGGAAAGAGGTAAGACATTCAATGTCCGTGGTAGCTAACAATCAATTGTTTCGATGCGATTGACGCTTTGAGAAGTTGTGATAATGTATTCCCAGAATTTTTGCGGAATCTCAACTGTGATAATTTTCGAGAAACATTGTTCAGTTGGCATTCGTAAAAATAGATGAGCATGTGGGTAAATTAAAAATTCCAAGAGCAATATGATTCCTGTCGCAAAAAGACATTGAAACTAACGATTGTTGCAATCCACAATCGGCCTCCCTGAGGTTCCACTCTCGCGCTGATTTGTTTGTTTATTTTTTCGCGCTATCTTTTTTTCGAATTTTTTTATGTAGGTATGTATTTCAACGAGGAATGATCGCCAACCTTTCAAAACACTGTAAACAGAGATTACAGATCAGAGAGAAATTATCATTTGAGAGGCTTCCAGGAGGAAGGTTACACTAGATTACAAAATTTAGGGGTGGTCTGGCTGCCTCGTTCTTTCATCACTTTTCTTATGGTATTTGGTGCGCTGAATCCGAATCTGACGTCAGTTTTTTTGTTTACGTCGGATTTTCAAGATATAGCTAGTTTTAGATTTTCCTAGTTCTCACTTTTCTTCATTTTTTAGTGAAAACTCATCTTGCTCAAATCTCCTCAAAAAGTACTCAGACTTATAGGAAATTTCATGTAGAATCCGAATATGTACTTAGTTTTTAAGTAAAACTGTGTTAAACCCCCTATTTTCCACAAAACGTATCGAAAACACCGGTTCTCAACGTTTTTTCTTCGGGTTTTCCCTTACATTTTGCCACTTGGAAAAAAAATTAAGGCTAAAAAAAATTTTCTCGGGCCTTTACTTTGTAGGGGGGACACCCCAGAGGAGAATGAGACCAATCGCAGCCTCCTAAACCCATTAATATCGAAGGAATGAGCTTTTTCATGGCACTGAGTTGAAAATTCACAAAAACCGTTAATTAGTTTTTCGAGATAAGTATGTGCGTTCCTAAATCTGTTTTCCTCAAATGGATTTTCCTTTCTTCTACATTTTTTATGCTTGTCACCTATTAAGAGTAAGATCGAAAATAGGTACTCAAAGGGGGAGTAAATCATAATTGGGAAACTCTTGTTTTGTTAAGTGATTTTAATTCAGTTTTACAAACGAAACACAAACTGCAGAAAAGTTGACGGTGTAAATCTGTTTCATGAAGGCTCAGATGAATCAAAAGTTGGTAAAATGTTTGGTTATTCCTCCACCTCAGAGGTTCCTCCAAGATATAAAACCATGGAAGAACGGTACAAAGGGCATTGGGAAGTTCACATGATGGCGGACTATTGTTGGACCTTAAAAAGAGATTTACCTCAGGCGGCAAAGTTTTCTCTACATAGATGCCGGCGATGAAACCTCTGAGGTGGAGGAATTACCAAACATTGTACCAACTTTTGATTCATCTGAGCCTTCATGAAACAGATTTACACCGTCAACTTTTCTGCAGTTTGTGTTTCGTTGGTAAAACTGAATTAAAATCACTTAACAAAACGAGAGTTTCCCAATTATGATTTACTCCCCCTTTGAGTACCTATTTTCGATCTTACTCTTAATAGGTGACAAGCATAAAAAAAATGTAGAAGAAAGGAAAATCCATTTGAGGAAAACAGATTTAGGAACGCACATACTTATCTCGAAAAACTAATTAACGGTTTTTGTGAATTTTCAACTCAGTGCCATGAAAAAGCTCATTCCTTCGATATTAATGGGTTTAGGAGGCTGCGATTGGTCTCATTCTCCTCTGGGGTGTCCCCCCTACAAAGTAAAGGCCCGAGAAAATTTTTTTTAGCCTTAATTTTTTTTCAAAGTGGCAAAATGTAAGGGAAAACCCGAAGAAGAAACGTTGAGAACCGGTGTTTTTGATACGTTTTGTGGAAAATAGGGGGTTTAACACAGTTTTACTTGAAAACTAAGTACATATTCGGATTCTACATGAAATTTCCTATAAGTCTGAGTACTTTTTGAGGAGATTTGAGCAAGATGAGTTTTCACTAAAAAATGAAGAAAAGTGAGAACTAGAAAAATCTAAAACTAGCTATATCTTGAAAATCCGACGTAAACAAAAAAAAACTGACGTCAGATTCGGATTCAGCGCACCAAATACCATAAGAAAAGTGATGAAAGAACGAGGCAGCCAGACCACCCCTAAATTTTGTAATCTAGTGTTATCATTCCATCCATGTGAACCTTCTGCCAACTCTGCCTACCACCTCCACTGGTTTCCTCATCTTTCCGTCGTTGTGACCTTTCCATCCCATGTGAATCTAGCTTAAGTATTCACCAGAAAAACATGAAGGGAGCAGAAGGCCCTGGAGGAAGGGTCCATTGAAAGGATTCGGTGAGTGGGTGGGGCTGAGGGTGTTGGGATATATATTGCTCATTTAATGGAATAGTGTCATATCTCAAAATCAGTTGTACTTGGATAAGGATTCTGAATAGAAAAAATCTGCCGTCGAAACCAGGATGCCATTCTGTGTCTATCGAACCTTTCTTTTGTTCTAGGTGGTTACAAGAGGGCAGGTCACTGCTTGTTGTTGAAAAAGCCAGTGTACTTCACAGTTTTATTCAAGGGGGAGGGGATGTTCGATGAAGTCATAGAAATAATATAAGGGATTATGGATTTCATTTATTAGCATAAAGTGCATTAATTTATTAACAAGGTGGTGTTTACCAAATTAACCATGCTTTTCACTAAAGAATTGATGCAGGTTATTGATGTATTGAAATTACTCACTTATTCTTAACTTCAACAGAGGCTAAAGCCAGAGTTCCCAGGGTCGAGAGAGGAGGCGAAAGGAAGTTTCCTCCTGAGAACAGAGAAGACCGAAATAATCGCAAAAATAAAGAAGAAAGGCCACCAAGTGACTTTCAAAGGTGAGATTTGACCACGTTCACACGTTTTCTCATTTTCTGTTGTGTTTAAACTAAATCGCAGCAATTTAAAAGTTTAACTACGATTAGAACAAATCTACCTAGTGACTTCCTCGAATCCAATGATCCAATGATCCAACAATGATTGGGTTGATAATCCGATAGAGCATCTGTACTATCAACTAACTAAACTATAGGAAGTATCGAAACCAAAATATTTGATTCAATCAATCCCTACATTGATGCTCCATCAATTAAATTAAGATGAAGGTTAAGTAAAGGACATCGAATTGTGTTGGTGTAAATTACTGAAAAGAGAAAAGATCTAGAATCCGCCTGTTGTGTTGTTACAAGCTGGGGACACATTCTAGCTCCTTATCAGATAAGAATCTATTATCTATTGGACTTTTCAATTGAAGGTATTGGTTTTTCTTCATTGTTTGGAAATAAATCAGACCTCTTGGAGCTCGTTAGGACTTCGTTCCACATAGCGCTTGAGGGTTTAACGAGAAATTATTCAGAAATACAAGTGGCTTGCTGCGAGCCTAGTGACCATCTAGTTCTTTTTCACAGTTTGCCCGCGCGAGCAGAAGGTTGAGCTTTGTTTTTATTTCGGTATTCGGTATATTTATAACCGTTGTGTAATAATATGCTGCCAAAGCCTAAATTGTCAACTCCTCTGGATACATTTTTGGTTCGACACTTTCGTTCAACTTTTTTGTCTCGTGTATTTCCACGAAATTTTGTAAAAAAAAAAAAAAAAAAAAATACACTGACAAACCCATTGTCTGTTAATCATCCTTTTTGGCTTTTCAGGGATGAACGAGGCGAGCGTGTTGATAGGAAAGAATTTAAGGTAGATCGAGCTGCTCCAGTTTACGGTGGTGATTCAGTCGTTGATTCTAGAGGAAGAGGTCGTGGCGCCCGAGGAGGTTTCGTGCCCAGAGGAGGTCGAGGTGGCGCTCGAGGAGGCCCAAGGCCTGGATTTGGATTTGACGCAAGGGGAAAACGTGAATATGATCGCCAATCAGGATCTGACAAAACGTGAGATGACTGCTTATATTTTGCATGTTCTCAACGTGGCATGAGCAGTCGCTAAACCAGGCCCCTTCTTCAAGAATTACCTGCTTTTTACAAACATGGTAGAAATTGCCTTTATGGATCGTACTCGTAATCCTTTCAACTGCTCACAGGTTTCTATTGTTGAATTCCACTCATTTTGCATGTAATAAGTTGGATCCATTTCATCAACTATATCAATAGGTAATTGTCCTCAGAAAATTTTTTTTTTCAAATTCGTCCAAATTTGCCTAAAATGAGAAAGAACAAATGTAGAGCTTTGATGTTTGTGTGGTGAAATAAAAATTCTTGGGGATTTGAGTTTTATGAAAGTGTGACTATTCATATTCGTTGCCTTCAAATATTCGGGAAAAGCAGCTAGAGAAGATACTAGTTCAGGCAGTGCTAATATATAAATTTCAGACTTGCAAAATAGTGAACACCACGTTCATTTATGACTATGAAATACGACTTACAACATTTAATTATTGCAATTAAATTTTTTAATTTAGTTATTACATGACATTAGAATTCATGCCAGTCATACCAGTTCCTCCATTTCTTGATAAGCGTAATATAATTACGTCCGTTTTTGGCAAATCTTGACAGAATTTATTACCGAGAATTGGTATTGCCTAAATTCAAATTCTAGATGTCTAGGATCAGAAAAAAATCGAGGACAATACCCTATCCTTATATTTATTATGTTTGTGATTTTTGTCTTATATTTTCCTCATGACTCTGTTTTAAAATATATTTATTACTTACTAATGCTTACTAATGGAAGGAGTCATTACAGTGGTGTGAAGCAAGTGGACAAGAGGGAGGGTAGCGGTGCTCACAATTGGGGCAACCACCGAGATGACTTAGAGTAAGTTCAATATGGATGTTTCAATTGAATTACTTTCGAGTTCACTTTAGAAAGTAGAACAGGAAGATTACACTAGATACAAAATTTAGGGGTGGTCTGGCTGCCTCGTTCTTTCACCACTTTTCTTATGGTATTTGGTGCGCTGAATCCGAATCTGACGTCAGTTTTTTTGTTTACGTCGGATTTTCAAGATATAGCTAGTTTTAAGATTTTTCTAGTTCTCACTTTTCTTCATTTTTCAGTGAAAACTCATCTTGCTCAAATCTCCTCAAAAAGTACTCAGACTTATAGGAAATTTCATGTAGAATCCGAATATGTACTTAGTTTTTAAGTAAAACTGTGTTAAACCCCCTATTTTCCACAAAACGTATCAAAAAACACCGGTTCTCAACGTTTTTTCTTCGGGTTTTCCCTTACATTTTGCCACTTGAAAAAAAAATTAAAGCTAAAAAAAAATTCCTCGGGCCTTTACTTTGTAGGGGGGACACCCCAGAGGAGAATGAGACCAATCGCAGCCTCCTAAACCCATTAATATCGAAGGAATGAGCTTTTTCATGGCACTGAGTTGAAAATTCACAAAAACCGTTAATTAGTTTTTCGAGATAAGTATGTGCGTTCCTAAATCTGTTTTCCTCAAATGGATTTTCCTTTCTTCTACATTTTTTATGCTTGTCACCTATTAAGAGTAAGATCGAAAATAGGTACTCAAATGGGGAGTAAATCATAATTGGGAAACTCTTGTTTTGTTAAGTGATTTTAATTCAGTTTCACAAACGAAACACAATAAACTGCAGAAAAGTTGACGGTGTAAATCTGTTTCATGAAGGCTCAGATGAATCAAAAGTTGGTAAAATGTTTGGTTATTCCTCCACCTCAGAGGTTTCATCGCCGGCATCTATGTAGAGAAAACTTTGCCGCCTGAGGTAAATCTCTTTTTAAGGTCCAACAATAGTTCACCATCATGTGAACTTCCCAATACCCTTTGTACCGTTCTTCCATGGTTTTATATCTTGGTGGAACCTCTGAGGTGGAGGAATAACCAAACATTTTACCAACTTTTGATTCATCTGAGCCTTCATGAAACAGATTTACACCGTCAACTTTTCTGCAGTTTATTGTGTTTCGTTTGTGAAACTGAATTAAAATCACTTAACAAAACAAGAGTTTCCCAATTATGATTTACTCCCCCTTTGAGTACCTATTTTCGATCTTACTCTTAATAGGTGACAAGCATAAAAAATGTAGAAGAAAGGAAAATCCATTTGAGGAAAACAGATTTAGGAACGCACATACTTATCTCGAAAAACTAATTACCGGTTTTTATGAATTTTCAACTCAGTGTCATGAAAAAGCTCATTCCTTCGATATTAATGGGTTTAGGAGGCTGCGATTGGTCTCATTCTCCTCTGGAGTGTCCCCCCTACAAAGTAAAGGCCCGAGAAAATTTTTTTTAGCCTTAATTTTTTTTTCAAGTGGCAAAATGTAAGGGAAAACCCGAAGAAAAAACGTTGAGAACCGGTGTTTTTTGATACGTTTTGTGGAAAATAGGGGGTTTAATACAGTTTTACTTAAAAACTAAGTACATATTCGGATTCTACATGAAATTTCCTATAAGTCTGAGTACTTTTTGAGGAAATTTGAGCAAGATGAGTTTTCACTGAAAAATGAAGAAAAGTGAGAACTAGAAAAATCTTAAAACTAGCTATATCTTGAAAATCCGACGTAAACAAAAAAACTGACGTCAGATTCGGATTCAGCGCACCAAATACCATAAGAAAAGTGGTGAAAGAACGAGGCAGCCAGACCACCCCTAAATGTTGTAATCTAGTGTTATTTTAAATTCAAGTTCTGCCTGTATTGTTTTTTTTCTGTTAGGACAAAGGTTGGTAAAGATGAAGTATCCGTACCAAACCCAATGTTAACTAATTTTCAAAAAATGAGTGAGTGTTTATGGGTGTGAGAATGAAACTTTTGGTTGAAACTTGCAGCTATTCCCTATTGGCGAAAGGCACATACTGATCTCATTCTGAAATTATATTTTCGTGAAATCCATAGTGTCAGTACTCTCTCTAGGGTAAGCTAATTTGGTAAGCTACTTCTAACAAAAACAAATGGGTTTGGAGTTTGAAATTCCCAAATTCTTACTTGTCACAATTGCTGAGATTTCCATTAAATTCCTGTCAGTTATCCAACACTTATCTCCTTCAATGCTCGTTATTTCCACGGTTGTGCTACTCTCGCATTATCAGCTGAGACGTTGATGTGAACATAGATGTTCTGGAGTTTCCAAATGGCAGGGAACTTCCATCATCCACTTCATATATTCGTACAGAGGCTTTCTATTTTTTTGGGGAAAAAAATCTATGCAACCATCAAGGAGAAGTGACACAGAACAATTGTGAAACCGTAGACAAACTCACCCCTATGAGTTCTTTCAAATACAAAGAGAAAACAATGTTTTCTTTCATTTATTGACGAATATGGGGGAAAGTATTCACGATTATTTTGGGGAAATTCATTGACAATTATTTAGCGCCTCCAAATAGGTTGACAAAATAAACATAACTGTAAATTGCTAATTCAATTTTGATCCCTATTCTGGGCAGCGTTTTTGCATAAGTATAAACCTTTATTTTTAAAGGGATATGAACAACCAAAATACGCAGCCGCAAGATGACAACACATGGACCGCAGAGAAAGTGGAAACTGACGTTAACGTTGCTCCTGAACCAAAGTAAGAATCTTCATGTACAAACTTATATTCCTGTTCTATGTGTGAATGTCTTCAGAATTGTGTAAATGTTATTCATGATCATACGATTTCGCAAAATAACTCAATCAGCGTTCTGATGATTTTTCTTGGTGATATCAGTCAGACACAAAGTTTTCCTTGCAATCAGATTCAAAAAATTTATTGTTGTGTTTCTAATTTTGTAATTATAAAAATTGTGTCCTCTCAGTACCGCTGTTACTGAAACCGAAGAAGGCACTACTACTAACGCACTAGAAGAAGAAAAGAAAGAACTTACCCTGGATGAATGGAAAGCCCTCAAAGCTCCTAGACAGAAACCAACATATAACCTACGGAAAGCTGGCGAAGGAGAGGATTTGTCGCAATGGAAGAAGATGTATGCCCTACAAAAAAAGAAAGATGGTGAAGATGACGATGAGGATGATGAATACGTAAGGAAGGATTGCTTTCATAGTTTCTGTAGGAACTTTTGCTATTAACCTTCTTGCGCCTGACTTTGAACACCCTGGCTTTGATTACCTGGGCAGCTCCCCAATCCTGAGTTTGAAGAGTCCGCTCAGACTGAGACAACTCCCCTGTCCTGATTATTTTGAATTTTCACACTCTTCCGTTCCATCTATCTTCTAAAAAGCATCACAGGTTCAAAATTCATTCAAATATCACATAATTCTAAGATAATTTTTGTTGCATCATATAATATTTAATCAGGAAAAATATCAAATCAATCAATATCAGTCATAAGTTCGACTATTTCTTCTTTCGTAAAAGCATATCGATTGCTTCCAGACATAATTCACAAAATAATAATAATTCTAAATATAATTTGAAACTTTTTGAAGAAAATAATTCGGAAGGAATAATACAAGACAAATTCGTACAAAAGGGAAAGGGGTAACTGGAGAAAGGTGAACTTTTCCTCCTCCCCCCCACCAAGTGATGTCGAATGTTCAATCTAAACACTGCCCTAAGTCTTCCGCCTACTGCTTCAAGTTAAAAAAAATCATGAATGAAGGGAGGAAAAATTAATGGAGTTACGTCATGACAAAACAAAAAGCTAACTGCAAATATGCAGAGACCGGCAGTGATGTTCACCTAGGTAGTTCCTCATATATGCAGACCCCGGCTCGAAGAGGTTAATAGCATTCTGACAAGATGCTAAGTCGTTTTTTTTTTCGTTTGCACCCAACAGTCTGGAAGGGAAGACTGACTTACATTAGAGTTTTTGGCCGCCACTAACGGGGCCTGTGAACTTCCCTGACGTTGAAGCTGCCTTCACATGAGTGCGGTAGAGGCGGCAATGTGGTACGCAATGAGGCATTTGATTGACCACACCTCTGCTGCCTGATTACTTTTGGATTCGACTGATGTGTTTCAAAAATTCAGATTTACCGCTTGCATCGTGTTTACTTCCTTGTTTTCTTTACCTGTTCCAAACTTAATTCAGCAGAGGAAGTTTTAATTTGTGCTCATTGTTTTGTTTATTATTAACTGTTACTTTAGAAATTAATTTTGTACCTAAACGTTTTGTTAAATTCAAGTTTTCATGTCTTCCTTTTTTAATAATTTCTTTGTTAAATTTTCATGTAATGAGGAATTTGCCTCACATTTTTCATTTTATTTTTTTCGAAAGAGGCCTCACTGATACAGAAAAAAACCACAGTGTGATGCTAGAAAAAACATCCAGAAAATTTAGAGAATTGAAGGAGAATGGACATTTTAAATGTGGCGGCATGAGGTTGCAACATAATGGGTTTTCTAACCAATCTTCTCAGGAGGATCTGTTCCCCTTACGACAGTAGCGATACCTCTGGAAGCGTAAATGAAACTGTAGCTTACATGGTTGAACACAGGAGAGCGTGACTGGGGAAGAGAAAAAACCCAGACGTGAAAGTGACCAAAGGAAGCAGTTTTACTCACTCTTTTTTTACAATACGAGTCTACCTATTAGTTTATCAGGCATTATTAGTCTTCATCTTCTCTTATTTAGTTCCTATATTAGTTAGTTTTGTTGTTTGAATCACATTATTTGAGTGGATCATTTCGTGTGGTCACAAGGGCGCTTACAACTCTACCTGTTGTCGTTCTTTGATACTATTTCCTGAAACTTCTTTTACGCTTCGCCAGAGCGCACAGCAGTGTGAATCCGGTCAGTTTTCGCATCTCTTGCAGGAGGAACCCTGGGGAACGTGATCAGTTTCCCTCGATTTTCGTGGTGTTTTTTGACAGAGGCTTCACTTGATTAGGCATGTTCTTCTTCGAAAAATTGTTGTCCTAAACGTTGTTCTAGGGCCATACTATAGGATGTGACTTTAAATTCCAGAATCTAAAATTGAGGCAAATTCCCAATTACAGGGTAAATTTAATTAGTAATTTAAATTCACTAACCTACTGTTTTTGTCAAAATGTAAAAAAATGCTGCAAATTATCACACTAAGGTTTATTATGTTTCTATATAGATCACTCGTCTGCAAAGAACACGGCTTTTCCATTGTTACCACCAATCAACATGAAGAAAAACATCGATCCCATTTCAGTTAGCTAAAATTTGAACGGGGATTAGGCCTCTTTTGCGATTCACACTCGTGTTTCTGATTTATTGTAAGTCCAACCCTTAAATTCTCATAGGAAGCGAACGGTTTGTCCTACAGGGCTCCGCGTGGTCCCAAAAAATTATATACTATCTTGAATTGATGAAAAACAATACGTTTATATAAAAAAAATTCTAATTTGGGCGTTTTCAAAATGTCAACGCTTATTTTTCAACCCTTAAAAGTGACCTACATCAACCAAAATGTTCAGGGCACAACTAGATCCCAAATGGAGCCCACATACCAAATTTCATCTGAATCAGTCAATGCTAAGTGAGGAAAGTGCTGCGGACGGACGGAAAATTTTGTATTCCCTTTTCGGATCTACGTACCTTGAAACGTAAAACATTAAATTTTGAGGGAGTTGGGGGGGGGGGGGGGTAGAACGGGTTTTTTTCTTGGTCGATTCCAAAGGTTCATTATTGAAAATAACCATGAAAAACCAGATTACAAGCAGAACAAAGCAAACACCTCACTTTTAAGTTTGGACGAGCTGGAAAGGAAAGTTCAGCTGAAGCGCTGGAAAACCCAAGTAGGGCGGGAAGCTAACCCCTGTCCACATTTATCACGGCTACCACGCTCATGTGAATCCAGCTTGACAGTGGGTGATGATGTAGGGGTTCTCCTGAGAGTCACCTGTCTTGAGCCCCTCATGGTACCTGACACATCACTAACCTGCTCAAGCTAAGCTAAATGGGCCCTCCTTCAACTTTGCTTGCTCTAGTCTCCTACTAACAGAGCCCATCACTATTTGGCTGTAAAATTTCTCTATTATCTCTTTCCCACAACTATTATTGTTCATTGTGTGAGATTTGACAATGAGGGGTGCCCCTTGATTTTTTTTAGATTTTTAATCGAAAGTAGACTACATCCTGAGAATTTTGGCACCAACCGCGACCTTCTTGCGTGAGTAGATCTGTTTCTATAATTTTTCAAAGTTTTGACCGTTTATGACGTAACGCGCCCCTCTCGCCTGGGCGTGACCCCCCAGCCCACTGTGACGTCATAAACGGTCGAAACTTTAAAAATTCATAGGAAAAGATTTACACGCGCTAGAAGGTCGCGGTTGGTACCAAAATTCTCAGAATGAGGTCTACCTTAGATTAAAAATAACATTAGCAGTTTTTCCTACCCAGGCGCACACCTTATTGTGTCTTGCTGAAGAAGCTCAGGGCATTGCAGTTTAGCCTGATCTCGTAAAAAAATTCGGCTTGAAAGAGGACTCAGCAACTTACGAAAGTCACATATTATATTTAATGGTGTTGGTAAATCATATGATTTGTTCATTTGATGTGTTCTGACATTTTCAGGAATACGAAAACTGTGAGTATCCGCAAAGAGTTGGAAGGCAGAAACACGTGCTTGATATCGATATTCACTTCAAAGATACTCGTGGCCCCGGGCGTGGTCGGGGTGGCCGAGGTGCTGGAAGGGGCGGTCCTAGAATGCCTATAAGAGGAAACAATCCTAACCCCGTTCAGGAAAAATTCGCACATCAAGTGAGTATTTCAGTTACTACTAGACTTGTTGTTTAATCCTCCTCCCCCTCATCTGGTCAAATCTCATGTTTAGTTCCTTGAGTACCTATCATATGAACCCAAGGAGAGAAAGTTGTCTAAAATATGAACCTCTGAACCAAAACTGAAAAATATAAATTTCCAAGGTAAACCATACTTTCGTGCAAAGCCAGAAAGTCGTATCTTGGTTCACCCAACTTTCGGGAAAACGACCTAAATAGGTTTAGTGTCGAAATAACTCCTTCGCGGGATTGTTTTTCCTCTTTTTACCTCAACTAAAGGTTTTTCTTAAAGGAAATTAGTAGCCGAATCGATTTCTGGAGTCAAAATTCAACAAATAGTAAATTTTCAAAAAACAATGATACGTGTTAAGGCTCTCGTAAGCCCGAAGTTACGACTATTCTGTTCTGAATACGCAACCATGAAACTTTGAAATGCTAAGCACATTTTAATTCCTGAAACTTTATAATTATGTTTACATCAACAAACCATTTCACCTTAATTATTTTGTCATCCTTCATGGCTCTAAGTCAATCGTATTTCATATCTGAGTTCAGAGTGTAAGAAAAAAAACAGCTGAATCAATCAAAATAAACGTTTATTCACGTAAAGTCACCACTAAATTCCGAGTTTCAGGGGCAAAAAGTCGTATCATGCCGATTCAGAATGCAAGAAGTCGTATCATCGAAATACTATGGATGATTCTCGTATCAGTGTCAAGATACGAGTTTTCTTCTTCTGAATCGCTCTGATACGACCAGTTTCTTAGCTGAATCAAGTTAACACGCCTTAAGGCGAAACGCTGCAAATTATTACACGATGGTTTATTATTTTTCTATATAGATCACTCGTCTGGAAAGAACTCGGCTTTGCCATTGTTACCACCAACCAACATGAAGAAAAACATCGATCGCATTTCGGTCAGCTAACATTTGAACGGGGATTAGGACTCTTTTGCGATTCACACTCGTGTTTCAGGTGTATCGTAAGTCCAACCCTTAAATTTTCGTAGGGAACGAACGGTTTGTCCTACAGGGCTCCGCATGGTCTCAAAAAATTCTAAAAATTGTATGCTATCTTAAATTGATGGAAAAAAATACCTTTATATCGAAAATTTTTGAGTTAGGGCGTTTTCAAAATTTCACACCTTAATTTTCACCCCTTAGAAGTGACCTACATCAACCAAAATCTTCGGCACAACTAGACCCCAAATGGAGCCTACATACCAAATTTCATCAAAATCGGTCAATGCTTAGTGGGGAAAGTGCCACGGACGGTCAAATTCTTATTCGATTTTTGGATTCTACGTACCTTGAAACGTAAACCAACAAATTTTGAGGGGGTGTTGACAATTTTTTTTCTTGGTCGATTCCAAAGGTTCATTCTTGAAATAATAAACCAAAATCGCGAGGCTTGTTTGAGGCATTTCTAGTAGAGTTACGACTCAGAAACTCCAAAAATCGACCCTCAAAACCCCCCCCCGGGTACCAACAACTCAATTTGGTCAAATTTTCACGTTACAACTTAGCTTAGGCTTAGCACTACAGCATAGTGGTATGTTTTGTGTGTCCTTCGCTAATCTTAAATAATTGTAAATATTCAGTGAACAACATCTGATCATTAGTTTGCCACTCCATGGCCCAACCTGTGAGGACTGTCGTTTGGGTCAGACTCTGATTATACGTCTGGGTCGGAAATACCAAACCAGATCGTCTTGTTGAAAGCGTGGTTCCTCCTTATGTACCTCCTCTTCATGGACTCAGCAGCTTGAAGCAATTTTGTGAGAGCCAAATTATGAACTTCTTGCTGTTGCTTTTGTAAAAATTGTATATGGTGCAGGGCCTTCTCCCTGGAACTGAAACTGCCAGCAAATGTACCGTAAGCACAAATTCACTGTTGAGTGGATGTGTGCTCTATAGACCAAAATATTGTGGGGAGTTTCTGGTCCCAGTCCCGTTGGTACCACAACATTAGCCAACATCTACCCCAAGTGTTCTATTGAATCGTTCCACAGTTCCTGAGCTCTGAGGGTGTAGAGATGTGGCAGAAAAGTTGTGGTTGTCAAAGATGGTTTTTAGGAGGGTGTGCTGTTTGATATATTACAGTTTACTTTTTCATCGTTAGGTTGATAATTACGTAATAATATTGTATGTAATAATATAGCCTGTAGTGATACCGCTCTCTGTCACTCAGCGGAAGGCAACAGAACTAGGTGCTTTTGGATCGAAGGGCACTTGGTTCCAGATGCTGATGCACGACCTCGATTTTGGCAGCGCGTAACAGTTTTGTTCAACAGCTGGGGGAGTATCTTCTGGCATATGGGCGGTCGAATATTTTTGGTGATTTTTCTTCTAGTCCTTCCACCTCTCCTCGCTGGTTGGATGAGGAGCTTTTCCTGGGCGTCGAATTTTCGGCTGATTAGCGAAAGCGGGGATAGATTTCCACTAATCAGGCCGCGGTAAATTTTTCCGTGGAGGGGACTCCACGTGCCGTGTTTTTTTCGCGACGTGGGCCTTACGAATAATTCGTAAGGAAGTTGGGAGCCGTAATTTTCCCTGGGAGCCGTCGATTTTCCTTTTCCGGAGTCGAATTGCAACGATTCGGTTTCCCAGGGAGAAACATGAGACTTTGTCAGCGTGAGCGTCTGACAGGTTGAGGGTTTTTTGTTTTTGTTTCAAAATATGATCCTTGATTCGAATGTACTTGATACTTGATTACTCTCATCACACCAAAACAGAAGATCACATTACTAAAAAGTCCTCGTGCCATGGTTTCAGCCTTTATATCAGGAACTGGGAAGACTTAGGGTCATTTCGTAAAATGGTCAACAACCACTACTGTGTACTTATTCCCATCATCAGTCAATGGCAATGTTCCTTAAAAGTCTATCCCCTGTCACTCAAAACGAACGCCCTCGGAATAGTTTTTTTAGTGGTGCTATTTTTCTTCTTCCCATAAACACCTCGACGGCCACATATCTCACACATCATAATGAACTCCTGACCTATAATACCTGGAGGAGATTGCACTCAAGGTACGCCTCTACCAAAGTGTCCTCAACGATGAGCGTGTGGCATGACTTCCCTTTGGTAGGCTCTTGGCACTTATATTTGTTCAAAAACCTATGACCCTTCCTCATTTTCCCACTATCGAACCAGCAAACCGTTACAGTATTTCATGTTGTTGAACATAACCCAAAGAACTTTTGTTTTTGCCATGTCTTGCCGTATTGTTTTTGTTTGAGACATGACCCACGGTTTCAGGTCTGAATCCTGTTTCTTGGCCTAAACCCAATAATTCTTTTACTTCCACTTGCACTGTTTCTACTTCCACCTTAGCTCGTTTGGCTTCCTGTTGCGTCGGGGGCAGCACACGTTTTTGTCGCATTCAAATGTTTCTTCCCTGGGTTTAAAAAAAAACCACTTGGACTATTAATAGAAATTTTATCACTGGAGTTGTTGAATCCAGCTTGCTGAACTGATCATCTGGTTCTTGGAAGTTCTGAAGCCACTCGAGTGCAGCATGGTGTGTTCGTACAAGAGACTTTTCACCACTGCCAAGTCCATAGGAATCGAAATTTGCAGGGCAAGGATCAGGTTCAACAATTCTCGCTGAGTGGCACAGTAGTTCCTCTCAGGTCGGGACATACGCCTGCTGAAATAAGCACTTAAGGGTTGGACTTATGATAAATCAGAAACACGAGTGTGAATCGCAAAAGAGGCGTAATTTCCGTTCAAATTTTATCTGACCGAAATGCGATCGCTGTTCACTTTTTCGAACGACAAAATCGTGTTATCTAAGAGAAAAGTTATCAAACAAAAAGAAGGGAAACCTCATTTTCTCCATCTTGCCTTTTCTTTTTTTTTCTCTTCAGTTCTTCGATTTTGATCTTTTCTGGTTTTGTGAAATGTTGCCTCCGAAGGACTTGCAAAGTGAGATTTCACGATCTCAGTGCTCCAAGCAGCTGTACATGAACTATTGCTGGTTGACGTCATCCTCCCGGTTTTTTTAAACGTTCATATTTTCTACCCTGTTTTGTTCATTCTAAATTAGAAAGTACGGGCTGAAAGTTTGTCGTAGGGGGTTTTTCGAGATGCTGTATCCGATTTTGAGGTCAAAAATAGGAAATTCCAACATGGTGAAATTCCTAATTCAAAAACGCTGCAAATTATTACACAATGGTTTATTTTTTCATTTTTATATATAGATCACTCGTCTGCAAAGCCACCAACCATCCAACATGAAGAAAAACATCAATCGCATTTCGGTCAGCTTTGATTTGAACGGAGATTAGGCCTCTTTTGCGATTCCCACTCGTGTTTCTGATTTATCATACGTCCAAACCTTAAATTCTCGTAGTGAGCGAACGGTTTGTCCTACAGAGCTCCGGGTGGTCTCAAAAAATTCTATAGAATCTTAAATTGAAAGAAAAACAATACCTTTATATCAAAATTTTTTTGAGTTAGGGCGTTTACAAAATTTCAAAATTGATTTTGGAACCCTTAGAAGTGACCTACATCAACCAAAATCTTCGGGGCACAACTAGACCCCAAATGGAGCCTACATACCAAATTTTATCAAAATCGGTCAATGCTAAGTGGGGAAAGTGCCGCGAACGGACGGCCAAATTTTTATTCGTTTTTTGGATTCTACGTACCTTGAAACGTAAACCATCAAATTTTGAGGGGGTGTTAAAAAAAAAAAATTTCTTGGTCGATTCCAAAGGTTCATTATTGGAAATAATAAACCAAAACCTGTACTTTGCAAATCTTAGGATTGTTAATTACATAATAACACGTGTGTGAGGTGTTTTGTAACTCTGAATTTAATGGTAGTCTATCTTGTTTTCGAACTAAGGTGGATCGTACCCCATTGATTGAAGAAACAAAATACCTCTACCCCTCAAATTACTAGTTGTATTACCTATCCACATTTGTTAGTATAAAATGTCTCTTTCACTTTTCAGGCTCGTGGTGATCTCTCGCAGAAGTTAGCGCCCAAAGTAGACGACGAACATGATTTCCCTTCATTAGGCTGAATGCTAGTCATTAGCTCTGTTCGTCTTTTCAAACCTGTTTTATATTACAATTACTTACAAACCTCAAGTGAACAATAGCGAGTTTTTATTTTGTTTTCTATTTTGACTCATACTGACCAAAAATGTGGTCTCTTTTGACAACGTATTGTTAATATTTCTCATTTTTAGAAGTTGTTTGTTTTTTTTTCGTTTCTTTTTGTACATTAAAATGGTACCAGCTGTTTGTATCATTGACAGGTTATTCGTTGATTTTATATGAGCAAATTAATTCATACTCAAACAGTGTTCTTATAAAATTGGAGCAGGTCCTCACTATCTCCTATTCTTGTCTTGTTTAAAAACTAGAAGCATGTCCAGCGCAACAAATGCGACCCTTTCTTATTCCTTCATCAAAAAACTGCTCATGTTTAAGACTAATGTAAATATACTTTCCGTCAGTTTTCTTGTCGTTATAACTAGTGACAAATCTGTGAATGCTTGATATTCATCATGGAGGTTTTTGATGGAGAAGTTCTCATGAAAATTTGAATGTCCCTTCCATCCAAATAAACAAAAGTTGAAAGGAACAACACTGTTGTGTACTTTATTCTGTATTTTTTCCCTTTATGCACGTATGTCAATACTTGAGTTTAAGCAATCTGAACTATTTTAGTTTACTGAACGAGAAAAACAACAATATCACCTTGCACGCGGGAAAAAAAAACGCGTTGGTCCCCTGTGGCGGAGAAATTTTTTTTCGACGAAACGCTATAGCAGCAACATATATTAAAAAGTACATTTTTCCAAAAATTTTGACATAAAAAAAAAGTTGAGAATTTTGAGAATTTATTCTCGGCGTCAACGTGACGCGGCCAGCGGTGGTGTCAAGTTGCTCCAGTTTGAATGGGAAATCAAACCCTATGTGAGTGGGTTGGCTCAGGCCGCCCGTCCACTGGACGCGAATTCTGGCGGCCTTTGCAAGGGAGATAGGTTGATGGTGCATAGAATGGGTAGGAATCAATCATGTACGACAATATAATACCTAGTTATTCCATACCTGGAAAGAGAACAAGTCTTCTCTTTTTTGGGAGCTTTGTAGAGTACTCTGGCAAAGATTCAAAACAGAAAAACCGAGTGAAACACAAAAAAAATCGGAGTCGAACCACTGTCTTTTTCACGATAACGAGCTGAAAGTATGAAACTTATGAGAGGATTGAGCTGATTATTGACAACCAACAATTAAACAATGTCGATCAACCTTAAAAAGAGTGAATTATTCCGTAAAAATGGATGAAAAATGTGAAAACATAAAAAAATTACCGGAGGAGCACACAAAGATAAGGTGTCACTTTGATAACTGCTCAATTACCTTCAACCTCGACCGATTCAGCTCCGGATTGAACCGTTCTACTCATAATATGTTCATCTATCACGAAAAAATGCTAGAAAAGAGTGGAAACTGAGAACGAAAGAACAGGAGCAGATATTCTTGAACCTGTTTTGCGAGATGTGTTTGCGTGACATAGACGCGGCCAGCCACACAGACCCCGGGATTTGCGTGACAGACGCGATCCGCGTTCAACGTGATATACCAGACACATTGTCGTGGTTGAAACAGGACTTCAGAGCATTTTCGTTAAACATTCCAAGTGTTTACACCAGTACATATGCTTGCTGTTCGAAAACCTAAAGGGGTTCAGGTGGTAAACATTTTCAAAGGCCCGTTGAAAATTATAAAGTTTTCATTTATTATTTTGACAAATTAGAGCTGTAATCATAGCTCTATAAAATAACAATGTACAACAATAACCATGACAATATCACGAGTTCAAATAAAGAATAATATGGGTAACAAAATGCAAGTTACAATAAATCAAATGAAGAAATTAGGATGATCAAGTGGTACATATAGTCGAACATTTGATTTTCGTTCATTTTCTCCATTTGAATAGGCACAGAGGAAACACCAAGAAACAGCCTATTTAGTGGGCGAAAACTTAGTGGGATGAAGTATTCTTGAATGCATTTCTCGTATCAAGGGTACAGTGTATGCGACACACTCGTCCCAACCAGGAAGCCTCCATGCGCTTTCCCTAGTCTCCTTTCGGGAATGTAAACTCGAGTAGCCTGAAATTTATATGCACCGTTGGATTAGTTAATTACGGAGACACTAAAAAAGAGTTTCCTGTCAAAATGATCACTACATAAAGGAACAATAACAATTTGCAGCGTTTTGAACTCTACAAGAGCAACGAGAATGAACTTACACCAGATATGATGAACATTGTAGAGACGTCCGACTTGTGAGAAAAATCCAGCAAAGGCTTCCTTATTGTTGCGGCGGTAGTTGATTGCTCTAGCCCAGTTGTTGCCCCATTCAATCATAGTTCCAGGCTTCAAACTGTAACTTCTGATTTCATAAATATTGTCCCCATCTCTGGATTCGATGGTTGGCCAGTAACTGAAAGACAACAGATACTGGAGATGTCTCGACCTCAAATATTGGCCTCTTTCTTCTTCAAGTTTCTTGAAATCCTAAAATCAAAAAAAAATGAAGGATCAAATCAAAGTTTCAGCAATAAGGTATACCTATCTACAAAACATAGAACACGATTAAGTATGCTATCCACCTATTTCAACCATCTCTCATCTCAGCATAAGTACCATTCATCCGTAGGTAAGTACCATTCACTCATCTCATCTCACCAGTAGGTAAGTACCATTCATCCGTTTTAAAATACTTGATAGGTTACAAAACCAAATTTGGAAATTGAATCATTCTTATAAAGCCCAAGAAACTGCAACAAGCTCAGAATTGAATTTTCTGTAATGTGGCAGTAAAAACGGGTAGTTAAGGGGGTCCAGTCGGTCGCCGTTCGTTCTTAGTATTTCGCGAAATTGAAGGCACAAAAACTTAAAAGTTGTAACCTAAATTTGAAATTTTAAAGGATTTTAGAATTTCATTAGTGCACGGCCCTGGGGAATTGAAAATCTGCCTCCGGAATCATCTAAATCGAACAATAATTGCCAAAGAAATATGGGAAAACTACTGAATAAACGTAATAAATATTTCTCTGGCAATTATTGTTCGATTTTGGTGATTCCAGCGCCAATATTTCAGTTTTTCAATTCCCAAGGCCCATGCACTAATGAATTTCTAAAATCCTTGAAAATTTCAAGTTTAGCTACATTTTATTGGAAAAACATAACTGAATTAACGGTTTTTCTCATTTTTCTCTGGCAATTATTGTTCTATTTTGATGATTCCAGCGGTAATATTTCAGTTTCCCTAGGGCCTTGCACTAATAAATTTCTAAAATCCTTTAAAATTTCAAATTTAGATACAGCTTTTTAAGTTATTGCGCCTTCAATTTCGTGAAATACTGAACCGGAACGAGGAAAGAACGGTGACCGACTGGTACCCCCCAGCAACGCCCAAGGTGAGTGTAGGAGAGGAGGTGTGCTCACGCTGGAAAGGCGCGTGACGTGTCCAGAGTCCTCCCTTCCGCCTTACCGCTTTTCCCTGTACTTATAGAAATTTTGTAGATGCTTCAACCAGCAAGTTGTGACGAAATTATGGGAAAATTCACTCGAATTGTCCCGGGCAAAGTTAGTACCTAATACATGGATGGGTTTTGATGGAAATGTCAACTTTAGGCTTGAGAACTTTAGAAACAATCATCATTTCTCGACTTTTTTTCGTTTTAGAGCATTTGTCCCGGGTAAGATTATGTGTCTGTCTGTGGTTGATTCCTAGTAATGGGATGATAAAGAAATAGTGATCTGATTGTGATGACATTTTAGTCGGTTAAAACATAATTTTTACTGGAATTTTTGGTTTTGGAGTAGGTATTTTGAATAATTTTGCTTCCGAATCTACCAAGGTAGCTAGATTGTTTTCACTTTTCAAGGTTAAAAATTAAAATTTCTTTCCGGCTTTTAAGTTTTGGACCTTCCTGAATAATTTTGGTTTCGTATCTGTCTGCCACACAGGTCTACAAATCCCAGTATTGGCCAAACCATAAAATGGGGTATTTCAGTCAATTTTTTTAATTTATTTTTTTATTTTTTGGCTCAGGAATAACGGTAATCAGGTCTGTTCGTCGAGAAAATGTTTTTTAAAAATCAGAGAAGCTGAGGAAAGTTGAAGATTTGAATGGTGTGACGTAGCTAGCCAACTGTCTTTGGAAAAAGTATCCATGCACAGAGAAGCGATGAAACCCTTGGAGGACCTCTTGGATACTGCAAAATACTACTCACACACGTGCGCAGCATAAGTGTGTGTGCGTTAAGGGAGGCCCGCCTTTTTTTCAAACGTGAGATCTCTTTAATTAATTTTTCTACCACATGTTATAGTATCATGGGCTTATAGTTGGAGTATATAGGTTTTCAAGGGTGCTGAATCCTAATTTGAGGTCAAAAACCTAAATTTCCAACCCACCGAAATACCCCATTATGGACCAGTTTTTTCAAACTCAAATTTAGCATTTAAGAGCTAGTTTATCAATTTTATGGTGAGTTTCTTGTCTACTACAATACTACAGAATCATTCATTTAAATTGTTCAAACTATTCGATTTGAAAAAAATTGAATTCATCGAAATTTTTTCTTGAAATTTTCGTTTGCAATTTTTCAGGTTTTGTGAAATTTCAACTTTAGGTAGTTGAATCACATCGAAAAGATGTGAATCCTTCAAATTAAAATTTTCACTCGAATTTAATGTTACATAATTCATGCCTGCTTGTGGCCAATTTTTTAATAGACAAAACTTCAAATTATCTCATTTTTACAAATTGTTAGAATTTTAGCCGTTGACATTTTTATTTATTCTCACGCTAATTGTTTGTTTTAGAGCATTTCAAATGATTTGTTGTCCCGGACAAAACTAGGAAATTCTGGACTGGTTTTGATGAAATTATTTCACTCGGATTTCGCGTTTCAGACGTTATTCATTCATCCCTAGACTGTTTGTGGTCACTTGTAGAATACTTCAAAATCGTATAATTTTTACATTTTTTTCTGAATTGAAGAAAGTTGCGTTCAACCTCAGAAACCGAAAATGAAAATAGAACAAACTATGTAATCTACCGTGTATTTATAAAGAATGCACGCCCTAGCGAAGAATCAGAGACAGCTGGGAGCAAGGTCAGGACTCGGGTGACGTCACGTTTCCCCCACCGGGGAGCGTGAGCACACCTCCTCTCTACTCGCTTTGACCAACTCCAAGCGTGTTCACACGATCACGGCAGACATGAACGAGTAGGGAATTTATCATGTCCGTTTCTCCACATTCCAACGCCTGTTGTGCAGTGCTTTGGCTTCAGAACATCCCTGCCCATCATTTCATAGCCAGAAGTCACCGCCAGATGTATTATTTTATGTATAGTATCTAATTGTTTTAAAAGTGCCAAAAAAGAATCATGGATTCATATCACCGGTATGTCGAATAATGTCTTTATTCACGCTTTCAAAATGAAATATTGCGCGGTTTCCTACTTTCAGATCGTTTGGCATTAAATTACTACTTCAAAAATAGGTCCTATAGCACCTGTACTTTGGGTACGGGGGGGGGGGGGGGCTATGAAGAAGAGTGTGTTCAAACGAACACGCTCGGCGTTCGCGCTACTAATTTTATACAGAATTCTTTCTGTCAATCGTAATTACGCTCCGCGTTCATAATGTCTTTCATTTGTCCACATTAGTGTTTTCTACCTTCCCTCTTAGGTATCTGTAAGGAGGGTGGATAGTAGTGGTGACGAGGGTGGAAGTTACAAAAGGTCCAAAATTACGATTTTGGGCGAGTAAAAACTTTTTCTTCTACAGGAACAGACCAAGAATATGGTTAAGGGATGATCTTGTTCACCCTGTTTACAAGAAGAAACTAATAAATTGAAACTGACTGTTCTTCAAAATATAGTGAGAAACCAGTGGAAGCTTTTGAGGCTTTCATCCAAGAACAGCTAAACTGTACTCTCAATCAAGTACGCTCGGTCAAAGAAAAATGCCCAGTTCACCGTATTCGTAAATTATATCAGGGCATACCTTGATAACATGACAGTGACTCCCCTGCACTCGCAAAGAAGTGTTACTGGGAGACAAAACCTGACGTAATGAGCCGTCTGCAACGGGATGGTGTACCTATTTGTGGTGAAATGGGAGAACAATAATGTTGTCACAGTCGCGTCTAATGCTAAAGGAAATTTTCCTCATAGTTCCGTCAACAGGTACATCACAGAAGAAATACCTACGTACAGGTACTTCAACCATGTTCGGTCCGAGAAGGCCGCCGATGTGTTGCGGGTCAGTCTAGACACCCTTGAAATATATGGCTGAATTCACAAAGGTGGTTTTTAGAACTATTAAATCACACAGCCCACTTGAGACAATCACAGCATTTCAGCATAAAAAGGTTCCGATTCAACAGTACAGTCAAGAATGGAGGCTTCGTGATGGGAGATACTGACAAAGCCCTGTTCATCGTTGTTGTCTTGTCAGTCTTCTGTGAGTCTAATCGAACAGTAGCTAGTCTAGTCCCATCCATACCCCTGCTTAATAATCTGTCCGTCTTCTTCTGTTGGAGATGTAAATTTTAGAATCAAAGGTGGATTTCAATATTCCGGAGTTGAAGAAAATAGTCAATCTTGACCTGTACCTTTGATCTACCAACATGGAGACACCGATCTTTCATTAGAATAATTAATCGTGTCTTTAAAACTAATGAAGCAAAGACATGTTACATGACAGACAGCTGATGAGACATGAATAAAGCAACATTAATAATCTAAAGACAAAATAATGTAGGATCCTGAATAAAATATTCTTACACTTTCTTTCGCTAATATTTTTGAAGCTGTATCAATTCCAGCAAATCCTCCTGTATGTTTCCACAAGTGAAGAACTTGATCCATGTCACCAACTTGTACAGTCCACGAGCCCACCAGTTCACTGTGCAGCTCCTTGCGGGACTGTATGTAGTGAACTGTTTTTTCACTGTTGAGTCATACATGAAAACCACACTAACTTGAATAACAACGTTACAACTTGTTCTCCAGTAAATTTGTACTCTATCATAACTTTTTTAAATTTTTTGCACATATGTAATAACTATTTATTATAATAGGTACTTCTATGTGATGGTAATAAAATATGAACATGATTTTTGATAATAAGGAGCAACTCCTCAGCTACTTCTTTGAACGTCACAAATTAAGACAACACCAAACTTAATGCAAAGCGAAATATTTTCACTCGTTTTCTAAACTTCTTACACAGGGAAATTTAAATCGGGTTGGAAATCACGCAGATTGTTACCAAAATAAAAAATATGTTCAAACGAAAAAATAGTCGTCCCGTGACACACGAAACTGAGAGACCTTCTCCTTCTTGTTTTTGAGTATTTCGAAGTCAGTACAAAATTAAGTGTACCGTTAGGAATCATTGACCCCTTCTTAGATATTATCAGCGAAATGTAAAAACAACCCATCGAAGTCAATCTAGCCGTTTTGAAGATGTGAACAATGGGGTGTGTGCATGGGTTGGAAAAACTGTTTATTATCATTTTTAATCTAAACTAGACCTCATTCTGAGAATTTTGAAACCAACCGCGACCTTCTAGCGAGAGAAGTCCTTTTTCTATGATTTTTCAAAGTTTCGAATGTTTATGACGTCACAGTGGGCTGGGGAGTCCTGCCCAGGCAGGAGGAGCGCGTGATGTCATAAGCATTGGAAACTTCGAAAAATCATAGAAAAATATATAATCATCCGAAAAGAGAACGGCTGGTGTCAAAACTTTCAGGATGAGGTCTAGTTTTGATTAAAAATTAAAAAAAAATCAGGCGAACCCCCCATTGAGCACTACATTCATAAATAGCTCATTCCCATTCATAGGTCTCACAGTACTAATTTACTAAATTTGACGAAGGTCGTTCGGCACAGATTGGTTCCCAAATAGAAACAGGCAAACGAACCATTTTCTGGACAACACACGGGTAATAATCGATTCTGACATCGGGACCATTTGTTTCAGAAGCATAAGCACAATGAAAAAATTCCCATTGAAATCGGTCCAGCCGTTTTAAAGTTGAGCACAATGTTCTAAAATAGCCTATTCCCCTGACAAACATAAAGGTACAAAATTTTGGAAATATTGGTTGAGCAGATGTAATCGATTCCAGACAGACTAACAAACAAAGAGGTTTCAATATGAAAATATTGGAGAAAGTTTCAATTAAAACATGATATAAATTGGGTACAAACAATATAAAATCATTTTAAATATCGAAATTACTTTATACGGAGCATTTCTAAAACGATCGAAATTAATTTATTCTCCGTTACTAGGATTAATTTGAAAAAAAAAAAAAAAAAAAAAACTTCAGTAGGTAACCCCTTTTATGTTGTTACAGGGAATTCAATGAGTAGGCACTCTCTCACGCATCGTGCATGCACAAAAATGTGCCAACCACGCGCTAACACTGTTTTTTTTTTTTTTTTTTTCAAATGGGAACCTCACTTTTTATTACAGTTCAACGACAAAATGGGGTATTTCAGTCAATTTTTAAAATTTTTTTTTTTTCAAAAGAGTATCGCTCAGGAATAACGATAATCGGGTCTGTTCGCCAAGAAAATGTTTTTAAAACATCAGAGAAGCTAAGGAAAGTTGAAGATTTGAATGGTATGATGTAGCTTGCCAATCGTGATGTAGCTAGCCAACTGTCTTTGAAAAAGTATCCATGCACAGAGAAGAGATGAAACCCTTGGAGGACCTCTTGGATACAATAAAATACTACTCACACACGCGCGCGGCATAAGTGTGTGTGGGTTAAAGGAGGCCCGCCTTTTTTTCATTTTGCCTTTAGTTCGCAAAGTAGCATACTCCTGGAAATGCTCGTATTTTCAGATGTTTAAGCACTATTTTTGAAAACTGAGTCACTTGTTGATACTGTTTCTTAGTTTGACTGTATTTTATCGCAATTCAAAATCAATTATTTTCCTAGTCTCAAACTGCCAATTTTGACAGCAACCTTAATGTGTGTTATGTAATCATTTTAGAAAATGCTTTTCCTTCATAAAGTGAAAATTAGGTGCACAATAAACTCAAGAATAGGGTATTTCAGTCAATAAAAAAAAAAAATCAAAAGAGCATGGGTCAGGAATAACGGTAATTGGGTCTGTTCGTAGAGAAAATGTTTAGAAGAAATTAGGGAAGCTAATGAAAGTAGAAGATTTGAATGATGTGACGTAGTAAGTTGTTGTGACATATTAAGTTGCTGGCCTTGGAACGAGACATTCCACTGTAGATCCCGTGTGGTCCCGTGGCCTTGGATACTATCAAATACACCCATGACGTAGTGTGTGTGCGTTCATGGAGGCCCCCTAGAAGATGTTTTTTCATGTTTTCTAAGAAAAATAAGGATATTTGAAACCCCGTTCTAGCCGAGTTCTAGATTGATCGTGTTGCGAAAGGGCGAGAAAGACATACGCCAAAAATACCAGAAAATTGGTATATATGTCGTACGACTAAGAAAATTGATTTTGAATGAGGAATTTCACCATGTCGGAATTTCCTATTTTTGACCCCAAAATCGGATTCAGCACCTCGAAAAACCTCCTAAGGCAAACTTTCAGCTCGAACTTCCTAATTTACGAATAAACAAAACAGTGTAGAAAATGCGAATGTTTAAAAAAACCAGGGAAATTACTTCATGCTGGAATAATTCATTTACAGCCGCTTGAAGCGCTGAGATCGAGAAATCTATAGTCCCCAGATGCAAAATCTCACGAAACAGTAAAGTTCAAAATCGAAAAACTGAAGAAAAAAATATAAAAAGCAAGATGGCGAAAATTAGGTTTCCCCTGTTTTTGTTTGATAACTTTCCTCTCAGAAAACACGATTTCGTCGTCCTAATGGGCAACACTGGGAGGAGACGGCGATCCTAAAAGCCCAATCAGCGAGCGTTCCCGCTTCACGTCTGTTTTCCCGGTTAGTTTTGAAATAAACAATTTTGATTGTCTCCCAAAAATAACAGACTTATTTTCCGAAATCAGCCCGATTTTCATCTATCCCACACCATTAACTATTCAGAAAAAATGCAAACAGAATTCGGTGAAATTCCTCATTGCGATCAAATGAAGTCAAATAGATTTCAACACGTGACTCAGTTTTTAGAAATAAGTAGGTAGTGCTTAAAAATGCGCTACACTTGGGTTCACCAACATCTGAAATACACGCATTTTCCAGGACTACGAGACTTTGCACGCTGTGACAAAAATCATTCGAGAAGTTCATTTTTTATTAAATTTAACGTAGAATCCAAAGTTTTACAAATAAAAGGGGTTCTCATTTGAAAAATAATAAAGTTAGCTCACGATTCGCCCATTTTCTGGCATGCCTGATATGCGAGAGGGTGCTCGTTGAATTCCTAGTGAAAAAAGGAAGTCAACCCCCTCGAACAATGGAAATAGAAATACACCTCCATCATTCAATAAACACACTGTTTACCTACTTACATATTTGCTTCACATAACCTAATATGAATTTTTTGGTTCTTCGAAGAAGTCAGTGCCTAAACAGGTTTTTGGGTTATCTAACCTGTTCTCCATCCCTCAGTAATTCTTTTTTCAAATTTTCTCCTCATTTTATAAGAAGGAACTCTTATATTACAATTTCACACTCGTTTTCTGTATGAACTTTCCGACAAAAACGCCTCATTAACTTTAACAACTATCAACTAACTAACCAATTAACTAACAACAACACTTAACTACCAACTAACTAACTCAACCCCCCCCCCCCCCTTAACTTTTCAATTATTGTTAATCTTAATCAGGCTTTTTTGTTGTTTTTGTTGGCTATTTGTTGTTTTTTAAAAAGAGGGGATATTTACATCCCGGGAAATCGCGACAACATGTTTAATGATTGATTCAGGTAAAAGCGATCAAACCGGAACATTAACAACAAAAGTTAGATATTAAATCTCTCGTATCTAGAATATCAAACGTTATTATTGGATTCAGTAAATCATTCTGTGCATAATTGAACTGGAATATGAGGATAGTAGTATATGTAAATAGTGGGTGCTGAACGATAGGATGTACTACCTAAAACGCTGCAAATTATTACACAAAGGTTTATTATTTTTCTATATAGATCACTCGTCTGCAAAGAACACGGCTTTGCCATTGTTATCACCAACCAACTTGCAGGAAAACATCGATCGTATTGCGGTCAGCTAAAATTTGAACGGGGATTAGGCCTGTTTTGCGATTCACACTCGTGTTTCTGATTTATCGTAAGTCCGACTCTTAAATTCTCGTAGGGAGCGAACGGTTTGTCCTACAGAGCTCCGCGAGGTCTCAAAAAATTCTAAAAATTCTATACTATCTGAAATTGATGGAAAAACAATACCTTTACATCAACATTTTTTGAGTTAGGGCATTTCAAAATTTCAAACCTTATTTTTCAACCCTTAGAAGTGACCTACATCAACCAAAATCTTCGGGGCACAACTAGACCTCAAATGGAGCCTACATACCAAACGTCGGCCAAATTTTTATTCGATTTTTGGATTCTACGTAGGTACCTTGAAACGTAAACCAACAAATTTTGAGGGGGTGTTGATTATTTTTTCTTGGTCGATTCCAAAGGTTCATTATTGGAAATAATAAACCAAAAAATTAATTTGGAAAGGACCCTTAATACTTAGGTTCTAAATTAAAAACCTTGAAAAGTTGAAATAAGTATTCATAACTAGGAAGTTTTTAAAATATTATTGTTGCTTTTTTTTTCATTAAGAGTACAATTAAAGTCTACTCCCAACACAGACTGTAATAGCCATGATAAGGAATTCAATAAAATATAAATTTTTGTGGTAGCGATGCTTCACTATCGTAGAACTTGAGAACATAAGAAATTTCCACTCCAAAACAATCGGAAATTTACTCGGAGGAATATTTATATCTTCTTTGGCCAGGAATTAAATGTCAATAAAGTTATTTTTTGTACCGTATGGAAATACAGAAAACATAATATTGTTATATCAAAATTTTCATTAGGCCTTACAAAACATATGGTTTGAAATCCTGTCACTAATTCGAGATTTCTTATACAAAATTTGAGAGAAAAAATATTTCGATGCTGTATCCACCACGTCTCATGATAAGAATGAAATAATATCAATCATAGCATTTTCTAGGGTCATTAAAGTTCTACAAAAAAGTATTAAATGCTCAGACTGAAACACAATTCCAATCGAAATAATGATGAGTAGCTTACTAGTTGGAAAGATACTGAATCCTGGAATCGGTTCGCATATTATGGGTTTGGAGTTCGTAAATCACATCTTTGTCAGACAACATTCTGGAATGCGGTTCCTTCGTAGGTTCGATTCTTCGTACCAGCAGCTTACTGAGCCATCCTTCCCGGTTTTCATTTTTATTTGAGGATGTACTGAAAATCCTGCAAGAAAAGCCGGTCGGGTAAGTGCGATGGATTCAAAGGATGAATCAGATGAATTTCACGTAACATTCAACAGACCCTTCACGTTCCTATAAAATGGAAAGAGGGAGTTTACATACGTTAAAAATTTTTAGAGATCTTACCTTTGAATTTCTGTGCGATTATATTTAACTCGAAAAAACAAATTTTTTACCCTTGAACAATAAGCCATAGAAGAGGACATTATTATAAAACCGACAACCAAAGCAAATGGAAAATAGAAAGAGAGTTATCTAATTAACTCACTCCCAAGTTGTAAACAAATAAGAATATAATGAATGCGAGTGGTTTGCGTCACCAGCTGCTCTTATCTTCGTGACATAATCATGGAGAATGGACCAGGACATTACATGGATATTTTATAGTACAAGAACATTACATAACTCTTGACTTCCATGGTAATTTATGATGAATTGAATAATTGTTAATTATGATGACTGAACTCGGATATACTTCCAGGGCATCGAAATAATTATTGTTATGATTAATTATCTTTATTTTGATGTTTCAAGGGCAAGAGATAGAGGATTATCAATGAAGTGAACTGCAGGAAGACAAAATCGGAAGAAGTACCTACATAACATTGGGAACAAAAGGCAAATTGCAATGAAGTTAATGCTGGTTGAAAATGACAAACTTCTAGAAGTCTCAACAAGAAAAGTACCTTCTTTCCATCCACCGTGGATGTCGAAGTCTTCAGTTTTCAACATGGACCTAGTATGGATGCTAGGTCCATGGCTTTCAAAGACCCTTGGATACATGGATGCTAACAATTCCAGTATCTCTATGGATTGCTTAAATGTAGGGAAAACTAGACATTGACCGATTGACCTTAGTTCAAAGTTTACTCATTGACGACATGCCAACGAAATAAGGTTGCTGGACGTCCTCTCTTATCTCTATGTCCTGGAGTTCTTGTTTTTTTTTTTCAAAAATTTAAAAAATTTTCTTTATTTATTTTTTATATTATTTTATTTTTTCCCCCAAAATATTCGAAAAACAGTACTGAAAATGGCCAGTTCGTCCTAAAAAATAATTAGAGAAATGGCTGTCAATCTTTCTGTTTTTAGGACGTCCCACAGTAAGACTTGGGCGTCCTTATGAGATCGATCTGGGGTGAAGGAGGACAACACTCAACAGAAAAAAAATAACCACACAGTAATCGTTTTAGACCATTCTGAATCCAAATCCGAGAAAAAAACTATAGGTGTATGTGTGTGTGTGTATGTGACAAAATCTTGTGTCGTCTGCCCAAGCCTTAGTTCTCAACTGATTTTCCTGGTTCTTTTTTTGTTCGACGCGGAAAACTATCTAGTTGTGCACTACGGCGTCGGAATTTTGAATTTTGCTTTTTAAGGGGGGGTTAATGCTTGAAAAACGTGCGTTTGCGGGCATTATCTTGTAAACTCTGCCCAGGCCTCAATTTCAAACCGATTTTGTTTGTTTCTTTTTTTGTTTGACTCAAATATCTTCCGAGTTATACATGATTTCACCAGAGTAGGTACCAAAATTTGCAAGGGGAGGGGATGAGTGGGGGGATAGTATTCACAAAATAGGTACCCGATTTTTCAATATTTTGGTTCCGTTACTGCTTACTAAATTTACCCAAGCTTTGAAATTGAGGAAAAATTCTCATTATACCTCCGGATTCTCATAAATTATTCTCTGTACCACCATGGAACTAATAGTGGTGCCAGGGCACCATAAACCGCATATTTCGTGGTTTTTTTTTGTGTTTCACCTTGAATACGGATGTGAACCTCGACGGACAGCCTACTAAAACTAATAGATGTAAGTTCAATGTTACGACGTATTTCCGCTTTACCGGCACCATTGGATGGGGGGGGGGGGGGGGGGGTGAACTCGAATTCGCATGTTGGGTGTCGTAGATCATGGATTTTAAAATGCTCTTCAGATTCTAGGCTCCCATGTCGCTAGAAATGTTATGGTGGAAAATGGTAAGGGGGGGGGGGGTCACTATGTCTTGCCTAAAGTAATAAGTACCTAAATTACATCGAGTGAAACAGTTTTATCGCTTACCAACTGGTTAAACTGATTTAATGCTTATCCAATGGGACGTCCCCTGGAATGCATGCATTACTAAACAATATGTTTGCCCAATAGTTCCTTATTTCTTGTCGTTTTCCAGTCGTTTAACCCTAATTGGACCATGGTGTCACCGAAAACATCTTAGGAAATCCACAACTGTTCCAGGTGTCACCACAGATTCAAATTGCAATTCAAAAATTAATGGACAGATCTGAATGTTTTAAACCATTTTTTGTAAGTTATTAAAAGATGAAAATGATGAGACACAAAATTTCCATTTTGAGACTTCCAATATTCCACCTAAAATGTGTTCATCAATAAGCGATTGCATTCAGAAAGTTTGACAGTTTACAACGACCGCTTGGGACTAAATTCACAAACCAGCAAATGTGGGATTTTGGAGTGTTGAAGTTGGTTGCTTTGTTGTTGACTTTTGGCGTCACGTCGTCCTTCCTGTTTCTCGACTCTACAATTCTACATTCCTGCATTAATTTAGGAGAAGTTTGGTACCTACTCACCAATTTCATTGTGCGGTCCTCTCCCTTCAACCAACATTGTAATGAAGCGTCGGAAGAAAGTAAAAGATGGGTTTTTGCAAGGAACTAGCAAGAGTATCCCGTTCATAGATGATGATAGAGATTGATGTTACACGGATTACGGACAATCCGGATTTTAGAACGAGTGGTCAGAAAAACAAGGTAAGTTTTGAATTTAAGCCACCATCAAGTTTGCTTGCTGTTATTTTAATTGACATTTACCAACTTAATTTTTCTTGTTCATGAACCTACATGCTAAATTTTGATGACACTTTTTTGAACAGTACCTAACACCATTATAATGGTCGTTTTTATAAAACGATCAAACTGTCAAATCAAAAAAATCTTCTTGATTGGGTACTAATAACATTCATGCATAAGATCATCTACCAGAATGAAAAATTCCCAGAATCAAAAGAGAAAAAGAAAAAAAAAAGAAAGAAATTCCCAGAATGAAAAATTCCTTCCTTTCCTACTTGAGTAACTTTTCTTTTCACTCATTGTAAATGTAAACCTGACACCAGACAGCAAATTCGAAGTGAGAATGTGAGTGAGTATATGCGAGATGAAGTGAGGTACCTACGTGAAGAAGCGAGTAAGTCCAAGTACAGATTGAATTTGGGAGAAATAAGTGGGACAGAAAGAATGCATCCTTTTAAAAGAATGGAAAGTGCACTTTTAGTCCCATGAAAATCTTTTGAGCATTTCTGATAACAAATTTAGTCGAGTAGAGCATCACATAATTACTGCTAAGATATCTATGTAAGGACCTGTAATTGGACATTTTAATTTTAGAATTTGAAACATTATTTAACTTATGTGAGAAACAATAATATTCGGACGATTAAAAGTCACCATTCATTATTTCACTGATGTAGGCAGAGTGCAGTGAGGCTCTTGCACTGGGTTTTCAAAAGTACCAACCACCCATCAATAATTCCACAGTAGACCAATCTAGGTTCCAGTGGCGAGTCTGTTATCGTTTCCCACAGCTCTCCCAACAGTAAGTTTACGTAATGACAATGAGGAGATTGAAAAACTACATCTAATATGAATATCAATTTATTTGACATGCACGCAAAGAAATGTTCAGTCATCACTTGGAGAGGTTGTGAAAAGCATATTTCCCTCTTCAACAAGTAGTTAAAACATAAAACAATATTCGTAATATTCTAATTTATTCGTTTGTAATATTATATAAAAAGAATTTAGTCAATGATAACAATACTGATACTGATGTTATTAAAATCACTCATACTCGAGTTTATAAAAATATGTTTCGACTAGAATGGAACTTCATCGCTAATTTTCTTCAGATTCTTAGCCAATTGAAGCATCTGAATACACCGTTCCCTCTTTCACCATACCCAATGTTAATAAGCTTGATAGTTAACTACCCTTTCGAAATTACAATAAGTAGTTCACAACATCTTTCAAAATAACTTTGTACCTACCCACATATCTACATCACTTAGGCACGCGTTTGAAGCATCTCTAAAATAATAGTCTCAGGCGCGATAGACAAGTAATGGTCTACTTAGTACTACATCAAACAATCGTGGTATTACACAATATCGTCTGTTGCAAACACAAAGGTAATGTGGAAAGTGGAAACATCCACACCAACAATTAGGTTGGCATCCACATATTGGCCAAATAGCTATTTATAAAGATACTAAGGCAAATTATAGGTAGGCACGAATTACATACTTATGATTTTGGTACAAGCTAAAACCATCTTCTAGCTGGAATTCAATTGACAGTTAAGAAGCTTGATGTCTTGGCCAACTCAATGGAAGACACCCAAGGACGGTATCTTATTATTTCTATAAGGCTTCAACAAAGGAACATGAAGAGACTTCAAAGTTGTCAAAAGGAAGCAAGCAAAGGGAATAATGTACTTAATGACCCATCACTCTGAGGCAGCTTAAAACTTAAAAATACACGGAAACTAAGTAATCAACCATAGGTAGGTTTGTTAATACATAAATCACAACACACACGAATTTTTTGTTCTCAAACAATTGGAAATCAACATCATTGTCAATACGTCTGTAACAATGATAATGGAGCAGTATTTACGACATATAACTGCCGACATATGACTGCTTGTCTTTCCATTCAAATTAGCGATACAAAAATAGTTGGTAACCTATAAGTATGAATTTAATGGGAAATTGTCCTTGAAGAAAAACCCTTTGTTTTTTTTTTCACTATCTACTTTTTATCTACCAACCTTATCAAGAGTTAAATACCTAATTTAAACAATTTTTTTTGCCAAAAAGATACAGGGCGTCACAGATCAAAACCTTCACTGCAGAATCGTATAATGGTCGTCATGTTAGTTAATTTTTTCGTAGATTGCTCATTGATGGAAGTAACTTGTAATGGAAAAATCTAGCTCCAAAAATTAGGACAATTCACCATTGAAAACAAACTGCTACCAAACCAGCAACACAATCAAGTATGCTCAGTGGCGCAATAAACACTTTTAGAAAATCAGAGCACCGGGAAATAAAGTAGATAACGGTTGGACGAAAAGACAACGGACAAATTAAAAAAAAAGTAATTCTTAAAGTGGTTATAAAATTAAAAAGAAGATATAAACTTGAGTGTTATCAGGTGATAAGTGTTAATCACTCGCTCTCTATTACTGAATGAATCCAGCTTCGTTTCCTTTCACCACCTTGTGTTATGAAAACAAATCTCTTCTCTTTACCCTCGGGGATAGTTGTTCATTATTGTATGTTTCAGTGAGAAAAAATGCAGTTATACTTCTTCAGTCCATACAACTTAACTTTCAGTACACATTTTATTAACTTCAGTACACATTTTCCTGTTTCGTAAGTACACTTTCTAACTCTTCCATTTAGAAACATTACAATATTTAGCAGTAATTTATTCCTGAGCTTTCTTATCACATTTTCAATACCAGAGGGATAAAATTCCTCCCATGTTACTTTGCCTTTGAAACCAAAATGGTTGCCAATGGAAGGTGGAACCACAAGTCGAATTATTCAGTTAATGAGGAATTTCACCGAATTCTGTTTGCATTTTTCCTGAATAGTTAATGGTGTGGGATAAATGAAAATCGGGCTGATTTCGGAAAATAAGTCTCCTGTTATTTTTGGGAGACAATCAAAATTTTTGATTTCAAAACTAACCAGGAAAACGGACGTGAAGCGGGAACGCTCGCTGATTGGGCTGTTCGGATCGCCGTCTCCTCCCAGTGTTGCCCATTGGGACGACGAAATCGTGTTTTCTAAGAGAAAAGTTATCAAACAAACATATTGTTTAGTAATGCATGCATTCCAGGGGACGTCCCATTGGATAAGCATTGGATCAGTTTAACCAGTTGTTAAGTGATAAAACTGTTTCACCGATGTAATTTATTTATTACTTTAGGCAAGAAATAGTAACCCCCCCCCCCCCATTATCCACCTTAACATTTCTAGCGGCATGGGAGCCTCGAATCTGAAGAGCATTTTAAAATCCGTGATCTACGACATCCAACATGCGAATTCGAGTTCACCCCCCCCCCCCCCACCACCACCCCCACCACCCCAACGCCAACAATGGTGCCAGTCTGGCACCAAAGCGGAAATATGTCGTAACATTGAACTTTCATCTGTTAGTTTTAGTAGGCGGTCCGTCGAGGTTCACATCCGTATTCAAGGTGAAACACACACAAAAAAAAAAAAAAAAAAACACGAAATATGCGGTTTATGGTGTCCTGGCACCATGGTGGCACCACTATTAGTTCCATGGTCGTACAGAGAATAATTCATGAAAATCCGGAGGTACAATGAAAATTTTTCCTTAATTTCAAAGCTTGGGGACAGTTAGTAAGCGGTAAAGGAACCGAAATATTGAAAAATCGGTTATTTTGTGAATATTATCCCCCCCACTCGCCCCCTCCCCTTGCGAATTTTGGTACTCTGGTGAAATCATGTACAACTCGGGAGTTATTTGAGTCAAACAAAAAAAGAAACACGCAAATCGGTTGGAAATTGAGGCCAGGGCAGAATTTACAAGATTACGCCCGCAAACGCACGTTTTTTAAGCATTAACCCCCCCTTTCCCCCCCTTAAAAAGCAAAATTCAAAATTCCGGCGCCGTAGTGCACAACTAGATAGTTTTCCGCGTCGATGAAAAAAAGAACCACAAAAATCGGTTGAGAACTAAGGGCTGTGCAGAGTACACAAGATTATGCCCAAAAACGCACGTTTTTTGAGCATTAACCCCCCCTTTCACCCCCTTAAAAGGCAAAATTCGAAATTCCGGCGACGTAGTGCACAACTAGATAGTTTTCCGCGTCGAACAAAAAAAGAACCAGGAAAATCGGTTGAGAACTAAGGCCTGTGCAGAGTACACAAGATTTTGTTACACACACACACACACACACACACATACACACACACACACACACACACACACACAGACATACACCTATGGTTTTTTTCGCGGATTTGGATTCAGAATGGTCTGAAACGGATTACTGTGTGGTTATTTTTTTTTTCTGTTGAGTGTTGTCCAACTTCACCCCAGATCGATCGCATAAGGACGCCCAAGTCTTACTGTGGGACGTCCTAAAAACAGGGGAAACCTAATTTTCCCCATCATGATTTTTCTATTTTTTTCTTCAGTTTTTCGATTTCGAATTTTACTGTTTCGTGAAATTTTGCATCTGGGGACTATAGATTTCTCGATCTCAGCGCTTCAAGCGGCCATAAATGAACTATTCCAGGATGACGTAATTTTCCCGGGTTTTTTAAACGTTCTTATTTTCTACACTGTTTTGTTTATTCGTAAATTAGGAAGTTCGGGCTGATAGTTTGCCGTAGGAGGTTTTTCGAGGTGCTGAATCCGATTTTGGGGTGAAAAATAGGAAATTCCGACATGGTGAAATTCCTCATTTCGTAATGTAAAAATGTACTGATTTTACAATTATTAAATTATTTTATTTTATATATTTCGAAATTGTTTCAAAATTATTATTATTATTAGGAAAACTTTATTAAAAACTTATTATTACAAAATTATTAGGAAAACTTGGGTGAACAGAAAATAGATTTAAAATCGAGAGTGGAGAACACTGAATTCAGCCAGTAATAGTGAGAAAGTGATTTCATTCAGCTCAATATGAGCACGAGCTTGGTGCGTTTTCTCCTTGAGAAGCTTATGAGTAATGTCCAAGCTTGAAAATAACTAGGAACTGATTGGAAACTGTTTTCAGGCCTATAAAAATCAATTTGATTTAATTAACCTACTTCTATCTACCACTCATTAATATTCTTTGTTTTATAACTTGTTTCATTGGGAACAAGGCACTCTAGGGGCTTTAGTCTTCAGGTAACAAATAGGCATGTGGGATCGTTGGTACATTAAAACTTTCAGGTAACAACTAACTAATAGAGTTTGAAAACTACTGGTACATTAGATGCAGGTAGGTTCTATACTTTCTGGGGCATTGGACCTATGGAACATTTGAGGACGTTGGAAAATGTAACAATTCCTTATTATTCAGCAACAAATTAGATAAAAAGGATTAAAAATAATAACTACCAACCAACAACAAAATTCAGTTGATGATAATGAGAAAGGGGATTTTAAGAATGTTACTCGAAATACGCGTCATTGCTAGAGTACATTTGGAACAGGAACTCAGGATATCCCATGTATTAGGAAACACAAGTACGGTTGTCTCAGTCCCTTGTGCATCTAATGGAGAGGAACTACCGATAGTACCAACTGAATCAGATACGAATATATTCAATCTCATGACTCATGTCAAGAATTCAACTTTTAGGTGAGCTGGAAACTGAACCTTAGAACCAGCAGTTTCCTGTAGTAATTTGTATCAAACAAAAAATGAAAAACTATGAATTCACATACGCCCTACCAAGACCCATCAGATGTTTATTGATATGGAAATCCTTCCACGTAAACAACAAGCTTTGGGGGCCTCAGCAGCACTCTCGAGGCAATTGACTACATCCATTCCTCCTGCACAGAGTTCTCATCAAAGGCGTCACTCATTAAACGCAACTGCCATCTCTTCAATGGTGCCTGGTGTAGTACCTTCACCTCACCAAACACAACTTGTCGCTCGAGATAATTGTAATCAAACACCTCACAAGTAGAGGTCGCACAGAACTCCATGTAGTTATCCTGGTTTCTACATAATTATCCAGATTTTGCAAGAACATCTAATTTCCTACCTCCTACTAATTTCCAAAAATACTATTTCCTTTAGTTTTGTCTCAGCATAAATTATTTGTCAACATGAATAATGTAGGTATGCATCAAATATTGATCACCATTAACAAACAGAACACATGTTATTGAATAAAAGGGAAAACTATAACTTTTGTAAAGCAAAATACTTGAGTAGGCACGTAATACTTTTTTAGGTACATTCGTCAATACTTGGCAGGTTTAAAACCAACCACCCAGGTTTCAGGTGTTTCAGTTCATCGAGGAACAAAGTTCCTCTTTCACAGTTATATATTCTTCTTATTTTTCCTAGAAAGTGCTCATTGAGTAAACACAGAAAACATTTGAACTCAAGAAAATGTGTTGGCAATTTAAGGAAACTATTCAAGTATAAAAATATACTACTTTAGTACCAGATCAAACTCACTTTTTTCAAGGTCCAAAACAAGTTTATCCTAGTTTACCTGAATATAACAGTTGTTTTTAAGTCCATCTATTTAGGAAATTTTCGATTTAAAAAAAGTTAAATATTGCTCGCAAAACCTAATTTTTCTATTTTCATTCCAAAGAATGCTTTCTGGGTCTTACACTAGGCATTCTGATGCATTGCATAGCACACCCAAGATAAATTTATCTTTATTTTATGCCTAGATATTTACTGTTTTTATTTTTTTTTTTAATTTCAACATTCGAAATTCATAATATATTGTGAACCTATAATATGCCTAGATTTTTCTTCAACTTTGAATTTTTTACGTCAAATCCCAATATTGGTGGTGGAGGGGTTGGTTGAACTACTCAGTAACCGTTGAGAATGTGAAATATTCAGCCTTGTTTCACTAGCACATCATAACTTTGGTGTGATGAATCTTGTGACATAAGGAGTTCAAATATGTTCCAAGCTACACTCAACAAGTACTTTCAAGGAAATATAAAACAATCCAATTTCAAAGGCATGACGATTTTCCCTTTATCCCATTGGGGAACCCCTTATCACCTTACTGCTTGAAATATGAGTAATTATTACGTACTTAATGGTGCTGTTTTAAAATACGTCATGTGAGGCTGGAAACTTTTGTTCCATTCAGATTTGAAAGAAAGTTCAACAAACAATGGGGGGTGCGCCTGGTTTTTGTTTTAATTTTTCATCGAAAGTAGACCTCATTCTGAGAATTTCGACACCAGCCGTGCTCTTTTTGGGTGAGTAGATCTTTTTCTATGATTTTTCAAAGTTTCAAATGCTTATGACGTCACGCGCCCCTCCCGCCCGGGCGGGACTCCCAGCCCACTGTGACGTCATAAACACTCGAAACTTTGAAAAATCATAGAAAAAGGTCTTCTCACGCTAGAAGGTCGCGGTTGGTGTCAAAATTCTCAGAATGAGGTCTAGTTTAGATTAAAAATAACAATAAACAGTTTTTCTGACCTATGCGCACACCCCATTTGTAACAAAGAATAACCCTAAGTTTGTCAACAAAGGTTTTGCAGAGCATATCTCAACTAGAGCTCAACCATAATTTGTCCAATGTTATGCAAGAACGTCTACATTATGCCTACGTCTTTGAGAGTAAGAAATACGCGGATGTAAGATGAAATTTGCAAACATCCAAGTTTGACTTAACGTTTTCGTTTGTAAAACGAAAATTTGTATAGCACTGAAGCAGATGCATCTATATACATTGTTAGTCATCATAAAATAATCAAACTTGGGTAGGTTTAGCTGAAACATAAAGACACATGTAAGAATTATGATGAGGAATACTGCTATTAGTTACTGAATATTTACTATCAGGAACTGAACAAGGTCTGATCACTCTGCATCGATCATGATTGTTTCTTGTGTTTTCACGTTTGAATGAATCACAGCAACAGTTGTGAGTCAGCTTAGGCTGAGTTGTTGACTCCATCTCCTCTTGAAGAAGCGGCAAAATGACTTCTTTGTTCTCTGCATCTTGAGGAGAGTCTCGAACTGCTTGACCTGTAATTGTAAAATAAACATCAAGATTAGGGGATTGTGTTCCGAAATGACCTCAAGTTTATCATTTTCACATGTTCTTCTGTCACAAAACTGGATTCCACAGGATAAATTCGGAAACATCTAAGATTCAACAATGATTAAAGTGAGAGTACCTAAGAATAAAACTAGCATACATCGATTTTCCATACCGTTATCACACTGGACGTCATCGCTGCTCCTCTTAGTTGAGTCGCCAGTTCCACTGTCTTTACTCGAGGCAGAATGTTCGGATTTATTATCCAGATGTATAGCTTTCGCAGTTAGATCAGCTGGAACCTCGCTATTACGAAATCTTTTACGAGTTTGATATATTATTATCACCCAAATTGCAGACGTCCCAACAGCACAACAAACAACGGTGATTATGATTACACCAGTAATATCTTCAGCAGTGGCACTGTAAGCTAAGAAGAATGCAATCGAAAAGTTAGACTATGTAGTGGGAGGTAAAATATACAATGAAGAAGGTAATTTTTGGATTTGAGGTCATAAAACATAAAAGAAGGCCAAGTGTGGGGTTTTCAAATGCGAGTGGATTGTTCTGCGATTATAGTCATCTCATGGAGTATATCACTCTGTATGAGTGATCACCCTAGTGATCACTGTAAATTCAAAACAAAATTGAATTTTGAAAAAAAAAAACAACGAAGCTTAATCTTCGACCAAAGAAAAGTCTCTGACTGCCTCCCTGGTAGACATCTCTCGCATTCCACATTCATACATTAGGAAACACAAAGAGTCACCCAGTTGCAATCATCATGAAGCAATAGGTACTAGAAAAGTGCTTTGAAAACCCCATCTGAAACACTATCTAGGTGTTATGATTTGTACTAGGCGGGTCACCAATGTTATGATTTTGAATATGTGAATTTACTGACTCCAAATTGTTGTATGAAATGACTAAACAAATACGGGAAGTTTATACTCTAGAATTTGGAAGAAGAACTTTGTCTGGATAATTTTGAAGGGACGTTTTTGAACAATTTAGCTCCGAGTCTTCACAAAACCGGCTTACTAAATTGTTAGGGAAAATGGCTTCTGGTCTGTGTAGAACCCAGCTCACCAAATGAAGTTAATGAAATGTGGAGGATGTTGAAGTGTAGGCCCAGTCTGCACAAAACCGGATTGCTACTGAGGTTTAGTTTCCTAAGTGTCTTTTAGGTTTGAGATTTGGTATAGGTTGTTGAAGAGATAAGATCGCTTTGAGAGTTTACTAGTGGTATATCGCTTTTCCATAGGAATGGCCCTTATATACCGTTCCCCTACTCCGGGAGGTTCTAGTCCTCCCGGGGGAGGGACAATTCGGCCGTTGGGTGTCCGGCCGTTGTGACCTCATTCCTGTGGAAAAGGGACCGTTACTTTTATTTGTGAAAATACGACAACAAAATTCCTTGGAGGCACGACACTAGGTATAAAACGAGGCTACCAAATATATTTTTCATAATATACACTGCTGTTAGTTGTTAAAACATCTCTCAAGTTGTTCTACGAGGGGGGACCCAAAAGTAACAGGAATTTCGCTAGGGTGAGGGGGGGGGGGGGATTTTTAAAGGACAAATCTCACAAGTCAATTGAGTGTTCTTGCACACCACTAACGCCGTGGAAACTCCTCACAAATTCTGGGGTACAGTGACCTTGCCTGATGTTAACAGTGGGGATGATAAAAGGGTTCCCTGAAAGTCCCCCTTCAGTAGCACCCCCCGGGGGCAATAGTTAAACGGCCTCCTACTTCATCTGGGTAGCACCGTCATTGCTCGCTCTTCTCTCGCCCGTCACCCTTTGGCTGCAAAAATTCTCTAGTCTGCAAAGTTTGGAGGCTTGAGTGCAATGGTTCATCTGTGATAGTTCAGGAAAATGAAAGCCCTTTTTCCATTTCAACGAAAACATGTGATGGCCTACTGCTAGGAGCAATGCTCGAGCGTGAAATACCATTTTCTCCAAGTACCAAGTGTCTAAAAGTGGTTTCAACGTTTCAGAAACGGAGGAATTAACTAAGGATAATCGTAACTAAAAGAAAGATCCAAAATATAGATAACTTTCTGATGGAGTTCGAATGTTCCAACCATGCTAAAAACATGCCATGTTGAAATCTACACTAATTTAGACTTTGTGCTTATATTCAAAAACTCGGAAACGACATGTGGGATGTTTTTACTTGCCATGGCATCATATATGTAAGTATACTATCCTAAAAACATATTTCACAGTAATAACAATACATACCTGGGGCGATTATGAGTTGAGCAGCTGTCTTTTCAGTTCCAAGAGAATTAGTTATCTCACATTGATAGACACCAGCATCGACTGTTTTAACATCCATTATTATGAGTAGTTGGTCATCCTCTGTCAATATGTGTCGATGCGATGGAATAAGTGTAGCACCATCCTTCCACCACCTCAATCTCGGTTTAGGCCAACCACTTCCCATACATTCTAATACAGTTGATTTCCCGATACCAACCTCCCTGTCTTCCATCTTCTTGATGAAAGAGGGCGCCTCTGCAAGAGAAGAAAAGTATAATGTTTTAAAACCATTAATATTGATTTATGAGAATCTCACAATAAGTTTGGGCATTAATTGAATGATTTAACGAGCTTCATGATGTCCAAATCATGATTATGTTTCGAGACGCTCGACGAAGTGCACTAAAAATTGCCAAAAGTAGTACTAGCAACACATACACAAATCATACATATTTTACAAGTTGCCAGATCAGGAAAATTATGAAAACGTTCAACCCTCTTAAAATTTTCGTCCTCCTGTCAACAACACAGGTCGAACACCTATCATCGCGTACAGGTATTATTTTTGAATACGGGATTTGGTCAGAGAATTATTCATAATTCAAGTGAACACCACCTAAATAGGCAGAACAACTCAATTCAAAAAAACTACCCAACACGCAGCCCCTCCTCAAACTTTGTCATTTTACGTTTCAAGGTATATAGAATCCGAATCTACAACGTCCGTCTGACGTCTGGGCCATAACCACCCCTAAAACTGATCGAAAAATCTCTTCGCACATAGCCTCCATTTGAGACCCAGGGCGGAATGCAGAGTCCCTCCTCAGAACAGAGGGCGGCCTCAAGGTGGCTTTCAAGGAAAGTTTTTACTCATCCGTATTCAGAGAGGCAAGACTTTGGAGGCGACCTCATGTTTGAGCTGAGGCTGGCCTCAAGGATAATTCCAGCCTCAGTATCACTTGTAGGCTAACTCATGATAAACTTAAACACGTCCGATTCAGTATACAACACACCATGCAGCTCGTCCAAGCCCAAATAAACACTTGGAAGAAGATAAGCTTGTTCATCATTCTTCACATTTTATTGTCCTCATGTGGTTGTATGGCCGACAAAAACCCTTAAACGGGTATGGAATGACCAAAAATGATTTTTGCTCGCTCTAGAACCCAGTTCCCTCCCAAGTCTCCTCGAAGCCACCTTGAGAAAATTTTAAGCCGAGGCCACCCTCAAGATATGAACGGTTCAACTGTGAACCCTTCTCCTCGAGATGGAAGTCACCTTGACTCGAGTCAAGAAATTTTCCGACTTCAGTCGCGACTCTGAATTCCGCCCCTAGTTGTGCCTAAAATCTCACAGCTTCATCACCGCCCACCCTGGGTTTTTATGGGTAGAAACCCAGTGCGAAAATGGGAATTATGGTCAAGCGGGATGTCACTTCCCATGTAATTCTGTACGCTGAATCGATTCAGAGTGAGAGTGAACCCAAGAGAGAAAAATTTTTGTGAGTAAAAGTCAAAATTCGCGTCAATTTTGATTTCCCAAGCACTGATTAATTCGTTATGTTGATTGTATCTGTATTCGGAAAAAAAATCGTCGAACACAATTACTTTGAATGTTATTGCGAAAAAGTATCGTGATTAATGATTACTTCTGTATTCATACAAATAATCGTTAAAGCTAACACTAGGGCATCGCAAAAATCCGCCTGGATTAGTTTAGTGGCATTTAAACGGAGGTGCGCACACCACAGTCGGAGCAGAGCGCATTTCTCAAGGCGGGTTTTCCCTCGGTCTGCTACGACTCGATGCGATACCTCTAGTGTGCGATACCTTAAAGGTGTAATTTCCCTGACGCATCTGCAGTCGAGGGCTGTGGCTCGCGATTTCATCACGTACCTACTCAGCCGCCCCCATGCAGCACTGTGGAAGATAGATTTCTCAAAGAGGCCGGGCCACGGCCAGTGACCACTTACCTAGGCTCCAACTCCAATTTCGATCATGTAGAGAATATTACAGTGGCCCTTTTATGGGTAGATCCTACATAGTCCATTATGAATTTCAAGCCCTTTTGCATTTCAGGGATGAGAAAGCTATGTGGTAGTTTAGCAACATATTGCTTCCGAGTCTACCATGGTAGTGGAAGCATTGTTTTCACTTTTTAAGGACAAAACATATTGTTTAGTAATGCATGCATTCCAGGGGACGTCCCATTGGATAAGCATTAGATCAGTTTAACCAGTTGGTAAGCGATACAACTGTTTCACTCGATGTAATTTGGTTTATTACTTTAGGCAAGAAATAGTGACCCCCCCCCTCACCATTATCCACCATAACATTTAGCGGCGTGGGAGCCTCGAATCTGAAGAGCATTTTAAAATCCATGATCTACGATACCCAACATGCGAATTCGAGTTCACCCCCCCCCCCCCCCCACCAACCCCAATGGTGCCAGTCTGGCACCAAAGCGGAAATACGTCGTAACATTGAACTTTCATCTGTTAGTTTTAGTAGGCAGTCTGTCGAGGTTCACATCCGTATTCAAGGTGAAACACACAAAAAAAAAAACACGAAATATGCGGTTTATGGTGTCCTGGCACCATGGTGGCACCACTATTAGTTCCATGGTCGTACAGAGAATAATTCATGAAAATCCGGAGGTATAATGAGAATTTTTCCTTAATTTCAAAGCTTGGAGACAGTTAGTAAGCAGTAAAGGAACCGAAATATTGAAAAATCGGATATTTTGTGAATATGATCCCCCCCACTCGCCCCCTCCCCTTGCGAATTTTGGTACTCGGGTGAAATTATGTACAAATCGGAAGTTATTTGAGTCAAACAAAAAAAGAAACACACAAATCGGTTGGAAATTGAGGCCAGGGCAGAGTTTACAAGATTACGCCGGCAAACGCACGTTTTTTAAGCATTAACCCCCCCTTTCCCCCCCTTAAAAAGCAAAATTCAAAATTCCGGCGCCGTAGTGCACAACTAGATAGTTTTCCGCGTCGATGAAAAAAAGAACCACAAAAATCGGTTGAGAACTAAGGGCTGTGCAGAGTACACAAGATTATGCCCAAAAACGCACGTTTTTTGAGCATTAACCCCCCCTTTCCCCCCCTTAAAAGGCAAAATTCGAAATTCCGGCGACGTAGTGCACAACTAGATAGTTTTCCGCGACGAACAAAAAAAGAACCAGGAAAATCGGTTGAGAACTAAGCCCTGTGCAGAGTACACAAGATTTTGTTACACACACACACACACACACACACACACACACACATACACACACACACACACACACACACAGACATACACCTATGGTTTTTTTCGCGGATTTGGATTCAGAATGGTCTAAAACGGATTACTGTGTGGTTTTTTTTTTTTCTGTTGAGTGTTGTCCAACTTCACCCCAGATCGATCGCATAAGGACGCCCAAGTCTTACTGTGGGACGTCCTAAAAAGTTCACAAAAATTTACCACTTTAGGTTTAAAAATTTTTCCACTCGCGTTTTACGTTTTAGACCTTCCTGAACAATTTTTGTTCCATGTCTGTCTGTCAGTCAGTGTGTCCGAAAATCCTTTTAGCGGGCAAAACTGTACGAAGTTACTGTCCGAATTCGATGATAATTTTCAGAGGGAGGTTGTGTGTTTGAGACACTAGATGGTGTCCTATCAATTTAATCAAGATACGATTATTTGTAGCCACAGTGCATGTGCCAACGTGAAATCCATAACATTCATAACTTCCGCAGTTTCCATTCGATTTCGATCGTATTTTCTGGGTTTGTGGAGTTGAGACACTGGTTGGTTCCATATAAATGTAAAGTCATGTGATGGAATTTTTGAGAATAAATATTATGCATCAGATCATCTATACAATCAGGTTATGGATGGACACCCGCTTGAAAGACTTTTCATGGTGAGTAATTATGGGTAGGTACACACGAGCTGCAGCCGCCAGCCACAAACACCAGGGAAATTCCGCCTTTATAACCTAAGATGAACGGTACCATTAAATTTAAAAACTATAAATACATTATTTAAAAACTTACCATGAACAGTCAAAGTTGCATTAGCAGTGACGGTGCCTGCTGTATTCTTCGCAATGCACGAGTATAAACCGGAATCTGACGGTTTCGCATTTATTATGTAAAACACATCATCAGTTGGCATGACATGCATCCTCCTTTCTTGAGCAGCAGGGAATTCCGTGCCCCCATCTTTCTGCCATCCAACTTGAGGCAATGGTTCACCAGTTGCAGCACATTCAAGTTTCACAGTACTCCCAGCTCGAACAGTCACGTTTCCAGGTTTTTTCACCATTATAGGAAGGACTATAATCAATCAGAAAGTTTACAAAAATTAATACATAGTTTTCTCAAAAATATTCACACGTTGAGGGATCTTGATAAAAAATGTTATATAAATAGATATAAGTGAATTAATCACAATAAAGCGATCGAGCGCTAAATTTGAAGTATGGGAATCAATCCCGATTTGTCCTTGAAATACACTTGAGAAGTGAAGCAAACAAAATGCTGCAAATTAATACACAAAGGTTTATTATTTTTCTACATAGATCACTCGTCTGCAAAGAACACAGCTTTGCCATTGTTATCACCAACCAACATGACTGCATGACAGCATTTCGGTCAGCTAAAATTTGAACTGAGATTAGGCCTCTTTTGCGATTCACGCCCGTGTTTCTGATTTATCGTAAGTCCAACCCTTAAGTTCGTGTAGAGAGAGAGAACGGTCTGTCCTACAGGGCTCTGCGTGGTCTCTAAAAATTCAATACTACCTAAAATTGATGAAAAAACTATACCTTTATATAAAAATTTTGAGAGGTAGGGCGTTTTCAAAATGTCAACCCTTATTTTTCATCCCTTAGAAGTGACCTTCATCAACCAAAAGCTTCGGAACACAACTAGACTCCAAATGGAACCCACATACAAAATTTCATCAAAATCGGTCAATGCTAACTGAGGAAAGTGCCGCGGACGGCGGATGGACGGCCAAATTTTTATTCGATTTTTGGATTCTACGTAAGTACCTTGAAACTTGAACCAACAAATTTTGAGGGGTTAAATTTTTTTTCTCGATTCCGAAGGTTTTTTTTCGGGCGAAGCCGTTTTTTAGCAGGGAAAAAATCATCGAAATGTTTGAAAAAACGTCTGCCAAGTGGGTGTGGCACATAGCTTCCTCGTATCCATAACCCGATTATATAGATGATCCGAAGCATAGTAGTTAATCTCAAAACACCAATCTCTAAGTACCTTCCACTACCCTCATAGGGGACCATCTACACGCTAATCTGGACAATCCTAGAAAATTTCATCAAATTCGGATGAAAAATGTAAGTGTTATGGCTGTTACAAGGATTTTACGTTTGTGCATGCGCAGAGGCTACTATCATTCCGAAGGTAGTGATTTTCATAGGAGACCGTCTACAACCTAATCCGCAACATTCCTGAAAATTTCATAGAAATCGGACAATAACTTCGTATAGTTAAGCCCGTTACAAGGATTTCATGACAGACACACAGACCCACAGACAGACAGACACGGAACCAAAATTGTTCAAAGAGGTCTAAAACGCAAAATGCGAGTGAAAATTTTGATCTTGGAGAACCTTTTTTTCGTCCTTGAAAAGTGAAAACAAAGTTTCCGCTACCTTGGTAGACTCGGAAGCAAAAATGACAACTAACCTATGAGAGGAGACAATAGTACCTACATAATATAACACTTGGGAAAAATGTCTCTACGGATTTTCTCTTGAAGTAACCATTGTTTTTGAACTTAGGTATCAATACTGCACCAGAATGAGCTGTTGCCAGTAATAATCGCTACAACTCATCATAAATCATTGTCGTTTAAGAGGGCGTAGGAAGTTTCAGCTGTTAGCTATGTATGTGACTTATTTACTTAATTTGTACCTAGTTGACTTACCCAGAACAGTGAGTACAGCTTTTTCCGAATAAACAGTACCAAAATTATTCGAGACAATGCATTGGTATTTTCCTCCATCGGAAGGTTGAATAGGAGAGAACTCGAGTCTAGATGTGTTGTTGATCATGTTTGCCTTTCGTGAGTGAATATCATCATTATTTCTCTTCCATTTGAAAACCAGAGAGGAATTGGCAGAGGACCATGCTTTACAAGACAGATGAATTTTGGCTCCAGACACTGCGACTACAGATCTAGGATTTTCTGTGATGATAGGTTTCGGGCTCCCATTTTCAGCTGAAATGAAAAAGAATTAATTAGGAACTGGTTAACCATTTAGTTATCGTCGTTAGTCTTCCACCACTTCCAAAAAATATTGGCATCGCCAACATAGGGTGAAGGTTGTGGATGGGGGTTTTATCATTGTGCAATCCCCCATTCTGGCTCTATCTGTGTTGCAAGGACTTCATAGGGTGGGTATAATTTTTGCATGCCACGTGGCCCTTGGTAGATCGCTAGCTCCAGTTACCAAGTTTTCATTAGCAGAAGCAGCGCCTCCTTCGCTCATACGTACTTCCAAAGCTGACCAATGGGTTAGTCTTCGGTATGGCAGAGAGGCTAAAGGAGTTAGATCTTGAAGTATGCTCTACTGCGCGCTCTTGACTGGATTTCTTACTTGGTATCCCAAGTGCCTACATCCAAGCACTAGTCAAATCCAGTGGGTCGGACATTATATACCTCTCAGCAGGTACCCTACATTATGATGAGGTCGCCAAGTAGTATAGCAGGTGCCTTGACATCTAGCTGGGCTGTTGAGAGAGATTGTATCACATGTTGAGTGACCAGACCAGGGTAAGAAGCCTGACATCGTAGCCATCAAGCCCGATAGGTCCTGGCTGTTCAAGTTGTCAATGGCATCTCAGACATGGAGCAGACATAACAGGCCAAGATAAGAAAGTATGATAGAAATAATTTATGGCAAGCTAAAAGGAGTGGCACTCAACAAAATCTGGGTTATAGCTACAACGTTGTCATGGCACAGAGTGTGGTGCGGAAAAAGTGCCATGGATTTGCATGAGTTGGGCATCCCAGCAGGTGTACTCTATAGTATCACCACACGCATCCTGCACAGCTCACACTTCAACTGGTGGTCTTTTTTTTTATAGAGGCGCTTCCCTTTATCCCTCTTCTTCATCCAGAGGGCTGATGTATGGTAAGTTCTGGGCGTCCTCCTCTTTAACATTTTATTTTAAGATTTTTTTTTCCATTTATGATATGCTCCCTTCGTTTTTGAGGGAAGATATTTTAACCCCGTACTTGGCAAAGGTAACCCATGGCGATTCCTTCAAATTTTCCTCCTTTAGCGCCTCCAAAACACGTTGAATTGAAGAAGCCTCTAAAATGTTGAAAATCTGTTCTAATTTCAACATTTAGTTAATGTTGAAATTAGAACAGATTTTCAACACTTGTGGTAAAGTAAGTACCTATGCAACGTACACCGATGAATGAGAATTGTTATTGAATAAAATGTATTTCGTTCCAAACAGAATAAAATTCAAAGAAAGAAAATTGCAAAAAATAAAAAAATAAAAAAATGGAAGATGTATATTTCTAGCTAGGTATACTTATTATACCTTCCAAATTGCTGCTCATCCCAATTAGATTTAGCAGTAAACGTGAATGTACACCAATACAACTAAGCAGTCTCATTCGAAGACGTAACGAGTGTATCATCAAAAATGTTGGTACTTTTCCTGTATGGATTTGTATTATTTTTCCTCTACAGTGTACCCTTGGCCCGCCAAAAAAATGATGAAACTGAAAAAACGTATCTTCAGAAAACACGTATGATATAATATATCATACGTGAATAAGTGAATAATATTATATATATTATATACCATCTAATATATTAGACATTGCGAAGTACAGGGTTAAATATAAATATATATACCTTAGAGAGGAGCTGATCCAGCTAACCTCATCCTGAACTCAAAGCTAAAACTTGGAGGAGCTATCATTAATGTAATAAGAAAAATTGCATCAAACTAATCGATTGTTGATTTAGATTGTCCCAACTTCGTTTATGTACTGATCATTTGTTTATTGAAATAATTCAAGTGCTTCAAAAATATTTCAATAATATTAGAGTACACGAAAAACCAAGTGAGCAATCGTTTAAATTGAGTCTTTGGTACCATTTGACTCACGATGAAAAGGTGCATCTAGCATCACATAGAACGCTATCACATGGTTTGAGCAACTTGCGTTACCAAACGACAATATATGGATTTGAAATCCATGTATCAAGGAAGCTCAAGGCTTTGGAAAATTAGGGCATAATATAACATAAAACTTACCACACAGAAAATCTTCAATCGGAATTGATGTTACAAGTTTGTCCTGCAATTTTCCAGGGTATGCACAGAACGCTTGAGAGAACTGTACAGATGAGGATGAGAGCCAAAGAGAAAACCACGTCAGTGCACAGTCACACAACAGGCTACTGGTGTCCATTGTTAGCATAGCAAGAGGCATCGAACCAAAAGCGTTTTCTTGGATAGTTTTTATAGAATTTTTGCTCAAGTCTAGCACTTTGAGGTTGTTAAGTCCAGCAAATGCATTCTGGTTGAGAGAAGTAATATGGTTTCCAGCCAACCCTAGTTTATACAACTGTTTCAGACCATAAAAAGCACCGCTCATGTCCTCCACAATCCATGATATGTGGTTATGATTCAATTCCCTGCAATAAAAAAATTGGAATGTAGAAAAACAACGTTATTCAACACAATGAACGAGATAAGGACGATGTATTGATTTATTTACTAATGTCGTGACTGAAACAAATTCAATTGTCATATTCCGCAATAAACAGGATGTTTCTAGATGCACACTCACCACCTCAACATACTTACTTGGCCACCTATCGCTTTGGGGAGCCAGCCTATCCTTTCGAAAGGAACCCATTTCTCATTCATGTTGAAAAAACTAACAATTTATTTCAAAACCTCTCTTCTGAAAGAGTTGAGTTCAGCAAAAATATTACTCATAAGAATATAGAAACTCTTCGGGAGCTTTCGGGAATCACCAGGAGCAAATTTAGTAAAATTTTACTTAGGTGTCAATTTTCAACAACTACCATAACAATTCCACTTCTTCGATGTTCCTACCAGATCCAATAGGTATTTTCATGATACGTCATGTAAGTAAAATCATACATCATGCAGATGCAAAACTAAAGTGTTGCCTCTTATACTTACAGAATTTTCAATCCCGGGGTTGAATTGAATGCACCTTCAGAGATTCCAGTGATTGTGTTTCCATCAAGTTCCAGCTTTTGCAATTGGCCCAAATGTTTGAATGTTGATGGTAAAATACTACTTATTTCATTGTTGGATAGATCACTGAAAGGAATTTAAATTAAATCTGGTGAGTGTATTATACCAAGTTAATATATTCATATAATTGAATAATGTATGCAAGATAAATATAGATCATGACACACAGATCTATCAAGCATTTTAAACCATTAAGATTTTTGAGTTTTCTGTATACCAAGTAGGTTTTCTGATACCGCAGGTGTACGTTTTGTAATATATCGATCTAAGGAAGACCATCCGTCGTTCAATACTTACAGTTTCAGAAGATTTTCACATTCTTCCCAGGAATCATCTTCAATAGTACGTATTCGGTTTGTACCAAGATACAATTCTTGCAAAGAAGTAAGTCCGTAGGTCCAACCTTTTGAGATATTCATTATATAGTTGTGATCCAGACGTCTGAAAGACAAAATAAACCAATGAAGTATCTTTGAAAATCATAAAACACCAAGAAAACTATTGAAAAAGTATAACAATATTTTAGACGCGGAAAAACTGAGGAAAATCGATTGAAAAAGATCGCAAAATATGTATAATATACATATATTTTATATGTATATATACATATACATATATGTATAATGTATAATATATGTATAATGTATAAATATATATAATATACATATATGTATAATATTATTCAGTTACCTTTAAGAGAACAAACTCTAATGACTTGAGTTATGATTGCAGACATCAGAGCAAACATACATCATAGCAAAATTAAATTTCTGTTCACCACGAGAAACAATTTTCTGTTCTCGAACCACGCAGGGCAAGCCTGCTTCCAGTGAATTAACCAACTTCTGACTTTCTAAAATGTGAGTAAAATTTGTCACTTACAATATTTGCAGGGTTTGGAGGCCCCAAAACGCGCCATCTTGTAATCTTGAAATTGAATTTTGTCTGAGCTTCAGAATCCTGAGTTTATCCAAGCCTTTGAAGGTTAGTCCCTCTATAGTTGTGAGTTTGTTTTTATTCAGTTCCCTGTAAGAAGAAATATGAATGTGAGTATTGTATTGTGTGATCCAACCTACGTAAATAAGCCTACGGTAAATAAGCCAAATAAATACTTAACACGGCCCAGTCTCATGGTGCTACGAGCAAAATATTCACTTATCAGTTCCTTACCATCTGATCAAATACAAACAGAGGGAAAAAAGTCCATCATGCAACATGAGTTAATGAGCGAATTTTCGAAAAAATATTTGAGTTAAAGCACTGGTTAAAGCACTTAATTGGACTATGGTGTCACTAGCGTCACCATATACGTCTTCGGGATTCCACAGCTGTCCCAAGGTGACGCCATATTAACTAGATTTAAATTGCAATTTAAAAATTATAGGGCTGAGCTGAATTTTTTGAACCATATTTTCTAAGTTATTAAAAATCAAAAAATGATGTTATGAAAAACATTTTGACATTTTTTTTTATCGATTTCTTAGGAAATTTTTGTTATAACTCTATTTTGACACTTTCAATAACCCACAAAAAATCCTCTTTCCAATTTTTAAAATTGAAATTCAATTATGGTTACTCCGGTGACACCTTGGGACAGCTGTGGAGTTCCTGTGATGTTTTCCGTGATTTTAGTGATACCATGGTCCAATTAGGGTTAAGAAAAAAACAATGGTGTTGGCGATTTCTTTTAGATGAGTTTTAAATCGTAATTCTACCAACACATGGTGTTTATTCTATCCAATAGGGAACTACTAAGATGATGAGCTTACAAGAGGTACCTGGGTGGGTAGAGTAGGATCGGAAATATGGTTCAAGATAATAAAAATGATTTTTGGAAGGTCAAATGTAGAGCAATAACGACATATTCTTTGCTAATTCGCAAAAACCTCTATGTTATAATACTAAATGTCGCTACCTAGATTTTAATGAAGTAGCAACCACCACAAGAGCAGTGCTGCGCTCTGATGGGAGTCAGTCAAGTGTCTCGGGTTCAAATATATCACAACTACCATGTCACCTTTTTACTTCATTAAATAATTCGTCGTTCAGTTTCTTTCATAATACGTGTCAGTTTCTTTCCCTCCAGTTTGCTAATAATCTTAAACATGGTATCGGAAATGAGTATTGAACAAAATTGGTGGAAGTCAGAATCACGGGATTTGGGTATAGTTGAGGAAGTCTAAACTTGTCTCTTCTTTTCGCTGAAGACCCTTAGTCTACTCAACTCCCCGGAGCTAGGTCGCCGATATCAAGGAACATTTCGTCGTGGAATCAGCAACACCACCGAGCTCGTTTTTCACAACTTTTCAGGAGAGAGAGATAACCGATTTTTTAGTCCATCAAGGCCTAATTGACTGATGTTTTTTTTGTTTTGACCGATGAATGATATTATCATTCATCAGTCAAAACAAAAAAAAATCAGTCAATTAGGCATTGATGGACTAAAAAATCGGTTTTTTCTCTCTCCTGAAAAGTTGTGAAAAACGAGCTCGGTGGTGTTGCTGATTCCACGACGATTTCACCTAAGGTGGGTCATCTAGAAATAGACAGTACTTCAACTAATCAAGCGGTAAAGTTGACTAATTGGCACAAACAATTTCACTTATAGGTACTTAGTGGCTGCGGAATTTGAGCCTGATAAGCACAAAGTTGCCCTGCTCCTGTCTCTTATCGGCCTTCAAGGTGTGGAGGTATTGCGTTTTTTGGTGACTAAAGGTTAAAAGCTATACTCGAGAGGGCCAAACGAGTAAATTTAAAATTCAATAAATCAAAATGCAGGTTCGGGTTGTCAAGGGTTAAGTAAATGGGGCATGTTTTCTCCAAAGATGGTATTCGTGTGGACCTCTTGCGATCAAAGGCAATTACTGAAATGCCTGCTCCCAAGGATAAAAAATCCACCAGCAATTTATTGGAGTGATCACACATTTATCTTGTTTCATCCCAAAATTTTCATAGGAAACAGCTATTCTTAATAGCCTGTTAAAGAAGAATGTACCCTGGCACTGAGACGCAAACCACCAAACACGTTTTGAGAAAATGAAAACCATTAAATAATTCGTCGTTCCTACCAACCTACCAAGAGCAATCTATCGGTAGTACTTTTAAGTGAATTTCTCACAACCCCTATTTCAAGTTTGCCCTGATGAACCTACACTAGTCGACTACCTACTGTGAGCTCCCGCTCACTGAATCATCATCAGCAGTGGCGGGGCTAGGCTAAGAAATTAGCCTCCCTCCTGAAGCCCCCCGCACCGCAAGACGCCACCTCCACCGACGCATCCAGCTCCCTGAAGCGGGGAAGACAGCTGTCTTCCCCGCCAACACCTAGTGGAAGGGGGGGGGGAGAGTCAGCTCGGAATTTCGAGAGCTTTGACGTCTTGTCTACAGTCCTGTAACAGCTATCCAACAGAGAGATCGCCACGAGCCTTGCCCACGATCTGCTCTGTCTCTCCCCGAGTCTATGCTTGTGCGTTCCAATCAGACCATCAACCTCGACACACCTCGCCACACTGCACGACCCTGCTGCAACAGTGTAGACAACCCTCGCCACATCCTCGCCACAACCTTCGCAGATTTCCTCTGGGCCCTCCTAAGGGTGAGTGCACAAACTTAACACACTTTCACATTGGCCAATGTAGTGACACAAAGTGATAAGAGTAAAACGTATAGTAAAACTAGAAGTACCTGAAAGACACGTTCCTTTTACCTTTAAGACTTGAACTGCCTCTTGATTATCGACACAGAATTTGAACATTGACTAATACAGAAATGGATAATGGATTGTAATAGCCAACACGGAAACCTTGTATCAAAGAACCGTTTTATATTTGTGCCATATTACTGATACTATTTGTCACCCATCAGGCTTTCACATCTTTTGTGCGCTTCACACTAAAACGTTCCTATTAATAAAACTTAGATTCTAGTTGTACATTGAAGTTCTTATTTGCATTATACCTGGTTCAGATAAACAACACGAGGGATAGTGCATCGACACACCTCAGACATAAATTTGCTCAGATCCCTTCAGGATAATTACTTCAGCCCCTCAGGCTAGACACACTCGTGATCTGTTTTTTTTTTTTTTTTTTTTTTCATAAGCCCTTCAGGCTGATACATCTTCGACACGACTTCGCCACAGCGCTTCAATTCACTTCTCCTCGCCATAGGTAAATTTCTCACGCTACCCTATTAGTTTAACATAGTCATAAGTGTTTTGGTATTTGTTTTCTTCCCCCCAGAACTCGTGCACGGTAAAGTCACTCACCGATTGACGACATAGTCTTCAACCGTTGAGTGATAAGCTTGCAAGTTGGTGACAGCAGTAGGTTTTACCCCCTCCCTCTGTCAACAACGCGAGCACAAGCCTACACTACATTGGTAGTAGGTAAGACCACAACATATTAATGATTAGTGTACTTACAACTTTTTAAGGTTAATTAATGTTTTGAATGCCTCCTTTTTCAACGTTTCCAAATCGTTGTGTGAAATTCTCAAATCCACTAGTTCTTTGAGGGATGAAAAACTTCCATCTATATGTGTAATCTGGTTGTTATTCAGGTTTCTGAAAAATGTACAAGTAAAATGAGAAGGGATATGCATGAATGTTATGCCTTTTGATTTGTATTAGGTAACGTGACTTTTGATTGGTAACAGGCGTCTCTGCAAAGGTTGAAGTTTTACGAAGGAAAAAATCTACAATAGTAAAATTAAAAAAATATAATAAAAAAAAGCTACAATAGTAGAATTAACCGATACTCGTTTGCATCAGGTACTTTTTCAGACACAAGGAACTTTTGATCATTGATATATCAGAACCGAACGCCCCTTTGTCACGTTACCGACTTCATATCAATAATTAAATAGGCGACTTGAATTGTATACAGCGAAAATAAATTATTAGATAACTTACAAAGACTGGAGAGACACGGATCTACCAAACATCGACGAATTGACTTGGACGATTTTATTAAAGCTAATGTCCAGTGATAGTATTCTGGGTACATGATCCCAGAATTCAGGAGAAATTGAGTCAATCCTATTGTTGGATCTGAAAAACAAAATGACATTTATCAGCATAGGAAAATTTCAGCACATTTAAGTGGATAAGTGAAGCCTTCATTCCTGATCCATTCCCTTCAGAAATTTTACTTAAATTCAATTGTGTACACATTAGACGAGAAAATATAAATTATTAAGAGTTACTATTGAAAGTAGTTAGAAGATAAATTGCTATAATATACTCACAGGCTCAGGCTCGTGACGTTAAGTGTATTAGTAAGTATAGGTATCCTCTCCAACAAATTGTAGTCAAGTTTTCTGGAAAATAAACAATTTTTTGTAAAAACAAATATTCAGAAGTAAATATAATAAAATGAGAAAACAACAGAAGCGAGCAAATAGGAATTGTTTGAATTCGTAGTTGACTACCCCGGGAGTTTCGTACCACAGTATTATGCCGCGTTATCCAATAATACAACAACCGAAACTTGACACTCTATTAGACTTTCCCCCAACTGGTCAATCATATTTGGAAAGATCAAAATTAAAAACAATGATGAGTGGATGGGAATGGGGTCATGCTCTGGTCTTCCCCAGTATACGACTCAATACAGATGTTATTAAATGGTGTTGCTTCCCGCTCATTCATTGCCACTTCTGGTGTTCCACAAGGCTCCCACCTTGGCCCCCTTCTCTTCAACCTGGTGATCAACGGTGTCATCTCCTCCTTCACTGCACTAAGTTCTTGATCTATGCAGACGACTTGAAGCTGTTTGTTGCCATTGGTGACCCCTCGGATTGCCTTCTCCTCCAGCGGAACCTTGACGCCCTCTCTCTATGGTGTGATCAAAATGGCCTGGCTCTGAACCCTTCCAAATGCGCCGTCACGTCATTCCATCGCTCTCACTCCCCAGTCAAGCACCCTAACTTAATCAACGGAGCTCTTCTTTCTCGTAAGGACGACATTGTGGACCTCGGCGTACACCTGGACTCCCAGCTCTCCTTCTCCAATCACATTGCGCAGGTGGCTTCCCGCGGTATGCGTGCGCTGGGCTTTGTGAAAAGGAATTCCAGAGAATTCACCCAAGCATCAGCCCTAGTCACTCTTTACAAAACTCTCGTGCAGCCCATCTTGGAGTATGCGTCGGTGATCTAGAGCCCTTACTACAACTGCCACACCCTACAAATTGAGCGTGTCTTCAGGGCCTTCCTTCGGTTCCTCGCTTATAAGCTCTCCATTCCCCGCGAGAACATAGACTACCACGAGCTCGCACGCCGTTTCAACTTACTGTTTCCCCATAATCGTCGCTTATGTTCTCTTTCCTCCATGGTTTGCTATCGGGGAGAATTGGTGCTCCGGATCTCGTAGCTCGTGTCGGCTTCCTTGTCCTCGGCTCACGTCACGCTCTGCCACACCTTTTGCCGTCCCTTTCTCCTCTACGAATTACCTCTACAATCGCCCAATGTGTCGCATTCCTCGCCAAGTGAACTTCTTCTCCACGTCCCCTCCCTTCATCGATATTGTGTCCTCGCCTCTCTCATCTATTAAGAGTGCTCTTTTCCGCCATCTCTGCACCGACCCTCTACACGACCCTATCTAGCCCTAGTTTCATATTTCTGTAACCATTTGACTGTACACTGTTTTGTTTTTTCATATGTAATTGGGTTCGTCCCGTATTCACATAAATAAATAAATTAAAAGTACCTACCATGATTTAAAGTAATTGTATGTTCAAGTAACAATCATGATTGACCAGCCCTTAAAATTTCAATTGGAAAAGACGTGTCAAGGATTAATAAAGATAATATCTTTATCTTTATTAAGATAAAGAGTATATTATACTCTTTGAATGTAGCAGGCATACAAATACGAGATATTTATTGCATGAACTTACAACTTTGTGAGATGAGGATACGAGCTGAGAGGCGTTGATACGTCGACGTCATGCAGGCTGTTGTTGCTTAGATCCCTGAAATATGATGCAAATCAACGTTTTGCAAAGGAAAATTGGAGCATTCAGAAGATTAAATTATTAAATTAGTCTGATTAATCGAAGTGTGTCAAACATTCTAAAAAGGCATTGAACCAGTAACGATAACATTATGTACCTAGAAGTAGTATGAGTATAGTTATATAAGGGCTGAAAATTTAACCTTTGTCACACTTATGAGCCACAGTTATTTGTAACTTCAGAATACTGCAGAAGGTTGAATAGAAATTATATCGTTATGGAATGGAGAAAACTGAAAAGGTAATCAAGGAGTTCATAATGAGATAGTGACATGAAGAAACTGATAAGAACCTTTCACGGCATCGTGCATGAAAAATAGGTAGGTACCTATACTAAAATTAAGGAAAACCACATCAGTTACTGAAAATTGGTTCAAAATAAATAGTGGTTCCTAAAACATTGGCTCACCAAGCTTCAATACTGGTTTCCTGTTTAATTAAAAACACTTATTCTTCTACAATTTTCCAGAAGAATAGCCCAACAGATATTACTCCACGCACGAACTGAATCACTGGCGAAGTTGTGGAAACCCTTCCCAGCAAAGAAACATATTGTTTAGTAATGCATGCATTGCAGGGGACGTCCCATTGGATAAGCATTAGATCAGTTTAACCAGTTGGTAAGCGATAAAACTGTTTCACTCGATGTAATTTATTTATTACTTGGGGCATGGAAATACTGACCCCCCTCCCCCACCATTATCCACCTTAACATTTCTAGCGGCATGGGAGCCTCGAATCTGAAGAGCATTTTAATCCATGATCTACGATACCCAACATGCGAATTCGAGTTCACCCCCCTCCAATGGTGCCAGTCTGGCACCAAAGCGGAAATACGTCCGAAAATCCGGAGGTATAATAAGAATTTTTCCTCAGTTTCAAAGGTTGGGTACAATTAGTAAGCAGTAAAGGAACCGAAATATTGAAAAATCGGATATTTTATGAATATTATCCCCCCACTCATGCCCTCCCCTTCCGAATTTTGGTACTCTGGTAAAATCACGTACAACTCGGAAGTTATTTGAGTCAAACAAAAAAAGAAACACGCAAATCGGTTGGAAATTGAGGCCAGGGCAGATTTTACAAGATTACCCCTGCAAACGCACGTTTTTGAAGCATTAACCCCCCCTTTCCCCCCCTTAAAAAGCAAAATTCAAAATTCCGGCGCTGTAGTGCACAACCAGATAGTTTTCCGCGTCGAACAAAAAAAGAACAACGAAAATCGGTTGAGAACTAAGGCCTGGGCAGACGACACAAGATTATGCCCAAAAACGCACGTTTTTTGAGCATTAACCCCCCCTTTCCCTCCCTTAAAAGGCGAAATTCGAAATTACGGCGACGTAGTGCACAACTAGATAGTTTTCCGCGCCGAACAAAAAAAGAAACAGGAAAATCGGTTGAGAACTAAGGCCTGGGCAGATGACACAAGATTTTGTCATACACCTATGGTTTTTTTTTTCGCGGATTTGGATTCAGGATGGTCTAAAACGGATTACTGTGTGGTTATTTTTTTTTCTGTTGAGTGTTGTCCTCCTTCACTCCAGATCGATCGCACTCCAGATGGTGGCGCCATTATTAGTTCCATGGTGGGACAGAAGTTCATGGAAATCCGGAGGTATAATGAAAACTTTTCCTCAATTTCAAAGGTTGGGTACAATTGGTAAGCAGTAGAGGAGCCGAAATATCGAAAAATCGGATATTTTGTGAATATTATCCCTCCACACGCCCCCTGCCCTTGCGAATTTCGGTGCTCTGGTGAAATCATGTACAACCCGAAAGTTATTTGAGTCAAACAAAAAACGAAACACGCAAATCGGTTGGAAATTGAGGCCTGGGCAGAGTTTACAAGATTATGCCCGCAAACGCATTAACCCCCCCTTTCCCCCCTTAAAAAGCAAAATTCGAAATTCCGGCGTCGTAGTGCACAACTAGATAGTTTTTCCCATCGATCAAAAAAAGAACCAGGAAAATCGGTTGAGAACTAAGGCCTGGGCAGAGTACACAAGATTTTGTTACACACACACACAGACATACACCTATGGTTTTTTTCGCGGATTTGGATTCAGAATGGTCTAAAACGGATTACTGTGTGGTTGTTTTTTTTTTCTGTTGAGTGTTGTCCAACTTCACCCCAGATCGATTGCATAAGGACACCCAAGTCTTACTGTGGGACGTCCTAAAAAGGAGTAGAATCTTGTATATTCCGACGAAAATAATGAGTTCTAGATTGTTACTGATGATGAACCACCGTCGAAATCAATTCATCTTTTGCAACTCATTGTTGGAAATAGACAATGTTCTATCAACTCCATTTTTTTGGTAGGTAGGTACTACACATTGGGTGGCATTTTCCGTTCTTTGCAGTTTGAAAATGAAAACAGAAACCTTGTGTAATCATTTGCGACGTTTTCAATTCAGTTCAATCCACATTATAAAATAAAAACACGTAGTATTATCTGATCCATTATTAAAAAAAACTAATTTGTGGGTACTAGGTACTTCCCTGCAAATAAATTAATTATGAACTCCGTAATATTATACTCTCTGAACGTACCCACGCTATTATTATGATCGGAGGACATTTTCATGGTACATAGAGCCATCGGCAATAATGGTTTCAATTTCGGCTGAAATTTGGAGGGAAGAATAATAAACTAAACATAGGATGGGAGGAAAATTAAATAATAGGTAGGATGCCTTGGACTGTTAATATTGTCGAACTGGACTGTCCAATAACAAAGGTATTAGACCCTTTGTAATCAATTGATTGGTCATACCATATATTTTTAGAACCGTTCAGTACGCTCTCTTAAAAAAATATATCGCCTATTCGGGGAACGATACTTACAGCGTTTTCAGCCAGACAGGAAGATTGGGAGGCACTCTTTCCAAGCTATGCCGCGAGCAGTCTACGTTGCTCTCCAAGCACATACACAGGTCATGACAACTATCACTTCCACTGATGGAATTGAAACAAATCAAAACAACCAAAACCGTTAATTTCATCATCAGTCAAACCGAACCTTCGAAACCATCATATACCACGCTGAGCATTACTTTTACAACCAAGTCGATGTCATTATTATGATTTGAGCTCATCACGAAGCGGCACAGAACCCATTTTGTTCGAACACCTGACACTTTCATACTTCACATATTACCCGTGATTAACTAGAAGTTCAAGTTTACGGTCATTTAGCTCATCACGGAGGTGTAAAAGACGTCCTCAAAAGAACCCAATGTAATGAGAAAGAAACAATCAAGGGAATTTAGGATAAAATCAACTGAAATCTTAACAAACTTCGGACAACCAAACACAGGACAGATCACAGATTCCTCTTATTCTACTTCAAAATTTAAATTCAAAGACTTCTTATTCACTTGTGGAAACACATGGACCTAGTATCACTATACTATACATGGATGCTAGGTCCATGTGGAAACAAGACGGGAATTCCAAACATGGATGTATTACACGTTACGTTTACAATTACATGGACGATGTATGGGGTGGAGTCATTTACCTAGTATCCATGGGTGGGATGGGCGTCGTACGGAAGTTGAATAATGGAACCGGCCATTGTGATGTGCCCAAAATGCGCCGTACTACGAAAAGTGTAGGCAAATGTGCTTAATCCACCCGACAAAACACTGTAAAGGTGTAAATTCCTAGACGCGACTCACGACTGCGACTGCGGCTCACGATTTTTGGTCGACAGACGCAGTCGCAAGCCGCAAACCTGTAACATTCCTAGGTACGGCTGGCCACTGTGTCAGTCTGGCTCAAGATGTCCGTGAAGAAGGTAGTGCTCGCTCTCCTGTTGGAAGAAGAGGAGGAAGATGAATTATTCTTGACGATTGTCAAAAATTGCCATGGGGTCATTGATCGTCAAAATTGAATCCCCTAGCGCTAACCCAAAAGTGTCTAATTAAGATTTTACTTAAGAAGCCGGTGAGATCCCCCTCTTCATTAATCTTCAAGGAGTTCGCAGTGCTCGACTTGAGGAAGATTGCAGAAAAAATTACTTTGATTTTCACTTACAAGGAGTATTGTCTTAGAAGAATACAAAGAAATATTAATACTACAAGAGCTTCGGACAAAATTACCCTGCTTACGCCGAGAATGAAAACAGCTATGGGACAGAGATTATATTCTTTTTGTGGTGTTTCTCGGTTCAACTCTCTTCCAAACTATTTGACCGGGAAACGGGAATCCTTAACTGTTTTTAAAAACAAACTGAAAGAATATTTCATTTCTCTCCTTTAATCTTAATTAGGTGTCACCATATCATTTGATATTTTTTGGTTATTCTGATATTGTATGTAGCAGTAGGCACGGTACCTATGTATTTTTTGTTCTTTATTCTTTAGCCAATTGATTTCTATTGTAACGTTATTATTATACTTAATTATTACTAGAAGATTACACTCCGACCCCCAGCACAAGATTTTCTTATAGGGGGTCGTAACATTGTAAATATGTATTGCTCACCTTTTGAAAAATAAAATAAATGTAAAATTAAAAAAAAAAAATTTCCAACGCTTTCTGTGCTTCAAATTTTTTGGTTTGCGAGACGAGCGGGTTTGCATACTTCAGTCGCAGACGGCGTGCGGCTGGACTGCTCACCCTACCAGTCGAATCGCAGACGCGCTCATCAGCCGTCAGCCGCATTGAGCCGTGCGGTCGGGAAACGCGCCTAGGAATGTTGTTCCATAAGAATGCATTGAAGGAGTGGGACGCGGCCAATCGCGAGTCGCAGTCGCAGTCGTGAGTCGCGTCTAGGAATTTACACCTTAAAACATGGACTTCGAAGTCCTAAATTCGTACAATATAGCTAATTGCAAAAAATTGTCTGTAAAGACCCTAAATAGTTCCAAGGACTTTAATTGTCTCCAAGTTTTTAAAAACGAAATCAGAGTTTCCAGGATTTACATGCACCAATGAGTTCTAAAATCAACCAATGGATGTGATGAGGGAAGAAAAACTCGCCAGCCTTTGGCTAAACTTCAAAAAACATGGAACATGCTTTAGCCGCGCTTTTTGGTGGAGAAAGTTGGGTTCACAAATGCGATGGTGCATTTGATTGGCGCGCCTCTGCCGCCCAAGTACTTTTGAAGTGGATTGTCGCGATCTAAAAATTCAGAGATTTGTACGCGTCAAGGTACAACCATTTAAATGCCCCAAATCGTGCCTAGTAACTGCGTCAACCGCGCTCATGTGAACCCACCTTTGATAGGTACCTAGGTACACACTAGTACGAGGCTGCCATGCATCCAGAGTTGGACAGTCAACAGTAGGTATGATCTGGAATTACATACCTAAAACGATCAAGGAATTTTACAACTTTGAATAATTAGGTCAGCTTTGCCTCAAATTCTGACAACACTTTCGTTTACTCCTGTTGAAACAAAATCCAGGTGAAGCTGCATTCAACAAAACTATGTTGTCTGCTAATCTATTTTTTTTTTTGGAATAAATAACCTGAATCAATCATTTATTGCTGGCATAACATTCTGCGAAAAACGTTTTTACCTCGACTGTAAATGGTGTAACCAACTGAATAGCATCCAAGAAGTTCACAGTTGAAGCTCCAGAAGAAAGGGTAGTTGGGATCTGTCCCACTCTCCGAAAAGGGCAGGCGCTCAGCTGATGATTCAAAGCTTGGGTACAATTAGTAAGCTATAAAGGGACCGAAATATTGAAAAATCGGATATTTTGTAAATATTATCCCCCATTCGCCCCCTCCCCTTGCAAATTTTGATACTCTGGTGAAATAATGAGCAATTTGGAAGATTTCTGAGTCGAACAAAAAAAGAATCACGCAAATCGGTCAGGAATTGAGGCTTGGGCAGAGTTAACAAGATTATGCCCGCAAACGCACGTTTTTTAAAATCATTAACCCCCCCTTTACAAGGCAGAATTCGAAATTCCGGCGACTCAGTGCACAACTAGATAGTTTTCCGCGTCAAACAAAAAAAAAAAAGAACCACGAAAATCGGTTGAGAACTAAGGCCTGGGCAGACGACACAAGATTATGCCCAAAAACGCGCGTTTTTTTATTTTTATTTAAGGATTAACCCCCCCCCTTCGGGCAAAATTCGAAATTCCGGCGACGTAGTGCACAACTAGATAGTTTTCCGCGTCGAAAAAAAAAACATGAAAATCGGTTGAGAACTAAGGCCTGATTTTGTCTCACACACACACAGACATACACCTATGGTTTTTTTTTTTCGCGGATTTGGATTCAGAATGGTCCAAAACGGATTGCTATGTACTCCTGCTGTAGTCATATTGTAGTTATATGTGGAGAAGGAAGCAGTAAGACCCAGTTCTCATTAGTCTTCATTTTACTAAGGCGAGCGCTTTCAGGGCAAACTGAGGCCCCTTTTTCAAGCCTACAATCATGTATAACGAAGACCAAATTTGAACTACAATAATTAATATGAGTATATAATAGCAGTTGCGAATAGCAACTGTCCAAGATATGTTGTTAAAATTTTTAACTTAATTATAATTCATTTTGCCAATAAAAACACTAAAAATTAAAAATAAGCACTCAAGTCAGAACTGAACTATATATCGAAACCAAAAACACGGACACAACATCAAAGAAAAGAAGGAAAACAGCACCTACCTATATTCAAAGAACTCTCCTTAGCGCTCGCCTTAGTAGGTACCTATAATAATGACGAATGAGAACTGGGTCTTACTGCTTCCTTCTCCACATATAACTAAAACATATTGTTTAGTAATGCATGCATTCCAGGGGACGTCCCATTGGATAAGCATTAGATCAGTTAAACCAGTTGGTAAGCGATAAAACTATTTCACTCGATGTAATTTATTCATTACTTTAGGGAAGAAATAGTGACCCCCCCCCCCTCACCTTTATCCACCATAACATTTCTAGCGGCCTGGGAGCCTCGAATCTGCAGAGCATTTTTAAATCCATGATCTACGACACCCAAAATGCGAATTCGAGTTCACCCCCCCCCCCACCACCTCACCAACGCCAACAATGGTGCCAGTCTGGCACCAAAGCGGAAATACGTCGTAACATTGATCCTTCATCTATTAGTTTTAGTAGGTAGTCCGTCGAGGTTCACATCCGTATTCTAGGTGAAACAAAACTGTTTCACTCGATGTAATTTATTTATTACTTTAGGCAAGAAATACTGACCCCCCCCCCCCCACAATTATCCACCTTAACACTTCTAGCGGCATGGGAGCCTCGAATCTGAAGAGCATTTTAAAATCCATGATCTACGATACCCAACATGCGAATTCGAGTTCACCCCCCCCCCCCCCCACCACCACCCCAACGCCAACAATGGTGCCAGTCTGGCACCAAAGCGGAAATACGTCGTAACATTGAACTTTCATCTGTTAGTTTTGGTAGGCAGTCCGTCGAAGTTCACATCCGTATTCAAAGTGAAACACAAAAAAAACCACAAAATAAGCGGTTTATGGCATCATGGCACCATGGTGGCACCACTATTAGTTCCATGGTGGTACAGAGAATAATTCATGAAAATTCGGAGGTATAATGAGAATTTTTCCTCAATTTCAAAGCTTGGGTACAATTAGTAAGTAGTAAAGGAACCAAAATATTGAAAAATCGGATATTCTGTGAATATTATCCCCCCACTCACCCCCTCCCCTTGCGAATTTTAGTACTCTGGTAAAATCATGTACAACTCGGAAGTTATTTGAGTCAAACAAAAAAAGAAACACGCAAATCGGTTGGAAATTGAGGCCTGGGCAGAGTTTACAAGATTATGCCCGCAAACGCACGTTTTTTAAGCATTAACCCCCCCTTTCCCCCTCTTAAAAAGCAAAATCCAAAATTCCGGCGCCGTAGTGCACAACTAGATAGTATTACGCGTCAAACGAAAAAAAAACCACGAAAATCGGTTGAGAACTAAGGCCTGGGCAGAGTACACAAGATTATGCCCAAAAACGCACGTTTTTCGAGCATTAACCCCCCCTTCCCCCCCCTTAAAAGGCAAAATTCGAAATTCCGGCGACGTAGTGCACAACTAGATAGTTTTCCGCGACGAACAAAAAAAGAACCAGGAAAATCGGTTGAGAACTAAGGCCTGTGCAGAGTACACAAGATTTTGTCACACACACACACACACACACATACACACACACAGACATACACCTATGGTTTTTTTCGCGGATTTGGATTCAGAATGGTCTAAAACGGATTACTGTGTGGTTATTTTTTTTTTCTGTTGAGTGTTGTCCAACTTCACCCCAGATCAATTGCATAAGGACGCTCAAGTCTTACTGTGGGACGTCCTAAAAAAACGCGCGGCCGAGTTAGGGCGGTCAGGTTTATCGAAATTTGACTTCCCAACCAACATATCAACTCTCGATAGTTCAACATCGATATATATCGAATAGAATACATTGTTTAACATCGAAACCTCAGAGAATGATAGCCTGTGTGAAGGTTTACTTGGCTTTTTATCTCGTCTTGTTTTTGCTTGCGTGCTGTGGTGAAGGTTTCAATCAAAAATGCCGAGATCTACGCAGATTTTCAAGAAAAAAAAAAAAAGTCCGGTCTTTATTGAAATGTGAGTTGATACCGTCAAACAATTACTTATTATAATACACGTTGTTCTACCTCCTGTTTCCCCGCGCAAGTGAAGAGGTATTATACACTGGAGACCAAAAAAAACTGGCGCAGTTGAATTGTTTCCAGAGAATCAAGTTCAAATTGCTAACAGATGGGTTTGAGTCAATCGTAAGGTCAATAATAAGGTTCACAGAGATTGCATGCCAAGGTCCATCCATGTTTTCCCTCGACTCCAGTTTTAACCATCTGCGTACCTTTTGACGCTGACATCAACATCCCAAGCAGCACGCAGCCAGTGAGAGGTCTCAAAAGCTGTCTAAGGGTGCGGTCTCTGAGGGTTTGCATCACAATAAAACGGTCGTCAGCAGGATCCGTCGCCCTTGGACGCCCTGATCCTGGCCTTCTGGTGTAGCTACCAGTTTCACAGTACCTCATAACTGCCTGTCGAACCGTTGTTTCGGGCAGCCCAAGGGCCCAGGCTGCATAACGTTGGCTCAGGCCATCCACTATCAACGCAAGAAGTCTTGCGACCACACACGCATCCAAAACCATTTAAACGGCAGGTAAACTTTATTTTAAAAAAAATTATGAAAAACTTAATTGAAAAGGAACAAATACGAGAAAATTTATTTTTAAGGCACAATGACAAGAAAGGCTTGCGTTGACTGCACTGAAGGTAAACTATCAAAAAGTCATCAATGTGAATTCAAGAGAGCATTACAGGAAAAAACTGGATAGTTGAGGGAAAACATGGATGGACCTTGGCACGTAATCCCTGTGAACCTTATTATTGACCTTACGATTGACTCAAACCCAACTGTTAGCGATTTGAACTTGATTCTTTGGAAACAAGTCAACTGCGCCGGTTTTTTTGGTCTCCAGTGTAGAAAGGTAGTGAAAGTTTCTCATGACTTCGTGGGCACTCTCTACATGTTCGTGAACAACATAACCGCTGTAATTTCTTTTTTCAATTATTGTTTCTCTTATTGGCCTGACTAGCCCGTGTTATACTAAATAAATAAATCTCAGTCTATGCATCATTCCTTCTACAGCGCTTCCGAGTGCTCTCCAGCACTAGTGACTCCCTAAGTTCCAACCCAAATTTGGAGCACTTCTACTCATCGGATTTATAATTTTTTGTGTGAAACTTCCGGAATTGAGTCTATTTAGAAATTTTGGAAAAACAAAATTTTGTGCGTCCAGACCAAAAATCGACGTGTCCCCTTGACATTTCGAATCAAAACGAGTTCTAATACCGAAATTTCATATCGAACACACTTCTAGGCAACAAATAGAAAACAAAGATTTCGGAAAAGAATTTTTCTTGAGCGTTGGAAATGTGTTTCACAACTAGGTGTAACTTGAAAATATATTTGACGCAGTAACTTTTTCAGTCTGTAAAGGAGGTTTCAAAGCTAGGAACTCTCCTATTTGGGGTTGAGGATCAAGCAATTATTGAACCAATAATGTAAACAAAATAAACAAATAAATATTATATTAATTTTTAAGAGAAATATTTTGAACAGTATAATTCATGTATTTACATGATCCCTGAATGGGATGAACGCTAATTCTGGTATCTATGTAGAAAACATTTTGAACATGATTTGAACCAGACTGGTCATTACAGGAAAGTAATTTTTTCGAGGAATAATTCCAACTTTGAGGGGAACAATGTCCAATCAATACTCAAGGGTACCATTAATATTGTTTACCTACCAGTTTCTCTAATTAGAGAATATCTTAATGGATTCCGGTAATGTAATTCGAAATACAAGAACAACTGGAACAAGAACCTATCTATTCTTCTCAAAAGATACAATTTTTTCTTGCTTACGTATTTGCTGAATTGGTGTAATTAAACGGTCTGTTTGAATAACAGAAGGCAATATTGATTATGACAATAAATTTTTAAAATGAAAGGAAAATCATTTCAATAGCTTTAGGTACTACAGATAAGTAGGCACTATGATATAAAAAGAAATACAAAAATTAGAACATCCTTTTTTCCTTTATCACCACTTGAACTTTTGTCTTCCACTGGGTTTTGAGGTATGAACATGGTTACTGCGGTAGCTATAGTTTTGGTGTTCGTAGTTATTTTTGAAAGTTAGTTTTTACCTTTAAAAGGAAAACGTGTCGTTGTTTTCGTCAGATTGTCTAGATATACAGTTCACAAGCACTTGTACAGAAACTGATGATGCAGGATTTGAATTTAACTGTGAACATGAAACGAACCTATCAGTAGTAGGACCAGAACCCTATGTGCAAAACTCCTGTGATTGTCACTAACCAACTGGGGTCTACTGGCCTCCCAAACTCTCTCAGCCACTCCCCACTCACATTCCTTCCATCTCCACCCTCCCTTTGCCCTAGGGACGAAATAGGATAATAACTTTAAGTAGAAAGAGGGAGCAAACAGAAGTGGGAATGGGTTGTAGCAGTGAAGTGGAGGGCCACAGCCTACCTGTGAATATCATATGAATTAAGCACTCTACCTATTTTATATACAACTTGAAAATAATGAACTTGGATGAAGCTTCATCTGACAGGATAAGAGGTTACAACTCATGGAATAGTTGGTGGCGGTTGTGCTAGCGCTATATTATGTATCGACTTAAATAACGACAAAGCGTATCACATCTGAAAGCAGATTAAGGGGGTCTCAGTCAGTCGCTGTAGGTTCTTAGAATTTCGCCAAATTTAAGGCGCAAAAACTTACAAAGTTGTTCCTAAATTTTAAATGATTTTAGAAATTCATTAGTGCACGGCCCTTGGGAATTGAAAATCTGAAATTTTGCTGCCAGAATCACCAAAATTGAACAATAATTGCCAAAGAAAAATGGGAAAACTACTGAATAAACGGGTTTTCCCTTAGTTCTCTGGCAATAATGAGGAATTTCACCATGTCTGAATTCCCCTTTTTGACCCCAAAATCGGATTCAGCACCTCGAAAAACCCCCTACGACAAACTTTCAGCCCGTACTTCCTAATTTACGAATAAACAAAACAGTGTAGAAAATATGAACGTTTAAAAATACCGGGAGGATGACGTCATCCTGGAATAGTTCATGTGCGGCCGCTTGAAGCGCTGAGATCGTGAAATCTATAATTCCCAGATGCAACATTTCACACACAAACCAGTAAAGTTCGAAATCGAAAAACTGAAGAAAAAAAATAGAAAAAGCAAGATGGGGAAAATTAGGTTCCCCCTGTTTTTGATTGATAACTTTCCTCTTAGATAACACGATTTCGTCATACCAACAGGCAACACTGGGAGGAGACGGCGATCCGAACAGCCCAATCAGCGAGCGTTCCCACTTCACATTGAAGAGGTCCGTTTTCCCGGTTATTTTTTGAAATCATAAATTTTGATTGTCTCCCAAAAATAACAGGAGACTTATTTTCTGAAATCAACTTCATCTATCCCACACCATTAACTATTCAGGAAAAATGCAAACAGAATTCGGTGAAATTCCTCATTGCCAAAAAAAAAAAAAGAATGGGAAAACTACTGAATAAACGGGGTTTCCCAAGTTTTTCCCTTATTTCTCTGGCAATAATAGTTCGATTTTGATGATTCCAGCGGCAATCTTTCAGTTTTTCACCTCCCAAGGCCCATGCACTAATGCATTTCTAAAATCCTAGAAAATTTCAAGTTTAGCTACATTTTATGGGGAAAACAACTGAGTTAACGGTTTTTCCCATTTTTCTCTGGCAATGGGGTATTTCGGTGGGTCGGAAATTCAGGTTTTTGACCTCAAATTTGGATTCAGCACCCTTGAAAACCTTTACACTCCAACTTTAAGCCCAATGATACTATAACATGTGGTAGAAAAATTAATCAAAGAGATCACACGTTTGAAACAGGCGGGCCGCTATAAATGCACACACACTAGGCAAGGACTACTCCGCGGACTAAGCCGCGCGCGTGTGTGAGTAGTATTTTGTAGTATCTAAGACGTCCTCCAAGGGTTTCTGTGCATGGATACTTTTTTCAAAGACAGTTGGCTAGCTACGTCACACCATTCAAATCTTCAACTTTCCTTAGCTTCTCTGATTTTTTAAAAACATTTTCTCTTTTGAAAAAAAATAAATAAAAAAAAATTGACTGAAATACCCCATTATTGTTCGATTTAGATGATTCCAGCGGCAATATTTCAGTTTTTCAATCCCCTAGAGCTGTTTACTAATGAATTTCTAAAATCCTTTAAAATTTCAAATTTAGGTAAGTTTCAAGTGTTTGCGCCTTCAATTTCGTGAAATACTAACCCGGAACGAGGAACGAACGGCGACCGAATGAGGCCCCCTAAATAATGAAATAAACAAAACGTTTTTCCCAACGACCCTCAGCATATAAGCATTCTAGAAACAATTAAGTGCACAATTCTGGTTTGAGAAGTCTCTCGGTCGAATTTGGCTATTTTATAGGCATGGACAGAGAAATTGTCATTCCATCTTGATCTAATCAACATAGAATAAAGTTGAGCGTATCAACTCTCAAGCCTGTCAAAAATTGACGAGGATAACTTATTAGAGTGATCACAACTCAAAGCCCTTTTTGAAAATTGCCTCTCGCATAGTTACGTGAAGTCACCACCCTAGTTACTCATGGATTTTTTTTTAACCAAACATGACCAGATTTTGGGCTGAAAATTGACATCCACTTTTCTGAAATTTGTAACCATTTTTTAATTGACTCATTTCATCAATTCGTACTTTTTACAAGATTCAAACACAAATGTCGGAATTGTACACAACAACAGAGTTGGTTTGAGATTTTCATGAATATGATAATGCATATCGCGTTTTATAGTATAGATGTAGGAAGTTTGAGCAAATTTAAGAAATGAAAGGTCTCTCAAAATTAGGAGAAATGGTGAATGAACTGAGCTGCCTTGAAAAATTATAAAATTTAAGAAATTGGTGTATGAACTACGCCAAAATCAGAGTGCAGGGGTTGATCGAAATAATAACAAATTCCATTCACTAGAATGATCAACAATGTGAGATCTTCTTAAGGCTACCTTGATTGCTACAAGATGTAGTTATTCTAAGATTTACAAAAATGGCACAGATAAAAAGAAGTGGTACTTAGTAGCCCACTACTCGAGAAACCCCTTTTATCAACCCGTTTCTCTGAAGTAAGAGATTTGAACCCCTCTTACACCCAACCTTTTAAATTCAAACCACAAGAACTAAGGCTTGGGAGTCATCCTCATTAGTTATGAACGTTGAAATGATGCAACTGAACCAGCTGGAAGGCACAATTCATTATTTCTCAAACATTATTCATTAAAATTTGATACGTTTGAGCAGGAACAGAAGACATTCTGTGTGGGACAATGGGTTTAGTTACCACTGTTGTTTTCAAAAAACTAATTGTGAAGATTCATACTAAGTAACTCTATGCCTGTGGGGTTGCCGTGACACTCCACCATCAGTAGTAGTGTTGTGAACCCATTTCACAGACTTTTCAAATCCAATGGGAAGGAAATAAGGCAAGCATAATATCTTACAAAGCATGAAAGCTACAACAATTATTCCTCTCAAATCTGTTAGGTAAACTCACATGAGTGAACGTGAAGGGACCCTATAAAACCTGTGTTCCCCAATCATTAACACAGTCGTTGATGGGTCATCCCATGTAACGATTTCTACAACAGATAAAAATGACTACGTAATCCCACAAGGACAAAAAAAGATACATTACAATAACAGGGTAACTTGCACAATGTGTAAAACCTATGTTCCCAAGATCAGTGCAAGAAGCACAAGAGAACATACATAATAAATTATAAAACCATTACAAATAATTATTATAGTTTTTCTCTGTAAAAATAAGTTCAGCTACTAAAATTGAAAAATAAAGTAAACAATTAAAATATATTGTGCAAAATAGTAACATGAGTAACATATTTATAAATTACAACTCTTTTTATCAATAAATCTCAATTTCTTAGACTAACTACGATACATAACCGGAACTTGATTTAGTTCGAGTCATCGAACATTAGGGTGGTTTGGCACACCCAGGGTCCAGGGCTTTGGGATTATTACATCACGTGAGATTCAAGGGTCAAGCTTCTTTCAGGTGGGTGTTGCAATTTTTTCAGCTCCCACTAGTGCAACAATGAGCCGAAAGCACCGATAAATTTGTTAAAATGCCTTCCTAAGACCACACACTTCGAAGTCACTTATAATCTTGTTCAAAAAGGTCTTTCATCTTCCCTATAACATTCTACAATCATGTCCTCAATGTTGGAATTATTCGTCTCATGAAATATTACGTCGTTCAAGGATCCACTTTGATTCGTTTTTGGACATTACCCAATTGAGATGATGCGGTTCTAACCAGACCTCGAGCATGTGATTCTGAAAGAAGAAAAAATATATTAGGGTTTACACTATTATTTAACTTGCACAATGTTTGTTATATTATTTCAAATGATCGTAAAATTCGTAAAAAAGTAGAATTCAAGTCCCAAAACCTATCGACAGTAAATCTACAAAACCGTGAAGGTCCCATTTTCGCAACATTCACAAAAATGTGAACCCTTTAAACCTAAGAACTTCAATTTCTATTTTCCTAGAATTTCTGTAAGGATTTACTGGAGTTATGAGAACAATTTGCGTACAAATGAAGGGGGATGAACTTACGAAAAACTGGGGGCTTAACGCCCATCTGAAGGTGCATTTCCACCGGTCGAACTAAAGCAGATGAACGAACAAATTTGTGTTCGCTCGTTTGGTGGAAACAGCTGTCGAGCGAATGTTTGTTCGCCGTTGTCTGCCTGATGGAAACAGCTGAGCGCCCAAACGAGCGAACAAAATTTGTTGAGCCCCAAAAACCTGAGCGCCCAAAGGGCCAAACTGCTTTTTCTTGTACGAAGGGCCAAACTGAAATCGGTTTCAATATCAGAAGTCCGAAGGGCCATGATTCAAAAACGGTTTGGGGAATTCAATATCACATAAATTTTCGGACCAATTGCAAAAAAAAACCTAGTTGACTTCATATACACTGGCCTCGTTTCAATCGCTAGCGTTTTAGAAATAGTAGTTCGGAAAGCAGTTTGGCCCTTTGGGCGCTCAGGTGTCGAAATGTTCGTTAGTTCGCCATTTTCATAAGCCGTTCGAGCTTATTGAAGTTAATCGCGACAAACCCTGCCTGTGTGATCTGCAAGTACTTGATTACAAAAACAATACCGGAGAAAATTATGCGTGGACAAATATTGCTGCGAGCAATGGATGAAAAGCTGTAGAATGCAAAAAAACACGTAAATTACTAAAGTAACTGTCATTCCTTCGTAGAGGAACCGAGAAACCTGGTTTTTTCTTATTTCTCTTCTTCACAAACAAAGGAATTGCCAAAAGCGCTGCAGAAACGGCAAATAATACCTCGTTCATTGTAGATTTAAAAAAATGAAAACGTACATTGAAAACGCGATTAGTTGAAGTTGAGCAAGTAGGACTGAACGAGGGAATACAAAAATTTTACTATTTCCACATTTGGTTTGGCAAGGCCATTCCGTCGTTCAGGCACAACTTGAGTGAACATTCGGTCAAATAACTACTATTTGATTTCAAGGAGAGCCGATCCAAACTGGATTTCGCAACCCCCTCCATCTGCAAGCATATAGATGAAACCCCGAAAACCCTAGAAGGGTGATCGAGGGAGTGGAAGGAACTCACCACCCAAGAGCCCTAGGGGAGCTAGTCATGACTATCAGCTCCTCAAGGTACCTGTTTGTATTAACACCACAGGTTAGGCCGAACCTTCTAGCTAAGGTTCTACCAACTAGACAGGTTGGTACCCGAGTTCATAACAGAACTCACATGCCGAGAGACATCTTCAGGGGGCAAGCCCTTGAGGAGGCCATCTCTTCCCTTGTAGCCTTCTTGGTACAAGCCCATGAAGTAGGGTTTGCTCAACCACGACCCCCACGAATCCAACCTCAACTGAGGGGCAGGCAGATGATGCTTTGACCGAGGTCGGTGCATCTGTAGCCTGGGGCTCCCCTCGCCCGTGGTACTGGTAATTGAGATGAGTAATAAGCCTTTTACGGCATTACTACTATCCCCGGAAGCCCGACCAGGTAACAGGCCCGGAAGCAGAGAATTTGTACCTGCTCCCTAACCGCTCTACTCCTGTCAGAGGCATGAGCCGGTGCCCTAACATTAAGGGGGTACAGGAGAGGGAGGCATGATGCGCAGCGGTACCCATATGAACATTCAGTCAGCTGGTGGAAACAGTAGATCGTTGTTTATTCCTCAACTGACCGCGAGCACCATCATTTATTGGATCGGCGATATTCGCTCGCTCGGCCAGTGGAAACGCACCTTTAGAGGAGTTTGGTCGTTTTGAACATACACGGTTTTGCAGATTTACTATCGATATGCCAATTAAATGAACATTTTTGTAGAACAAGTAGATGCAGAATACACTGTTTCAAAATAGAATCAGTGAGTTTAGCAGTGGTTACCTTGAAGCCACCTGACTTGAGTGGCAGGTCCATAACCCAGATCATTTCTAGCAGAAATTCGAAAGATTATGGCGGGTTTTGGAAGGCTGTCTATTGTCGCCTCATCAAGCGTTGTTTGAGGGATGGCTGTCTGCGTGTGAGTGCCCGCATAAACGTTGACAAATTCAATTCTTGGATTCTAAAGAAATAATAATAAAAATTGATGGAATTAATAGATCATAATATATATAATAACAAAAACTGTGAACACAAAATGTCCAGTTCTAAAGATAATTCTCTATCGTAAAGTAGTTCCTCTATGTCATTAGGGTTTTTTTAACTGTTCTTTATAATAGGAGGGCTTCAACTCTACATTTTTATTAGTGAATCAAGCTCTAAGACTCTGAGAGCTGATGGCTCAGAAGAGGCAATATTCACTCCACTGCCGAGTGAATGACTACGTATTTGATCAAAGTGAAAGTGGTTCAATTGATGTGAAAATTATTTTCGTCTATAAATCAAGTAGCTTTAAAAATAAAATACTACGTACTGCACTTCCTGGACTTCCTTTCATGGCCAGATTGACTGAATAGCCAGTGGCTGGTGATCCCTTGGCAGGGGGTGACCACGAAATTATGGCACCTTCTACGGTTTTGGAAATTTTGATGTTAGTAGGTGGATCAGGAAGGACGCTCTTCATAACGGCCTGAAAAATATTATATGTATTATACCTGTATTATGCTGTCGCTTGGAAGATGCTGAAATATGCCACTGTATAAAACTGAGAGATAACAAATAAGGCAGTCGAAAGAATACTGTTTTAGGTTTGCTAATCGCAGGCCACGAATATTTATTTTTCAGTTAAATCAATATTTTGGATGTTTTAGCCCGTTCCTAGAGTCCGATAATGTCTAGGACACATATTTAAATTTTTCAAATATAGAACAACTTCCCTTGAAGACACGGAGAGGGCATTTCATTTTTTTTAACTAAATAGATAAAATATGTAACCCAGGACCACCCAACGCTCGCTCTAAGGATTTGGAAAGTTGAGAAAGGTGGGAATGAGAGAGTGATGAATCCAACATGGATCGAGCAGGGATAGAGACTGCCCAATGAAAAATCCCCATCCACTACTTTCATCATTATTATGTTAAGTCCAACTGGGAAGCTGCTTAGTGACGTCCAGTTCATGATATGGGCCAGTGATATGACAGTTTGGAGAACTGTAAGGTCAGGGAAAGTGAGTAAATTATCATCATTTTACACATTCTCCTGATTAAAATCGTCTCTGCGACATCAGCATATGGAATCACAACTGTAAGGTTCTCTGCTGTGCCAAAACACTCTCTAGAAGTCACCAATGACTTCCCCCTGGTTGACTTCATCTTCCAGCGCTCTTGATCTTCACAATTCGAGATCAAAATATAGAGGTCAGTATTGTTGTAGTCGATGAAATGACATTCAAAGAAGTGACATACATTATTTCGTATTATCAAGTTGGCAAAATTGTCAGTAAAAATCGTTTCTCCAAGCCCAAACTTTTCGACTAATATTTTCACCCCGGTATCCTCTAAAATAACTAAATAATAAGTATTGAAACAAGTACTAACTTTAGTTCTAATTTTACGACCAGGATGATTGTGTCATATTTAAATTTTGTTCCAACATAGTGATATTCTGACGTATAGTTACAAATGAGAGTTAAATACGCGTGACATGGATCATAAACAAGTTATATGTATATGGTTTGAAGTACTTACTTCACTCGTTGGTTCTTTGGTAGGTCTTTGAATTTTTTGCATTCTTTTGCCAACAAGAACACCATTGTCAGAAACAGTAGCAGGGATAAGGGGCTTCTTGGGCTCAGGTTTCTGTTGTTGTGGAAGTCCTGTAAGAGCTGCTGTAGCCAATGTTGTCAGTGCATCAGCTGCTTCCTCTCCAGACGAGGAACTTGACTAATGAAATGAATAGATTGTGAGAGAAAAGATTGTATAAATATATTTTACTCACAGTTCATATACACTGGAGACCAAAAAAACCGGCGCAGTTGTATTTATTCCAGAGAATCAAGTTCAAATAGCTAACAGTTGGGTTTGAGACAATCGTAAGGTCAATAATAATGTTCACAGAGATTACTTGCCAAGGTCCATCCATGTTTTCCCTCAACTATCCAGATGTTTCCTGTAATGCTCTCTTGAATTCACAATAGAAGCCTTAAGGACGAAAAATGACTTTCGATAGTTAAAAATAAATTTTCTCGTACTTGCTTCTTTTCAATTAAGTTTCTCTTGATTTTTTTAATTTTTTTAAAATAAAGTTTACCCGCCGTTTAAATGGTTTTAGATTCGTTTGTGGTCGCAAGACTTCTTGCGTTGATAGAGGACGGCCGGGGTCAACGTTATGCAGCCTGGGCCCTTTGGCTGCCCGAAACAACGGTTCGACAGGCAGTTAAGAGGTACTGTGAAACTGGTAGCTACACCAGAAGGCCGGGATCAAGGGTGTCCAAGGGCAAAGGATCCTGCTGACGTCCGTTTTATTGTGATGCAAACCCTTAGAGACCGCACCCTTAGACAGCTTTTGAGACCTCTCACCGGCTGCATGCTGCTCAGGATGTCGATGTCAGCGTTCAAACGATACGAGATGGCTTGCTGATGTGAATCTTCACTCCAGAGTACGTGCTTTAGGTCCTCTACTCACCCCAGTACACCGAACGGCTCGTCTTCAATTTGCTAGAAATCACACTCCTTGGACTGAGGCACATTGTGTTTTCTGACGAGTCCAGATTTAATCTGTACACTTCAGATCCACGAGTTCGGGTTTGGAGAAGACAAGGCTAGCGAAAGGCTCAGTGCAATATTGGTGGAAGAGTGCAGTTCGGTGGTGGATCAGTGATGGTATGGGGAGGAATTTCTTTGGAGGCAAGGACGGACCTCCACATGTTTCAGAGGCCATCGCTGAATGTGCTGGAGTAAAGATTCACATCAGCAAGTCATGTGCGTATCTTCATCGACACCCCGAGCAGCATGCAGCCGGTGAGAGGTCTCAAAAGCTGTCTAAGGGTGCGGTCTCTAAGGGTTTGCATCACAATAAAATGGACGTCAGCAGGATCCTTCGCCCTTGGACGCCCTGATCCCGGCCTTCTGGTGTAGCTACCAGTTTCATAGTACCTCTTAACTGCCTGTCGAACCGTTGTTTCGGGCAGCCCAAGGGCCCAGGCTGCATAACGTTGACTCCGGCCGTCCTCTATCAACGCAAGAAGTCTTGCGACCACAAACGTGTCTAAAACCATTTAAACGGCAGGTAAACTTAATTTAAAAAAAAATAATAAAAAATTTATGAAAAACTTAATAGAAAAGGAACAAGTACGAGAAAATGTATTTTTAAGGCACAATGACAAGAAAAGCTTGCATTGACCGCACTGAAGGCAGACTATCGAAAAGTCATCTTTCGTCCTTTAGGCTTCTATTGTGAATTCAAGAGAGCATAACAGGAAAAAACTGGATAGTTGAGGGAAAACATGGATGGACCTTGGCACGTAATCTCTGTGAACCTTATTATTGACCTTACGATTGACTCAAACCCAACTGTTAGCGATTTGAACTTGATTCTTCGGAAACAAGTCAACTGCGCCGGTTTTTTTTTGGTCTCCAGTGTAGTTTACTTAGGGATTTACGAAAAATACGCCTCATTCTGAGTATGTTTCAATCCCAACTAACACAAGTTTGCAGAGTGTTCACAGTAGAGAAGATCACTCAAATATAGAAGGCATAGAATGTATAGGTAATGTACCTTGGATGAAGTTGACTTTATGGTATCTAGACTGGTCAGTTGGGATGAAGAATCGATTGAAACCCACGATTTATTCAAATCATCTGGTTCATCTGAAAACAGAAAATATCAAAACCATTTTTGTTAGTGTGCCGTATATCCCTATACATTCGATCAAACTCGGAAAAATCTTATGCTTTGCCAATGAATGTTTCAAGCTACTAAACAGGGTGTTTCATAGGTAACGGACCACCCTTTCTATTTCCGTTATTTGTGTGAAAATCAAAAAACTTGTCTAACTTAACTTGTCTCCCTTATTTTTTTTGTAAAGAATTCGAACATCACATTTTCGCGCGTCGCGCATGCGCGCAGTGAGCACCAACTTTGTTTTTCAAATGGAACCCAGATTCTACGTCAAATAATATGAACATTTTACTTAGACACATTTTTTTATGACGCGCTCAACCCGCTCATATGAAGGGTCATCAATCGCAATAAAGAGTTAAAAAAAAACTGTAAAATGTATAAAATTGTGTCAGAGAAGAAATATTTCTTGAAGGAAACGATAGTCGGAAAAGATTCCACGGAAAATTTATGATTTACTCCTCAAAACGTGACTTTTTCTGCTGTAAATGCGGTAAACTAACACCAAATCAAGAAAGGGATATCACCACGAGATTCAGCGTAAAAAAATCAGTGCTAAGTGATGTGCCACACTTGAGGTCAACCTTCATCTCAATGAGGAATTTCACCATGTCGGAATTTCCTATTTTTGACCCCAAAATCGGATTCAGCACCTCGAAAAACCCCCTACGTCAAACTTTCAGCCCGTACTTCCTAGTTTACGAATAAACAAAACAGTGTAGAAAATATGAACGTTTAAAAAAACCGGGAGGATGACGTCATCCTGGAATAGTTCATTTATGGCCGCTTGAAGCGCTGAGATCGAGAAATCTATAGTCCCCAGATACAACATTTCACAAAACCAGTAAAGTTCGAAATCGAAAAACAGAAGAAAAAATAGAAAAAGCAAGATGGGGAAAATTAGGTTCCCCAGGTTTTTGTTTGATAACTTTCCTCTTAGATAACACGATTTCGTCATACCAATGGGAGGAGACGGCGATCTGAACAGCCCAATCAGCGAGCGTTCCCGCTCCACGTTGAAGAGGTCCGTTTTCCCGGTTATTTTTTAAAATCATAAATTTTGATTGTCTCCCAAAAATAACAGGAGACTTATTTTCCGATATCAACCCGATTTTCATCTAGCCCACACCATTAACTATTCAGGAAAAATTCAAACAGAATTCGGTGAAATTCCTCATTGTGGTACAATTCCTGGGTTGCGCATTTTTGAGCACTCGCTGAGTGTGTTGCGCGCGTTCAAAAAAAAAGTTGTCGAAGTAAAATATTCATAAAATTTGATGTAGAACCCGAATCTGCAATGCAAAATTTGGAAAAACAAAGTTTGTGCACACTGCGCGCATTTGCACTCAAGCGCGAGAATGTGATGTTCGAATTATTTGCAAAAAAAGGGAAGGTTACTTCGACAAGTTTTTTGATTTCACATAAATAACGGAAATAGAATGGGGTGGTCCGCTACTTATGAAACACGCTGTATACTTTTTCAAAGTCTGCAAGGTAGCAGAAGCATTGTTTTCTGTTTTGGATGATGAGAAAGAAATCCTTCAAAATCGAGATTTTCACTTCATTTTGGTTCTGTGCCTGTCATAATACTCGCAGTTTGCAAATCCTTGAATGGGCAAAACTAAACGAAGTTACAATCCGATTTTGATGAAATTTTCAGCGTTTGAGCAGGTTAGGGCCTAGATGTACTCCTTTTAATTTCATGACATCCGGACTGAACCACTTAAATATTCTTAACTTCTGCAGTTTCCACTCGATTTCAACGACCTAAATTCCAATTTCCACCTGTTTTCAAAGAAATTATCAAGATTTCATGGGATTTTGAATGATGCCCAATTCACCTTTGTACAGTTTCATTCGGCATGGTTCATATTCGATGTCTGACTGAACACTGCAATTGTGGGGAGCTGATTGAAACCATATGGCACCGAATGCTCCTTCGACACGTTTGATATATCGATGATTTGGTCCGATGTTATCGATATGTGAAGGAGTTGTGAAGGAATAAAACTTCGAATCTAGGAGTTGAAAGTTGAGTGTATAGAGGTTTTTGAGGTTTCAAAGGTTCCAATTCACAATATTTGCTCAATACAGTGAGAACTGTACGTAGGTGATTAGGGATTATCCATCAGGTCTTGAAAAATTACTACTACAGCACGCCAGAATTCGTTAAGAAAAGCGTAAATTTTTTGAAATACAGGAATCGCATAGTGCGAGAAGAAAAGCGTGTTTAAATTTGCATAGGGATTTAAAAGTCATATAAGATCCACATAGAAACCTATTGACGCATTAGAATATGAATAAATAGGTATGAATGCAATTATTTTTTTCAAAACTTATTGAATGAGGAATTTCACCGATTTCTGTTTGCATTTTTCCTGAATAGTTAATGGTGTGGGATAGATGAAAATCGGGCTGATTTCGGAAAATAAGTCTCCTGTTATTTTTGGGAGACAGTCAAAATTTTTAATTTCAAAACTAACCGGGAAAACAGACGTCCAGTGGGAACGCTCGCTGATTGGGCTGTTCGGATCGCCGTCTCCTCCCAGTGTTGCCCATTGGGACGATGAAATCGTGTTTTCTAAGAGAAAAGTTATCAAACAAAAACAGAGGAAACCTAATTTTTTCCCATCTTGCTTTTTCTATTTTTTTCTTCAGTTTTTCGATTTCGAACTTTACTGTTTCATGAAATTTTGCATCTGGGGACTATGGATTTCTCGATCTCAGCGCTTCAAGCGGCCATTAATGAACTATTCCAGCATGACGTCATTTTCCCGGTTTTTTTAAACATTCGTATTTTCTACACTGTTTTCTACACTGGCTATTGTTTATTCGTAAATTAGGAAGTTCGGGCTGAAAGTTTGCCTTAGGGGGTTTTTAGAGGTGCTGAATCCGATTTTGGGGTCAAAAATAGGAAATTCCGACATGGTGAAACTCCTCATTTTCAAAAGCAAAAGTCAAGACTAGGTATTTTATGAGATGTACACAAATCAGAATAGAGACTATTTAATATAGATTAGGCAAATTTATTCGGCACTAAAATTTGGATAGACCTAGGCCAAAATGAACGAATCTACTATAAAATGCGAGTACAAGCAAAATGTTCTTCCCTGCAGTGATCACAAAGAAATGATTGAGGCGCATTCTTACTTCCAGAGGATATTGAACTGTCGAGGTTGATGACTTCATCTGGTTTTGGTGAGCTGTTGAGTGAGATAGGCTGGGATTTACTTGGCTGTGGCGTAACTTCGGGTTTGCTATTTTCCATTTCTTTCTTCTTGGAGCCATTTTCAGAAGGAGTATCAATCAAACCAGCCTCAGCGGCCAGTGCTGTCAACACAGCATCAGACGTGGCGACTGATGAACCTGTTGATTTCAATGAATAGAAAATAGTACCGACATAATGGTTTAATTTAGTGATGGTGTAACTTGCTTCACTCGATCATTCAAGTGACCTACTCCCATCCAGTGGACATACTGTTACCATACAATACCGATTTTGGTGATAATTGGTAGAGCTGTTAGGCACCAATTAGTTTCCAAATATAAGTAGACAAACAATTTCGCATAAGTAATCGTTCATGACATTGGGATCCTTTATTTAGGTTTATTATTTTTCTGTAAAGATCACCCGTCTACGAGGAACACGGCTTCTTCTAGGGACTACAGGTTGGTGGTGTGATGGAGGTTGAGGGACCCTCAGTCGAGAAGCTTCTATGCAGGTTACGAATTTAATCTCCATCAATTTCGCGATCTCCTTTCATTTAACCATGATTCATTGTTCTGAGCTCTGGATGGTCTCAGTCATTTCTAAAACTTGAACTAAAATGAATGTCCCAATGAAGATCGACTGTAAAGAATCAGTCGCAGCAGTATTCTCTAACGCAATTTTCATTGGTGTAAGGTTTTCCCTATCCTCCTGAATTCAAAATTTAAAAAAAGTTCAACACTTACTCGTCAGGGTAGTGGTGGGTTGTTGCTTTGTTGACAGGTAGACCAGCCTACCACTAGTTGGAGTAGAAGAACCACTTACAGGAGTATCCGAACTACTAGTCCAAATAGTGCTATTAGGTACTATAGTCATGGTTTTATCGCCCATCTGCACCTTGAAATTCTTAAGACCCTGAAATTTAATTTGCCAATGATACAAAAATTAAAGTTAAAAGCCACGCCACCGTCATACAAAATAACAATAAATAGATACTCTAAGAAACCTCGGTCTTTCCGGCCTCGCCTTACTGCTTAGAGCCTTTGGCTAAAATTCAAGAAGCATGGAACATGGATGCTTTTCCACGGAGTAGGGACGGGGAGGAATGGGTGGAGAATATCTCCCCCACTCCGCGTGACACTTTCACGCCACCCATCTGGGGTAGGTAAAACTTTTCAGGCAGTTAGTCCAGAGCATGTTCCATGCTAAAAGAAGTAGATTAAGGTGCTCAAATGTCATAATGAAGTTAATATCAAAATATAACTGGTACAATTGAAAGTATAAGTAAAAAGAAAATTAAAACTCAGCCCTCGCCTTACTGCTTAGAGCCTTTGGTTAAAATTCAAGAAACATAGAACATGCTTCAGTCGCACTTTTCAGCAGAGTAGAAATAGGGTGGACCCCAGCGCCCATCACCCTCTCTACATCACCCCTCCCGCATAACGCTTTCAGGTGGTAGTCCAAGGCTAAAACATGTTCCATGCTAAAAGAAGTTTTAGAATGTTCTTAAACAGAACTCTATGATAGAAAAATCTTCAATCAGAATTTTTTATACGAAAATGTTGAGGTAAACTTCTATTAAACAAAACTTGAATTTTTAAACTCATGTATCCAAGTTTCCCATTCCTTAGATTTCAGTCCCAAATTCTAGTGAAACTAGCCTTGTGACTTTGAGTGATGTACACTACACTAATTTTCCACTAGGTGAAGTCCAACTCGAAAATTTACAAATTCCAATGCTAATTAGAAGATTACCTGGGTGTTAGCTTGTTGTAGTATGTGTGATGCAGAACCAAGTGACGTTTTTCCCTTGATCGTGACGGTCTTAGACCCCCCAGTCCCTGGAACCGTAATGGTGATGGGTTTGCCAACTGTTGAGCTAGCAGTAGATGGCGACACCATAACCATCCGCACACCTCCTGAGATAAAAAGATACAAACATGAGTGATTCACAAAAAAAAAGTTTTAGTCTTAGCCATTTAGTTTACTTTTAAAAGAATGGTCACATTTACAATTATCTTCTTTATGAACTTATCGTTTTATGCACATGTAGGTATGCACATATTTGAGCGAAAATACAGTCAAATCGACTATACAAACATTCGTGAGTCTTGGAAATCGTGAATAAACTTTGCGACTATCTATTTTTTTCTCTTGTTTCACAATAGTATTACAATAAATTGTTTGAATGCGATTAGATTTGATTTTAAGAGCTTGAAATCGCCGAGAATGGGTGTCATTTTTAGAGTCATTGCGATCCAAATTAGCCAAATAGATTAACGATTTTCAAATTAAAAGTGAATGGGAATGCTATTCAAAAACAAGTGGCAATAAAGCTACACATAACAGCAATACTCACCTTTATTATCACCCCCAGAAATGGTTTGAGCAGTAGAAGTTTGAATAGGCCGAATAGTGGATCCTGTTGTCATGACAATGAACTGCTGTCCTGGCATTCTCACGCCTGGTTTATTTATTATAATGGTCTGCTGTTTATTTCCCAAAGTAGACTGCGCTTTTCCAACGGATACAACCGAAAGATTGGATGGAACAGTTTTCATGGTAGTGAGCATTTTAGTGGCGTTGCCAGCTATGAACAAAATTATACCAGTAATATAATCAGCCATTTGGACATAGAAACAAGAAAATAAGTATATTAACATCAACTAGGAATAATCTAGTCCAGTAAATAGAGCAGTTTTACTCTACATGAAAAAAATTATTCCTTATTATTATGAAACAATTATTCCTGGATTTTTGATATTTTGTTTAGGCCTATTATGGGTTAAGAGATCCAAGTTTCCATATGCCCCTCTCAATGGGGTGTGCGCCTTGATTTTTTTTTTTAGATTTTTAATCGAAAGTAGACTACATCCTGAGAATTTTGGCACCAACCGCGACCTTCAAGCGTAGATCTGTTGCTATGATTTTTCAAAGTTTCGACCGTTTATGACGTCACGCGCCCCTCTCGCCTGGGCGGGACCCCCCAGCCCACTGTGACGTCATGAACGGTCGAAACTTTAAAAATTCATCGGAAAAGATTTACACACGCTAGAAGGTCGCGGTTGGTACCAAAATTCTCAGAATGAGGTCTACCAATAACAATAAACAGTTTTTCCTACCCGGGCGCACACCCCATTGCCTCCTCCTTAGTCGTCGAAAAACCATCAAATTTTGGGACTTGTTTGCCTGTAGCTACTTCCTGCAGTAGCTACTTCCTGTTACTGTAGTTTTTTGATTTTTGAGTTTATTTAATTTTTCGTAGGCTCGATTGTTACGGAGCTTTTGGGCTGCGATAAAAAGGCTAAAAATGTCAAAATTGAAAAATTTTGACTTTCTCTCCATTCTTACAACAAAAACTCAGATAAACCATCGTCTCAAAGAAGAGTGTTGAGCATAAAAGTTGTCGGGAATTTAATCATCTTCTAAAGTTTCTTTTCAACATTTTTTTGGACCAATCTGTAGAAGTAGGGGTACGTTTAAAGGAAAAATAGAAAAAACAGCGATTTCATGTACAGCACAGGAAAGCCATTTGATAATAACCTACCATTTATGACTGTTCAAAAGCTTTTTTACGCGTAAGTCATGGTCAGTCACCCTCATGTACTCAACTCTTTAGAGAGTTTTTGGTGCCAAGATCTGACGGGCCCCGTTAAGAGGAGACTAGCGCGAGCAACAGAGGATGCTACCCAGTTGAAGGAGGAAGCCCGTTATCCTTTTAGCGCCTGACTTTTAAATGCCCAGGCGGCTCCCCTGTCCTGACCCATTTTTCATTTTTGCACTCTTCCATTCCGCCTATCTTCAAAGAAGCGTTACAGATTCAAAATTCGTTCAAATTCCACCAAATTTTGAGCTAATGTTTGTTAAAATGTATAGTATTCATTCATGTAAAAATATCCTGAAGTTTTTCATATTCAACCGTTTTTCTAAACAGTTTTGTTCCACAAATGAGGTGAAAATCAAAATATTTCAACACAAACTTCGACTTGACCCAGGGAAAGGTGAGAAAAAAAGTATATTCAACAAAATTCAACATCATTCAATCTTCCGGACATAGTTGGCACACAAAAGAAAATAATTCAAAAGAATTACACTCTTGTTGGAAAGGGCAAGCAGTAGCTGAACCATCTGGAAGGATAAATGTAAACCCTTCCTCCCCCTGCCCAGAATTGTCGAATGTTCAATGTAAACAAAGTCCAAAGTCTTCCAACTACTGCTCAGAGTCCTAAAAACCATGAATGAAGGGAGGAAAAATGAATGGAGGGGCGTCATAACAAAACAAAAACGAAACTGGATACATGCGGAGCCCAGCAGGGAGGTGATCCAAGGTCAGTCCGCATATATGCGGACCTGGCAGTCACATTCACCTGGGTAGCTCCACATATATGCGGACCCCGGCGCTAAAACGTTAACCTTAGACATGGGGGGGGGGAGGCGCTCGTGATGGTGGGCCTCTAGGAACGGGTGACTGTATAGGGGCACCCTTTCATCATTGCCCGCTGTTGTCGGGAGGCAAATTCATTGTCACCCGCGCACTCCGAACTTTGTGAAGAGGTTCCACAGGCCCGTTAGTGGTTGCCAAAAACTCTCTATTGTCTCTCCAAAAACCCTATATATCAGCCTCTAGGCTACTTAGCGATTTGCATTTTTCGCCAACTATCTCTGTCGCTCCCCACCCAACTCACCACCTACCTGCTAGTAAACTCGCCCAGAGCAGCGAGTGTCCATCACACACAAAATTGCCCATTCACTGAGTCGCATACAAGACTGGCCACTTGTGCACCCACTCCCCTCTAGTACATAGTCATATGGTGACTCGATTCCACTGGGCGAGTTTACATGCTACTCACTGGCGAGTAGCTTGTAAACTTGCCCAGTGGAATCGAGACGTGAAAAATGAGGAATTGTTCTTCAAAAAATAGTTTTTTTCTAAATTGTAATCTGCACAGAATTCAAATTTAGTAATCATACCAATGTTCAGCACGAAATTTCCTCCAGTTTGGTCAATGATAGTGAAATTCCCTATTTAATGGAAAAACTAAACCCAAGATGAAAGTTGATATACCTTGGCTAGGGTTGGCACTGACAAGTTTGACTATTGTTGCACCTTGGGGGATGCCTCCTTTAGCCACTGTAGGACTCGATACACCTTGTTTAGCTTGTACTAGTGGTCCTTTTGGCATCTACAACAAAATAAAAAGTCGTCACATTTTAGGGAAAACTTCCAAAATCAACAAACAAGTATATCACCTCAGAGGTTAACTCTTAAGTGACATTCTTTTCTGGGCAGCGAAAATTATAACGAATCTTTGCTAGAAATGCAAAAACAACGGAACAACAACAACAACGGAACATTGGAACATTTTCGGAACACGGAACATTTTTTTTTTTTGTGGTCAACGGAACATTTATTATTTTTTCGTTATAATTCTTCATTGGTCGCACAGTTAAACATGTAAAATAGGATACTAGAACTTCAACATGTTTATAAACAATGTGTGAACATGTATAGGTAGTATATTGTAAACATGCGAAATGTACTAATATAAACAGTACACATTTAATAAGCAAAAGTGAAATATGCACGTGTCCACATCAATGTGGCTGGCTCTTTTTCTAGGCTTCTAGAAGGTCTAGGAATAATAATGCGAACAAGAAAACAAACTTACAGCAACAGTCATTCCTTGGCTGGTTTTAACCAAAGTAACAATTTGAGGAGGACCTGGATTGTTGGGCTTCTGCACCAATATCTGCGGTTTTGGTCCTGGTGCTCTAACAGTGGGTGTAGCAGTGGGAGTGCCAACGATCCTAGGAGGTGTTCCAACTGAAGCAAAAATGATGGAAATTTTATTAATAGTATGGCATGTGGAATAATTGGAAAGATCACTTAGTTGAAATAATGAGGTATCCAAGGTGTAAGAAAAAAAAATGTAAGAATTATGTTTTTCTTTCTTCAATAAAGTGAAAAACAAGTGGGTGTGGCACATAGCTTCCTTATAAACATAACCCGATTGTAAAGATGATCTGACGAATAGTAGCTAACCTCAAAACATCAATCTGTAAGTACCTCACACCACCCTCCAAATTTAATGATCACATGGCATGATGACAATTATAGGGAACCACCCTGAATTCAAACCACACTTGAGAATCCCATCGAAATCAATTGGAAACTGTTGATTTTAAGGTCGATAGAAGGTTTTCAAGTTTGCGCATGCGCTGAGGCTACTATCAATTCGAGGCCCATGATTTTCATAAAGGACCATTACACGCCAACTCACACAATACCCGAAAATGTCATCGAATTCGGGCGGAAAATGTGGAAGGTATGGCTGTCAGTGTAATGACACATTATGCAGCTCCGGTTCGCGGTTCTCTGCAGCCGCAAAACCGCAGCGAAAAACCGCGTTTGGAGATACATGACACATTGTGCAGAAAACCGCAATGGGGTTGTAGTTGGTGGGTGAGGGAATCGCGAGATTCGTCTCTATCCATCCGATTTCGATGAAATTCTCATTGATTAGGTGGTAGATGGTCCCCTTTTAAAATCACAGCCCCCAAATTGACAGTAGCCTCTGAGCATGCGCAAACGTTAAATCCTTGTTACAGCTTTAACACTTACATTTTTCATTCGAATTTGATGAAATTGTGTAGGATTGTTCTAATTGGCATGTAGATGATCCACTACGAAAATAATTTTCCCCAGACTGATAGTAGCCACTGCGCATGCGCAAACGTGAATTCCTTGAAACAACCATAACTTCTACACTTCTCATCCGAATTTTGATTTTAAAAAATGTTGAAAAAATGAAAATTTTTGATGGAATAAATAAAAAACAGCGAATACTACACGAAATGATAAATAGTACAATTTCATCAAATTTGATTAACATTTGTAGGATTGTTGTAATATTGTCATTACGAAAAAAAGCATGCGCAAACGTTAAATCCTTGTTACAGCTATAACACCAACATTTTGATGTAATTGTGTTCGATTGTTCTAATTGGCATGTAGATGGTCCCCTACGAAAATAATTTTCCCCAGACTGATAGTAGCCACTGCGCATGCGCAAACGTGAATTCCTTGAAACAACCATAACTTCTACATTTCTCATCCGAATTTTGATTTAAAAAAATGTTGAAAAAATGAAAATTTTTGATGAAATAAATAAAAAACAGCGAATACTACACGAAATGATAAATAGTACAAATTTCATCAAATTTGATGAAAATTTGTAGGATTGTTGTAATATTGTCATTACGAAATAAAAACAGCGAATAGTACACAAAAGATGAAAAGCGGGCGAAAAGATAAAAAGATGGGGCGTGCAGTTTTGCCGGCCAATTTGTCACTAGGCACATGTTTCTTTGGGTTCTTTCATCCAAACCATGCCGCAGTGCGGGATGCAGACATTTGAAATCCGACGACAGGTTGCGGCAGAAAAAAACAGGATGCGACCGCCGCAGTGCGATTTTCCTAATTTGTAATTGCCCATAAGAAAACACTTGCGGATTCCTGCAACCAGATGCGTTTTGTGGTTTCCAGCATAATGTGTCATTACACTTACAAGGTTATTACGTAGGCGCATGCGCAAAGATTACTATCGATCTGGGGGCAGTGATTTTTATAGAGGACAATCTACCTACATGCCAACCCAGACAATTCCTGAAAATGTCTTCGAAATCGGACACTAACTTCTTATAGTTTTGCACGTAACAAGGATTTCATGTCAGCTAGACAGGAACGAAACCAAAATTGTTCAGGAAGGACCAAAACATAAAACGCGAGTGGAAACTTTGATATTGGAGAACTTTTTTTTACATACTATAGAAATACGATAACTTCGAATAACACCAACCTGTGTTGACAGCTTTCTGCGGTTGTCGGATAAGTGGTCTAGCAACCACAGATCGAACCATGGGCCTTACAGATCTAACAATCTGCCGAGGACTACTGGGAGCAACAGGGGATGGTGTCGACTTGGGAACTGTAATTGCACTAGTAGCAGCTACGGGAGCAGTAGTCAAAGTAGTGGAAACCGATGTAGTAGTCGTTGGTGTAGATGAAATACTCGTAACAGTTGCTGGAGGAGGGGAAACGTCAACTTTGCTTTTCTGGGCAGATGGAACAGTCGGAGTTTTTGGCTTGGGAGCAGGTGGAGGGACCGAATACCTGAAATATAAAACAAAGTCAACATTTGTACCAAAGGTAAGTTCGAATATTGTCTAAAGGTAAAGACTGCCTGACTGCCTCCTCTTGCTACTACTATTAGAACTTCTCATTATCCTATGAACTGTCATCTGGTGGGGAGACTGAGGGAAAGAGTTGAGCCAGTAGGAAGGGTTAAGTGGATAGCTGAGTCTCACCCACAAATACTAAATGTTCAGTAGAGAAAGACAAGTACTTTTTATAAGAGCAAAATATGATCAGTACATCAAGACAAATGTTTCCAAGAAATTATTCTGACTGTTTTGAGAAAGTTTAGTTGACACCAATTATCTAGCGCAGTGTAAATCAGATAAGGTTGGACAGTTTATTGTTATTTTTAATCAAAACTAGACCTCATTCTGAGAATTTCGACACCAACTGCGACCTTCTAGCGTGAGAAGACCTTTTTCTATGATTTTTCAAAGTTTCGAATGTTTATGACGTCACAGAGCGCAGGGGGGTACCTCTCAGGCGGGAGGAGCGCGTGACGCCATAAACATTCGAAACTTTGAAAAATATCTACTCATCCAAAAAGAGATCGGCTGGTGTCAAAATTCTCAGAATGAGGTCTACTTCCTATTAAAAATTTAAAAAAATAATTAGGCGCACCCCCCCCCCCCCCATTTGAATGACAATTTCCATTGAAAAGCTTCCTCGAGTTTTCCCTCTTATTTAGAGAGTGAATAATTCAGGCCGATCTCAGCGAAATACTAGTGAAGAGTAATTTATTACTCATACAAAACTGGTATACCCCAAAAAATCCCATATTCTTGAAAAATCTTTCTTTTTAGTCAAATTGAATCGTAAGTCTCACCATTCGACGGGGCACTGAAACTCTAGTGGAAAACGAAAACCAAGCCAAGTTATATCTGGGAGCAAATATCCTTTAAAGCAGTAGGAACTGGTTTCACCAGCATGGATGAACCTTGAATAATCTAAAGCTAGGGCTGAAATAAGATCCACAGTTGAGTTTAGATCCACGAATGATAGAGTTGAACCATCTGGAAGGATAGTTTAAATAAAAGAGAGCTGAATCGTGATGAGACCTAGTTGAACCACAATAACGGTAATTTTTTGAATCGGCGACATGAACATTTGCCAACGATCAGCTCACATCCTAGGTGTCCTAAAAAAAGAATACAATGCATTCTAATGCTGTATTGTTTATCCTCTTTAACCATGGACTATAAAACTAGCAGGAGCAGTTGGGCCAACCTTATCTGAAACAGCCTACTCATATAATAAAAAACAACTAACTACTGTTGTATGCCGGCACTTTTTTCGGATTCAGGGCCCTAATGAGAACACTGCTCAGCTCTCCTACTTCCTGCTCCAGCTACAAGAAATCTGGCAAAGTAATCGGCCGATGACAGTACTTCTAACAACGAGTGATTCCATGGTCCATCATTGAGAAAGTTTTGAGGTGAAAAAATGTGACCCAGGAAGAACTCAAAACAATAACCCCTCAATTTCTAATAATTCTTTCTCGTATATTCTTCTTCCGATTGGCGAGAGGCAAAATTGACTGCCCTGGTGTGTTCGGCTCTTGGTGCAATGTTACCCCACTCGCTCAAATCAGCTGTATCACGTTTCCTATGCCAACTGGAGGTATTTCTACCATCACCCACTACTACAACAACACGGCTACCTAGGGAAGCCAATGGTCTCGTGGAAGGTGGAGACCGACCGACTTCTGCGCCAACTTATTATGCCACCTAAAAAGCCTCCTTCAACCCCGTAAAATGCCATGAATACTATTTATACTTATACAACATCTTCAATGACTCCAGCAAACCAATCATAAAAACATAATCATGTGCTACTAATAACATCATCCTATACCCAATATCATTCAATTTAATTGTTCAGTTTGAATTTTGTAATGAGCAATTAATGCTACATTGTACAAATAAATTAATTTCCAGGTAATGAATCTACCTCAGAGCTCAGGGTCAAGATATATTATTATAAAGTGTATCACACTTCTTCATCTCATATTTTATTACTTGGCAAAAAGTAAGAATTGTGAGATTATCAAAGTATTTAATTCACACTGAAATGTTCTACGTACTTTTGTATCTGAAGAGCATATGAATCGGCAGTGGCAGTGGAGGGCCAGCACACTTCAAGAAGATTTGTTCCAGCTTTGATGAGTTGAACCTTCCCAGCTATACCAGGTTTGTCTACTTCTAGGTACCATAGATCTTTGCAACACACCTAAACAATTAGGTAGCAACCAACATTAACATAGAAAGAATTAATTCGAGGATTGAAAATCACATTTTGTAATAATGATGTTATGCAGAGTAAATTGGATGATGGTAAACAAATTTACGAAAACGTAACCCATAAAAAATATCTGAAGAAAATCGTGATCATTTTCCTTACTTGATTATTCCAAGCCTTCCTGTAACCATCTCGACCAGACCAAATGTAAATCCTGCAGTGAACTACAACAGCACAGTGACCAGCCCTAGCACGAGGCATGTTTTCTTCAGATGAATCCATGGAGACGTCTTCCCATTTCTTGGTATCTGGGAAAACCACAACTATGATCAATACCCAAGTTTATATCAGACAAAGGTATCCAAAGGCCACTGACTAGGTAGTTGATTTGACTGGAATTCTTTAAAAGGAAGTACCGAACGAAGATATAACACACTACGCCTGAATAAAGGATGCGGACGCTAAGAAGATTTCTTTGAAAATTGCTCATTAACTCAATGCTGCATGAATGGACTTTTTTTCTTCATCAGGCTGTAATCATGATCAAACATCGAACGCGCTAGTATCCTGTACTCGTAGGCAGGATATACAATGAATAATAATTGAAAATTTATGTTTTGCAAAGCTGTGACATATCATCACAATAATTGTCGTTATAGCAGCAACAAGTGATAAAACCAAAACTCACGTTTTAGAAAAACGCCACACACATAGTGCTTTCGAGCCATAACTCACTGAGAGCTAGCTATCTAGAACGTGGAAAAATTGATCTAATATGTAGTGCTGAGTTCCATTCCTAAGTAGTTTAAAACATTGTAAAAAACGCTGCAAATTATTACACAATGGTTTATTATTTTTCTACATAGATCACTCGTCTGCAAAGCCACCAACCATACAACATGAAGAAAAACATCGATCACATTTCGGTCGGCTATAATTTGAACGGAGATTAGGCCTCTTTTGCGATTCACACTCGTGTTTCTGATCTATCGTACGTTCAACCCTTAAATTCTCGTAGGGAGCGAACGGTTTGTCCTACAGAGCTCCGCGTAGTCTCAAAAAATGCAAAAAATTCTATACCATCTTAAATTGATGGAAAAACAATACCTTCATATACAAAATCTTTTGAGTTAGACACAACTAGACCCCAAATGGAGCCAACATACCAAATTTCATCAAAATTGGTCAATGCTAACTGCGGAAAGTGCCGCGTACAGCGGACGGACGGCCAAATGTTTATTTGATTTTTGGATTCTACGTACCTTGAAACGTAAACCATCAAATTTTGAGGGGGTGTTAAAAAAAATTTTTGGTCGATTCCAAAGCTTCATTATTGAAAATAATAAACCAAAATGATAAATCAAAATTGGTCTTTTTTCATATTTTTTGTTGGGTGAAAGAAAGTGAAAATTTAGTTGATACACTTGAATAAGTTGAACATCTCTAATAATGAAGTACATCGACGACGAGCATAAAAATGCTGCAAATTATTACACAAAGGTTTATAATTTTTCTGAATAGATCACGCAAAGGACAGATTTGCCAATGTCACTACCTCGTAATCATATTTTCTCTTCACAACCAAGTTTATTTTGAAGAAATGAACGTTTCACACTCAATTCGTAGGAATAAAGAGTTGTGGGTGCATTCATTAGGAAATTTGATTACTGGTTGCTAAGGATTGCAAAACTGAGAACAACTCAACGAAACGGACAACGATTGCATTTTGGCTAGCTAAAATTTGAACGGAGATTAGGCCTCTTTTGCAATTCACACTCGTGTTTCCGATTTACGTAAGTCCGACCCTTAAGTTTTCTTGGGAAGCGAATGGTTGGTCCTACTGAGCTCTAAGTGGTCTCATTCGTTTCTGAAAATGCTATTTTAAATTGATGAAAAAAAAAACAATACTTTTATATCGAAAGTTTTTGAGCTAGCGTTTTGAAATTTTCAGCCCTTAGCAGTGACTGACGTCAACCAAAAGATTCGGGGGACAACTAGACCTTAAATGGAGGACCTTATAAGGATACCAAATACCAAATTCCAAAAAACCAAATTTCATCAAAATCGGTCGATGTTAACTAAGGAAAGTGCCGCGTACAGCGGACGGACAGCAACATTTTTATTCGGTTTTCGGATTCTACGTATACCTTGAAATATTAAACCAACAAATTTTGAGAGAGGGTTAAACTGTTTTTCTTGGTCGATTCCAAAGGTTCATCATTGGAAATAATGAACCAAAAATTCAGTTTAAAATTATTCGAAAAAATTCGAACGAGGAATTTCAGAATCGTGGAGAATACTTACTGAGGTTTAGACAAGCTAACTGATTAGTACATTTCCACTCTTTTTCGTGTGTGGCAACTTTAACGTCATCTAAAACTAGAGGGACCCAACCGCCAAAGACATACATTCTATCTCCAATCACATTGGCTGAATGTAAGGAACGTGGGAGGGGAGCTGGTCCGTCAACATCCGGTTTATTCCAGGTCATAGAATCTGAAACACGATGATTATGATGATGAATTAACAACATCTGTTTAATACAGTCGTAAGAAAAAAATACAATTTTAATACAGTCGTAATACAGTCAGTGAGAAAAAAATCATCTGGGTCATTTCAAAATTTGGGGTTATTTTGTCCTCGAACTTTTCCATAAATTATTGTTGAAGTTTTTATGTTTTTTCTCCCGTAAACGTCCTTTGTTTTGGCCACTGAGGCAGATCCTGAAGTGGGCGCACACTTTATCAAGTAGTTTCAAATTTATAGAATTTTGAATTTTTTTCCATAATTTCGACTTTGTAGGGAGAGAGAAAACCAAGTGTGAGTTGAACTCATGAAACCTTTTTATTCCTTCAAAATACGAGAATCTTAGTTTAGGAGTCTCTTTTACTTATCGCAATCACAGCCCGAAGCTATAATCTAGGTACATCAGAATTATCAGATTCTTCGTCTTTCAATCAGTCTAATCTTTCGTAAAATGTGGGTTAATGAAAAGTCAGAATTATATGACCCAGCGGTGTAAATAGTTCAGGTAACTCTTAAAAATGTAAACGGCTTTGAAAAAAAAAAAACTTCTCTCCCTGCAATTCCATCTCTCTTCCTACAAACCAGCCTCTTCCCAGAAGTTGTAGGTAGAGAGGTTGTAGGGAGAGAGATTTGTGAGGTTATCACTCTCTACTGGCCTAACCATTATTGATTCTGAACGTTAGAAAAAATACATAACACTATGGCATTCATAATTGTAATTTGAGTTTAATTAAACTTAGTTGAACACTTACCCTGATGAGTGAGGTGGTTGTAGGGAGAGAGAAAGTATTTACCTACTCTCAAAGCTTCAACACTTCACAACATAACCCACACAACTGGGAGCTTGGAAATTCAACAAACTTCAGTAGCTTCGGAAGCCATCTTGCAGCAGTGTTCACTTTTGTTTTTCATGACACAAAATAATCGTTTTCCAGGAGTGGGCAGGCATTTCAAAAAAATTGTAGGGAGAGAGAATAAAACCTTGTGACAGCATCAAAACATAGCAAAACCCCTTCCAATTCATGGAATTTTCGTTCGTTTCTAATTTATTCCTGAAGAGGAGAGTATCCTGGACCAATAACGTTTTTTACTTAAATTAAAATATGAATATAGAGTTCTCCAAAAATTTTCAAAGTTCCCAACCTACCCTCTGTGACAGGTGTAGGGAGAGAGAATTGGGATCATTAATGATTTTTAATTATCTGAGTTACTTAATTGATTGGTGAAATTCATTCTATGTGATCTTTGTAGACACCAAACTACTGTATCTCCCTGAAAAAATTCTGAATTTCTAAGACAAATAGAGTGTTCACAAAAGCTGCGTGACAAGAAATAACCCCAAATTTTGAAATGACCCATCTACAAACAAAGTGAGAGTGTAATGAACTCACTGATGTCGAGAATCCACAAATCACCAAGACGGCAACCCGACATACCACCATAAATAATCAGCTTGGAATTGCCAAGTGAATCAGTATGGGCTACGGCAGTATGTGATTCTCTAGGAGGAGGAGCTATGCCATAGGTGTGAGGCATCTCCCACTGGGTAACTCCATTCGGTCGTAGTTCCAAAGTGTACAAGTCATTCAAGTACCTTACTGATACAGCACTGAAATCAAAAGAATTCCAACATTTGAACATGGTAGAGATTCTTAAAGTAAATGTAATGTTGTGTTCGTCTTAGTCTCCGTCATATCAGAATTTGCTCAAGAACTTCAACCAATTCTCTATTTGAATAACCATCATGTCATCACAAATTAGTAGTATGAACAATTCCTGATCATGTGGTGATGTTCATTTTTGATTAAAAATAAATAAATAAATTTAAAAAAAATACTACCTACCTAAACGATATTTTAATATTGGAAGTAGAATCTCGATTCCTAGGTTGATTGTTGACAATGATGAACTGACGACTTAGTCTTAATATACTTACTTTCATATTTGAAAAACCACGTGTAGCTCTAATATTTGGTACTGACCTCGATGTATTAGATTTTCCATCTTCTGAATCACTGGCAAGTCCACCAAACAAATAAACTTTGTTGCCGATAATTGTAAAACTGTGCCCCAGACGAGGGCAAGGCGGTGGTGAAAATCTGGGAGCTCTTGGTCGCAGTCGTTTCCATTCCCATCTGCTTGCCTGTAGTGCACAAAGTTGACAACGTGTCAATGAGGCGTAGTTATCGAAGTGGAGTATACAATGAGAGAATTATATACAATGTATGCAATTTATTCCACTGAGACTAGTTAGACAAATAATAGATTCAACGGTTTTACAATTAGACAATGCAACTAGCAATTTTGTTGGCTTACAAATTCTCACTTTTCTCATCATATTCCATTAAATAACTGTAATAAGCGACATAATCCGGTAGTTAGGTGGGTTTGTTTATAAAAAAAAACTAGTTAACTGGTTGGAGAAAGAGATAACTAACTAGAGACTAGTTAGCACAAAACCTAGCAGAAGTGCAGCGCCCTTCTTGACAGTTCACTTTAATCAACGTTCAACATACATTGTTAGCGGATTTTTTCTGTAACAATACAGGGAGGTTGAAGGTTTTCCAAGCTCAATGCGAACTTGTCACAAGCTCATCTCTCATCTGCTCTCTTCATGAGTCCAGATTCAAGAAGTGAAGGTTCATAGTGTAGTTCTTGAACTTGTCCAGAATTCGAGGAGTTCTGAAAAATGGTCGCTCCAAATTTCGAACTGCCTTCTAGAATTTTCTACACTGTGAATGCTTTCATGATTCGGAACTGCTATAACCAGTTATTGTGTAACCTGAAGGGTTTTAATCAATGACGGTAATGTGTAAAGCTATTAATTTATTCAAACAGAACGATACAAGAGCAGCTGTGGACACAGACAGAAGATAACTAACATGGTGAAAACTAGACTGGGGGAATTTCTTCCTCTTCAAATGCCTATTTGCCTGAACAAAAAACCTACTCCTCAATCGTGATAAAAATTCAGTTTTGAGTAGTTTGCTATGAATGAAATACTGAGAAGAAAATACGTCTCCTTAATGAAATCCATAATGAGAAAGGTTGTTACGACGTTTTTTGGTATTTAATCATTTTGAGAAAACTATAATGGCTAAAGTAAATGATTAAGGATTCAAATTGACTTTTTGGAAATTTGAATTGCTATATCTCCGTAAAATTCAACCTACAGAGCTCGTTGAATATAAGCGTTAGTTATAAACTTTACTAGGCATAAATGATTTAAATCATCACTGTTTAGAAGTTATAGATTAAAACTGTTCAATTCAACTGTTCAGTAGCACAGGGTTTTCAGGGTTGCAAATTTAGGGATAAGCTTCCCTTTAGTAGTCCTAACAACATATGAAAATCGTAGATACCTTCACGTTTGCAATTCTAGATGCAGGTATACATCGACTGGGCTATTTGTGGACAATTCAAATAAGTAATCAGGGGCACTAAATTCTAAAAATGTCTGATATTGGTAAGCCAAAAAGTGCACACAACCAACTCTGATTCAAGTTTCTCGTAGCTCTCACCAGAGAGCTGTGGTTGCCTCAATTATGGAACAGGAGTTCGAGAAAAAAGAACAGAGATCTGAATGAGTCCGGAACTGGGTCCAAAAGTTACTGCGAACTCAGAATCAGAACTCGTAATATCTGCACTGTGAACGCTTAAAGCAAGTTACACATGAGTTCGAGGCAGCCCAAGGTGCACCATGTTTGCAGGTGTGAACGTGGAGAAGCCTCAGGTGGGAGAGAAAATTGCCGTAAGGTATACGACCCTCGTATTGGTATTGCTGTCTCCATTCGTTTACCTCGGAATAAAAAACAACGAAATGCACAGAAAGCTTATTTGCCTCGCCTCATATTAGTTAGCGTGTACCCAGTATGATGCACTACAGCGCACGCCTGAACTGTTCTAGAACTTCTCCAGACAGCACTGCAATCGAAGCTTAAGAATCACTCATTCATGTATACACACGGTTCACGAAAAAGATTACCACAAAGGTTTGCCAACATAATTATGGTGTTGAGGTTTCTTTTAAAAAAATATATATAACAATAACACGCTTTTTTACGGCAATTATAGGTCTACCACAGAAACTTTGCATCCGTGTGGCGCCCCCTAGGTAGCGGATCCGCGAACTATAACGATAGAGTCAACCTTCCATGGTGAAACCTTGACACGGAAATTGGAGCCGTGAGAAATTTGATATTCCTGTAGTGCCACGAAATTTCAATTTCGGGAATGCACGAACTTCAATGTGCAGGAGGGAAATCATGTCACTTTTGAGGGGAGAAATTCCCGTAAAATTATCGTATGCGCGGGAATCTGCTTGATGATAAGAGATAATTAGTTCTATGTTCTCCAGAAGAATGCACCAAAGGGATGCAAAGTTTCTGTGGCAGACCTATAGAACGTTGCCTATTTACACGAAAAAAGAGTTGAAATGTTGGATCCATTCCAACAGTTAGATTAAGTACGAATGAGGTTTTTATTAATTTACAGTATTTTTCAATCAATAATAAATGTTGAAAAGGGGATTTTAATTCCTAGACCAATCAGATCCCAGTTCACTACTACCTCATATTTTCCCGCCTTTGAACCTATTTCTAATCACTTATTTATATATTATAGCTTATTTTTCAAAACAGCTTCAAAGTTCAGTTTTCCCAAAATCAGTGCATATTATTTATGCTTACCAGCGATTAACGATAATCGAGTCTGCAGGAATTACCAGCAACCCTCACTAAAACCGTTAAATCTTGATAATAATATTATCGATATTAATTCGAGGCCAGTGGAAGAATATTATGCTCACCTGCAATTCGTACAGCTCATTCGAATACTTCCCATACTCAACCATACCACCAAAAACTAGAATGCGAGTGTTGTCAACAACAAATCCATAAGCTGCACATCCTGGGGGAATATCACCTTTCATTGACGGTATGAACCATTGATTCGTGGCTAGAAAATAAAAAGCAATGAGCTACAGAACAAAAAAAAAAACAAAAAAAAATAGAATGTAAACAGCTAGATAAAAGGTTCAGTCATGCACCTCGAGTTAAATGAGCAAATTTTCAAAGAATATTAAAAAATAGATTTGAACTGTTGGAATTTCAAAATTGTGATGACATCCTATAAGAAATTTTTATGCAGATTCCGAATGCAGCATATCAATTCGAATAGATAAAATGGCTGAAAACCAGAAAGAAACATTTTTACCCTACATTTTGATAATTTGCATACTAGGAGTAGGTAGGTATTCCTCAATTCCGGCCAAAAACATTCCTACGTTACTTAATGCCATTTATGAAAAATTCTCTGTACGAAATTTAACATCTAGTTTACTAAGCCAAAATTTCGAGTACTTGCAGTTTCCAGATCATTGGTGACAGAAGTATAGTCAAGGGCATCGAACTAAAAAATAACATTTTCATAGTAAACCAGATTACGGAAGATTTATATCAAAAACAAAAAAATACTCTACATTTACTTTTTATTAAACTTTAGCAAAATCCTCAAACTTAAATTTCTTAAATACTACAGTTCTGCATTTTTCTGATTTCAAGGAGTTTTTACATTGCAACCAAAAGAAAAACGATTATAGACAGTTTTCAAGATAAGAGTGAAAAATCGGTAGATGAGACATCTGGAGAAAATATTGAACAACTAGAGCTATAAAATTCTCACTCGGATTGCAAATACCTACAAAATCCAAGATAGGTAGGTACCTACCTGGCCGAAGAGCGCAGGACCTATGCATGGTTTCTGAATTTAATTTCTCGTATGTTCTCGTTCTAAAACCTTAATTAATAGAAATTAAGATCAATCTACTAAGAGTAGGTACAGTTCCTGAGAGAAAAAAATCCCAGGTGAGATGGAACATGAGAAGAAGTACCTACCTAGAGAGCAGGGATGGAAATACTAGAAACTACCTACTAGTAGTAGAAATACTAGTTCGGGTGACTTGATTGCTTCAGTAAAAACGCTGCAAATTATTACACAATGGTCTATTATTGTTTATTTTTCTATTTAGATCACTCGTCTGCAAAGCCACAAACCATCCAACATGAAGAAAAACATCGATCGCATTTCGGTCAGCTTTAATTTGAACGGAGATTAGGCCTCTTTTGCGATTCACACTCGTGTTTCTGATTTATCGTACGTTCAAACTTCAAATTCTCGTAGTGAGCGAACGGTTTGTCCTACAGAACTCCGGGTGGTCTTAAAAAATTCTAAAAATTCTATACAATCTTAAATTGAAGGAAAAACAATACCTTTATGTCAAAATTTTTTGAGTTAGGGCGTTTTCAAAATTGAATTTGGAACCCTTAAAAGTGACCTACCTCAACCAAAATCTTCGGGGCACAACTAGACCCAAATGGAGCCTTCATACCAAATTTCATCAAAATCGGTCAATGCTAAGTGGCAAAAGTGCCGCGGACGGTGGACGGACGGCCAAATTTGTATTCGATTTTTGGATTCTACGTACCTTGAAACGTAAACCATCATATTTTGAGGGTTGTTAAAAATTTTTTTCTTGGTCGATTCCAAAGGTTCATTATTGAAAATGATAAACCAAAAATGAACTGACGGAACAATTTTGGCTTGCAGATGACATCACAAAATCGACTAACGACAGGTAAAAATCTATCATCAATGCCTTTTTTCGGGAAAATATACCTATTTTAATCGACATCAGTTCTTCTACCCTAGTCTAAAAATAGAGGAAAGTACCTAAGGTTTATTATTTATTCAATAATAGTTGTTATAGATTTTTCTTATTTAGTACGTCGATTGCTTACGTACGTAACCTTGGATGGATACCCAAGCAGGTACTAAATGTACCTACTATGATCTTTCCGACAATTAACCTACTTACGACTCTTCAAAATTCTATTGTAACTGAGGAAAGTGTGACACATCTACTAGTTCACCCACTAGTCTAGTTGGGAATAATTTAATTTCAAATATTGGTGCACCAAGTCCCGCTAAGAGAAAATAAATTCAATAAACCGAATGGATGAACAACAACTAAAATTTAAAAAAAAAAAAATTAATAACGAAAGGATGTCTAAAGACCACCGGAAATATGATCAATTCGGCAATATAATTCTTATAATTAATCAGAACCAAATCAAAATAATAGAAGAGGGCTCATACTCGAAATGAGTAAACAAAAACAACAACAAACCCCCATTATATTCATACCACGTATGGAAATATAGGTAGGTACGGGGATTTTTCACCCAGTTGAGGAGGTTTGACTTATGTTACAGAATGCAGCAATTTGCAATTTTATTAACGATAACATCCGTCGGATATGAATACAAAATTTTAAATCGGAATAAATTGGAACAAGCGGTTATGAAGAAGGAAGGGAATGGAAGCCTAGGAACCTACGCCATCAACAATCTAACCCTACCAGTGGGGTACGCATGACAACGTACCTGTATTATAAACATGAAGCTCGTCTACAATTCCTTCATTACCGCCTCCAAATACGACCATTAGATCTTTAATTGCCACCGCACGATGTCCATGTCTTGGTCGTGGTTGAGGACCCGATGAGTCCGAAACTTTTTTCCACTTAAAAGTGGGAGCAGCCATTGTTATTGAGCCTCAGTGGCCCATACAGCAACACACAACAACCCAAAAGATCACCTCACACTAACCACATAAAACTGAGGTTACCGTCTTACCGTTTGCGAGCCAATGACATAGCACAGTGATGCCAACTGTGAATCTCGCCGACCTGCAACGAAGTGGGAGATCCTCCATCTTCAATTGCCGAATTTCAGCTGTATCCTTGGTATAATGAATGCATCAGAGCAATAAATTTTCATTTCGTCAACGAAACAATATTAAATACCATTCATAGACGAATGTCGCCTGATTTTTCAAATTAATTCGTATGGATGTTTGTTACTACCATGGAAAACGAAGAAGAGTTCAGTGAATGCATGGATGGGTTACACAAATGGTGTAAACAATCCATGATGAATGGAGAATGGAGAGAGAGAATGGAGTTGCCAGGGATCCATGTTGGATCCTGCTAGCTCCATCAACACCATAGATGTAGGGATCTAGGCATGGACCTATAATAGAATAATAATCCCATGGATGGAAGAACGGAAGCAATAATCGGTTTCCAATTAGGTGGATCCAGATAAAAACGCTGGAAATTATTGCACAATCGTTTATTATTACACTGTATACCTACCTTGAAACGTAAACCAACAAATTTTGAGGAGATTAAATTTTTTTCTTGGTCGATTCTAAGGTTCATTACTGGTATTGAAAGGTTTTATGACAGACACATAGACACGGAACCAAAATTGTTCAAGGTCTGAAACGTAAAAAACGATTAGAAATTTATATTTTGGAGAACATTTTTTTTCAACCTTCCAAAGAGAAAACAAAGTTTCCGTTACCTTGGTAGACTCGGAAGCAAAAACGCAATTTACAATGAAAATGAGTTATCTCATAGCTTTTGCTTCCGAGTCTACCAAGGTAGCGGAAACTTTGTTTTCACTTTTCAAGGTTGAAAAAAAATTCTCCAAAATCAAAATTTCCACTCGTTTTTTACGTTTCAGACCTTCTTGAAAAATTTTGGTTCTTTAGCTGTGTGTCCATCATGAAATCCTTGCCACAGCCACAACTTCTACATTTCTCATCTGATTTCGATGGAATTTTTTGGGATTGCGCGGGTTGGCACGTTGATGGTCCCCTATGAAAATCATCGTCCTCGGACTGATAGTAGCAACTGCATATGCGCAAACGTGTATTCCTTTGTTACAGCCATAACTCCTAAATTTCCCATCTGATTTCGATGACAGTTTCAGGAACAGGGGTTGGGGTGGACATGGTCCCCTTTGAAAATCATGGTCTCCCAATTGAATCGGATCAGGTATACATTCGGGTTATTGATACGAGGAAGCTATGTGCCACATCCACTTCGCAGACGTTTTTTGTCTGAAATGGTGAAAAAAACCCACAATTTTTGCTGACAACACTTTTTCGCATTCAAACACAATTTTCCCCATCAAATTTCATAGTATACCTAAAATAGCTTCATCGTATCCATAACCCGATTGTATAGATGATCCGATGCATAGTAGTTGATCTCAAAACATGAATCTCTAAATACCTACTAACTACCCTCATAGAGGACCATTTACACGCCAACCCGCACAATCCCTGAAAATTTCATCGAAATCAGATGAGGATTGTAAATGTTAAGTATGTGGCTAGGATCTCACATTTGCGCATGAGCAGCGGCTACTATCAATCCAGGGGTGATGATTTTCATAGGGGACCATCTACTCGCACAATCCATGAACATTTCATTGAAATCGGATGAGAAATGTAGAAGTTATGGCTGTGGCAAGGATTTTATGACAGACACACGGACACACAGACAGACAGACACGGAACCAAAATTGTTCAAAAAGGTTTGAAACGTAAAACGCGAGTTGAAATCTTGAATTTGGAGCATTTTTTTTCGCCCTTGAAAAGTGAAAACAAAGCTTCCTCTACGCTGGTAGACGCGGAAGCAAAATCAATCATATTCCTATCTTTTTTGTAATTTTTTCCCTGCTAAAACATGGTCTGCCTACTTCAGAGGCCCTCAAAACCCTAAAAAATGCTCCATTTCATCAGCTCTCCAACGTTAACCCATACTTAGGTTCACTAAAATTTGAGAGAATAAAACGTCTGCCAAATGGGTGTGGCACATAGCTTCCTCGTATCCATAACCCGATTGTATAGAAGATCCGATGCTGAGTTGCTGAGAAGATCCGATGAGTAGTTAATCTCAAAACATCAATCTCTAAGTACCTCTCACTACCCTCAGGGGACTCTACATTGTTGGAAAATGTAGAAGTTATGGCTGTTAAAAGGATTTCACATTGACGCATGCGCATAAAATTCATTCAATTTGGCGGCCACAATTTTCATAGGGGACTGTCTCCAACCCAACTCCCATTATTCCTGAAAATTTCAACAAAATCTGATGGGAAATGTAGATGATGTTGATCGATGTAGAAAACTATCAACATGATCATAAAAATAATGATTATAAATTAGGACATTCAATTGAATCTTATAATATAACGTTCACTTCAAATATAAGAAAGGTTTAAGATTTTAGATTGATTCTACTTACGTATGTTTTTGTCTGCAGAAGGGTACAGAAGCAACTTCAATGCGAACCAACTAAAAAAATTTCTTTTATTTATTTATTTTGAGGTAGAAAAACTATCCTAGTATGTTTTTCTGAACTGCTCAAGAAATAATCATTTGTCAAATTCTGTAAATTGGAACAACCTACTTTTCACAAATGCCGCCAGAGCGCAGCAGGACGACGGAGAGACGCAAGTGGCGACCGAAGGGTGTTGATCAACGCCGGAGTGTTGGCATTCCTGCGTCAGCCATTTATTACCAATTCTTCTCTGTATCATCTCTTTTCGTGGCGATTGACCATTTCTTGGTTCATCATTTTTAAACAGTTACATTTGGTCTAATTTGTGTTATAGTATTCTCATCGATTATTCCTAATGGCTGAGGCTGATAAACTGAACATAGATAATATTATTGCGCGGCTCTTGGAAGGTATGTTGGGGATGTATTTCTGTATTAGGGTGTTGATAGCAATCTGCATGGTGTTTAGTATTTATGTTTCTTCGTTTTAGTTCGCGGTGCTCGTCCCGGCAAAAATGTCCAGCTCTCAGAAAGTGAGATTCGAGGTCTCTGTCTCAAATCGAGAGAAATCTTCTTGTCGCAACCGATACTCCTGGAATTAGAAGCGCCGCTCAAAATATGCGGTAAGTGTCTCAATTTGTCGATTCCTGTTGGGCTGGATTGTAATGCAGGCGATTCATTCTTCATCAATCTCTTCAGGGGTTTTACCAACTAAGGCCGTGAGCTGAGGCTATCAATTCATTTTCGCGCGAAATCCTGAAGAATTTAACCTAATCTCCGTTGGGCACGCTCGCCGCTTGACACGGTTCGGTGTCAAGCCTTCATAAGCCTTACGGCTTGTCTCTATCCTCGCGGGTTAATTCTTCCGAATGCATCGACAAATCTTTCGGAATAGATTTTATTTGGACGCTTCGCTATTATCTTTCTGGAAAAATAGCGCGAAGCTTGAAAATAGCTGGAGAAATAGCTCCTACTATAGTAGGAAACGAAAATAAAGTCAATAGCTTCTCATTGCAGCTCACCACAGAAACGGGTGGTAGGTCGATGAGATCATGGTTCACATATACTTGTTCTCTAAAGTTGGTAAAAATTACATTAATCGAAAACTCATTGGGTTCTCAATATTCGGAAAATTCAAAGTCTTGATGCTGAGAAAAAAATTATGGGGATAAAACCGTGGGTAACTTAGGGCGACGCCAGCGGGTTCGGCCTATTACTTGCCATGAAAAAAATGCTGATTTAGGGTTATTTCAAATAGCCGAATCCTGTATTTTCATTTATTATTTCCCAAGAGAACTTCAATTTTTTCCAAGCAGAGGAATGTTATAGCAATGCTGGTACTAAGTAGTTGATTTTCTTATGCATTAACAATAAATTGCTCTAATGGATGTAATTTAGTTATTTCTATTGTTTTTTTTCGGTAAAATGTTGTTGAATTTTGGTTTACTGTTTCCAATAATAATCCCCAGGAATCAAGCAAGAGAAAATTTTAAACCCTCTCTTTAAATCTGATGTTTTTTCATTTGGAGATACGTAGAATGCGAAAATCGAGACACGTCCCTTGCGTCTCGATGGACAGGTGATCAAATCCAACTTCGCATGGGGAGTCTCCACTGGGCTGAAAGCTGAATGTGGGAGCCCGAGAAGCGTTCTGATTGGTGGAGCTCCAGGACGTAGTTATAGCGGAAAGAACCAGATCGCGTTCACGGCCGGTTCACGATCGTTTGTTCCCAACCTCATCACAACAAGTCACCTTGTTTATCACATATTTTTCTCATTGGTGCGTAAACGGCCGCATCCAAGTAATTAATTTCATAACATCTAGTTATATTCGCGATATGTACGAAAACGAATTTCTCAAAATTTCTCAGAATTTCTCTTCAAACGTTTCTAAGGGTGGCAGTTGTCGATTCAACATTCGAACTACTGGCGATAGGGACAACAACAATTGCATGAGGAACTCTGAAAATATCTTTCGCCTCGATTGGTTTTTCCAAGTAATTTTTGCAAGTTGAAATGATGATGAAACGAAAAGTTATCAATTTCTGGTCATTCGAAAGGATTTGAAAAGAAGCGGTATGAAGAGTGTGGCCTCTCCTCCCCGCCTCTTCCGTAGTAGTTCCTCAATCCTAGCTGAAAGTAGATAGCGCCACTGAGGCAGCCTCAAAAATACTTGCACACCATTTTAACGTTGGCTTTCTTCTCTGTTAACTTGTCTCCATTACTCTGTGGGAGTCTCTCTTTGGACAGGTAATCAGAAACTCGGAGCGACCCAAGTCGCAATTTTGCCAATTTTGGTCGCTGTGCGATTTGATTAAGGAGTTAAAAACCGATTCAATGTTGATTATTGTTCTCTGATAGTGTGCGAAAATCGTGATACCTTTCGTTCCACTGTCAGACCAATAGAAAACTTTATAGATCTAATGGGGGGTGCGCATGATTTTTTCTAAAATTTGTAATCGAAAGTAGACCTCATCCTTAGAATTTTGACCCCAGCCGTTCTCCTTTTGGATGAGTAGATGTTTTTCTATGATTTTTCTAAGTTTCCAATGTTTATGACGTCACGCGCCCCTCCCCCTGGGCGGGACCCCCCAGACAACTGTGACTTCATAAACATTCGAAACTTTGAAAAATCATAGAAAATAGTCTTCACACGCTAGAAGGAAGCGGTTGGAGTCAAATTTTTCAGAATGAGGTCTAGTTTAGACTAATAATAACAATGAACAGTTTTTCCAACCCTTGCGCACAGCCACAGAGTACTGGAGACAAGTTAACAGAGGAGAAAGCTAATGTAAAAATGGCGTGCAAGCATTTTTGAGGCTGCCTCAGTTGCGCCATCTACTTTCATCTAAAGAACTACTACGGAAACTGAAGTGGTGGGGGGAGGCCACACTATCTTCATACCGCTTCTTTTCAACTCGTTTCGTATGACCAGAGCATGTAGAAACCTGAGCTATGTTGTACCAACCATGTGACATAATCCTGAATACAGGCTAACTTTCAGCTTCCTCACTAGTAAAAAAAAGTGCTCTCATTCCGAACGCTGGGAAGTAATATTATACTTCTTCTCACCCTTGACATTTCTCTTCTTATCAATTGAAACCAACCTAATTTCCTAAGCCCAACTCCATCACGTAACATGTATACAATGGGGTAGTTGCATGATATTTTTTTGTATTTTTTCTGTGTAGAGAATCTCTATTGAAGTACGAATCTGCAAATAAAACTCCCAGAAACGATTCCTAAAAATTTAGAGATTTTTTCAAAGAACGGGATTCTCGGATTCAGGCGGGAAAACCTACACACGGCTTGGACGCTGCGGGGTGGGGGCTACGTCACAAGTGTGAAGGGGGCCAAGAGACCGCTACACCACTGTTACCCTGACGCAATGTTATAGCTTTTGGTTTGTTTACGTTCGTTTGAGGTGCTATCATACTGAATTTTGCTAGCAGCGCAATCGAAACATGTTGCATCCAAGATTTCGTTTCCTTCAGGCATTCCCTCTACTGTAACTGAAACCTTATATGGTTGTGAGGAAACGCGGCATTCTGGTGATACTCGAGCCACAACCTCGCAAATTTGCTAGATTCTTCCAAGTTGGACATAACAAACATCCTTTTATTTAACAATTTACAAACACTCATTGGTACTACGTTGTACAGGATAATGCCACTACGATGAAACTTCCAATAAATGAGCTACTGCAACCATTTTGATGAAGTACTACACTCAAGAAAAAGTGTCAACTTACCTCTCATTCTTGGCTCCTCTTATTTCGGCGCTGACGAACTTTTTATTGACGTAAAAATCGTGCAACATGCCAATATCGATATACGGAATATTTTCCAGGGAAGCCACCTCGAAACTCTAGTCGATGGCTCTCCTTTTTGGCATATAGACATTTTATTTCAATACTTTGGCACATAAACGAAAAAAGTTACGGTTGGTTTTCTGTTGATTTCTACTTACAACCAAGTCGTTCCTACCGAACTTTATCTTCGTCATTCGTGTTCGTACAAAAATCTTTCACCATTTGTTGGAAAGCCCTAAATGTTTGCATAAATTATGTGCTGCCAAAACCGCTGTACTTACGGAAGAAACTGAGATATACCCCTGAGATATACTGTCAACAACATTCGAAAGCAGATTATCAGGTAGGTAGCGAGAAAAAATGAAGACATGTGTTGCAGACTCGTATGCAAGCGTTTATTAAAAGCTTCTTGAAACTTTAAAGAGAGCATTATCTTTTCCAAACCAATCAACTAATAAATTATGGTAGGTAAATACCGGTATAAACTATGGTATGAACTCAACTCAGACCGCACTACCAGAAATGTGTACACTGATAACGTGATAACATGACCGTAAAAGTAACGCCGGGTTTTAGCGCCAATGCAACAACAAGAATATATAGATGATCTGATGCATAGTAGATAATCTCAAAACACCAATCTCTAAGTACCTTCCACTACCCTCATAGGGGACCATCTACACGCTAATCTGGACAATCCAAGAAAATTTCATCAAATTCGGATGAAAAATGTAAGTTTTATGGCTGTTACAGGGATTTTACGTTTGCGCATGTGCAGAGGCTACTGTAAATTTTAAGGCCTTGATTTTCATTGGGGACCATCTACAACCTAATCCGCATAATTCCTGAAAATGTCATCGAAATTGGGTGGAAAATGTGGAAGTTATGGCCGTTACAAGGAATTCACGTTTGCGCATGCGCAGCGGCTACTATCAGTCCGGGGGTGATGATCTTCATTGGGGACCATTTACAATCTAATCCGCATCATCCCTGAAAATTTCATTGAAATCGGATGGAAAATGTAGAAGTTATGGACGTTACAAGGAAATTCACGTTTGCGCATGCGCAGTGGCTACTATCAGTCCGAAGGTGGTGATTCTCATAGGGGACCATCTACAACCTAATTCGCATAATCCCTGAAAATTTCATTGAAATCGGATGGAAAATGTCGAAGTTATGGCCGTTACAAGGAATTCACGTTTGCGCATGCGCAGTCGCTTCTATCAGTCCGGGGATAATGATTTTCATAGGGGACCGTCTACACGCCAACCCGCACAATCCCTGAAAATTTCATAGAAATCGGACAATAACTTCGTATAGTTATGCGTGTTACAAGGAATTCATGACAGACACACAGACAGACAGACACGGAACCAAAATTGTTCAGAAAGGTCTAAAACGCAAAACACGAGTGAAAATTTTGATTTTGGAGAATTTTTTTTTCATCCTTGAAAAGTGAAAACAAAGCTTCCGCTACCTTGGTAGATTCGGAAGCAAAAATAACCAAAATATGCTTCCAGACTTCCATTTTATACGATTAATTCAAACATGTAAAGCTTGAAAAATATATTTCAAAGTTTTTTTAATCATCACCATTATTTTGCAACTATATTTCAATGTTTCTGACTCGAATTGTCCTCGATGGCAGTGATCTCAACGCACTCTATCGTGAGATTCTCGTTTAGGGATGACGTAAGAGGAGTGGCCCGCCAACACTAAAAAGCATGGTACTTCTTTATTGAAATACGGCTAAACTAAATGGAATTTCGAACTGAAAACTGGTACAGATAGGTTTTTAAGTGCGCTAAATTCGAATCTGAAGTCGAAAAACACGAAATTCCGACCCATGCAACTACCCCATTCATATCATAATCGAAAACAAAGACATTCAAGCTTTTCCCCTCACGAAGCTCATTCACTGTCTTTGCAAACTAATTTATGAAAAGTTTCATCTAAGGTGATGTTATTTGCCCCATACAGGTGACATCCACGGACAATACTATGATCTTCTCCGGCTCTTTGAGTATGGTGGATTTCCTCCAGATTCCAACTACTTATTCTTGGGAGATTACGTTGATAGAGGGAAGCAATCTCTCGAAACCATCTGTCTGCTATTGGCGTATAAGATAAAATACCCAGAGAACTTCTTCCTCCTTCGAGGAAACCACGAGTGCGCCAGTATAAACAGAATATATGGTTTTTACGATGAGTGTGAGTACTTATCTGTAATTTTTGTTGTCTTATAACCAGGATTTAAAGCTTGATTGATCTATATGTATAATAATTCATCGTACGTTATTTCAGGCAAGAGGAGGTACAATATCAAGCTGTGGAAAACCTTCACTGATTGCTTCAACTGCTTGCCCGTGGCAGCCATTGTCGATGAAAAGATATTCTGCTGCCATGGCGGTCTAAGTCCTGACTTGCAAAGTATGGAGCAGATCAGACGAATAATGAGACCAACTGATGTTCCAGATCAAGGGTTACTTTGTGATCTGCTGTGGTCAGATCCAGATAAGGTAATGTGGAGCGCACATTATATCGTAGCAGTTCAGATTTATCCCCAAAACATATTGTTTAGTAATGCATGCATTCCAGGGGACGTCCCATTGGATAAGCATTAGATCAGTTAAACCAGTTGGTAAGCGATAAAACTGTTTCACTCGATGTAATTTATTCATTACTTTAGGCAAGAAATACTGACCCCCCCCACCATTATCCACCTTAACATTTCTAGCGGCATGGGAGCCTCGAATCTGAAGAGCATTTTAAAATCCATGATCTACGATACCCAACATGCGAATTCGAGTTACCCCCCCCCCCCACCACCACCACCACCTCCCCAACGCCAACAATGGTGCCAGTCTGGCACCAAAGCGGAAATACGTCGTAACATTGAACTTTCATCTGTTAGTTTTGGTAGGCAGTCCGTCGAAGTTCACATCCGTATTCAAGGTGAAACACAAAAAAAAAAACCACGAAATAAGCGGTTTATGGCACCATGGTGGCACCACTATTAGTTCCATGGTGGTACAGAGAATAATTCATGAAAATTCGGAGGTATAATGAGAATTTTTCCTCAATTTCAAAGCTTGGGTACAATTAGTAAGTAGTAAAGGAACCAAAATATTGAAAAATAGGATATTTTGTGAATATTATCCCCCCACTCACCCCCTCCCCTTGCGAATTTTGGTACTCTGGTAAAATCATGTACAACTCGGAAGTTATTTGAGTCAAACAAAAAAAGAAACACGCAAATCGGTTGGAAATTGAGGCCTGGGCAGAGTTTACAAGATTATGCACGCAAACGCACGTTTTTTAAGCATTAACCCCCCCTTTCCCCCTCTTAAAAAGCAAAATCCAAAATTCCGGCGCCGTAGTGCACAACTAGATAGTATTACGCGTCAAACGAAAAAAGAACCACGAAAATCGTTTGAGAACTAAGGCTTGGGCAGAGTACACAAGATTATGCCCAAAAACGCACGTTTTTTGAGCATTAACCCCCCCTTTCCCCCCCTTAAAAGGCAAAATTCGAAATTCCGGCGACGTAGTGCACAACTAGATAGTTTTCCGCGACGAACAAAAAAAGAACCAGGAAAATCGGTTGAGAACTAAGGCCTGTGCAGAGTACACAAGATTTTGTTACACACACACATACACACACACACACACATACACACACACACACACACACACAGACATACATCTATGGTTTTTTTCGCGGATTTGGATTCAGAATGGTCTAAAACGGATTACTGTGTGGTTATTTTTTTTTTTCTGTTGAGTGTTGTCTTCCTTCACCCCAGATCGATCGCATAAGGACGCCCAAGTCTTACTGTGGGACGTCCTAAAAAATGCACTCATGACAGTAGCATCATCTCGATTTATCTTCTTTCCTGTCCAAAGCCAACACCACACCAAGCCAGCCATCACCTCCCCTTTATTGATACCCACCTTACAGCTACATCTCAGTAATAATAGAGAAGGTCTCAGATATAGTAGAACGTCATATCCTTTTTGGTTAATTATTTTAAATAATGAACCTTTGGAATCTACCGAGAAAAAAATTCACCACCCCCCTCCTTTTCAAAATTTGTTGGTTTACTTTTCAAGGTAGGTACGAAGAATCCGAAAATCGAATATAGATTTTTCCGTCCGTCCGCCGTACGCGGCACTTTCCTTCGCCCTAGCTCAACAACATTTTGATTTAAAGGTATTGTTTTTTCATCAATTTAAAATAGTGTTGAATTTTTAGAAACGAATGAGACCAACCGTTCGCTCCCCATGAGAACTTAAGGGTTGGACTTATGATAAGTCAGTTCAAATTTTAGCTGACCAAAATGCGATCGTTGTTCGTTTCTTCGAGTTGTACTCAGTTTTGCCTCCTTAGCAACCAGTAATCATATTTCCTTATGAAGACCCTAACTCCCTATTTGTTCGAATTCAGTGTGAAGCGTTTATTTCTTCTAAATTAACTTGATTGTGAAGTAGGTAGGTAGGTAGTACCTATGGCAAAGCCAACAATGCCTAAACAATGCGGCCTTGACAATGGTAAAGCCGTGCCCTTTGCAGACGAGTGATCTACATAGAAAAAATAAACCTTCTTGTGATAATTTGTTACTTAATTACCAATGTCCTTTTGTTTCAGGATACTATGGGATGGGGAGAGAATGACAGAGGCGTCTCATTCACGTTCGGTGCAGAAGTAGTCGCGAAATTTCTGCATAAACATGATTTCGACCTCATTTGCAGGGCTCATCAAGTATGTTTGTTCGTTTCTATCATGCATTAACCAATAATCCCTGAACTTTATGGTCCCAATGATGACTTTATGATGGCTTAAAGTGGATACTAATTGAGTGATTCTTTATCAGGTCGTTGAAGATGGTTATGAATTTTTCGCCAAACGCCAGCTGGTGACTTTATTTTCTGCACCGAATTACTGTGGTGAATTTGATAACGCTGGGGCCATGATGTCAGTAGACGAAACTCTCATGTGCTCGTTCCAGATCTTAAAAGTACGTCAATTTTCCTATTCTCTGTCGATACCATGTACAATATGCATCCACTTCTATGACTATGTTATGTTAGGTAATTGCACTGAGCCATACCCCACCATTGCTCAGATTGATGGTTTCCTAAATTACACGGGAAAAAATGATCAAGCGGCACAATTGTTTAATGTTTTGTGTTGGAAGTCATTGACAAGCCAACTCCCTCATTTCTAGTAGGAACCCCTTTGAATCTTTGAAAATCAACTCTAGGACCAGTTTTAACATGGATACGTTTTTTGGCTGAGGGTCATTCTAAAATTTACGTTACGACACCAAAATTTGTGACCACCCGGCACTTTAGATTATTATTAACTAGAATAAAAACTGAAGGCGATCTTTAATGAAGTTAGGTATAAGTAAGCAACTTAGGTACTATAAATAGGTAGGGACTCCTAAATAACATGGATACGTTTACAGTAAACATATCCACGATTCAATGTTTTTCCGTGAAGCGGAGAAATTTGTAATTTTTTTCCACTACGTTTGATACAAATATTCCACAAGTAATTGGAAATTATCGTATTACTCCTTACTTGCGTGCAATCGTCATTTTTCTGTGCTCAGTATTAATGTGGGGTTTTCGTTACAATTCGACCTTCAGATTCCATAATGGATTGGAAAGGGAGCTGAGTTTTCACATGGACGGTTAATGCAGCTACATACCTTGACAGCTGATGTGTTGAGTTATGTATAATACGATATAATTATAAATTCCCGTTTACTGTTCAAAACAAATACAACAATAACGGCCGATTGTCATAGATGTTAATGCTAGTTAGGTGTACGAATTACTATTTGGAAATTTGAACTGAAATTAAAGTTAAAAAAAAAAAATTTCTCATTTTATTTATTGTGCACAATATTTGTTTTACAATTTAATGTCACAAAATGAATACATTTAATTGACATAATAAGCATTACCTATGATTTGAAATAGCTGATCACTCACTCACTCATTGCTTGGGGTTGCCTTTGGGAAAGAATTTTAGGCTCTGACGGCTTACTGCCGGCTACCCCATATTGGAGTCAGTAAATTTTCGGCTGAGATCAGCGAATTATTTTATCCTTTTTCTACGATATTTCACGCAAAGAAGCACATTCCACCGTGAGGTGACTGTATGCTTCCGTTCTTTATCTCTGGAAGTGGTCGCATCTGCATAGGAATTGTACGTAGAATCCACTTCTTGTTAGCACGGACACATGGGTGATATCCAATTACTCATTATGTCCCGTTGGAATGCCTATAATCAGCCTGATGGAGTTTTTTTCCATATGTGGTGATATGTATTCTGGTCTGTCCGTACATATCTGTTCCTTTAGACCAGGGTATAATTAAGGTTTTGGGATTCCCATTTTTCAACATTTTCTTTGCAGACTTTCTCCGAGATGCTAATGGGGTATTTCAGTCAATTTTTTTTTTTTTTTTCTTTTTTTCAAAAGGGTATGGCTCAGGAATAACGGTAATCGGGTCTGTTCGTCGAGAAAATGTTTTTAAAAAAGGTAGCCAATCGTGACGTAGCTAGCCAATTGTCTTTGAAAAAAGTATCCATGCACAGAGAAGAGATGAAAGGGTTAGATTGGTTTTTCCATCATCGCGCCCACTCTTATAAGTGGACGCAACAATCTGGATTGACTCTTGGGGGTGAGCAACTGTTGAGAGGCGCCACCACCAGCCACCATCGTGACCCCCTAGAGATAGCAGGAGCAGAGATTGGAGTAGGATGGGTCATAGGACTTTGTCATTTCCCCCTCACCATTACCAGCCTCCCACCAACCCCATTAGGGCCCTTCCATGTGACCTTCAAATCAGTGTATCTTTTTCCAATCCTCAACTTTTCTTTTTGGGATTGGATAAGTTTACCATCAACATCTGGCACATTTAGTTTTAAAAAGACGCCTCCATCTGTTTTCCAGTCAAAAATTCTAATTTTCTACTCAATGAGGCAGTTTTGAGCCTTTATAATCATAAGGTCTTCTCGGCCAATCAAAATTTTTGGAATGAAGGTCGAGATTTGGCAAGGCCTGTGAAGGTCCTAGTAGTGTCACTTTAACCCAACTTCTAGCCCACTTCCCAGCCATGTGTCTTGTCAGGACCTCCACTGAGTGGTGGTTGACGCAGTTGACCAAAAAGATGGTACCTTCCTGTGTGAGACCACACCAATTGATCCTGAAGAAGTCTGGCGACGGATTCTCTCTGAGAATCTCGTTTTGTGTGTTACACCCCTCCAGGAACATAAATCTCTCCATGACGTTCGCCTTTTCTGGCGCGATCGGGCCGCCGTTTTCGGATATTATTACAGCTTTGAGATTCGTTGACGTGGTTTTTCTGTCTGGATCCTCTCTTCAGAGGAGCCTTCACTATTCAGTGATCCTTTCCTAGGGGTGGGACAATGTCGCCCCATATTTCGCTACCCTCAGACGATCATTCATGTATGAAGTGCTCTTCTTCTTGAGAGGATACCTCATCCTGCTCTTCTTCTGCCTAGCAGAGTTGTTTTTAATACTGTTGCCTTCAGGAATAGGATTTAAATAGAATCCCTGGTTGGGTCCAGTAGATGTTATAAAATGTTGTTTTAATATGGTGTGCGCACGTATTTTCTTTCCTTAAGAAGATGCTTTGAAAAGAAACAAAATTCGGCTGTCACACAAAAATAGAGCTCCCAAAAAGTTACAGGTGGTAAGAAAATTATCAGTTTATCAATCCTGCCAAATGCCACGTTAAAATAACAGGAGAATGTGATTGGCTGGCTGTCGGGCAGTAGCCAACATCGTGAAAATCCATTTCAAATTAAACTCCCGTCATTTGCCCTCAACTTGTACCTTCTTTTCGTATTTACTTCTCCTCACATTCTCACTAAGAATTTGCTGTCTTGTGTCAGGTTTACATTTACAATGTGTTGTGAAAAGAAATGTTTCTGAATTACGAAAGGAAAGAAATGTTTCATTCTGGGATGTAGTAGTTAGTTTAGTTTTTCAATTTGACAGTTTGATCGTTGTATAAAAACTGCGATTGTGATGGTGTTAGATACTGTTCACTTAAGTGTCATCGAAATTTAGTAGGTAGGTTCACAAACAAGAAAGAATAGAGTCGGTAAATACGTCTTCAACACAGGGACAGAAAGTTCGTGTGCCTAAGTCAGTCGAAATGAAAGAAAGCAAACTTCATGGTGGTTTTTAATTCGAAACTTACCTTCTGTTTTTCTGACCCCTCGATTAACTCTTTCTGAAATCGGGATTGTCAATGATCTGTGAAACATATTTAAGTCTATCAACGGGATATTTTCGCTAGTTCCTTGTGAAATCCGATCTTGTCCTTCCTTCTGACACTCCGTTACAATGTTAGTTGAAGGGAAAAGACTACACAATGGCACAGAAAAGTCACAGACATAGTTTTGAAAGCTAAAATTTGTGAGTACCAGTCTCCTAAATTAATGTAGGAATGTAGAGACGAGAAACAGAAAGCGACGTGATGTAAACAAAAGTGAAATGCCAACTTCAGCACACCAAAATCCCATATTTGTGGTGTGCAGATTTATCGCTGCGTAGCAGTCGTTTCAGCTCGAGTTTCTGCTAGAAATTTCGTAACTATCACTTCGGCGGCACAGTAAAATGCCAAACTTTCTGAATGCAATCCCTTATTCATGAAAACATTTTAGGTTATTATCTCTGGCTTTTCCAAATCAGAGGGTTCCTAAGAACACGATTCATTTGTTTTCCCCCCGATTTTCGTTTGATGCGCACATCCTATTGATTGGGATGAGGGAAGGGGTCTCAAGAAAGGAGCATCTAGAGAATCATTTGCTGGAGCTTTTAGTTGATTCTTTGTTATCTTATTTTTATATTGATGATTCATTATTCGTGTATATTTTTAATGATTTTCTCTTATCCTACATCGATTCTTTAGACGCTTTTATCTCTGCGCATCCTCACTTACTAAAACACGTTGGTATTTAAGAAATAAAATCAATCCCCTATCAGGAAAGTTGATGATAGCATATCAACAGATCACAAAACAACTCGTTCGTCGGAGATTGTATATATAATTTCTTGACAGAAGAGCTCACCCTCTAAAAGTTGTTACATTCCTAGCTTTCCTGAATTAGTTATATTTTAAAATTTCTGACGATCATGAGTTTTGATTTTCTTGATCAATATCCCCATTGTACACTTTACAGCCTGCAGATAAAAGGAAGTTCACATATGGAGGATTGAACGCCGGACGCCCAGTGACACCGCCAAGAGGAGCAACTAATAAAAACAAAAAAAAATAAATACTTGTACTGAAGTGATCTCTAAATCTTATGTTTATTTATTGTAGGTCGTAAAGGATAATTGTAAGATGATTAATGTTGTCATTTCGCATTCTTGCATAATAATTTTTAGCTTTTCATATAATCAGTTATACTCGTGGTACGGTTTCAAAGAACCATCCTGAAACTGTCGTTTAAATTTTGGTTTCTGTAGTCGTAATTGTTCCCTCAATCCAATGTAATCGCACCAACGCATTCTTATATTCATGCTGTCCTATTGAAGAAATATAATTTTATTGTTCTGTTTATTTTTATTTTGCTATCTGTCAATTGGTGTATAACTCTTTATTATTTGCTACCTTGTTATCATTATGACAATTAAGTTAGTCTATGTCCTTGATCAGATATCTGCCAAGTGAATTAATCTTGTTATAGTACCTACTTTTTTAAAAAATAATTAGTTGTCCTGAATGGGTCAATTTGGCGTCATATGACCACTTTTTCAGGTTTCGAACATTTTGAACGATTATAAGCCCATTTACCCTCATGGAAAGTACCTATGAATTCGTGGATCGTAGCTATGCATTTGATGAGTAAATGTCACGAGCTATCGTTGAGCTCAAGGTGGGTGGTGCGGATGAATATTGCTTGCTGAGTGAGAATTGAACGTTCTAAACTAATGACTCTTGTGCATATATAAACAAAAATATATCATGGTTTAGAACACGAAAAAAATTAAATAATACACAAAATGCCTACCTACAAGTTATTTAATAGAAGTAATATTCCTAGATAATTATCAAAAGCTGTTGTACAAATTAGATGCAATTAGCTACATTTTGAGCTGAAAATTGCTACTATTATTTAGCTGTTTCTTCCTGTACCTAATCGTCACTAAAATCCTTTTCTTGCTGGATTGTGGGCATCATTCTAGTACGTGAATGTTGTTTCCAATTTTATGTTATTAGCAATAATTACACTACTTTTCTCCATTATTAACCACTTCGTCATTAATTTTTTTTTACTTGTTTGGGTTGGTTAAGTCTGGAATTTGATCGTTATATTTTTGTCACTGTAAATTAATGGGTTGGCCAAAACTAAGGTAGTAGAGCTGTAGGGTGTAGGGGGCGCCGATGAGAACGTCGCACCAGAAGAGGAGTTGACACGTTTCCGTTGTGGTTCCTTGTTGTTCATCCCTGACTCAGTCTATCATCAACAGGCGAAATCGCCCTACTAATATCCACAAACCAATCAGGTCACATCCTGAGACATGCAAAAAGCGTATCATGGTGAGGTCGATGTCACATCTCAAATCACTGCACTTGTATATTCCTGAGAATGGCTGAGATCGGAGACATTACGGACATTGAAAGAGTGTGGCTGACGGATTTCCCAGCAATAGCCTGTTGAAATAATGTTGAAGGACTTCTGGGACTCAGGTTTACGACGACAAGTATACCTTCCTTCTTTCTTTTTTGTTGTGGCTTTCAAATTGAAACAACATGATGACATACGAAGTGTGCTCGTACACTAATTATTTTTTATTTCTACTTTATTAACATATTTGCTGCGGCTTGAATCGAGGTGCAAGTGCCTATCTAGATGAGAAAACATTGTGGTCTCTTTCATACTTTCAAGAGACATGAAACCCGTGTCTCTTCTGAATGGTTTCATTCGTTTTAGCGGGCGGTTTCATAAGAAGCAACAGGTTTGCATGTTAGGTGTGAAAGAACCCTAAGAATTTCTCTATTAAGGTCATCATAGGAAATAATACTTCGTTTGATTTTAAGAACTAAATAATATGATTGATTTTTGCAAATTTACGTCGAGATTATACCTAGTGTGAAAACCCTTTGTGCATTTGTAACTACCTAGGTAGGCCATTTCAAATTGTATTCACTAAGAACCCTCATCAATTTATTCATGTTGCTCCCTCTAAGTATTGTGTGAACTGCCTTACACGTGAAAATGCGAAGTAATGAATTAACTTGTCAATGTTTCAAAATGCCTTAGGCAGATGGCCTTTCCCCACGATAGTCCAAGTTTGGTAGTGAGAAAATACTATTATAATCAACTCGGTTAAGAGGAAAGAATTTGTTTAGTATAATAATGTCATAAAACGAGAGAAGGGTTGGGGGGTACCTTCCAAAAGTCTAGGTACCTTTTAACTGTATCCCAGTTTCTCGTACCTACTTACTATTTCATTCTCAGCACCGACTATGCCTTGTAAAATTCTTTCAGACTATTTGGAGCTGAGGGTTCATCCAATATTATCATTACCTCATCTAACGTGAAATATTATAACTGTTGACTAATACTCAGGAATTATTTCATATCTTGCCAAACTTTTTATTTTTTAATTGTGATTACTACTCGCCAAGAACAGATAATTAATTGCATACTTATGCATGTAGTGTTTTAAGATGGTGGTGGTGCCCATAATTTTAAAGATAAGGATGAATAATTGTTGTCGATGTTACAATCAGTTTTTCAATTGTGAAAATTCGTGCAAGAAACCTGGAACCATGGAAAGTGAAATAAATAGATTTTCTTATTTAACTGTTCATTTTGTATTATTTATATGTTTTTTTCCTTTATTGAAATTACTGGCTTCGAACTTCTATTAAGTTAGAATGGGGTTTTCTGACGTACAAAGAAGATGAATTGTTTCCTTTGAAACCACGTTTAAAGTGACCAGGTGTCCGGCGACCTGGAAAACTGGGAATATTCGGAAAATTCAATTTTTTCTCGAAAAACCCTGGAAAAATCCCTAGCGCCATACTTTTTTGTAGGAAGTTCCGGCAGTCTAAGCTTTAGTACAGAAAAATACTCTCACTTGAAAGATTGACCTAGAGGGGAAATTTATTTATTCCATAGTACATAATAGATGGATGTGTCCTACGCAAATGAAGGCTGTTTCCAAAACACGGGGAAGAGCTCAAACTGAGGGTTTATGCAAACCCGCCGAAGTGTTTTTTGGTGAATTTCTTGAGAGAGTTTTTGGCAACCACTAACGGGCCTGTGGAACCGCTTCACAAAGCTCAGAGTTCAGGGGTGATGATGAATGGGGAATTTGCCTCAATTTTAGATTCCGGAATTTCTACTCAAATCCTATAACAGAGCCCTAAAATAACGTTCAACACCAGGAATAACCAATGGAAAAAAATTACCGTTGAAGAAAATGCCTAAACAAGTGAAGCCTATTCTAAAAAGACCGCGAACATCGAGGAATATTGGTTACGTCATCCGTCAAGTTGGTCGCAGCCAAAACTCGGTTGGGCTTGGGGCCCTCGGGAAAACTCGGTTGGTTTTTTGCCCTCTGGAAACGGTGGCAACACTGATTCGCGTTCACGCTAATGTCATAACAGTATTTATTCACAACAGTGTTATTGTTGTGAATCTTTGTTTTGTGAGTTCTTGTGTCGAAAAAATGCCTTGGGAAGTTAGAAAATTGGAGAGAGGGTTTGAAGTGGCTACCAAAGAAAATGTACCGACGGTCGACACTTTCTTTCATGCTGGTGGATTTCGTCTGCCAAAATCCCGATTTCCATTCTTCAGAAACCAGAGATTCGAAAGGCCAGCGGTGAGTCACTCAGTTCATTTTTCTTGTTGTATGGTAGATTCTTTTGAATAATTTATTATTCTCACGAGAATGGTTCATTTCCGGGTCATTACTTTAACTTAAAAGCTGACTCGGCTGACCAACTCGCAGTTCGTTCAAACGTTTGTTTCAGCAGTCTATTTTCATAGTTCTCGATGTTGTTCCTTTTTTTCAGAGCTACGAGATCTTCCTACATTGACGAAGCCGCGGGCTACGTCCAAGTGAAAAGAGAGTCAACAGCGGGCAACGATGAAAGGGTGCCCCCTGACAGTCACCCATTCCCAGAGGCCCCCCTGTCCAAAGTCAACTGGGTAGCATCCTCTGTTGCTCGCGCTAGTCTCCTCCTAACGGGGCCCTTCAGATTCTGGCACCAAAAACTCTATTGAATATACCTACGGACTTCATCTTGTTGTTTCCTACCCTGTTGTAATGTTTCACTGTTCAAATTACCATACAGGATAGCCAATCACAAAAAATATAATTTTTTTCAGGGAATCGCTGGACACTCAGTGACGTCATGTCACACTTTTTTTGCTATAATCTCAAGTGTTTTTATTTTCAATGATTTGCAGTGAAGACTTGAGGCCAATTTCCTAATATTTTACAAACTAGCGAAAAAAATACTGTTATTCAATAATAGGAAAAAAGTGCCTTGTAAAAACATACTTCTACACCTTTACATGGTACACATCTTCAACTTGACTTTCAGAAATGTGATTCCATGTTTTTAAAAATTTATATAAAATCATGATGAAAATGACGTAGGATGATGGTCAATGATTTTAATATTTTCTGAAGTCAGTGGAAATCGAAGTGCAAAGAAGGTTGACATCGAACTCAAGAAAATAGAATCGGTGTTGAAAGCGTGCCACGATTGATGGGATCCACTTATTTTAGGATTTACACTAGGCATCAAGCAACTGACTGAAATGTAAGGCAGAGATTAATTCAGACATCAGATTAATTCATCTCTCAGAATAAGTAATTTAGTTCTCACCGTTTTGCTTCTGATTCCACCATGTTTACAGGAACGTAGTTTTCCTTTTAAAAGTTGAAAAAATGTCCTCTCACAAAATAGTTTCTCTCAATGTAATTTAGCTAGTATTTTAGGGAAGTAGCATAACATTTTTAGTGTCATCAGTGAAATTGGAAATTGTCGATAACGACAACCCCCCATTCCCTTCAACAAGGACTACCTTAACATTTCTAGCGCTGTGAGAGCCCCAACTTTGAACAGCGTTTTAATATCCATGATCTATGATACCCAACACATTTTAATTCGAGTCACCTCCTGCCACCTTTACCTTGCATGGTCCCAGTCTGGAACCATAGAGTTGAAACATTGGTGTCGCTAGACTTGTATTTGTTGGTTTTGGCAGGTAGTCTGTACAAGATCATTTCTGTATTTAAAACGAAACACTCAAAAACAATATGGTGGCTCGACTGGTCAAGGCTAGTTGGCTCAAGATAGTAGTGAAAGAACTCGAATTTCCAAACTTGGCAAACATGTTCATTAAAAAAAATTACATCTCAGTTATTTTGGTTTATTATTTTCAATAATGAACCTTTGGAATCGACCAAGAAAAAACAAATTCTAACACCCCCTCAAAATTTGATGGTTTACGTTTCAAGGTACGTAGAATCCAAAAATCGAATAAAAATTTGGCCGTCCGTCCGCCGTACGCGACACTTTTGCCACTTAGCATTGACCGATTTTGATGAAATTTGGTATGTAGGCTCCATTTGGGGTCTAGTTGTGCCCCGAAGCTTTTGGTTGATGTAGGTCACTCCTAAGGGTTCCAAAATCAATTTTGAAATCGCCCTAACTCAAAAAATTTCGATATGAAGGTATTGTTTTCCCTTCAATTTAAGATTCTATAGAATTTTTAGAATTTTTTGAGACCACGCGGAGCTCTGTAGGACAATCCGTTCGCTCCCTACGAAAATTTAAGGGTTTATATTGAAATATATATATATAAATCAAAACACGAGTGTGAATCGCAAAAGAGGCCTAATCTCCGTTCAAATTAGAGCTGACCGAAATGCGATCGATGGTTGGTGATTTTGATTTTTGTTGTTGATTTTTTTGATTTTTGTTGATTTTTTTTTTTGATTTTTTTTTTTTTTTCTTTTTCTCTTCATATTGGATGGTTGGTGATTTTGTAGACGAGTGATCTATATAAAAATAATAAACCGTTGTGTAATAATTTGCAGCGTTTTTTCCATATAATCACCTTCTCAGTCAATGCACGTTTGTGACCTTGAAATGAGCTTCTAACCCCATCGTCATTGGGTCTTCCCACCACCTCCTGTGTCCAGTTTGTGACAGCTGTTCAAACTTCCTGGTCAGTCGAAAAACATTTTCCTGCAAGGTGCTATAATGTGTGTGATAATGTAGTTACAACATTGATAAGCAACAGTAACATATTTTTTTCACTCAACTTAAAATCCTACTGTTTCACATCTTTGATTCAAGAAACGACTGCAGTGACTACTACCATAATTGATAAAGTTCAAATTTGAGGTTACCATTGAAAAGAGCACCAAATTTCCTGTCTCTGATGTTAATGCTAACTTTTGTTTATGGACAAACAGTATTCCTGAACATAGAATTTTCACGAGAAAGAAAGATTCCTACTTATATCAGGCTGTTCCTGGGGGTTTTTTTTTTTTTTTTTGTACGTATACAGTAAAAACTTGCTCAAGACCTGACCTGCGAATTAACAACCGTTTTGGGCTAAATTTTCTAAGCTATGCGTTAGTGAAAATTCTGCAGACGGTATTTTCTAATTTAACACGTTCCACGCAGATTGCCTACCAGCAGGCAAACGCAATTCTCTCGCCAGCGCGGATTGCCTACTGGTAGGCAAACAAAATCCCACCCCCTGAGCGGCTGACGTTTTGAGCGCTTTCTATACGTTGTATGAACTACTAATTTTGGGGCGAGATTGCAACCCGTTTTGCACCTGGAACGCATCCTAGTGGAGAAGGGTATTACTAAGCAAAATCACATGGAGAAATCCCGTTGAAAAAAAATTACGAACTGGTTCATCTAAGAAGAAACAGATGGCAGTAAAGCGGCGAAAAAGTGCCTACCGGTAGGCACCCCGCGCTGTCGGGAAGACCACCCTGTTTGGGATCCGCGTGGAAGGTGTTAATAATGCATCCTGCTTGATTTGTCACCACAAAAATTCAATAAGTTTTCTTCTCCTTACAATTTATAAGGCAAGGAAGTAGAACTGTCAAAATTTGAAACATTTAATGTTGGAATGAGCGGCAAAAACGAGGTGCAGCCTCCTTTTCACAAATGCCGCTAGACAGCAGCATCGGCTGCTCGTCCTTCGACGGCGAGACCCAACTCAAATAGATGGCTCCCAGGCAAAACAATGAGGAATTTCACCATGTCGCAATTTCCTATTTTTGACCCCAAAATCGGATTCAGCACCTCTAAAAACCACCTTAGGCAAACTTTCAGCCCGAACTTCCTAATTTACGAATAAACAAAACAGTGTAGAAAATACGAATGTTTAAAAAAACCGGGAAAATGACGTCATGCTGGAATAGTTCATTTATGGTCGCTTGAAGCGCTGAGATCGAGAAATCCATAGTCCCCAGATGCAAAATTTCATGAAACAGTAAAGTTCGAAATCGAAAAACTGAAGAAAAAAATAGAAAAAGCGAGATGGGGAAAATTAGGTTTCCTCTGTTTTTGTTTGATAACTTTTCTCTTAGAAGACACGATTTCGTCGTCCCAATGGGCAACACTGGGAGGAGACGGCGATCCGAACAGCCCAATCAGCGAGCGTTCCCGCTGCACGTCTGTTTTCCTGGTTAGTTTTGAAATTGAAAATTTTGATTGTCTCCCAAAAATAACAGGAGACTTATTTTCCGAAATCGGCCGATTTTCATCTATCCCACACCATTAACTATTCAGGAAAAATGCAAACAGAAATCAGTGAAATTCCTCATTGGTAAGGCCCACATCGCCAAAAATTCACGGCACGTGGATTCCCCTCCAAGGCAAAATCTACAGTCTGATTAGTGGAACGAGAAGAATGCTCCCAATCTGTGAGGAGAGGGGGAAAGACAGCAGTGAAAATTAGCAGATAATCGAATTTCTAGATCTGGAGGCAATTGACCCAGCTCTATCTGATCTCCAGCGAAAGCCAGTTAGGAAACTTAAGCCTAGAAGTGAAGTGGTATAGAGCCAATGTAGGGTTGCGTTTGGTCTTCGAAGTGTAATGAGCTACCAACGTTTCATCTCCCGCCACAATGGAGTCCTGACATTCCAGTTCAAATTGCTCAAGACTCGTCTTGGAACTAGCGATTCACTTCAATTAGTCAAAATTGATGGTCTTCCACTCCTCTGCTCATCATGAACGGATGTTCTTTCTTCCTTATATTCATGGCATCACATGTATAACGTTAGTTCTATTCATAATACCTTCTCAGTAAACATCTTTGATACGCTGACAAAATTTTGAGCTCACCTACAGCTCTTTAGGTCCAACCGTTCGCTCCCTATGAAAACATGATGGTTGGACTGCAAATTTTTAAAAATTAATTTTTTATTAAATAAAAAGAATTATTCAAATTTTTCAATGAAGGCACCCAAAACTCCATATTTCTTCGAATTGAGTGTGAAGCGATTATTTCTTCATAATAAACTTGACTGTGGAGCGAAAATATAGTTGGTAGGTAGTGACAATGGCAAAGCTGTGTTCTTTACAGGCGACTGATCTATAAAGAAAAAAATCTTCATTAAGAACCTACAAACCTTACTAAAAATAAATATTAAATCTTTGTGTAATTTGCAGCGTTTTTCCAATTCTTCCTTGCGCTTCCACAAATAGTATACACAACTACTTGGACGACCACTTACATCGTTCACTTCACTCGAGAGGAACTTAACTGAAATTGGAGGGCGAGTATCGAAATTCTTGACACAATGCTTGGATGGAGTGGGGAAGGCACGTATGTGAAGAACAGCATCCGTCATTTTAACCGGAACACCCGAGACCAGGTAGTGGATGTGCAAAACAGCGCTTGTGTGACATTAGCCTAAGTAACAATGGAGTATTTCAGTCAATTTTTTTTTTCAAAAGAGTATGGCTCAGGAATAACGGTAATTGGGTCTGTTCGTCGAGAAAATGTTTTTAAAAAATCAGAGAAGCTAAGGAAAGTTGAAGATTTGAACGGTGTGACGTAGCTAGCCAACTGTCTTTGAAAAAAGTATCCATGCACAGAGAAGCGATGAAACCCTTGGAGGACCTCTTGGATACTACAAAATACTACTCATACATGCGCGCAGCATAAGTGTGTGCGCGTTAAGGGAGGCCCGCCTTTTTTTCAAACGTGTGATCTCTTTAATTAATGTTTCTACCACATGTTATAGTATCATTGGGCTTAAAGTTGGAGTATATAGGTTTTCAAGGGTGCTGAATCCAAATTTGAGGTAAAAAAACAAATTTCCGACCCACCGAAATACCCCATTGCCCACTAACACATGATGAGCGGATGGAAGTAGCTGGTCTTTCAATTCTAACGACCACCACCTAGTATTTAGAGGTGACACACAATTAATTTTAAATATTGATACTACTCTTTATCGTTGAATACAAATTGATTAGCCGTAAGTATATTTTTACAACACAATTTGAAATTATTGTTATTTATCCAACTATTATTTTACTTATGGAAAATAATCCAACTCACACCCTTATCTAATGAGGAATTTCACCGAATTCTGTTTGCATTTTTCCTGAATGGTGTGGGATAGATGAAAATCGGGTAGATTTCGAAAAATGAGTCTCCTGTTATTTTTGGGAGACAATCAAAATTTATGATTTCAAAAAAATAACCGGGAAAACGGACCTCTTCAACGTGGAGCGGGAATGCATACTGATTGGCTGTTCGGATCGCTGTCTCCTCCCAGTGTTGCCATATTGTACGACGAAATCGTGTTATCTAAGAGGAAAGTTATCAAACAAAAACAGGGGAAACCTAATTTTCTCCATCTTGCTTTTTCTATTTTTTTCTTCAGTTTTTCGATTTCGATCTTTACTGGTTTTGTGAAATGTTGCATCTAAGGACTTTAGATTTCACGATCTCAGCGCTTCAAGCGGCCGCACATGAACTATTCCAGGATGACGTCATCCTCCTGGTTTTTTAAACGTTCATATTTTCTACACTGTTTTATTTATTCGTAAATTAGGAAGTACGGGCTGAAAGTTTGGCGTAGGCGGATTTTTCGAGGTGCTGAATCCGATTTTGGGGTCAAAATAGGAAATTCCGACATGGTGAAATTCCTCATTCTGTCACACACCCTCTCTGTGCTTTATGCCTATTATAACTGTCATTGTCCAATGACAGTTATTATGAAAACTTTTCTGTGATGTCGAAGTTTGATCCGTAATTAAGTGCGATTTCGATCATTTTCTACGATGACGATGTGTGATCTGTGATATAGTGCGATGTTCTTTAATTTGTGGTTTCCGTGTCGGTCTTTGTAATGCCATGATCCATATTTTAATACCAACTGCCAAAAATATTTGTCCTGTGTAAGAAACAATTGAAAAGTACATGAAAGGTTGATTTCTCAACATAATATATTCAGAAGTAGAAGTTGACAATCTAAAATAAGTAGATAGCGATTCAGAGTAACCTCCAATATTACCCTAAATAAGGTTGCAGTCTCGAACTACACTATGGATATAATGGAAGCAGATTAATAACGTGGAAAATCAACTACAGAGGGCTCTACCATGGAGATATTTTTTGACCTTTTGAGGCTTTAAGGGAACTCTATTGTCGCAACGAATAATTTTTCAATATGAAACAACAAAAAATCATAAGAAGTAGAAAATAAAACAGCATTAAAAGGTGTCATTCACAAAAAAAGGAAAATAATTTCAACAAAGTGGCATTAACTTTAATGAATTACAACCGAATCTCCATTGGGCTTTGAATTGATCCAGAGGCATTCAACACATAGAGAGTACTAGCCCTATCTTAAAATTTATTAGATACTTAGAATGGCATATACAATCACAATGCAATTACAAATTTTATAACATATTATTTATATGCAAAGTCAAGCTTACAGTATTTTATAATGTGCTAGAGGACTAGTACAGTTGCTAAGCTTGTTTCAATACAGTGCTACAATCATGTTACATACCACAATATCAATAAAGCCTTTAAACAAGTATACCATCAACAAATGTAAAATTTTATAGAATGTGAATGGAAGTTTTTAAATATAAAATTCGTATAACACATGCCAATCTAACTATTTAAAATTTACCAAGCTACCAACATAATCTGATTGATAAATAGTGGGTTATTCATACATACAGTTTATATATAAACTTCATCATATACATATCATATATATAAACCATAGTTTATAACAAGGAAAGATACACGCAGCACATTCTATCTTACAAGACAATAAATAATGACATTTAAATTAAACCAATAATTTAGAACATACAAAAAATAGCAAAAAAATGTCTACCGTATTTGATTGGAACACATAAACGATTTAGATTCCCGATTTTACAAACAAGTTAAAATTACCGAAGTCTTTTCTGAATAGGACGCACTTGGATTTGATTTTCGTAACAGATCTAGAGCAGAGTCTATATCATTTCTTCAGAAGAGGATCAACCATGGTTTGGTTGATTCAATTTGGACTAAACCCACGAGTCACCGCCAGGAGTAGAAGCTGGATCGACTACAAGTCCTTTGGCAGCACTATCCTCGTATCCCCAACTGTCTGTAGAGCCGACGCCAACTCCTCTGTTACTCTTCTTTTTCTCTCGATTCACTTGAGCATAGAGAGGTTCTCCAGGTTTCACCTTGGTAAAATAATAAAAACATGAATATGTGGGGCTCAAGCAGTTACTCAAAGCGCTTGTTAATGATGATTCGGGCTTCACAGTTAAGGCATGTCTCAAGTTGATATAATAGTTATGTTATTTGTTTTTAAATAACGTCGACTTCCAATATCCAACATACAGAAGTTATGTAACATTAGGGGTTAAACATTACAGATATTTGTACAGCTGTTTTGTTAGTTTCTCTTATTTTCACTCATTGTGTACTTCTTTTCTCCCCATAAAATTGGATTCATCCTGAACACTCAGACGCCAGCCGCACTCAACCGTAAGTAGTTTTATTCCATGATTTTAAAGCTTCCTTCAATGGGGAATTTGCTTCAATTTTAGAATCTGGAATTTCAAGTCAAATCCTATAAAAGGGCCCTGGAATAACGATTAAAACCAGGAATACCCAAGGGAAAAAAATTACCGTAGAAGATAATCCCTAAACAAGTGAAGTGGTGTCAAATAACACTGCAAAGATCGAGGTAAACTGATTACGTCACTCTCCAGGGTTCCTCACGCAAAACTGTGCTGTGGTGAAGCGTAAAAGGAGTTTTGGCAAATAGTGTCAGAGAATATCAACAGGTAGAGTCGTAGGCGCCCTCGTGACTACATAAAACGATCCACTCAAATAATGTGATTCAAATATCAAAACTAACTAATATAGAAACTAAATAAGAGAAGGTGAAAACTAATAATGCTTGATAAACTAATAGGTAGAATCGTATTGTAAAAAAGAGTGAGTAAAATTGCATCTTTTCGTCACTTTCGTGTCTGGGTTCTTTCTGCCAGTTTGCACTGCACTCGCGTGTTTGATCACGTAGGATAGATGTTTCATGTGCGCTCTCAGAGGTAGCGCTGCTGTCGTAAGGGGAAACTCATTACCTCACAGACTCCCGGTACATTTAAAATTTCCATCTTCCTTAAATTCTCTAAATTTTTTGGATGCGTTTTTGGGCAGCACACTAGGGTTTTCTTCCATATTAGTGAACCCTCTTTCAAAAAAAAAAAAAAAAAAAAAAAAATTGAAAAATTGTGAGGCAAAGTCTCCCAAGAGAGTTGGTCTCACTCTCTTGAGTAAGGAGTGCCCAGGAGCGCGGGAAGCAATGATGTCACTGTTGTTGGATACTACACTCAGAGGTAGTGCTGCTGTCATACGGGGAAACTCATTACCTCACAGGCTCCTGGTACATTTAAAATTTCCATCTTCCTTAAATTCTCTAAATTGTTTGGATGCGTTTTTGAGCAGCACACTAGGGTTTTCTTCCATATCAGTGAACCCTCTTTAGAAAAAAAATTAAGGCAAATTTCCCATTGGGTCATCTCACGAGTTGGTCTCACTCTCTTGAGTAAGGAGTTCCAGCCCAGGAGGGAGGGAAGCAATGTCACTGTTGTTGGATACTATACTAATCGGGTCACGTACCCAGAGTGGATGGTATCAAATTTTCCCGTATAAAACAATTGGAAAAAAAAAATTGGTAAACTGAACACGAAGGATACTTCGAAGTCGATTTCAATTTGTAAACAACAGTATTTTTAAGAAAGCAATGTATATACTTTTGGACAGCCATTATTAATTTCAAAACTACAGCAGGTACTCGATAATTAGGTAACAGATAGGTGACCACCAGTTGACCTTTATTACGATTCAAAAACATTAACCGTCAACATAATAAAACCTATTCTTTCAGTCAAAAATAATTGTTATGGGCTGACCGAATCATTTTATGTTCAAAAACAAAGATCTCAAACATCCATTGGCATTTGCCAACTTCAACCGTACATCAATAAGACGTACTCATAAAGGTCAGTTGACAGCATTTGAAAGGGCGCCCAATGAGTGAAATTTCTGAAAGAACGAACAAAACCTTCCTCTCCATACCACATACAGAAATGAAATGATAATTATACTTTTCAACTAACCGCTTGAAAATTTGGAGAAGTAGAAGTTCGTGCATCAGGTGGAAGGCACTGCATGGTTCTGTCTTCATACCTTGTACCTCCTTGGCTAGCCATTGGTCTGTTAAGAGTGCTGTTAGCATTACTGGGTGAATTAGGACCAGCATTCCTAGCAGCTACTGTTTTAGTTACAAAGTCTTGTTCTTTCCACCCATGTTTCTTGTATACTTCTCGTAATTCTTGATGCTGCCACATTGTAAAGAGAACTTGTCCAGCGAATTTCAAAACTCGAGGAGTATACTTTTGTCTCTGTTTTGTAATATTCATTAATCTCTCCACTCCACCAGACTCGAGTAGAGATCTGAAAATTTGAAATTAAAGCAGGTTAAACACAAAGCAAAAAAAAATATACATTTTACTGAAAAAGAAAAAATTATTAAAAAGGGTCGAGTAGAATAACCAAACTGGTTGGATTCAAATAGAATGTGCCAATACATACCTCGAAAATTCCGCATTTTTCTTAATTACTTCATTGAGTGTTGCAAGCACAGCAGCGATGGTGTCATCAGACGTTCCTTGGTCATGCTGAGGATTTCCAGAAGGTAACTTCTGCACGAGATCCCTCATTGCATACTTGCCTTTAACAAGGATTAATATTTATGAAATACGGCGAAGCAATTTTGCAGGAATTAGCTCGTATATTTTAGCTTAGTGGGTACGTTGTATCACAATTTTCACGATGTTAAGAAGTATAACCCTCCCAATTTTCATACCAAGCCGTTGAATGGCAAAATCGAACCTAGGGGGTTTCAGCTAGAAAAATCCAAGTCCAAACTCGCAATAGCAATAGCTCAGTCGTTGGTTCACAATAGCAATAGTTCTCAATGTAAAAATGGACCATCGACTGGAGTTCGATGTGTTTTGACGTCTATTCAATGAGTACCTCTCCTTTCAAGGAACATCGGAATCATGAATCTATTGTTGGCACTACAGTTTGAGGTGAACTTTGTCCTCCACAACTCTCCTGCTCCAGCACGTCCTATCCAGCGCCTCAGTCCTCCAGTCTCTTATTCTCAACTTCCTAAGGTCCTTCCCTACGTCGTCCATCCATCTTATCTTTGGGCGTTCACATCTCCAGGGTCCGTGCAGTTTGGCTAAGAGTATTCTTCTAGTTGGATTTCTGGGCCGAACAAAAAAGGAACCACGCAAATCGGTTGGAAACTAAGGCCTTGGCAGAGTACACTACATTATGCTCGAAAACGCAAGTTTTTCTGAGTATCAACTTTCTCCCCCCCCCCCTTAACAAAAAAAGAACCACGCAAATCTATTTAAAACTAAGGCCTGGGCAATGTGCATATGATTTTGTCTCACACATCTACAGACATACACCTAAGGTTTTTTCGCGGATTTGGATTCAGAATGGTTTAAAACGAATTTTTACGAGGTTATTTTTTTTCTCCGTTGGGTGTTGTCCTCCTTCATTCCATATTAATCGCTTACGCAAGTCTTACTGAGTGAAGTCCTAAAAACTACCAATGACAAGAGTGTAGTGATCAGCTACCTCTTCGTATTTCAGTCCATTCACTTCCTTGGCTCAAGTGGTAGGAGCTCCGACTCAGGAATGTAGATACAGTTAAGTCGGAAAGGATAAGAGATCAATCCCCAGTCGAGGGAAGCTAATTTTTGATGATACAACAGGAGGTGCAGTTGGTTTCACAAATATAAACGACTATACGAGTTCATTAATGAAAAAACCAGACAACTAAATAATTGTGAGGACATTTTTTCTTGTGTTCTCCAACTCACTGACTACCCTATCTTGATTTAATTATACTGAGTGGGTGGAATAGAAGAAATTCAGGAATTACAAATTACACTAACCAATCAATTCCTTGTTCCTTTGATCAATAGCGAGGTTTCTGAGTGCAGTTGCGACAGCACATACAACACGATCAACCTCCATCCGAAGCAGTTCAACTAAGATGGGTAGGCCTTTTTCTTTCCTAACTGCTGCTCTGATTTCTATACTCGGTTGCCAATAGCAAGCAGCTAAATTCTGAAGGGCTCCAGCTGCTGCCTCAAGTGTTTCGGGATTGGAGCAGCTCTGAAGTAAGCAGAGATAGGACTGGACCACCTAAACAGGGAACAAATAGCGTGTAATGAATTTCTTTCTTTCAAATATTCAATAACATTGGACTGAAGACTATAGTACAAACAATATGATTATAAGTACCTCAGGCTGCCATAACAATTCCATTCCGCATAATGGCTCATTTCTTTGAGTTTGAGATCTATTAGTACTAGCTTCCTTCTGAGGAGCGACATCCCCTTCTTTCTTCTTTTTACTAGCTCCAAAACAACCAAGATTTTCACCTATAAATAACAAAAATTAGTTCATGATGAATTTTACATTGTAATAAAATGCGAGGGAACATTGTTTTATTTGGAGGGGTTCATCTTCTAAAACAATCAGAGTAAAAGAATACAGTTATCTGCGTAGACTTTAAAGCAAAATCGGATAATTCCAGGTAGTTAACAAAACAAAATAAAATGATTTAGTTAACTAATCGACTTACCTTTAGGATGTGGGGCCGCCTTCGAAGCCTGAACAGGAAGTGGATTCTTGTCATAGTTGGGGTCTTCCACTTCCTGACATCGGTATGATAAATTTCTTAGGATACAGACACAATTTTCCACACTCTTGTTCCCAATATTTGACTTTTCAATTGCGAGACGTACGACGTACAACATTGAATCAACTAGGCCTTCACACTCACGCAATTTCTTGCGAGCGTACTCTCCAGCAGAACTTACGTTCCTATAACATAAGATAAACGTCAAAATCAAAATACAGATACTCATACATTGTCCTATAGTATGTTATCATTTAAATACCATAACATTATTTACAATTTACTATAGTTTATATAACACATTTCTCCCAAAATTGATGTACTATTCCCGGAAGCTGCGTCCACACATGCAACATTCGGCCGCTCCGAACCTTCTTCACTCTTCACAAAGCTCACTCCACTCAGTGATGTATCTTAGTTTTGAATATATGTCCATATTTTGAAAATAATATTGTTACTAAGTTATTCTTGGTGCAATAAAGAATATTGAAAAAAACCCCACTCCGAACATTTCTTTGATGCAAAATGAAAAACCCCCAACGGAGCGATTGGACTGCGCTCCTCCAATCCTCATTCCTTTGACGTTTTGCCGCCCCGAACACGCCAGAGGATCGAAGCGAGGTTTGGAGCGGCCGAATGTTGCAAGACTTAGGGCCGGGGGTACAACACCCGTTTAGTAGTTTAATCGATGAGTGACGTTTAAACGGGTGTTGTACCACCGGCCATTAGTGTGGACGCGGTTTTCGGGGTGGCAAAACTTCAGAGGAATGAGAATCGGAGCACAGTCCGATCGCTCCGTGGGCGGTTTTTCATCTTGCATCAAGGAAATGTTTGGAGTGGGGTGAGCTGGGATTGGAGCAAGGTTCAGAGCAGCCAAGTGTTGCAAGTGTGGACCCGGCTTAAGGGTGAAGCACTCATTTCTTTGACAGGCTTCTGCCACAGGTTCGTTGGGCATTATTCAACTTTGAAATATCATCTAATGCTTACTTTCGGTTTCTTTTAAATAATGGATTGATTGAGTATGCTTTTTATGCAAGAAGATTACGCCACTTATCAATGCCGTCGTTTATGAAAGAAGGGAAAAAAGGACCAAGGTCGAAGATGAGAAAAGGAGTTCACTAGGTTTCTAACGCTAGACGAATTCCACAACTAGTAGCGTTTTCAAACAATCCTCTACGAAAGCTGGTCTTATTTAAGCTAACTGCCAAGACTCACTATTTCTGAATCGTGTTCGCACTTTTGAAACTTGAATAAATTGAGATGAATTTACACTGGCAAAAGTTGACTTGAATGTTTTAGAACCTACTCGTACTCAGATGAAATGAGATGAGGAGTAATTAGAAGGAGGTTATCAACTTAGTACGGTTAATGATGGAAGGTGAAGAGTGAGGGCTAATTAAATCCAGCACGTAGAACTGTTAATAGATGTGGGTAGTAGTAGAACAGAAAGCTTGGATGGAAACCGGTAAACTTTCTTAAAAAGATAAGGAAAGTACGCAAAGTACCAAGAGAATGTAGGTTGGTTGTTGAAATGATCAAGCAGAAGGTTTCACAGCAGAAGTGAGCCCTTGAGTTAGCGGTATATATTTTCTGGGAGCTGGATGCTGACCAGATATCTTTCCCCTTCTCTGTTGGCCTGTGTCTGACTCAAGCGTTCACCTTCCATATCTTTTATTTGGAAAATCTAAAACCTAGGAGGCCGCAACACTAACACTAATGTCCACTGAGTGGATTCAGTTTCCCAGGGTTGGGTCTCCGCACAGATCAAGTGAGTCCAGTCCAGTGATCTAATTTCACAAAGAGGTTGCGTCAAGATCGTTGTCCAGATTGTATCAAATTATTTTTTTCCCAAACGTCATCACCCTGAGATATCCCTGAGGATCCCACATTAGAACACAGAAGTGAGCTATCTAATATTTATCTCTTCTTCCAAGCCAGAAGTTGGTATCCATGCTTCGGTGATCAGTGGTGGATAGACCAATGACAAAAACGTTTTGGATATTTTTAATCTTGATAATAAGAAATGATTATATCTAAGGCGTGTTGAATACTCCATGAACCACAAGCCCGGTTTAAATGTAATATATAGAAATTATTAAGATAAATCCGTTCTACCCCCCCCCCCCCTCCGAGCGTTTATTGTACAACCACGAAGAATGAAAAGCTGAACACACAATATCAAAAATTACCTCAGCACTCCAGATGTATTCCTGAAAACTGTAGACCAACATGTGTCACCCACTGCATTTGGACCCCATCCTGAATGAGGGATGATGATTTGGTTAACAATTATGCTGAGGCCATCATCAATAATTGCTCTTTTCAAATCCTGAAATTTAATTTACTCTCAGTCAAGTTTATCAGATTCATGTTTTAATTTTGGAAATTTTGCAAATAATGCATATTTATAACGTATAATAAGTACATGTACAGAGACAATAATATGTAATAATAATTAAATATAAGAATACAATATAAAATATGATATGTATGTCTATGATGTATATGTAATAGAGAAATCTCCAAACCCACCTCACACGATGAGAGATTCCACAATACACCTGTGACCAACTCTTTCACGTCAGCATCAGTCGATTTTCTCAATAAATTCATTAATAGAGGTATTCCACCTGCGTTCTTTATGGACCTCTTGTTTTCATCATTCTGTCTACCGTAAGATAAGTTTCTGTAAAATAAAATAAATGTGAAAACACTCAAAGTTCAAAGTCATTAGAATACGATAAAAATATATTACACAAATAGTATCGATTGGACACATTTGTACAATGCAAATACTACACTCATAATATGATAGATCCCATTCTTACCTTAATGCTCCGCAAGCATTTCTATATACATCAGGAGTGTCATGAGCAAGTAAATTTACAAGAGGTGGGATTCCACCAAGTATTCGAGTCTTCTGTTTGTTGGGATCATCCATGTAGCATAGATGTTGCAGATATGCAGCTGCATTGGCCTTGATAACATTATTTGGATTACTGAGAAAACTAATGACTTCGGTAAGATTAGGATCCCTCCACCTTACACCTGAAAACAAACAAATGTTGAATCTCAATTAAATGTTCATCAAGTTTCATGAAGGTATGAAGCATCTGACAATACAGAAAAAAAACAAGGAAAATCGCGGAAAGAACACTACAAAAATATACTAGATAGAAAATAAAAATCATTCATGTGAATCCACGCATCAATAACAAAACATGAACAAATGCAAATGGAAAGATGTCTAACCATGTTGAGAAGATTCGCTTTTTTCACTAGGACTTGGCGGTGTAGAGGGTCGATCAGTGAACTCTTGTTCCATGTATCGTGTGGTAGTATAAGCTGGGTATGTGGGCATCGCTGGGTACGGGTAGTGCTCATAGTCATGGTATCCAACATAGTGCCGAGCTGCAATAACACGATTAGATCAAATTAGATATAAAACATACTATCTATAATTCTACTATATCACAGTTCAGATATTTATTATTCAAAGTAGTCAAGGTTAAAACCCCAGAACTGGTCAACAGGCTACAAGGTATAGCCTCAGTGAAATGCAGCACTTTTTAAACCAAATCAGTTCCATCCCTGGGGGTCTTGCAACCCCTTGCCGCTCATGAGGTGAGTATGCAGTACGTATGTACCTTGATCTGGTGGGTATGGCTGTTCACTAGGTTGGGCTAGATGGTGATCATATGGATATGATGGATGTGGCGCGATTCCAGTATAAGCAACACTTGGTACAGAAACGTAATCCACGGGCTGTCCGCCATCCAAAGTCAATTGATGAACGTCACATGCCACTTTAGAAACAGAAGGAACCTGCAAGACACACCATTATTGAAAAAACCATCATTAACGGGAGGGTGAGAGAAAAACTGAGCAAGATTTTGGATTGATTGAAATTGCTCCATTTTTTAAAACTTTGCTAGGTATATTTAACGATAGAAAATGCTTAAATCATTACTTGTTGGGCTGATTGAGGTTTTGGCATATGCGAAACCAGGGAATCGATTGCCAGGTGAGATGATGAAGGAGAGTGGCTATCAACATGTCCATTACTAGGATGAAATCCCACCACATCTACAGAATATGTGCTGGTCTGTTCGATATCAGGCTGGCCACTAAACAGAAACAAAGTAATCGAAATTGGTAAGAGACAAATACACAGGAAGACACTAAACCAAAATTGTTGGAATTTTGATTTTGGAGGACTGTTTTTCACCCATAAAAAGTGGTAACAGTACTTCAACTAACTTAGAAGACTCTGTAGCAAAAATAATACTAATATTTGAACGTTGAATTTTTGTCAGTAAGATCTAGTTATATAATCAGCTACAGGATCAGAACATTATGAATAAACATCTCGAGTGTTAAAGAAACGTGTTGACTAGACTATGGATATCGACTCAAACGTAATTTTTGATGCTGGATCGAATGGTGACATTCTTGATTCATATTAAGTGTAGAAAAACTTATTTTTAGAGAAATCATTTCTTTGACAAATCTGAACTGGTCATTTATACATGTTAAGTAACTAACTCACTTCCATTTCCACATCGCTTCCCCATTTTGCCGACACGGCACCCAAACAATATAATTATGAGGAAACGCCTTCGGCAACTCCCCAGTCAGTATCGCTCCGCTCTTCATTACGTCAACTCACCTTCCTCTGTGCCGTCTCATCTTGTGCTTTTCGAAATACTTTTTTTTTCAATCTTAAACCCGGATTCCGTCACTTACATAATTAGATATAAGCAATAAATAAATATGATTTATATATTTCATTGTCATTTCGGCTATATAGACTTGTTTTTGAAGCCAATAAAAAATGCGAATGACGAATGGCTACACTTGAATTTAAAAACGCTGCAAATTGTAACACAATGGTTTATTATTTTTCTATATAGATCACTCGTCTGAAAAGCCACCAACCATCCAACATGAAGAAAAACATCGATCGTATTTCGGTCAGCTTTAATTTGAACGGAGGTTAGGCCTCTTTTGCTATTCACACTCGTGTTTCTGATTTATCGTGCGTCCAAACTTTAAATTCTCGTAGTGAGCGAACGGTTTGTCCTACAGAGCTCCTGGTGGTCTCAAAAAATTCTAAAAATTCTATAGAATCTTAAATTGAAGGAAAAACAAAACCTTTATATCAAAATTTTTTGAGTTAGGGCGTTTTCAAAATTTCAAAATTCATTTTTGAACCCTTAGAAGTGACCTACATCAACCAAAATCTTCGGGGCTCAACTAGACCCCAAATGGAGCCTAAATACCAAATTTCATCAAAATCGGTCAATGCTAAGTGGGGAAGTGCCGCGTACGGCGGACGGACGGCCAAATTTTTATTCGATTTTTGGATTCTACGTACCTTGTAACGTAAACCATCAAATTTTTTTTCTTGGTCGATTCCAAAGGTTCATTATTGAAAATAATAAACCAAAAAGTCAATAAAAAAAATTGCTGTGAATCGAAAAGTAAAACAATGATCACAAAAAACTCGAACCGTTCAAGAAACCCAGCTAAACGAAACGCTTGCATACGAGTCTGCAATACATTGGTACATTTTATGACAGTACATCAATAATGCATAAATTTAGGGCTTTTCAACGAATGGGAAACGATTTTTCTGCTAACACGAATGACGAAGATAAAGTTGGGTATCAACGACTTGGTTGTAAGTGGAAATCATGGAAAAACATTGCATAGACAAGGAATGCTGGAGGCGCTGCGTTGAGAAGGAATACGAGTGACATTGCATAGAGAAGTATTGCTGGCGGCACTCCCAACCCCCCGCCTGCCCACTCGGCGGCTCCCCCCCTTCCCCACCCAACAACACTGATAACTGGGACACGAGTGATAAAATGACTCAGCAAAATTCAAGATGCAAAGTTTAAGATGCTAGTATGTCCGCGAAAAATCAACATTCATCAGTTGAAATGAATTAGAACAGTCATCATTTGATCGAACGTGAAAAAGTAGAAAACGTTACCTAATTAATTCATTTTAAGCACCCTAATGTAAATATCTTAGCTAACAAATAATAAATACTACTGTATGTAAAAATATTGGCATTTCAAGTCTAACATCACAAACAATAATTTTTCAAAACCCCCTTTTTCGAGCCCCCTGTGGCTCGCCATTTTTAGGTTGAAAAAAATGATGTCCGTAAACACCAAAAAGGGAAAAATAATAATCTTAGGAAATTCAGTAGGGAAGGTGGGTAGGTAGGTACGGATTGAAGTCGCCGCTGTGCCCATCTGTAGACACAACCATACGCAAGTAGATTCCACTTCCATCTGGTTAGTATTACGACATGCGTCGATAGTGCAATACAAAACAGGAACGAGAGTGGGTATCATTGAGGTAATAAATGTGTTCCAAAACTATTAGGTAGTAGGTCACTGCTGTCGTATGAAGGAGGATGAGAGTGTGACGATGTGTGTGAATCTCCGTAAAAAATGTTTGGATTCCAACATACCATCTTTTGATTAGATGATATCTAATTATACCTAATCTATTGATCTAATCTATCTTTGATGAGATAATATCTATATAATCTAATATTGCAAGTATTGCATTATGCATGTAGCATTGTCTAGATCATGATGTGGGTTTGTGATAAGAGTATGGGTACATACTAAAATGATCGGTATGTATTACAACATGCGTCGAAAGTTCAATACAAAACCGGAGTAAGGGTATGTAAGTAAGTAAGTAAACAACCTTCTCATGTTGAATCTTTAACCAACCTTTCTTGGTGTCGTGGACGTCTTCAGCTGTTGTCACAGGGAATATTCTTACTAAGATTCATTCACACTTATTGTCACACTCTCATCCTCCTTCATACGACAGCAGTGACCTACTACCTAATAGTTTTGGAACACATTTATTACCTCAATGATACCCACTCTCGTTCCTGTTTTGTATTGCACTATCGACGCATGTCGTAATACTAACCAGATGGAAGTGGAATCTACTTGCGTATGGTTGTGTCTACAGATGGGCACAGCGGCGACTTCAATCCGTACCTACCTACCCACCTTCCCTACTGAATTTCCTAAGATTATTATTTTTCCCTTTTTGGTGTTTACGGACATCATTTTTGAGGTCGGTCCATTTTTTGTTAAAAAGGTTTTTATTTTATTATTTTTCCATTTTATAATATTTTTTATTTTTCACTTTTTAGTGGTCCTCAATTTAAATCTGAAATTAATTTACCCGCAGTTTTTCGATCAGTTTTCGTAATATAGATCTATTTCCGTACTGTGAATCATTTCAGTAAGGTGAACCAGAAGCCGTACGGTGGACCAAATTTTGTAATCCGGGTGAGTTTCCATATGTATAGATGAGTTTCCGTTTTTGGATCGGTTTCAGGAGGTATTTGGTTCACTTTCCTACTTAGCAATCTACTCTCTTATCTCCTAACAGTTTGACTTCCCTCATATTTGGTAGGTAAGTACTTGGTAGTTCTGACAACACACTTCAACAACTTAACCATGACATGATTGACGAGGGAGCTATGTGCTACACCCACTTGGTGGAAAACTCTGTCATCACCTAACAGTACTACATACCTCATATTTGGTACGGCACTATTCAGTTCTGACGATCTCCTATACCATTACCTACCTAACTATATTATGGATGACGAGGGAGCTATGTGCTACACCCACTTGATAGAATACCATCTAATCACCTAGTTGTACTATATACCTCATATTTGGTATGGCACTATTCAGTTCAGATGATCTCCCATACCATTACCTACCCAATCATGTTATTAGTAATGAGGGAGGTATGTGCTACGCCCACTTGGTAGAATACCCTCTACATCTAACTGTACTATATCTCTCATTTTAGGTCAGGCACTATGCAGTTCTCACGATCTCCTATACCATTACCTACCCAACTATATTATGGATGACGAGGAAGCTATGTGCTACACCCACTTGGTAGCATACCATCTAATCACCTAACTGTACTATATCTGCCATATTAGGTCAGGCACTATTCAGTTCAGATGATCTCCTATAGCATTACCTACCCAACTATATTATGAATGCCGAGGAAGCAATGTGCTACACCCACTTGGTGGAAAACCCTGTCATCACCTAACAGTACTATATACCTCGTATTTGGTACCTACCCAACTATATTATGGATGACGAGGAAGCTATGTGCTACACCCACTAGGTAGAATACCATCTAATCACCTAACTGTACTATATCTGCCATATTAGGTCAGGCACTATGCAGTTCTGACGATCTCCTATACCATTACCTACCCAACTATATTATGGATGACGAGAAAGCTATGTGCTACACCCACTTGGTAGAATACCCTCTACATCTAACTGTACTACATACCTCATATTTGGTACGGCACTATTCAGTTCTGACGATCTCCTATACCATTACCTACCCAACTATATTATGGATGACGAGGAAGCTATGTGCTACACCCACTTGGTAGAATACCATCTAATCACCTAACTGTACTATATCTGTCATATTAGGTCAGGCACTATTCAGTTCAGATGATCTCCTATACCATTACCTACCCAACTATACTATGAATGACGAGGAAGCTATGTGCTACACCCACTTGGTAGAATGCCTAATAACAGTACTATTATGTAACTCATATTTGGTAGGAAAACTCCCATACTTGAGCATTCATGAACACGTTTGATACGGCTCATGCAGGTTTAGAGCGAATAACCCACCATAATTTCCCCCTTTCTCATCCCCGCAGCACCTTTTGGTTATCGGAACCCCCCTCATATTGCATATAATTTTAAAGCTTACAATCAGACCTTTAATTAGACTATACACAATTAGTCCGGCATCGACTCAGTCGGAAGTCACAGGGCAAGAAGAGTGAATGCGGACCAATATTCCCGAAAACGGGAACCACGTTTTTCAACTTCTTTCACAAATTTTCGATACTTCTAACAAAGCAAAAGGAAATCTGTTTGAAACGGGACCACCACGGATACTGGTAGAACAAATTTCAAAAAGAACCAGACAGATTGGTACCAGAATAAAGAAATGCAAGGTGTTCAGACATACAAAAAAAAAATCGTCGTCCCACGACAACCCGAATTGAGTACCTCCTCTTTTGCGCGCCTTCGGCGCGTTGAAGTCGGTCAAAAACGGCTTTCTCGGCGATCAAGGTGATTCTTGGCTATCAAGTCTACTTGAAAATGTTTTACTTGGTATCAGCAAGCTGGGAGATGGGAAGTTATGACTTTGTGAGATAGTTGAGGCTTATTGAGTGTTGGCCATGAATTAACTAAACAAAATTTATTTTAAAATACGGAAACAACAAGCAAAAAAAAAAAAAAACTTTGAAAAGCTTGGTTTTCCATCTTCCTGATACCACCAGGTCAAGATGAACTATTATAAATTTTTCAAAAATCTTGGATTTTTCCAATCTTAAGATACCCCACATATATCACCTTTGGGGGCAGCTATAATTAAAATTGATCATTTGACCGAATATAAAATAACCTTGGACATCCCTCATTGCCTGGGAAGATAACCACATTGTCATAAGAGGGTGGTCCCAAAAGTAAATATCACGGGTTTTTCAAAATCGGGAAATAATTGTATTAATTTTTTTTTACATAGGTATTATTTTAACCTACAGACATGTCAGATATTTGTCTATGTAGGTCCCTTCCATTTCCAAGCACTTTTGGAGCCTTGAACATAATTTTTTATTCCCTCGTCATACCAGCTTCAAGCCAATCCAGCTAACCACGTGTTCACAGTACTTATCAGCTCATCAACTGTAGAGAAACATCGCCTTCAGAATGCATTTTCAATGGACGGTGCGTGCGGCTGATTTTTAAAAAACATTTTTAATCGAAAGTATACCTACCTCATCCTGAGAATTTTGACACCAGCCGTGCTCTTTTTAGATGAGTAGATCTTTTTCTATGATTTTTCAAAGTTTCGAATGGTAATGACGTCACGTGCCCCTCCCCCTGGGCGGGACCCCCCATCACACTGTGACGTCATAAACATTCGAAACTTTGAAAAATCATAGAAAAAGGTCTTCTCACGCTAGAAGGTCGCGGTTGGTATCAAAATTCTCACAATGAGGTGTAGTTTAGATATAAAATAACAACAAGCAGTTTTTCCAACCCCATTGGGGAAGAGATGAAAATCTGAGAGAGCCAGAGATGCCCTGAAACTTTTCCACTGAAACTTTTCCGGTAGCTCTGGTGTTGGATGGACTGAATGGGGGTGCGCGTTGTCGTGAAACAAGATGCCTGGTCATTTTTCCAATTTATTCCAATTTTCCGCGGCTCCTGGGCATAAGTGCTGTGAACGTATGGTTAGCTAGATTGGCGGGAAGCTGGTATGAAGAGTGAATTTGAATTACATTCAAGGTACCAGAAGAGCTTGGAAGTTGAAGGGGACTACGTAGAAAAATAGCTGACATGTCTGTTAGTTGAAATATTTAACATTTTTGTAAATTTTTTTTTTCGATTCCTAAAAAATCCGTGCTACTTACTTTTGGGAATACCCTCGTACATATTTAGAGCCAGTAGCCCTGAAGAGATATAAGCAATTATTGAATATGAAACTCACATATATTGAGGCATATCTTGGGGCTTCTCCTGTAGTACCCTCCTAGAATGAATAAATGATTTTAATAATCTTTTAAAAGTACGTATCACATTTGTTCGCATAATAATAAAAAAAGGTGCGTATTATTACATAATTTATTATTCTTAGGTTTTATTTAATTTAGGTTTATTAATTCCATATAAGTCACTCATCTGCGAAGGACACAGCTTCTTCATTGCTCAATACTATTGTGATTTTAAACTATAATAATAAGACAAATATCATAAAATGGAGAGGGAAGATATCGGTAAACAATCTTCAGCCTGCTGCTGCATCCTAATGGCAGAGTTGTGGAACTAATACCTTTAATGGGAGCTTGCTGGACTAATGGGAAGTCAGGGTTGGCAAATCTGTGAAATCGCAAACCGTGTTTCTGATTATTTTTACGCAATCGGTTGATACGCATTTGAATCGAAGTAGAGAAAAATATTTTAAATAGAAAAGAAAAACTCTTCTCCTGAAAGCTTTCAGCAGTTTTGGAAATTCCCTATTTTTCACCCTTAGACAAAGAACAACACTGAGACTAACCAACATTTCGAGGTACGACTAAAACCCAATTGTAAACCACGAACCGAATTTCAATAATTTTAGACAATGTTAAGGAGCCAAAATGCTGCACACAGCGGACGGATGGAATTTGTTCGTTCTACAGTCTTTGAAACGTAAAACAACATACTTTGTAGTGGGTTAAACTTTGAAAAAATTTGTAATTTTTGACTAACTCCAAAGCACCCAAAACCCCGAAGGAGGAGGAAATTGATAGAATGTTCTGAAAAACAACATTAGAAGAGGAAATTTGCCATCATGCGTCTATCGGGGTTTATTTCAACATTGTTTTAAAACACAACTCAAATTCTTTCAGACCACGTGTGTTGATTTTATGACTCGTGTGTTGATTTTATGTTCAACTATATTGGGCTTGTTTTTAGTTATCAATTAGAATTTCAGGTTGAAAACACTCAGGAAAATACTTACAAGCAAGAATCAACTAGTTGACTGTTGGACATGGTAGACTAACACATAGAAAGAACTACCTCTCCAACGGCCGATAGAAACCTGAAACAGAAAATTAAAGAGATGAGGAACGTGTTGAGTGGAAGCCTTTACAGCAATTGCAAAAGAGAATTCGTATGGTTCTGGAAAATTAAAATCAAGACTTTTTCATCAACTCAAGAGTGTTCAAATTTTAGAAACGACTGAAACCACTCTGACGTTCAACTATCGTTAAACGAGCAATCATTTTAAAATTTATCAGAATACAACACCCTCGGCCCATGTGTTAGTATTCCTGCGAGCTAGCCTATGAGCCCCCCCTCCCACCACCACACCTCCCACTGGTCCATAAAAGGATCGGAAGAAGCTGGTGCAGATAGCAGGTGCCCTGTCATCTAGGGACCTGGGTAAGAAGCCTGACATCATTGCCGTCAAGCCTGACAGGTCTTGCATTATCCTGGATGTCCAAGTTGTCAATGGCAGCTTGGACATGGAGCAGACTAGGCGGGCCAAGATAAGAAAGTATGATAGAGATGATTTACGGCAAACGGTGTCAGAGCTAAACGGAGAGGCACTCAACAACATCAGGGCCATGGCTGCAACTTTATCATGTCATGGAGTGTGGTGCTGGAAAAGGGAACTTGGCAACTGCCCTCCCGGCAAACTGCCCTCCTACCTCTTTAGGTCAGTTTAAAACCCCGGTTTGAAACTGCCCTCCTAGGCCATCTCGAGCGACTGCCCTCCCGGTAAACTGCCCTCCTGTTTTAGGAGGTCAGTTTCGAACCCCGGTTTTAAACTGCCCTCCTAGACCACCTCAAGAAACTACCCTCCAAACTTCCTGCTTCCAACTTTTGAGGGTCAGTTTCGAACCCCGGTTTTAAACTGCCCTCCTAGACTACCTCGAGCAACTGCCCTCCCGGTAAACTGCCCTCCTGCTCGGAACAGATCTCCTGTACCTGTGCGACTTCTCATTTCTGGGACATGGGTCTCTCAAAAGTATAATGAGCTGTCAATGATAATGGATCTTCAGTCACGATCATCAGTATATATTAGGAATAAAATAATTAGAATATCAATTTCATGGAGAAATCGAGTTTTTACGCGAAAATCGGAGTTTTTTCCATGTGACGGATCCCAGCGATAACTTATCGAGAGTCTAAGGTTCACCTGATAACCCTTCCATTCCGACTTCCTTGATGAAGGAGGAAGGGGGGGGACAGGTACCGCGGGACCCGTCACCCCCCTCTGGAGGCATTCTGTTCTCAGACCTACAAAATCGTAAGTCGATCCGTCCACTTATAATTCTACCTATTTTGACGAATGTCTCCAGGATTCTACATATTTCCAGGATCTTCTCATATCTTTGTTTACAACATATATGTAATATTTCCGACCCGAACTGAGCCATTCTCATTATAGGACAATATATACCTATTTACTGTCACACTACCGAATCCACCTGACTTGTACATGAACTTCTCCTTCATCATTTCAAGTGTGAATAGGAGTTTCCAGTATAGGGATTCCATCCCCTTTACGTATCGTGGTAGGTACTCTACCAAGGGGACGTACATCCAGAAGCAGGTTAACTTCCCTGATCTGCAGTCGTAGGTACCTTTAACTAGTACCTATTTCTTTTCTTTTTCCTATCACGTTACATCCATTAAATCGGCATGAGACTTGAGGGTTGGATGGTGGGCAGATGGCTGGAAGGGGGTGGACTTTTGCCTCCGAGACGGTGATTTCGCTGAAATCAACAAGAAATCGCAAAGTCGACCTTACCATTAGAAAGTTGATTAAATTTGCAAGTTTTCCTGAGATTAGACAGTTTTCAGCAAGTTTTCCTGAGATCAGACAGTTTTCAGCAAGTTTTTATTGGAAATGTAGTTAACGTACCTACGTACAAGTTATTTTAGGAACTTTTTAGAAAAATTTTTAGAAAATGTTCAATGTTTGAACTGCAATTGCGATCCGTTCTTGATTATGAATGTGCTTTAGGCGTAAATCCGATAATGAGGTCAAAAGTAGAAGACATTGTTTCAAAGTGAAGAAACGTGGGTTTTTTATGGCCAAAATGTGGTTTGCTTAGCAAAAAAAAAAAAAAAATTAAAAATCATATCTCGGGAACGGATTGAGATATAAAGGTTTGGTTGGAGGCGTTCTACTAGGCAGATTTCCAGTCTAGTTTTACCCAATTTTGGTTTATTGAAAATTATCTCATCTAAACATTACTGATACTTGATAGATGACAGATAAAAGATAATCTAATTATCTCATCTTTAGATAAATTTTGTACGTCATCTATGATCTTCTTCTGATTTTCTTCTCGGAAAATCATCAATCATCGAAAGATGATTAGAAACGGTATCTAAGATTTTAGCATAAATATGCTTTAGCCGGGACCTAACTGCCGAAAGTAGCGCGATACCGATGAACTTCCATTACTAGGGAGTGATGTCCGCTAGCGACCTGGTATAATATACACTCATAATACTATGACAAGAAAAATCAATAATGCAAATATTATGAACTTTAATGAATAATGCAGGACGAATGAGAGCGAAAGGGAAGAAAGTTACGAAATTATGAATTGACGTGACGAGACTTTATGAATTAATGTGACGGGGACGGAACATCGTCCTCAGATGCTGGTTCAATTTCACCGATCGATAATTAACTTCCTGGATCGATGGCTGATCGATAATTGACGTTCTAGGCTCAAGCATATTCATGTTTCTTGAATTTTAGCCGTAGACTTTAAGCAAAAGCATCTGGGGGTGCAGGGGATCTGTATATTATATTAATATATTTTGAGTACTTATATAAATACAGTCCAACTCTGTTCAAATTGTCATGTTGGTATGTACCAATATATATTTTGTATATCTCTTTGTCGGTCAGTCAATCCTCATCTGATTACAGTCAAATGGTGCTACCATCATCAAATTTGATACGTTTAAATATGCCATTCAGAAGGAAATTTACTTTTCCATATTTCTCAAGGCCCTGTTGACTATCATTATGTAATATCATAATATGTACACCCAAGAGAGGATTTTCAGGGTCACAAACAATTTTTCTACCCTTGCATTGCCCAGGAGAGTTTGTCTGTCTATCGACGACAATTAAATTGTATAAATATGTATGTATAAATACAGGGTGTCCAAGTTTTTTATGCTAATACTTCAAGGATCGATTCTACAACTAATTTGCAACAGAAAATGTCTCAGAGATTTTCTTTTAACCCCCTTAAAATCCGCCTTTTTTGACTCTTAAGATTTTTTTCGTGTTTTCGACCTTACACCATTAAAACGGCCATAACTCCCTTGAATTACACTCAAACATTAGAAATAAGGGTACTGTTGGAAAGAGCGTTGAATTTCCTATAAAAATCATATCAGACCGATTTTTTGAAATAGCTTCTGGGAGGAGTGTTTTGAGCCCAAAGTTAAACTTTTTCGATTTCTACATTTCTTCAAAAATTTCAATGGCATTTTAAACCACCATTTTCGTTTTCCCAGCCGTTCTTCTTGACGGAAAAAAAATCTACATTTTCTCAGCTTTCCAATGATACAGTCATTTTTGTTTGTTGAGAAAGACATATTTTGAGAAAATTGAATTTTTATGCGAAAAAACGATGATATTTTTCAAAGAAATTGGCGTCTCGGAGCTCGCCCGCTGACGGGGTTGGACAGCGGGAGGGGGGCTGAAAGGGGGCGGGCGGGCGCGCACCGAGACTCCGAGACACCAATTTCTTTGAAAAATATCACCGTTTTTCAATTATCACCGGTATCAAAGGACATGGTAGTGCGGGACATGGTATCAAAGGACAAGTTTACCAAACGAGGAGAGCTCCGTAAAAATACATTCTGTGTTAAAAGAGCAATATTTGGGATCAAGGCATGTTTTGCTCTCCCGAATCAAGTGGGACATTCCCTGATTAGGTAAGTCATTTTACATTGAAGAGGACTGTTTTCCCCGCAACTTTGGGCATCAGCTCCATCAGAGAATAAGCTGAGAACAACAAACGGTGCTGAAACATTTCACTGGATTTTAACAAGCAATTTCATACTCCCCATACTAACATCCATCTCGTGATCTCCGTAATGAAATAAGTTCAAGTGAGAAGCGACATGAAGGTAGCCAGCGTGAACAAAGGTACCTGAAATCAAAAACTAATTTAACTAATAAAATCGGATATTAGTGGTAGGTAGGTAGGTACTTGTAGATTGAAGTTTTGAGATTATCTTTTTGGTTTATTATTTTCAATAATGAACCTTTGGAATCGACCAAGAAAAAAAAAATTTTAACACCCCCTCAAAATTTGATGGTTTACGTTTCAAGGTACGTAGAATCCAAAAATCGAATAAAAATTTGGCCGTCCGTCCGCCGTACGCAGCACTTTTGCCACTTAGCATTGACCGATTTTGATGAAATTTGGTATGTAGGCTCCTTTATGGGGTCTAGTTGTGCCCCGAAGATTTGGGTTGATGTAGGTCACTTCTAAGGTTTCCAAAATCAATTTTGAAATTTTGAAAACGCCCTAACTCAAAAAATTTTTATATAAAGGTAACGTTTTTCCTCCAATTTAGGATTCTATAGAATTTTTTGGGACCACCCGGAGCTCTGTAGGACAAACCGTTCGCTGACTACGAGTGTTTAAAGTTTGGACGTACGATAAATCAGAAACACGAATGTGAATCGCAAAAGAGGCCTAATCTCCGTTCAAGTGTTAGCTGACCGAAATGCGATCGATGTTTTTCTACATGTTGGATGGTTGGTGGCTTTGCAGACGAGTGATCTATGTAGAAAAATAAAAATAATAAACCATTGTGTAATAATTTGCAGCGTTTATGTATCGGATCAGACACACCCATCAGTGTAATGGATACGAGGAAGCTATGTGCCACACACATTTGGCCGACTTTTTTTCCTGATCCCAAACCGAGTGGGTTTCCGCCCCATGATCCCAACCATGCCACTGCTCTCTTGAACGTCGCCATTATCACTAGATGATAAAAGACTACTATACCTCACTATCATTCGTCCTATATAATATATAGGACCATATTGCCATATTATGGCAGTATGGTTGTTCAGTTTGGGGCCTGGCAAGCAAAACTCAGATCAAACGGGTCCAGATTCAGCAAAACCGTGTGCTTCGCATTATCACCGACGCCCCTTGTTCGTGAGAAATGATGTGATACACCGCGATGTTGAAGTACCTGAGGTTGAGAACGTTATAAGGTCTACAATGACACGAAAGCAGGATTCCTTCCGATCTCACCAATCTACAGTGTTAGATACACTGCTCTCCTCATGGGACAGAACGAGACTCCCCCGACGTCTTATAGAAAACGGACCGCCGATCTAGTCGAAACCTAGTCATTCATAAATTTATTCGTGTCATTGTTCGTGTGTAGTACTGACATTTCCAGTCTTTCGTCAAATTCGTGTCATTGTTCGAGTCTACTGTTATTACTATATAGTCATTCATCAATTCGTGCCATTGTTCGTTTTTGTTAATGTTATTACTTAAAATTAATTTATCAACTTTACATTCTTATAATGTATGTTAACGAGCTCCACTTAAAGTTATGAGGGACTGTCACTGGACAGATACCCTCTTTCATGTTCCACTGTACTAAGTACAAAAAAATACATCTTAAAATTACCACAACATAAAAGTATTTTGTAATATACAAAAAGTTGAATGAAATATTTTTAAAAAAATGATCCCAATCCCGGATCCCTTATTACGTTGCGCTAATTAAAAATATTTAAAACCCACATAGGTTAGTTAATTCCTTAATTATAAGTAAATGTTCATTCATTCAATTCAATTTTATTTGTCGTTACAAAATTTTGCAGTGACAATGGTCCATAGAATACATATATATATACTAATCATCTTGGAAAATTAATGGAGTGTAATTAAGAGGAAACCTCCCGCGTGCCGGCCGGGCGCCACCCGACCGGCCCCGGGCCCCACCCACCATGGCGGCGTCCCAGGACCAACAGCCGAGAAGGGAAAGAGGTGAGACACCCCCCCCCCCTCAAACCGGACACCGATCCAGAACCAAAATCGCCAACGGAGGCCGCCGCCCGAGACCGGCCGGACCAGCATGACCCGGCCAAAATCACAAGGGGACAAACTATAACAATCACATTCATACTTAATAATTTACATTCACACTCCATAACAAAATACAATTAACACACAATCACATCAACATAATTACAATAATAGGAACCAAAACATAGGTATCACAGTCGACGATTGCAAGCTAGAGTACTTGTATATAATTCCTCTGCTGCTTAGATATAAAATTATTAATTAAAATATTAACATATAACATAAAATAAGAGCAAAATGAACAAAAGTGTCTTTGGAGATGGTGTCGTCAAGAGTTATGGAAATGTGAGGGAGAAAAAAACTTTGCACATCATACAGTTCCGCGCTGATCAGAGCATTCTTGATGTATCTTTTGAACTGCTTTAAATTGAGGTCTCGCACGTGCTGGGGCAAGTGGTTGAAGAGGCGCACTCCAATTTGTGAGGGGCTAGTTTTCATAGTAGTCGCCAAACGAGCGGTGGGAATACATAGATCCATCCTTTTACGTGTAGCGTATTTGTGTTCTCCTCCTGGTATGCCAGATCGTTTATATAAACTATGAATAGACAGGGACCGAGCCCTGAGCCTTGCTTAATACCGCATGGAATTGATACTGGTTCCGATCGCTGGCCGTCATAAAACGTCACCTGTGACCAACCCTCTAGGTAACTTTTAAAGAAACCAAGGGAGGCCGCCGACACACCATAATGAGCCAACTTCTCCAAGAGAAGGTTAAAGGGCACAAGATCAAAGGCCTTGGACAAATCGTATAGTTGAAGGTTAGTTAGCATTCCATCCTCCAGCGAATCAAGGGCATTCATAATAACTGAACAAGCTGCCAAGCTAGTGCTTTTTCCCTTCCTGAATCCAAACTGTCTGGCATGGAGGATATCCCTATTCTCTAAGTATTCGATCAACTCACTCATAACCACTTTTTCTATTATTTTTGCAAATACTGAAAGCTTAGAGATAGGGCGAAAATCCTCATGCTTGGCGCATGTTCCTTTTTTGGGAATAGGAGTTACTGCTGATATCTTCAGACAATCTGGAAATCCACCACTAGAAAAACATAGATTGATAAGATAAGTTAGAGGTTCGACTATTAAGTCAGCCACAGCTTTTACCATCGTGGTGTCGATTCCGTAGTAATCTGCAGATTTACTTGAGCTCAGGGAACAGATAATCGAATACACCATCTCAACCGATACATGCTGAAGAGAGAACTCGTCCACAAAACACGGTGCTCTTCTTAAATAGTGGTGGAACTCATCAGAAACATCGCAAGGCAGACGTTGATCGAAAACCTCTGAGAAAGCATCGCTGAACCCTGAGGCGCTAAGATTCCCTTTACGATGGTTTCGCTTTGATTTTGTGTTCAGCACGTCGTTCACTACCTGCCACGAAGCTCTCATTTTATTTTTGGATGTTTCTATAGTATTATCGTTATTTTCTCGTTGACATCTTTGGATGGCTTTTCTGTAGTATCTCCGGGCATTACGAGCTAAAACCAAAAAATGGTCAAGTCTAGTAGATTGAGCTAAGTCCCTAAATGAGTGATATTTTTCACGCAATTCCAATAGCTCTGTACTAAATGCAAACCTCTTTGGTTTTTTAAAATGCGAGACTTTTCTTTTCACCCAAGGGCAGGCAATATCCAGGTTAGAAAGAAATATACCAAGGAATTCCACTGCAGCAGCGTCAATGTTGGTTGCTTGGTATACCGAAAACCAATTTCTATGTGAAAGTTGTGATCGAAGAAGTAATAAGTTTTCTTGTTTACTAGCACGGAATTCAACGGTATCTCGTGCAGGAGTGGCAATACATTTTAACAATTTTAATTCAATAGCCTGATGATCGCTGAAACCAGCATTGCTCACAGATGATTTATACCAACTGGAATGGAAATTTGTTAATATTACGTCGATGCACGAAGGAGCTCCGGTCTGACCCAAATAGGGTCTTCGTGTGATGTCTCTTGAAGTAACATGCAGGCCATGACACTCCAACAACAATTCCAATGCCTTGCGCTCCTTGAGAAACTGCGCATTACCGGTATCCTCGAAGTGGACATTCAAGTCCCCCATGATCACTAACATCTTGTCATTCTCCAGCAAAATGTCTAAGGCTTGATCGAAACGGGTAATGAAGTGGTCAAAATTCGTATGATAAGGAGCTCTATATAAGCAGCAAACTATTAGATTATGTGGCTCCAGGCTGACAGCAGATATTTCAAATGTTGATTCCACAGATAGCATCTCAACGTTACAAACTGCTCTTCCGGCAAATCCATCTCTTAGACATATACAGGAACCACCACCCCTTCTTGATTTTCTTGTAAAACAAGAGACCAGACAAAAACCTTTGGGGACATAAAAAGAGATTTCTTGATCTTTACACCAATGTTCAGTAATGCAAATTACATCTATATCTAGTCTTCTTGAAAGATAATGATTAAGCTCATCTATCTTGGATCTGATTCCCTGAACGTTTGCATGAAACAGTACAGAATTTTTCTCAGAAGGAACTCTGACGGAAAATACTTTATCTTTGCTTCTTACGTCACTGTCAACCGTAGTGGAGTAGTCCAGAATGGTGCAAGGGTCTTGGGTAGGAACGATGAGTCAGGAGGCCAAATCACCATAAGATCCATCGCAAGACAGTATAATAGGCGATCTCTTTGCCTTAACATCCACTATAGTTTGTATAATGCGAGGGAGCAGAATGCGCCTTCCGCTCAAATTGTAGAATGGGTCCTCGTGTTTTGACGAAATCGTGTTTTTATCAATAAAACACAAGTCAACTATCTTAACGAAGGAGAATTTACGGGACAGGGCTGAGAGAAACTTATTCAGTCGAGTGATCTCAGTATTTATGACTGACCACCATGGAAGGAGATAATTAAAGGGAACATTCATGATAATCAGTTTGGTATTCCTTAGCTGCGAGCACATTTTCAAAATGTCCCACTTAAATTTCCTTAATTCATTATAGTTACAATCCACAAAGCCTGCAGAGAGAACGATAAAATCCGGTGCTTGATCAGATATTGAGCTTGAGAGCACTGATAAAGAAGCCTCTGTCATTCGGATAGTCAACAAGGTGTAGTCGCTTGGCAGGATCGTCCTCAACTCATCACTAAGCTTATAGACGAAGGAGTCACCCAGAAATAAAACACTTTTCCTAGGTGGTGAAACTTTACTAGGGCGCGGTAAAAGATCATCAGTGCTAGTTCCAAAGTTTACGGTGACATTCGATTCCGTTTGAGTCGAATGGTCGGTGGATGGGGTAATTACTTGTGATGCAAAGTCATTCTTAGAGATCAAATCATGGTGGCTCTCAGGTTCAATTATAGGAAAGGTTGTTTGCGAGCAAATATGACGACAGACAGGTGAAGCTTGAGACGATTTTTCTTCAACTTCATTAGAACTTTTAAGCACTGATATATTTCTACGCAGGGTTACAATCGTATCTTCTAAGCTTGTAATTTTTCTCAGTAGTTTCGACTCCTCATCAGTATGTCTATCCTCATACCGAAAGAAATCATTCGTAACCGTGTCCAACTTTGCTTTGCTGGCCTGCAGGGAAACCTCCAGTAAGTTACGCTCAACATCAGCAGCTTCATGAGAATACCTAATTTCCTCAGTAAGGGTTAAAAGTTTTAGGACCATTTTTAGAATAGATATCCCGTCGAGGCACTCAGTAATTGGCGATTTACTAATAATGTAGGCAAGCAATGCCCGTGTAATCTACATTAGCTTGTTGTAATGCCAACATTATGTTTCGTGTTCTGCAGGTAAAATATCTAGTCGTGTTTGTAAGGGCTAGGAGGCCAGTTTACCGGGAGGGCAGTTGCCAAGGAGGGCACTTGCCACGGAGGTCCATTTGTAAGGACCGATTCGATGAGAGGGCCCTGCTAATACGTGCTGTGAGAAGGAGGGCAGTTTCTCCTGACGTACAGTAAAAACTGGCCTCCTCGGAGGGCAGTTTGCCGGGAATGCACTTTCACGGGGCGCACATTTGTGTTTCGGGTTGAAACTACCCTCCCGCAGGAGGGCAGTTTGCCGGGAGGGCAGTCGCCACGGGGGGCACCTGCCCTAGGTCCCTGGAAAAGTGCCACAGAGTTGCGCGAATTGGGCATCTCAGTAGGCGTACTCCGTGGTGTCAATAGACGCGTACTGCTTGGCTCATATTAGAACTGGTGGTCTTTTTATAGAAACACTTCCCTTCATCCCTCTCTCCTACCCCCACCCCCTTCATCATCACTCATTTCTAGGGCCGGCGTCGGGTGAGTCCTGGGTATCCTCCCCATTAACATTTGATTTGTTTATTAATTTTTTATTTATGGCGTGCCCCCTCCGTCTTTGAGGGGAGCTAAAAAAAAGTGAGAAACATTATTTCGATCCAATTTTTTGCGATAACCTGTAAACAACAAATTGTTTACTGAGCAAAAAATGAAAGTGAGAACTTGCTCGAAGAACTCGTGAATTTAAGGGGAAGAAATTCTCCAAGTGTCGATTTCTAAGGTTGAACTTATACAGGGTGTCGCACGAGTTCCCCCTCCCTCCCGCTAAAATCGTCCAGATAGTGGAAAAAAAGTTAAAAAAAAAAAATCTTCATGATTTTTCCCAAGGATCTCAAGTATGACTACGGTGCGCAATCGTGCGCAACGCACACCAACTTTGTTATCTCAAATGGGAACCCCTACCTTTATTGTAGATTTGGATTCTACGAAAAATTTCATGAGTTTTAGACCCCCAACCGATTTTTTTGGTTATGCACAACCCGTCCAGTGAGCGCGCAAACATGGATTGTGCCAAAATGGAGAATTGAGATGAAGGTAGTAGACCCCAAGCGTGATGCATGTTTTTCCATGAAATTTTTCGTAGAATCCAAATCTACAATAAAGGTAGGGGTTCCCATTTGAGATAACAAAGTTGGTGTGCGTTGCGCAGGATTGCGCACCGTGGTCATATTTGAGATCCTTGGGAAAAACCATGAAGATTTAAAAAAAACTTTTTTGCCACTATCTGGACGATTTTAGGAGGGGGGGGGACTGTATGTTATGATCAATGGCTTTGTTTGTCAGGTCTGTCCCGAAGCTGATTTTTTCTTAGGCCAAAAACGAAATATTATAATATTATGTGGAAATATTACCTAGCCAATCGTGTCATGGATTGGAATCAGTAAGTACCAAAAACGTCCACACCATGAGATGGTGTCGTCTAGAAGGAGAGACGTTAAGAAAAATTCTACCATCTGAGTGTTTTCATGGTTCAAGTCTATAGATGAGAGACCGCTGGAGTGTAGAGCAAGTTCAAGAAATGATTTGGTGATTTTAAGAGCTCTGGGGATAGGCGTGTTTGCTAAACTCCACAACTAAGGTTTGCAATCCTGAGATCTCGGTCTATTTTTTCGGAATTGCGATCCGCAATGAGCAACAAGTGAAAACATTAATTTCTCTCGATCTGATGGTTCGATTTTGATAAAAATCGGAGGGAATTTGGTTGCTGGGCCCTAGAAGAAAGAAGGTACATTGATTTCTCCATGATTCGATGAGTATAAGGTGAGTCATGGCACACGTTAAAAAAATGTAAAACTAATCCAATCGCGAACGACTTCACAGTCGTGTTGCTGTTTATTCATAGAGAAAACCAGCAACGTGATCGCAAAAATCAAAAATCCTATTTAAGAATTTATCATTGGCACTGCTCAATAATAAGCACTTTTAAACAACTAATTACACAAGTTCACGAGTAGAACATGTGTACTTTGTGGAAGTTGTAGTACCTACTGCCCACCAACATTCGTACGAGTGGTTCTCATATAATTTTTCAATCCAGGGTTGGAAAGGGGCTGAGGATCAGAAACCATAAATATGGAATGCAATAAAGCGGCCTTACGCCCTAATAAATTTGATGATGATAATTTTAAATGTTATTATTACTTATTCTTCACACTTATTCGATGTTTTTATGTAATCAATGTGATGTACAATCCACGAGTTGCATATTACAAACAAAATTTATATTCATCGACTTACACATCGATTTATTACATGTGTAGGTCAATAAATAATAGAATTGATAGTAGATGTACAATTATCCATACATTATTCAATGTTCAATCAATGGATGATACAGAGATGTGTAAAAATAGCGATAGTTATTAAGCAGATAACACAAGATTACAAAATTTAGGGTGGTCTGGCTGCCTCGTTCTTTCACCACTTTTCTTATGGTATTTGGTGCGCTGAATCCGAATCTGACGTCAGTTTTTTTTATTTACGTCGGATTTTCAAGATATAGCTAGTTTTACGATTTTTCTAGTTCACACTTTTCTTCATTTTTTAGTGAGCACTCATCTTGCTCAAATCTCCTCAAAAAGTACTTAGACTTATAGGAAATTTCATGTAAAATCCGAATATGTACTTAGTTTTTAAGTAAAGTTGTGTTTAATCATTCTTCCTCTTTCTTTTTCCCCTATTATTTATTTTCATCTCAGTGCCATGAAAAAGCTCATTCCTTCGATATTATTGGGTTTAGGAGGTTGCGATTGGTCTCATTCTCCTCTGGGGTGTCCCCCCTACAAAGTAAAAGCCCGAGAAATTTTTTTTTATCCTTAATTTTCTTTCAAGTGGCAAAATGTAAGGGAAAACCCGAAGAAAAAACGTTGAGAACCGGTGTTTTTTGATACGTTTTGTGGAAAATAGATGGTTTAACACAACTTTACTTAAAAACTAAGTACATATTCGGATTTTACATGAAATTTCCTATAAGTCTGAGTACTTTTTGAGGAGATTTGAGCAAGATGAGTGCTCACTAAAAAATGAAGAAAAGTGAGAACTACAAAAATCGTAAAACTAGCTATATCTTGAAAATCCGACGTAAACAAAAAAAAACTGACGTCAGATTCGGATTCAGCGCACCAAATACCATAAGAAAAGTGGTGAAAGAACGAGGCAGCCAGACCACCCTAAATTTTGTAATCTTGTGTAATTATTAATGTGTCTAAAGAACACTGATTTACCGTGCATACAAAAAGTAAGTGCACGAGTAGGCAATGTGCCTTTGTTTTTCCCAGGGCGATTTGTTTTTATCATTAAACATAATCCTTACGTAATTGATATACTTATTACATTTTGCTTCCGAGTCTACCAAGGTAGCGGAAGCTTTGTTTTCACTTTTCAAGGACGAAAAAAAAAGTTCTCCAAAATCAAAATTTTCACTCGCGTTTTGCGTTTTAGACCTTTCTGAACAATTTTGGTTCCGTGTCTGTGTGTCTTTCTGTCTGTGTGTCTGTCATGAATTCCTTGTAACGCGCATAACTATACGAAGTTATTGTCCGATTTCAATGAAATTTTCAGGGATTGTGCGGGTTGGTGTGTAGACGGTCCCCTATGAAATTCATCATCCCCGGACTGATAGAAGCGACTGCGCATGCGCAAACGTGAATTCCTTGTAACGGCCATAACTTCTACATTTTCCATCCGATTTCAATGACATTTTCAGGGATGTTACAGATTAGTATTTAGATGGTCCCCTATGAAAATCACCACCTTCGGACTGATAGTAGCCACTGCGCATGCGCAAACGTGAATTTCCTTGTAACGGCCATAACTTCCACTTTTTCTACCCGATTTCAATGAAATTTTCAGGGATGTTACAGATTAACTTGTTTTGATGTTTTGAGATTAACTACTATGCATCGGATCATCTATACAATCGGGTTATGGATACGAGGAAGCTATGTGCCACACCCACTTGGCAGACTTTTTTTTACTTCTGTGATTTCCTTTTCATTACCTCACAAGTACTTAATTTATGTTAATTTCATACAACTTTAATGCAATTACTGTATTACCAATGTTTTCATGTTCTATAAACAGATAAAACAGTTTCTTGAAATAGAAAAAGTACCTATTGACCAAGTAAATAATCATTTTAAGCACAGACCATAATATAGACAATAAGCTATTCAGCATTGTTTCTAAACTTCCAGAAATTATAGAACTGAATTATCAAGAAGTTCAAAACCTCGGTACGGAAAAGGTATTTGTATCGTAAGGTAAGCATTGATCAACGAGTAATGGTCGCAGCTGTGGGTGGCAGGAGAAAATTAGATATCCTGCGTACATAATGTACGGACTAACTAGCGTTCATAACTTATAACCCATTTTAAGGACTTCTCAATATTGATTGGAATGATACTACAACGTACCATCAAAGAGATTGTTAGACAAATGAAATAGGAACATTCTCGGATTAACTCGGTCACTGTGACAGCCATGTCAAAACGGGTGCGTACGTTTGATAGGGAGAGGGTGGAAACGTTATCAAATTTATTCGTAAATCATAGACCAATTTGCCCGATGTAAATCAGAACACTTTTTTTGTCTGTTCGCAAAATGATAAGAATTGGAAGAAGTTCTAGAAGAAGGTAGGTATTTAGTGCATAGGTGAATTGACTCAGTAGAAATGAAGGTAGGAGGTATACATAAGTTGCAATTAATTATACTGATAATCACCTACCCTTATTTGGCATATAGCTGTCAAGCTAAGTCACATGAGACGTTGGCTCCTTGTAAACAGCACAGAAAAGGTTGATAACATCACGATCACACTGAAAGCCAACCTTGACAGAACCGAGTTGACTGGCTATAGTTTGACACCAACAGAAGGCGGCCCATTGCACAGAAAACCAAGAAACAGCAACTTGTTACGTCCGATTCTTTTCACAACACGGAAACCGTGGGCTTTCTTTAGGAGTGAGTTGAATTATATCGGTGATACAGTTACTTATTGAGGAATCACCGACGACATCGGAAGACGTCCTCCTGATTGTCACCTTCGAAGTTCATGAATGCGAGATGTAAATCCGTTCGAAAATGAAAAGTTAACTTCAAACGTCGACACTGGCACCGTGTTATTCGATTGAACATTGAAAGAAATCACAACTTTATAAACACAAGCCTATTAATCTTCTAAATAGGTTGGGCAAACCCTTTTTTACCACTTGAGTAGAATTTATGATGCCAACAGTGTAGCCAAATCAACGTAGATATACATGACCCATGACCAGAAAGGGGCCCTAGATAATACGATATGAGTATACTGGAAGTTATTGAAATTCGCGTTGGGCCATTCATAAAACTCAATAAAGGTATGTTTTGTTGAGTTAAAATGTGTAAATTAAATAACGAATGACCGTAAAGGAAACAATAAGAAGTATCCATATTATACTTCTTCCATGTTTAAAAGCGCGACTGCGACGGATCGTGCGAACTGGAACAGGTACGTGGAACCTCTAGGTACACCTCTCCACTATGCTCTTTGGAATATGATCGTAGATCGTAGGCCTGCGAGCCTCTGAACGATTCTGCAACTTTTACGTAAATGCTGTTGAACTAGAGCCTCCAACGAGCATTAGAAGAAAACCAGAGAATGAAATCTACAAAACTCATGGGAGACTCAGTGAATTCACCACCTACCTATATCTCGAGCTGCTGAGTGAAGAGGATGTATTTGTTGTAGATACTCATTTTGAAGGTTTACAAATTAATTTATGGGGAAAATGGTGTTTAGATGCAAAAAAAACTTGTCGTTTTAGCTGAAATTTAGAGTTCTTCCAGCATTCAAAAGTGAAGAAAAGTTGCATTTTATTAAATATTTATTAAATTTTATTGCAGTATTAAAAAGTGCTTGGAGGGAAAAGTTGTTGCAAATCAGTTGTATAATCGATTCCTGAAGTAGGTAGGTACTGCTGACTGGTTTCGAAACAACCTGTAATATCTAGCAGTTCACCAATAACCCTTGATAGGTGGAAAAAAAACCCTTCAATTTCCGCTGAAATGGCGTAATAATAAAAATACCTATCACGTTAGCATAAAAAATGGGTTACCATTGAATGCTGATGAAATGGAGCATAAAAAAAGTATTGTTTAGTAATGCATGCATTCCAGGGGACGTCCCATTGGATAAGTATTGGATCAGTTTAACCAGCTGGTAAGCGATAAGACTGTTTCTCCCGATGTAATTTATTTATTACTTTAGGGAAGAAATAGTGACCCCCCCCCCCACCATTATAAACCATAACACTTCTAGCGGCATGATAGCCTCGAATCTGAAGAGCATTTTAAAATCCATGATCTACGACACCCAACATGCGAATTCGAGTTCCCCCTCCCCTCACCAATGGTGCCAGTCTGGCACCAAAGCGGAAATACGTCGTAACATTGAACTTTCATCTATTAGGTTTAGTAGGCAGTCTGTCGAATGTCACATCCGTATTCAAGGTGAAACACCAAAAAACCCAAGAAACATAGGTTTATGGTGCCCTGGCACCATGGTGGCACCACTTTTATTTCCATGGTGGTACAGAAAGTAATTCATGCAAATCCAAAGGTATAATGAGAATTTTTCCTCAATTTCAAAGCTTGGATACAATTAGTAAGCAGTAAAGGAACCGAAATATTGAAAAATTGGATATTTTGTGAATATTATCCCCCCACCCATCCCCTCCTCTTGCAAATTTTGGTACTCTGGTGAAATCATGCACAACTCGGAAGTTATTTTAGTCAAACAAAAAAAGAAACAAACAAATCGGTTGGAAATTGAGGCCTGGGCAGATTTTATAAGATTATGCCCGCAAACGTACGTTTTTTAAGCATTAACCCCCCCTTTCCCCTCCTTAAAAGGCAAAATTCGAAATTGCGGCGACGTAGTATACAACTAGATAGTTTTCCGCGTCGAACAAAAAAATAACCAGGAAAATCGGTTGAGAACTAAGGCCTGGGCAGAGTACACAAGATTTTGTTACACACACACACATACACACACACAGACATACACCTATGGTTTTTTTTTCGCGGATTTGGATTCAGAATGGTCTATACGGATTACTGTGTGGTTATTTTTTCTTTTTCTGTTGAGTGTTGTCCTCCTTCACCCCAGATCGATTGCATAAGTGCCCAAGTCTTACAGTGGGACGTCCTAAAAATGGGGTTTCATAATAAAAATGTTTTAGGTATTCTGAACAGGTCATAATCAAAAGCTCATTCTGGGAAAGATTTCTGGGATAGAACGCTTAAGGGTAGGGGGAAATTTTTTCGAGTCAAAAATCGATTTTGAGAAAAAAATAGTTTCGTAATGTAGATTATTTACTGGTCAGTTTAAAAAAAAGCATGTCAAAATTCCAACGGGAAGTGGTTAAAAAAAATTTACAAACACGGAATAGTCGCGCTCCACTCGGCTAATAGAGGCCAGCGCCGTAAGCAGGGTCGTCCCCCTCTTCCTCTTGAAACATATCCTCAAGTCTTCGCTTTGCCTGATTCTTTTTTATTCTTCCTTCCCTCGACGAGGTACAGGTTTTCGTTTTTTAAAAATTCGTTGAGATCTCGGCATTATAGAAAATACGAACGGCAACTGAACGAAAGGTAAAGGTGACGAACGAAAAGCGATAACCGGTTCAAACACTCCGCAAAACTTTGTCAACACCGGTTGGGAAGGTTATACACACAGAGATTAGACATAATATGTCACCATAATATATGACCATATTATGGTCACACCCTTATAATTATGTCCTTCTTCTTCTTCTTCCAAAGGGTTCAAAATGACTCATCAGAAGCTAGGTAGGAAAGGTTTACGGACACACCAGATGACTATAGATGGAACACGCTTCTTTTTTAAAAAAATCGCGTTTCCTGAAAAACCACGTTTTTCAATACTTATGTTCCTTTTTCTCGGGTTCTACTTGCCCTATCGCCTTGATTATTTTTCTAATTGTGCATTAGATCGTAACGAACAGACGTATTCGTTTGTTTGGCAATTTTTGATCGAGAAGTTGAGGAAAAAAATTCATCTATCACCTAGAATTTTGGCCGTATTTGAAGATTTTTTTCAAATAGCCGTACCTTTTCCCGGAGTATAGTATTTTTAAAAAAACCGTGTCAGGACCTACAGGACTTTTGTAAATGCTTTACAAAATAAAAAAAATAAAAAATCAAGGCGATTGGGCAAGTAGAACCCGAAAGAAAGGAACATGAGCTTATACGCGATTTCATCAGAGAGCGCAAAATTTCCCCCTACCCTTAAGGGGGTCTCAGTTGGTCGCCATTCGTTCCTCGTTCCTAGTAAGTATTTCGCGAAATTGAAGGGGCAAAAACTTTAAAAGTTGTACCTAAATTTGAAATTTTAAAGGATTTTAGAAATTCATTAGTGCACGGCCCTAGGGAATTGAAAAACTGAAATATTGCCGCTGGAATCATCAAAATCAAACAATAACTGCCAGAGGAATATGGAGAAAACATGGAAAACCCGTTTATTCAGTAGTTTTCCCCATTTTTTTGGCAATTATTGTTCGATTTTGATGATTCCGGCGGCAATATTTAAGATTTTCAATTCCCTAGGGCCGTGCATTAATGAATTAACAAAATCCTTAAATTTCAAAATTAGGTACTACTTTTTAAGTTTTTGCCCCTTCAATTTCGCGAAATACTGACCCGTAACGAAGAACAAACGGCGACTAGAATGCTTAGTTGTCACTGGAACTTTTGTAACGGAGACGAACAGCTCCTGGAACGTCCCATCTCTATGATTACACGATTTTCTCCACCGAGACCCCTTTTATTTCTCTTCCGAGTCTCTTGATTAATTCTCTCAAAATAAAGACAGTAGTACAAAACTCACTAGTGTAATTACTAGGTAAAGACACTAATGCCTTTAGTTTATAGATACGTCGTATTTCACAGGAACAATGGAGTTTGAATATGGCGGGAATCAACCTCTTAGTAGATCCATCCCTAGTTCGGCCGCCGGTAGTATCCATACATCAATTCACTCACGGTCGATTTTTCAAAAAACAACGTTTATAGTCTTTAATTTAACGTTTTCATCAAATTTTTATGTTAATCTAAATGTAGCAGTGTCGTCTTTGTCGACCCTTCACGTTTCTTGAATGAATGTTTGGAATTCCAAGAAAACGCATGCATTTGTCACTTATGATGGGGTGTCAACACTGTAAAATCTATAGTCAGTCACGACTAGTGCTTAGGACTTCAGGAACTCCTTTATATCGTACATATTTTAAAACAGTTTTTCGATTTAGTACTGTGGGTTTTTAATTCATTTTAACTCGTAACGCGATTACCCCACTCCGTGATGGATAAATACCATGCATCTTTGTGACTATTCCGGCCTATCGCGCGTGTAATATTGGACAACGAATGTGCTCGTAGCACGGATGAAGCTTAAAAATGGCTTCACCCTCACCTTGGCCCGAAGTGCATTGGAACTAAGACATTTGTTATTTCTTTGATTTATGTAGATGCGAAAATGGTGTTGGAATATGTTATTGTCCTCCCGGACATATTGTGCCGTATGGTCGGCCAAGGAATTCGTCCTATGCTGGAAATTCCTTGCGCTAAAGTTACGTCCTGTTTGACATTGGTGTTGCTAATATGTTTTGAAACTGTGTTGTTATCAACTGTAAGTGACTGTACGAAATCATTTTACGTCCACTGGAATACAACGAATCCAATGTAAGTTATCTGATGAATTCACTAAATTAATATAATATTCCTTTTCATGTTACGGGTTTGAAAGCGTAATGGGTTGCACCTTGGTGTCATGTTCGGTATAATGGTAAACACTTGCCGTCTACCTACCAGGTATTTTTCAACTACAGTCGTTTAGAAATGAAAACGTCCCTTAGTATTAAACCATCACTCTTTTTGCATTGCGTTTACAATTATTCCCGAAATGTAGTGTTTTGATTATGTCTAGGAATTTTACTCGAAGAGCTCATTATACCGTTAAACTTCCCGATTCCATCATGGTTGCGTACATATTATCGGGACACCTTTTTCATTTGAGTTCCCCTTTTATTGGATTCTTTCGTTCACAATCATTATCTATGTTGTTACCTTCACATTTGTAAACGATCACGTTGTTATCAGTTCAATCATCTCGTAGTTTATCTAGTACGCATTTGTATGTTCGAATTTTGTTTCGCAGTACCTAGTGGTTAGTGATACCAAGAGCCAGAGTAAATTTGTTTTTTATCTGTTCGAACTAGCTGTCAATTTCAGCTAGGTAATCCAGATATATACCAATACGTTGTTTACATTGAATTTCTTGATAATTTGTCAAATTTATTTAATATGTAAATTGAAGCTTTTCCCTACTAGACATGATTTTCTTGTTTTTCTTCATATTTTTCTGTTTGTCGTATTTTTGTTTGTTAATTTTACTCTTCACTTTCCTACCTTGAGTTTACTGTGTTTCGATAATTACTAAGCTTGGATAATTTCAAGTTTTCCTCAAAGAAATTTTATTTATATATGGACTTTCGTTCTCAACATTGTTGGAGTGAGTGGACTAGTATGTTCTTTGGTCAACTCACGGTTATGCTCCTTTAGCTGTAGTTACCGAGTGTTATTGACTAGGTTCCTTTTGGGGAGGAGACAACAGAGTTTTGACATAACCCTTTGTTGAGGTGATTAAGGGAATTGAAAGAATAGGCTTACAACATGAAAACAAGGTTTTCGACTGAAGCATTATAAAAGGAAAAAAATTATCATTGATAAAAATTATCTATCAAAAAACAAGTTTTAATATTTCGTTAAAAAAAAATATCACATTTTTGAAGATTGGGAGAGAGGTAGGTACTCCACAACTACCACCCATTTACAGTTTTGACAAATTTAACCTCCTTTCATGTTATATTCTCTACACGAGGAATTTCTTCAACGTGAAAAGTGGAATGTTGGGAGCTGTTTAAACCTTTTTCATACTTCCTTGTGCAATAATTGACAACACGACTCTTTTCTGATCTAGTAAGCGCCTTCTGTATTTCTGTCCTTCTCCACTCGTAGCAATTCATAGAGTTGCTTTTTTCGACTCATGCAAACAAAATACTACCCTCTGCTTTGTCAAGTGTTCTGAATGCTACATTTGCTTACAAATTTGTTGGAGGAAATAACATAACCAACCAATCCATTGGTGAGTTTCTTAGGATTGAGTAGTTGATTCGAGAAAAAAGATAGGAGTAACATGTGACTTAAACTGCGTTTGTAGTTGATAACAAGGCTCCAATCGACTGAAACAGTCTTTTCGTCTATCTCTTCCCACGATGTATCTCCTCAGTTCCGTTGTCGTTTTAGTAGTCTTCCAGTGAGAGTGAGCTCTCGACGACCTCCTACAGGTACAGGGCCTACATCTTTGGGTAAGACGGTTCAAGATCAGATTCAAGATCAGCAGTCATGATCCTAATAGGCACATTTTTCCTAAAAGGTATTTTTTTTTCTTTTTAATAGGGTTCCCTATTCAAGAAGGGGTTCCTTCTAAATTCTTATACGGGTCCTTAAAAGATAATCAACATCCAGAAGGACAATTTGTTTCACCGCTAAGAGTTGTCTATTCCCAAATTTGCAACCCCCAAGAACCCTGTACCACCCGAAAACCGAAGAATTGCACTAAAAACCGTAACTTTTGTTGCACTAATGATAGTTTCAATAATTTACTTATGCCTTTGATTAATTTGAGCTCGGTAGGTTAAATAATTATAAAGCCACAGCAGTTCAAAAATGGGTGAATTTTTCCTAAAAGTGAAATTTTCTGGTCGTGTTTTGGGTCGTTTATCAGCAAAACCTCACGTTTTAGAAAACAGTAAGGAGAGAGGAGTTTAAAGGAAATTTAATCTGCTTTAATTAAAAAAATAATCGTATCTGCAGCCATAATAGTTTTCTGTAAATGAATAAAAACAAAAATAAAACACGTTTTAAAGGAATTAAATTGAAAACATGATCATTGTTATATTTTGTGGAAATTATGGAATAATTTCAATAATAGTACACAATTTGATCCTAGATTTTTATAATGAGGAATTTCACCATGTCGGAATTTCCTATTTCTTACCCCAAAATCGGATTCAGCCCCTCGAAAAAAACCCCTACGGCAAACTTTCAGCCCGTACTTCCTAATTTACGAATAAATAAAACAGTGTAGAAAATATTAGGTTCCCCTGGTTTTTGTTTGATAACTTTCCTCTTAGATAACACGATTTCGTCATACCAACGGGCAACACTGGGAGTAGACGGCAATCCAAACAGCCAATAAGCAAGCGCTCCCGCTTCACGTTGAAGAGGTCCGTTTTTCTGGTTAATTTTTTGAAATCATAAATTTTGATTGTCTCTCAAAAATAACAGGAGACTTATTTTCCGAAATCAACCCGATTTTCATCTATCCCACACCAATAACTATTCAAGAAAAATGCAAACAGAATTCGGTGAAATTCCTCATTGCTTCTGAGTCTCCCAAGGTAGCAGCGGAAGCATTTTTTTCTCTTTTCAAGGTTAAAAAAAAACTTCTCAAAAATCAAAATTTCCACTTGCTTTTACATTTTAGGTCTTCTTGAACAATTTTGCTCCTTCAGATGGGGTGGGGTGGGGGGGGGGGGGGGGGGTGCGCCGTTTCGTAAGAGATTAGACTAACCTGCAATGAGGAAGAAACGGCGACCGACTGGACCTCCTTAACACCTACATTAATTTTCCCTCAGGCATTTTCTCCATAGAACCGATAGGAAAATCTGAAGGCGTTCGTCTGTCTTGTAGTGTTCTTGTGTTCAATTCTTCTGACGGTGTTCTGTTGGTATCTTGTTGGTCTGAATTGTGTTTTCTCAGGTGTTTACTTGTGCTTGAAAATTCGTTTCTGTCTTCTAATAGGATGTATGTTGGTTTGAGTATGTCCACTGATACGTTTACGTGTTAGTTTTTTTATGTTTAGTGTGAAATATTTGCGCGTGGGGTCCTTTGTTTGGTTTGTCCAGTGTTGCCTCGACTCTGTCAACTCTCGGGAACACATGACTGCATCGACTGAGGACTTCGTGTACAAATTTTGATTGTCCATTTCGATATTTTGAGGGAACATTCATCTTGTTTTCATTCATTTTTTTCATGTGTTCTCGTAACTAGTGAATGAAAACTGATGATTCTGATGTTGGTGGTAGTGATTGGTCCAAGAAATCTACAGGTAATTTCTACGGTTGCTTGGGCATCTTCATGGCACATCTTAGTCCTAACAGGATTGTAGGAATCACCGATGTCCATTGCTTTTTACAAGGCGCTCTTGATTGCTGCTTTGAGCATGCGGTGGATTCGCTAAATTTTTCCATTGGCTTGTGGATGATGATCAGTTGTATGTTGTAATTTTGCTCCACATAATTTGGCCAATGAATTCGGACATGAATGAATGTTCGGACTGAAATTGCGCTCCACGATCTGAAATAAATTATTGAGACTGGAGTCCCAAAACGACGTATCCGGTTGATGTTGAACTTTTGTGCGATAATTTCTTCCGTAATATTTTTGAGTGGAACAACAACCCATGATGTGAATCTGTCAATACAGGTGAGGCAATAATCACTATATCAATGTGCACTGTATTGAAGCGCTTATCAGTTCTTGGAAATTCACAAATTGGGGACTTTTGTGTGTCGTGTTATTCTAATTTTTTGGCATTCTAGACAAGATTTTGCCCCAACGACACATCACTTTTGGGTTTTTCCAAATTACTCTTTGTTGAGATTCGTTTTACTGTTGATTGTGCCCCAGGATGTGCTAAATATTGTGGTAATGATTGAATATAGCTTGTCTGTACATTAATGGAATGAATAGCCGAATATTTTCTGTATAGATGTCGCAGTACAAGGAAACATTCGATGAAATATGGTACTTTTTAAAATTTAGTGACGAATTTTCCATTAGCTCTTTCAATTTTTCGTCATTTTGTTGTGGTTTAGCTATTCAAGTTGGTTAATTTTTTAAATTCATGAGAAATGGTGAGCAAGTACAATTTTTTCACCTGATAAGTAAAACAAATCAGTAGTGAATTGTGAGATGTACTGCGAATGTCTCAATGAGGAATTTCACCGATTTCTGTTTGCATTTTTCCTGAATAGTTAATGGTGTGGGATAGATGAAAATCGGGCTGATTTCGGAAAATAAGTCTCCTGTTATTTTTGGGAGACAATCAAAATTTTTAATTTCAAAACTAACCGGGAAAACAGACAAGCAGCGGGAACGCTCGCTGATTGGGCTGTTTGGATTGCTGTCTCCTCCCAGTGTTGCCCGTTGGGACGACGAAATCGTGTTTTCTAAGAGAAAAGTTATCAAACAAAAACAGAGGAAACCTAATTTTCCCCATCTCGCTTTTTCTATTTTTTTCTTCAGTTTTTCGATTTCGAACTTTACTGTTTCATGAAATTTTGCATCTGGGGACTATAGATTTCTCGATCTCAGCGCTTCAAGCGGCCATAAATGAACTATTCCTGGATGACGTCATTTTCCCGTTTTTTTTTAAACATTCGTATTTTCTACACTGTTTTGTTTATTCGTAAATTAGGAAGTTCGGGCTGAAAGTTTGCCTTAGGGGGTTTTTAGAGGTGCTGAATCCGATTTTGGGGTCAAAAATAGGAAATTCCGACATGGTGAAATTCCTCATTGTCTTGGAGAAGCTTTGTCATTGTTTTGCTTGAAAGCATAAGTCAATGGCTCATGAGCTGTATACACAAGATTTTTTCCTTCCAAGAAATGTCTGAAATATTTTATATCTGAGTCTATAGTCCCAGAAATTGTTTTTCCTGCAAGGTGCTTTTTCAGAATGGTGAACAAGTGGTAAAAAGAAAGGTGCCATCATGGGAGTGAGGGGTGGGGGGGGGGTACATTATGTCCCAACCAAAGGAGTCCAAAAGAGTCTTGGTGAGGTTTGCTGTGTGGGATTGTATGTTGTCATGCAAAAGGGATATTCTCTTCGTTATCATTCCTCTCTGTTTGTATTGAATGGCCCTCCTGAGTTTCTTCATTGCTTACAATAGCCGGGATCATAAATGGCAAAAATTTGACCCAAAACCCTTTGCGATCCCAGAAAACTGAAGCCATAAGTTCTTAGTCAACGTTGAAGTGGTATGGCGCCACTGAGTAAACAACCATTTCAGGCTGGATTTTCGTCCAACTGCCATTCCTGGGGTCTCAGCTGTCTTCCAAAGGGAAGATCAGAATTCGTTCTGATGGTTTCGCTCATGGCTTCCCATTGCCTCACTGCTCTGGGTTGGGACGAGGGGAGCAACGAGCTCATGACGCACAAAAACACGCCCCAGCGGCGAGATTCGAACACACGATCCCCCGCAGAAGCCACTGAACAATATGGCGCTGTTCTGTCTGCCTTTTGGTTTCAGGAGTGTAATGAGCTGTGTAAACCCACGGTTTATCTTCTTTCACTGTGGAGTCTAGAAACCCCTTAACTTCCAGTTTGAATTGTCAAGAATCGTCTTGCAACTGGCAATTCAGTTCAATTTGTGCTCCTATCGCTGCTTTGGCACCCGCCGTGCACACAGTTTTCGAAATCTCAATGTTGCTGTGATTGTTTCGTACATCACAGTTCTTGAGAGCTGTGAAACATTGCAGATATTTCATCCAAAGTCAATATGCGATCTCCATAGACAGTTTCTTCAGTTCTTTGCACCAGGTCATCAATCAATATTGCTCATCATGAACGGATGTTCTTCGTTCCTTATATTCACGGCACCACTTGTAAACATTAGTTCTATTCATAGTACCATCGCAATAAACGTTTTTGGTACGCAAAAAAAAAAAAAGAAATAATCGAGAGGAGGTTTTCCTTCCGCACTTAGGAAGCAGATAAATGCATTGAAACGCTCATCAAGACTGGAGTTTTCATACTAGAGAGTTGGGGGACCGCTCAATCTCTTCAGGAGATAACCCTCCCCCACCCACAATGCAGTGCTGCAAAATTATGAGAAAAGAATCCTCGTCACTCGAGAGCACCAGCTCTTACTTTGTGAACATCTCTCGTATGTACCTCCACTCCCCTACCCTTTTTAAGAAGGATGACACCCTTCTACCTTATTGCTTATTTATGTACTCGTATTTTACCGTAATATTGATTCCATTCGCTCCACATTTGTACCCTCGAGAGTACCCCTCCCATATTTCCAGTGTCCTAGGTGTCAACTCTTCAGCTCTCTCCAAATGCTGTGACTTTCTCCTGAATATCTAGAAATAGTAAATTGTTTTTGTATGTTCTCTCTCACTTCGTTGAGCGTTATGTTGATGTTTCTAGAATCAATCCATTCAATAGTTGGTATCTGGACATGCACGTTCTTGCTCATTATCGGCTCATTCACGTATATATTCCCCAAGATACACTCAGTTATGTAAGAATTCAGAATACTCAGAATTCAGAATACTCAGTTATGTAAGAATGTTCACCCATCCTCCCATCAAAAAATTCTCAAGACCGTGAGAAACGAGTGTCCCTTTCAGCCTCGTACACCCCCCCCCCCCCCCAGCCCACTACTTGCCTTATACTATTACTTGACCTTCTACTTATTGAACTTGTAACATTCACCCACACGTTACCCCTCAATGTTACACCGATGCTTTTAGAGGAATTTTTACCAAATTCCGTTGGTCCAAGCACAACAAAAAAGAAGTTGTAGCTTTATTGCTTACACAGCTGAAATGATTCCCTCTCAGTCCATCGTAAGATTGTCTAGGGAAGGTCTACATTGATATCTACCTCAAACTTGTTGATTACTTAGAGAAAAGACTCACGGGAATTGTCTAGCCTTTCAGCTTTGCATGCAGAACCATTATAAAACATTAACATAATAAAACTCGATTTGTTCGCATTCTGCTATCCAGGCATTGAACTCACTATATGTATTAAATGTGAACATTATTGAGTTTTGTTCTCTTAAAGTCGCGTTTTTGATCACGGGGACATCTATTTCTGTCTGATAATATCATTAATTGTAAGGCTATAAACCAACAATGAGGAATTTCACCGAATTCTGTTTGCATTTTTCCTGAATAGTTAATAGTGTGGGATAGATGAAAATCGGGTTGATTTCGGAAAATAAGTCTCCTGTTATTTTTGGGAGACAATCAAAATTTATGATTTCAAAAAAATAACCGGGAAAATGGACCTCTTCAACGTGAAGCTGGAACGTTCGCTGATTGGCTGTTTGGATCGCTGTCTCCTCCCAGTGTTGCCCGTTGGTATGACGAAATCGTGTTATCTAAGAGGAAAGTTATCAAACAAAAACAAGGGAAACCTAATTTTCCCCATCTTGCTTTTTCTATTTTTTTCTTCAGTTTTTCGATTTCGATCTTTACTGGTTTTGTGAAATGGTGCATCTGGGGACTAAGGATTTCTCGATCTCAGCGCTTCAAGCGGTCGTAAATGAACTATTCCAGGATGACGTCATCCTCCCGGTTTTTTTAAACGTTCATATTTTCTACACTGTTTTGTTTATTCGTAAATTAGGAAGTACGGACTGAAAGTTTGCCGTAGGGGTTTTTCGAGGTGCTGAACCCGATTTTGGAGTCAAAAATAGGAGATTCCGACATGGTGAAATTCCTCATTCTCAAAATTTATCATAAATTATTTATTTATTTTCTGAACTGGGCAGTGATGATCTGTCGGTGAACTTGATATCTAAGGTTGATTGTCTTAGGCCAACGTGGAATAAACATAAGGGTATGTTTTATTGCAAACTTTGTTTTTGGTTTCGACTTTTTTCTGATTCAGATAGTCTCGTTATTAAGGTCCTATAATAGCTATGACCCAGGAGCTTTGATTACTTTTGATTTACTTACCCAATTTACTCACTTTACTTATCCCATAGTGGAGTAGGTAGGTAAGCTTGGAAGGAGTAAAAGGAAGGCACAGCCAAAGTAAAATGGCATCCTCAAAAAATTCTCCAACCAACGTGATCTATAACGGGTGTGGTACTTATTAGAACTCGAAGCCGATAAAATGTTATGAATTACTTGGTTAGTAAAATCGTTGTTCATCAATTGATTAATTTATAAAATCGATGGTTTACATTAAAAACCACCGAACGATTTTTTAATTTTTGTGAGGGAGATTGCCCATATGCAGTTTCAATTTGAATTACACACTCCTATACAAGGAAGAAGAGTGAACTTTCGTCGAAAATAATTATGCTCGGTACCTAGTAGTTATCTGGAAAAGGGAGATGCCGTGTACTGTCGTTTTTCTCGATCGTCTACTTGAATAACTTTATTAAATAAATTTTATATGATTACCATGATACAACTTGGCAATGAACAGATGATATTGATGTGTGGAATTCTTCTGTTTCAGATTTAGGATAGACAATACAGATCACATCATTGATGTGAACAAGGGCAACATACCGTTCGAGTATGACCAAGTGAATATAATTTGCCCTACATACACTCCAGGGACTCATGAAGAAGACGCTGAGAAATATATCATTTATAATGTGAGTATTTTTTTTAAATTGTGTTAAAATATAAACATGATAGGAAAATTATTTTAAAGAATGATCATATTCATATGATGATCTATAATTGAACGTAAATCATTTTAGCCCTGATGAAAAATATCACCTCATGATTCTGCTTAAAAACCCCATCATGTCACATGAGTTTTTTACGATTGCAAAAATTAGAAAGTAATTTCTCTATAATAGTGTAGTTACACTTCTTGTAGTAACTGTACGAGCAATATAAACTCTGAATATGATTACACAACGGTATATATTTTTTCTATACCTGTATATCACCTATCTGTAAAGAACAAGGTATCACTATAGGTCAATACAATCGTTATATACCTCCCCCCCACCCTAATAAGCCCAGTACCTTTTCAGATTCGGATCCCCAGAATAATCATATTCTTAAAACAAGAATTAAAATTTGATGAAATATATAGTATTTAAACAACATAAGTAGTCCTGTGAGATTGAAATTGGGCGAGATGAGATAGGGTGAGACATGGTAGACCTTGGGCGGCAGTGAGGAGGTAGGTACTGTTCGCAGATAGAAAGAATGCGGCTGGCCAATTTTTCAAAGGGTATACCTGCTAACATAGACGACTACCTGTTTCAAAATCTTAGGTAGCCTGGTGAGTCAGGCTGGGGAAAGGGCCGAGCCTCCATATCTCAGACCTTCGTAATTTGGGCACTGAGCAACTCGAGTCATCATGAGTTAGAGAGCCCCTCCACTCTGCCAATTGTTAGGAAATAAGTCCATTTCGATTGTGGGTTCACTAACCTTCACTTACTCTTCATTCACCTTTAAAATTTGAAAGAAACACCATCCTTTACTGGAAATAATTTTTTGTAGGAGAATGGGAAATTTGGTACCCTTTCTAATGATGCCCTTATTTTTACATGTTTACGGTAAATTAAGGTCGTTCTGGTAATTTTAGTGACATGTTCAAGAACACAAAAAAAAATTTGAAATTGGAAAAAACTTGGAAAAACAAGGGGTTAAAACAAAGATGCTACGTTACGTTTTCTTACTTAAATTAGATATACGATCGATCCCTGAAGTTTGGTCGACACCCTGTATAGAAATGGGAACCACTGCCTTAAAGTGCGCGAACGGTCTGTGAAAATCAATCTTTCTACTTCATCATTGGTCGGTAGTCAACAACCCTCGGTCTCATTTTCCCTGGCTTGAGTGGCAGGTAGAAGAAGGAGGATGTTTTTGGGACTGTAATACACAAGGACACCTCACCAAACCATCCGCATTCTTTCTATCTGCTAACAGTAGCGAGGTCACAGAACTGCAAAAGTTACGCTTATTAAAGAATCACGTTGTCGCATGAGCAGTGGCTACCAATGATTGGATCACAATGAAATTGATAAGGGACTGTCTTGTGCCCCAAACACACAATTGGTTAACATTAATTAATTGATACAATTAGACCTCGTATCAATTACCCTCATAGGAAGCGAACAGTGGTCCTACTAGCTCTGGCTGATGTCATTCGTTCCTAAAAAATTGTCACTATTTCAAATCTATGAAAAAACAATATCTTTATATCAAAAGTTTTCGAGTTACGGCGTTTTGAAAATGTCAACCCCCACTTTTCAACCTTTCGAAGTGAATGACAATAACGAAAAGGTTCATAACACTACTAGACCCCAAATGATGCCAATATTCCAAATTTCATCAAAATCAGTCCATGGGAACAGGGCAAAAACTTCCTATGGCGGATGGAGGGCCATTTTTTTCAAACTTCGATTTTCCGATTCTACTTTGAAACGTGAACCATCAAATTTCGAAAATTTGTTTTTTTGCTCGATTCCAAACGTTCATTGTTGAAAATATAAACCAAAATAGTAGCTATTCAACCTATTGGTTAAATATCTTTTGACTTGAATAAATATTTGCTCAAGACTGTTGTAATTGTACGAGAGATTGGTCAGGGAGGTTTCGAATTTATTAGTATCATTTTGGTTTCTTATTGTAAACTTGGATTTTATGTGACATGTTCTAATTCACCGATGTTACGATTTCATTTTTTGTTCTCAGGTTTCAAAGGAGGAGTATGACTCATGCCGAATTACTAATCCAAATCCACGAATCATAGCTATTTGTGATAAACCCTATAAACTTATGTATTTTACAATTACATTTCGATCGTTCACGCCCCAACCTGGTGGTCTTGAATTTCAACCTGGTCAAGATTATTATTTCATCTGTAAGTCCGCATTATGTACCTAATTGATTAATCTCACGAAATTTTACATTGTTTGCTGAATGGTTTTTTTCGATCACTTGCTCCGAGGCTTCACAATTTAGAACAAAACTTGTCAAGAGAATTATACTAACTTCATAGAAAACCTACTATTTCTATAGTTTTAAGTTCTTTACTTTTGTTCTCAATTGTTTACCTTACATTGACGAAATGAATATTTTTCAGCGACTTCATCAAAAGAAGACCTTCACAGGCGTATTGGGGGGCGCTGTTCGACTAATAATATGAAAGTGGTTTTCAAAGTTTGCTGTCGCCCCGATGAGGCTTCTGCCAGCAGTAAGTTTATATATATCCGCCATAATTTCTCATTTCTTTTATTAAACTTCTTTGTTCTCTGAAAGTCTGAAACAAATTCGAAAGTCTTTAGTTTTCTCTGTGCATACTGACATAAATTGTAAGTAGGTGAATATCTGATCTAAATAGTGAGAGTCTCAAAAAACATTGATTTACTACCTAATCGCTATAGAGCAGTGTTGAGATACCCTTTTCGGATCTGGTATTAGAATGTGAGTGGTTCACTTATCAAAGTCTACATAGTTCCTATACCTAGTCTACTTAAAAAATAAGGCATGTAACGGTTGGTTTTACCTATCTAATATTTCAGAATTGATTGTGAAAATGAATTTTAACCTTACAAATCAATTTAAAAATAAAATTCTTTTTTAAGGTCCTGATTGTAAGATAGGCTGGGTAAGAACCATAAATAATCCAAATTCCCGATTCAAATAAGATTTTAATAGGTAACATGTATTTGAAACGAGGCAATACCACTGATTGAGAGTGGTGGCAGTGAAAGGGGGAGGGTATTTATGTTGGTTTGGTACTTGAGACTAGCAGAGATTTCTAACTCTAACACTCATGATATTTACAGTGTTCATCCAATAACATGATTTTTCTCTTTAGGCAATAGCTCTGGAAGAGAAAGCAGCACATCCATTTCCAGTATTGGAACATCTGGAATGGTCACAAAGAATCCATTGCATACTTCTCAGACGACTGTGCCCCCCTTCATTCAAACACGCCCCACTCAACCAGCATATTCCAAGACAACTACTAAAAAGACGAGTAAGTGTTTGGGCTGCATAATCTCTATAATTTCTATAATTATTTACATAGATACAGAATTGCTGGTTCAGAGAATTATGGGTATTTCAATCAATCATAATTAGTAATGAAATTGTGAAATTAGTTTATTAGCGCAAAATGGAGTCCTTTGGAATGTAGTTTATCAGGGAGAAGGTGACCATACTGGGGTGATAGTTTCGAGATCGACTGAAGGGATCTTGAAGCAAAACGTTCTAACCAAAGCAGCCATATGTAGAAATCGTTTTTGATCTCAGTTGCGAAATATTGTATCATTAAGGGAAGATAGAAAGACTTAACTTCTTGAATAGTTGCTTGTTTCATTCACTCAAGTTGTTCAAATAATTTGTCTGGCAGATTATGCTTTTTTTTAAAGGTTCATGCACAAATGCTCCAATAATCTAATAATCTGTAATATCTAATGTTGTCTAATCTACCAAGAAGAAGTAGTTACTATGTTGGTTACTGGAGCTTGTTTGTGGGATAGCTAGGATTCGGCTTTAAGGCGCCCATACACTATACGATTTGTTTGCAGGCCGGCATGAGGCCTAGATCTTGGTTACCCACACATTATCAGTTAAATCTGAATGCCATGGACTGCAGTCCGTGAAAACTGAAGGTGTGTGGCTGCAGGGCATGCGAGGATCGGACGTGAGATTGGCGGCAGGTATGGGACTGTCAGTCCACGATCTCAAGAGGGCTCCCTGCCACACATTATCAGTTGTTGGCCTGCCGTCCAACCGCTACTATTGGCCCTGGGCCGCCTGCAGTCCACTACTCGCAGCCGGCAGTCTGCCTGCAGGCCCTGGTTGTGTAGTGTGTGTGCAAGCGAGGACTTCATCGTACGTCCGCCTGCAGGCGGTTGACTGATAGTGTATGTTGCTCTGCGATTTTGGCTGAACTTTTGCCTGTTGAGGCGACGGCCTGCAGACAAAATCGTATGGTGTATGGATCGCTTTAGAATAGGGATGCCATCACAGTTGATCCATCAATTTTCAAAGTCGACATAAAAGAGCCAAAGCATTTTTCAAAAAAGGGGGGCAACAAATATGTCATTTGGCTATAAGACACTAGGATACCTATTATTATCCCAGTCTTACTGAAAACACAGAATGATTTTTGCAATCTCTTCTTCAATGGTGTAACCAATGATGAAAGTACGAAATAAACATTCGGATGTTGAAAAAGCACGATACTTGCATATTCGTCACAGGCAGGCCTTACAGATATTTGCTAGGCCATAGTGAACAGCAAATATCGACACCTGTGCGCCCAAAGGGCCAAACTGCTTCCGGAACTACTATTTCTAAAACGCAAGCGATTGTAGCGAGGCCAGTGTACATGAAGTCAACTAGGTTTTTTTTGTAATTGGTCCAAAATTACGTACGATTGAATTCCAAACCGTTTTTTGAATCATCCGCAATTTGTAATATTAAGAAAAAAAGAAAAACTGGGAAGAGGTCCAGTTTGGCCCTATGGGCATAATTTGACCTTGAGATTTGTGAGCGACAAGGGGCCCAAACTGCCAGTTTGGCCCTAAGGTTTGCGACATTCCTATACCTGGAAATTGCTCTGGTCAATCTGTAATTTCTTCTTCAATTAATACATCGGTTAAATTAAACGTTAATCAATTATTATAATTAACTACCCATTTTTACAACTCTCTGGGTATTTGGTACCTATCCAATCACTTAGGTTTTCGTCTTTCTCTGAAACCCCGATTTTAACTCACGTAGGTATGGTTGAATAGTGCCATTCTATTACCATAAAACAGCAATTAAGTAATTTCTGAAACACGGATAACGAAATTTTAATTATTCCAATAGTAAATTAACACCATAGCATTTGAAACAAATCTAAGAATCATTGATGAATAGTAAGATATCGTCATCTATTCAGCATTGTCCTCTTCATTTGTCTCAATGAGCTCATCACGTATGTTGAGCTTATTCTTCATATGGAAGTATTCTGCGTGGTACTGGTGAGGAATCGCCCCTTAGGTACACAAACTGAAGGAAAAAGCAGGAGTGGTCAGAGTGACACAACTGGACGGCAAGAAAATTATCATTACACTTGACAAGTTACCTGTCTTTCTGGTGTTCAGACTTCAACTCAAGTGATTCAATGCAATTTGATTGATTTAGTTGATTAACTGAATTGTCTGTACCTAAGCAAACATCAGGACTTGAAAGAACGAACTCGATTCTGCCAAATCTTACGGACTCTAGAGCCATAAAAAGTCAGAGTCATAAAAAATATTCTAGTCAATTTAATCGAAACTATTCGACTCATCATTATATACCTCTCTCAGTTGTTGTAAGGCCCGAAAAACCATGAGCTGAGATCTGGTTGAGAAAACTTTCCCTTGCTTCCCCCGTCGAGTTCTAGCCATCGTTTGAAATCACCTTTTCCAAAACCACATTCGAAAAAGAACGATTGGGTGGAGAAAAGATTGTACTAAAGACAATCAAAAGAAACGCCTGCCAAGTGGGTGTGTCACATAGCTTCCTCGTATCCATAACCCAATTGTGGGTATAGTTGATCCGATACATAGTAGTTAATCTCAAAACACCAATCTCTAAGTACCTTTCACTACCCTCATAGGGGACCATCTACACGCTAATCTGGACAATCCTAGAAAATTTCATCAAATTCGGATGAACAAGTAGAAGTTATGACAGTTACAAAGATTTCACGTTTGCTTTGAAAATAAGAAAGTTATGGCTGGAAACAACGAAATACACATTTGCGCATGCGCAGTAACAACTATCAGTCTGTGGGCGATGATTTTTATAGGGGACCATCTACACGCTAACCCGTACAATCCCTGAAAATTTCATTGAAATAGGATGAAAAATGTAGAAGTAATGGGTGGAAGTATGGGTGAGACAAGGATTTCATGACAGACACACGGGCAAACAGACAGACACGGAACCAAAATTGTTCAGAAAGGTCTGAAACGAGTGGAAACTTTGTTTCTGGGGAACATTTTTGGTGGACTCGAAAGGAAAAAATGATGGAAAAACAATACCTTTACATCAGAATATTTTGAGTTACGGCGTTTTCAAAATTTCAACCCTTATTTTTCAACCCTTAGAAGTGACCTACATCAACCAAAAGCTTCGGGGCACAACTAGACCCCAAATGGGCCCATATAACAAATTTCATCAAGATCGGTCAATGCTATGTGGAGAAAGTGCCGCGTACGGCGGACGGACGGCCAAATTTTTATTCGATTTTTGGATTCTACCTAACATGAAACGTAAACCAACAAATTTTGAGGGGGGGAGGGGTTAAAAAAAATTGTTTCTTGGTTGATTCCAAAGGTTCATTATTGAATATAATATACCAAAAACACAGGATGCAACAAGTAGGTAGGTAGTGGACGTGAACATAATAAAGGGTCAGAAATCGATTTTCTAGTCAGTTGTTGTGGTTCTGTGCCATTATATTTGTCTCTGACACACAAATAGCAATCAGAGTAGTTTGTGGCTGCGTTTTAGTTGGTAAGATCAGCAGTTTGGCCCTATGAATCACGTAGATGGATGCAGTTTGGCCCTAATAACTTTTCGTTTAAATTCCAGTTTGGCCCTTTGGACTTCTGACATTGAAACTGATTTCAGTTTGGCCCTTTGAACAAGAAAAAGCAGTTTGGCCCTTTGGGCGCTCAGGTGTCGATATGATGATCGACACAACAAACAATTCTCTGTCAAATTGATTGGGAATGAGGTCTTCAGGAATAAAAGGAGGAGTTTTATTACAATTGGTGACACACCCAGGCACTTGTTCATAAATGAAAAATTTTCATTTGTTATACATCACATCTTTCTTTATTCTGTTATGCTCTTCAGACTGTTATAGCATGGATGCTACTGCTTTCTTGCAATCTTATCTTGGAGACATTAGAAATACTCTATGTTACAAGCCCGCTTCTTTTCCAAACTCAATATTCGCTTGCTTCCCTAATTATCTTTTAACAATTTTTCGATAAACAGATCCAATTTTATTTAATCCCAAACGATGTAGCTCAAATTTTTCCAATGCCTGGAATACTCTATTGCTGTTATCCGTGTGACGTCACTCTTCGACTAATCGAACGGTTATTCGAATCTCGCTCAAAGGCGGCCATGTTCCCTCCGTTGTAATCAAAGATTGTATGGAAGGTTGTTCATTATGCCAATCTGTGCGGTTATCAGTTGCTCTTCTCGTCCTGGAAGCGGTATTTAATTTTTTGGTTTGCCAAAAGTGATTAGAAACAGTGTGGAAAGACAAGAGAACTTTCTGAAAAAAGAAGAATATCAGCCTTTTGGCGTCGCTGCTTCCCAGCATTCCTGACAACCATGATTTTCGATGAACTGACACTTATAACCAGCTTCAAATTATCTAGTTCCACTTGTGTTGTCGTTCGACTCCCGTATCGTGTGTTGAGGTTCTCTTTAGCTTTCATTTGTACAACAGTTTTCTTTTTCATCAGTACAACAGTTTGTTTCCCCGGGAAATATTACGTTGTTCACCTCTCAAAACCAGTGTCTACTTCCACTTGTGTTTTGTGCTGTCGTTCGTCTCTCGTATCGCGAGTTATGGTTCTCAATTTCAGCTTTCATTTGTACAAGTTTTCTTTTTCATCAGTTAGGTATTTGTTTCCCCGGGAAATATCATGTTGTTCACCTCTCGAAACCAACTGCTCATCTCGAAAATTCTGTATTCTTCACATCAAGTTCATCGTGTAGGTACTACCTATTGTTAATTCTGTGCGAGTTGTATATTGTTTCAATGTACAATGAAATTTCTGAATAAATTTCGTGTTTTTCATTGAATGTTGTACATTATTCCATTATCTATCAACACACCTAACTACAGATCTACAATAAACAGACAATGGAAGTCAGCTCACGTAAGTAGGTTCCATTTAGGGTTTCAAGGAAAGAAGTTACAATAGTTATGAAGTTTACCTTTGAAAAATACCTTCTTTTCTCACAATGGTAGGGATTTGGTTCATTATGGATATCTGCATTTAGTTGTTGCGTCTTTAAGTTCATGTATCAATCCTAGTAGGATTTCTGTACTACTTCCCTGTTTGTGAAAGTCTGTATGTGCGTGGTAGGTAGAAACAAAACACTTACTCTAAACTATCTAGAGATGTGTTGTTGGACAAATAATGAACCAGTAGAAAGGTAGCTACTGCAAAATCGGTATTTATTACTTACATGAAACCCCCCCCCCCAAAAAAAATGCAGTGAGAACTCTAGAAAATCTAGGTTTGTGGTGTTCACTAGGTACTTTCTAAAGGTGAATACGATCAAAATCATCAAAAGGTAGGAAGGTTTCATATCACAATGTAGGGTCAGAAATGGATGTAAATAGGCACTTGTCTCCAGTTCTCCATGTAAATAGGTATCCAAGTAGTAATAAATTTGTTTAATGTGGCGAATAAATATTCCAATTTTCATTCTGAAAAACTTATTTCGAGAGTTTTTAATTGACAGTGTTTGTGTCAGCCTGGTTTGCTTGGTAGCATGACAGTTGACACCTTACATGTCCCTGTTCTTGAATAGTGTCAAGACTCCTCAGAGTCTGTATCAGCTGTTTGCAATCTGATCGCTACTTACGATTACATAATTGCTTGGGGGTCAGCTGTGACCGAGCGAGCTACGGCGTTTGTCTCTGGAGATGGGACCCGAACCGGTTGCAGGGGCCGTGAGTTCGAAGCCCGCCTCCGCGGCATATTTTCGGGGCGAGTCGGTCGCAGTTCCCCTCGTCCCAACCCAGGGCGGTGAGACCATTGGGAAGCCATGAGCGAAATCATCAGAACAAATTCTGATCTTCCCTTAGGAAGACAGCTGATGACGTCCACGACGCCAGGAATGGCAGTCGGACGAAAATCCAACCTGAAATGGTTGTTTACTTTACTTACTTACTTTTACATAATTGCTTTAAAAGAATAGAAAGAAGAAAATAATGAATACACCACCATCATTCTGGTTGCATACCAAGAAATATTTGGTATGTAAACAGAATGACCTTGCTGGACAGAGGTGAGAAAATGGCGCCCCTTCACGACCAGCTGATCGGGTCAGCTCAGGTTGATTTTGATACTGAAAATAATCGATTATTGAGTCTCGCGGATAACAGCAATTACTACTTTGCTTCTAAATAACCTACATTAAACTTTCAAAGTGTGGGGCCCCAACCTTTTCATTGAGGGAAGATTTATTATATTTTTTGGAAACACGTGGAAAAGGTTAGTTGTGCGCTATTTTGATGTTAATATTATTTCTTTCTGTGCAGGAGTTTATGATAAACATCCAAACGAGGTTGTGAAGAATGAAGAATTAACCTACAGTTATGGACGCCAAATTACCCCCAGTACCCTATTATTATTTTACTCATCGATTATTCTTGGTCTTCTAGTCGGCCTGTAGGGCGTTGAACACTTGAACTTGTACATAATGTACATTCTGACTTTGTATAATATAGTTTTGTGTATAATGGTATGAATGTTGTGATGAGAGTGTACTATTTGTATTTAAAAAATACCAGTTTTCTTGCATTTTGTAGCTGTACAATAGAAGATAATATTCTGGAGTTATTATTTGAATTCTCTTCACAGTATCTAGTAATTTTATAAAACTGGTTTGTGCCTATCACCTTTCACAATGAAAAAGAAAAGAAAAAATCAGCCGAACAATCATTTTGGCAATTTTGTTGTTTGAGTTATTTTTGCTTAGTTCATATGCATGTTGAACATGCATACATTATTATGAATTTATTTTTTAACTTGTGCAGCAAATACCATTTGAGTCTTGAAGATACCCAATAGAGTAAATTCCTAAAGAAGTATGAAATGATGTACTTAATTGTATTGCGAAGCCAATAGACTTGACTGAATTTGAACGCACCAAATATGTATGTTATGCTATTAAAACATCAAATATTGTTTGTGGACTGAGGAGAGTTTCTGTGAGATGACATGCAGAACTCACATTCAATTATTAATAGTTCTTGTTTATTGAATTGATGCTACGAACTATTGGGGTATCCTAATATCCCCATCACAACCATGTCGCATTCGAACTGGTAGTGGCTGTTGACTCCTCTCTACACTACTATGTATGTAGATTTTCGAATTGAAATAACGAATGAATTTTACAGTGTTATGAATGGATTTAACGGTTATGCAAACAGATTGAACAGTTTTACGAATATATTAAGCTATTTCACACATATTTTAAACAACTTTACTATAAAATTTTACGTTTTTCTGAATGTAAATTATTCGTACAGTTGTTGATCTGACATTAAAATAATTAAACGTATGTTCAAGTTATCTATTCGTAGAACTGTCGAATCTCCTACATGTTATTCAAATCCATTTGTGAAAACGCTGTAGTAAGATGTTGGAACGTTGCATTGCTGCAGCTAAGTAATAGAAGTAGTACTTCCTCACATAACTTTCCTATCTTAGGTACTGTATCACTTTCCATTTTCTCTCTAGTCCACAAACAATATTCCCAGGCCTGTTATTCCCATTTATTGGTACCGTTCTCGACTCCATATCAACATCTTTCATTCAATTTGTCAACGTTAAAAATGTATGTAGGTATCTATTTTTATTCTTCATGGACAACCTAATTTTTAAATAGGTACAGATATTGCCTAACGTTTTGTTACCTGCTGTTAATGACCATTTCCTCCTCTTCAGGAATGTAGGATTTTTCATAAATGGCACAATAGGTAATGAATACGAGTAGGTAATGAACGTTGTCATCATACAATATTGAGGAATCGAGAATATAAAATCGGAATCACGGTTAGTTAGTGGGTTTACATTTATTTGATTTAAACTGGTCTCATCATGGAGAACTTGATAAGTACAATTTTATACAGTTTCAGATAATGCATGTATGGGGAACTACTACAATCCAATAATACTCTCTAGTTGAAGAAACGACCTTTGTTCGTCTTATATTTATCTGTATTATATGACTTAACAATCTCTATGTAAGCTGAGCTTGTATATTTTTTTCATTGTGAATAGGTCATCTTGTCTAGTTAGCCATTCGTTTTCATGTTTCCCTTTGGTATTTGTCAGGTTTTCTTTAGATAGTCAACCATATTCAACAATTTGAAAAGAATAGTTATTTTCATGATGAAATGTGATAATTTATGGATAGTTATGCGTTTGTATAAATTTATTTATAATCTGGATGAATTAAGAATGCTTATATTAACAGTATTGTTATACTTTGAAATGAACTTGATGCACTTCTTGGTAATTGTATTATAATTTTTTTTTATTAGACTTTTAATTTTTATTTGATTTTACTGTGATATTTAGATCTTATCATTTTTGACAACGAATTCCTTTATATCTAAAAAACGTTCTGTAGTATTTCGTTTTCCTTCTCACTTTTCTGAATAACTCCTCAACAGCAGAACATTGTAATAGACATATATGATATATGATGGTTGGTTCCATATTTGCAACGTTCCAAATAATGAATAATTCGAACGAAATTCTTATGTCTAATTTATTGCAATGCCAATATGTTGGCGTTATTTCACGACATCATCATAATCAGTATTAAAACTCATGGTTAGTCACACTGGTTAGTTTCATTTCACAAATATTGTCCTGAATATGAGTGCATGTTGTAAAAATACAGTGCCATATTGTCACTTGATATTCCTGCACGGTTCTGAGGTACCAAAAGTGTAATGTTGTAAATACTGTTTGTATTGTGTAACGTTGTTCTCTAGTTTCTTTTTTCATGATTTATTATACAATGACTATAAAAAGGACAGCAAAATATGTGATGTGATTATTTTGGCCTATCTCTTCACCTTTTGTTCAGGTCCCAAAAATAGCAGTAGATACAAGATTGATTAGAACACATTTGAACACAATAAGTAACTTATTCATGAAAATTTTCATTTCGGCGTTAGGGTCCCAATGTTCCTTTATCTCGATCACGTTTTTCCTTTGTCTGATAAATTATTGACATGTTAGGGCAAAGATAAAATTATGTTTTTATCGTTTTTGTTTTTAATTGGTCCTATTTGTATTTTGTTTTGATAGGCAGTTAGTTCTGTCATTTCTTAGTACTTGCTTCGTTTTGTCGGGCTGGTGGACTAATGGTCATTGTTTCATGTATTAGAATGTAATATTTGCGGTAAGAAAGATTTGGCTTTTATCTGGTACTTCGTACAGAATCTTAAATATGAATATGTACTATAGATGTACCAGCTGGATGGTGTATTTTGTGGACAGGATTTTGTTTTCATGTTGAACCTAATTAAGAAGGGGGATTTTTATTCTCAGTTAACACTCTAAAATACTGCTGGATTGTGGGTTTTATGAACACATCTTTGGCATTCGATATAGGTGTGGCAGGTAGTGCTGGGGAAATTCATTCCTTGGAACGAGTTCGCGGGTGTTTTACTTGGAGTAAACTGTTTTAGTGTATTTTCTTTTCTTTCCCTTCAGGCTATGTATGAGTGAGCAGTTGACGGAGGTGGATCCAAGACTCATTTTGAATGGATCCGAATCCTGCAGGCTGATTGGCCCCATGGGTCAACCTGGTTGGGTCTGAAACTAGTAGGGTGCTATGACTGGCCCTGTCCTTCATCAAATCCGTCATGTACTCTTTCCTTGCATTCCGATCCACTTGGTCAAAAGGGAAGAGAGGCTAAGCAAAATATCGAGGCTCGCCAGGTCTTTTTTACGAATCTGTTATTGGGTCTACTTCTTCCTGAACAGTTCATTTAGACTGATCCACGATGGACCGGCATATCACTAATGGTAGTAAGTAGGTGATTTTCCGAGTAAGCGCTTGCTAATCAACGTTCATTTCACAAGTTTGAAGGGCTCACAGTTCATTTTGTTGGGAATAGCTAACAATTATGCTTTTTCTTAGACTGAATAGACCAGTTTCTGAACTTGGCTATCTGTACAGGGCATACATAACCTAATAATTTCTGTTTGTGTCCAGTTCAACCTCAATGCGAACTAGGTATCTACTACCTGGTAAACTCCCCTCAAACGAAATTCCCAATATTCCTGTTCATTCGAACAACAAGCCCAATCTTCGCGTGGTTTTAGATCTTCAAATAAAATTCGAGTCTATCCTGAGATTGTTTGACACAAGCCTGCACTCTTCTACGCCATGGATTTTTTAAAAAATCCAGTTTTGATTTGTAGTCACCTTGCAATGGACAAGAGGGTGGTTCCCAAATAGAAAAATACTTTGTAGCTGCTTGTTTTTGGATGAGTGGGGTGGTTTCAAAACTATTGAGGTTAGTTAAAATTTAATTATTTTTGACCCGAGAATATTCTCCTTATTGTCTTCCTTCTTTCATCAATCCGTCTTTTGTAATTCCTCTATGACTGCATTTGATCTAACAATGTGGTGGAAACGGTAGTTGAACTTGTTAAAAAACATTCACTTACTCTACTATCAGTGACTTAATCCTCTCGTCCTACAGTCCGTAGAGGGACAGTGTTGATTGATGATTTGAGACGATATTTTAGGAGTATAGGACAATAATATCTGACATAGTATTGGCAGCATTGTCCATGCCCTTCCATTACTAGGTTATAAGTAGTTTCCTTTACTGCTATTCATCCGTACTACTTTGCTCAATTGTATTTGATCGGAAGTACCTTCCTGCCAATTGATTTTCGAGCTATTACTGTGAAGTTACATTCATTTACCTTAAATATGTCTATTTCAAAAGTAATAATTTACATTTTCATACTGGTGTGAATAGTTCCGACTCCATAGTTTACATTCCTGCTACAATCGGTTTTATTTTAGGACACTTGCTGTAGAACTCCCTACTATGTTTTTGAATCCATACTTGTGCATATACTCGTAGTGTTAGAGAGTGACTAATACTATCTTTCATGTTCATAGATGTGTCATTATTACACTTCGCGTGTTTAATCCTGAGCCTACATTCCAATATCTTATTGAACTCGCTCACTTTGGCTCATAGGGTAAGATCTATTCTCGTCATAATGCCAGGTATCTCAGATAATGATCTCTCTCTCTCCCCCCCCCCCCCACTTGCCTAGAATCAGTTAATCAGATTCCATAGAATTATAATAAGTATGCAGTACCTATGCCTCTTATTCGTGTAAACGTCCATTACAGACCAACTTTTCTATTTATTCATTTTAAATGGGTAGAAACCTCCATTTATTATTGCTCATTATAATTCTTCATGACCTTTCTTACGATATTATTGTGCACATGAGTTTAACAAAATGTACAAAAATTCAAAATTTGTGTTTTTGTGGGTTCAATTAACTAACACGTACAATTTGTAGGTTTTTTAGTACTCCTTCACTCAAATTGTGGAGTGATTTTCATTTATCTAACAATGTCTCAAAAAAATTGGTAGGAAAATGTGCCGTTTTGGTTTTGGGTGATATTGCAAATTTGAAAACTTTAAAATTAGGTGGGGGGGTAATTTTCCCTCAAAATGTTACGTAGAATCCAAATTTTTCATGAAAATTGAGACTCGCTACTAAAAACAGTACCTTGTGCGAATAAAGATTTACATGTGCGAATAATATATAGTGGATTGCTCTTGTGCTCGATTAACGTCTCATTTGGATTATAGGCAAGCAAAATAAAGGAGTGTTTGTTTTTGTGTTCATTTTCTAAAAACGCGCACTTAGGGAATCGGGTTGAGGGAGTTGGTTAGCTGAGACAACTCTGTAGGAATATGTAGGGCGAAGAGAGACAGTGGGCTTACAAAAGACTAGACCATGTACGATAGGTTTGTACGTTGGTGTTACTTTTTCTACAAAACCTAGGCATCAGAAAAAAGGACATACTTTGAACTAATTGAATTAATATTTCTTCAAAAACATGTATTCCTTATTTTTGAAACCTGTGTTAGCTCTGTAATTTTTTTCAATTGGTTCTGCCTTTATAATTCCCAGAGTAATTTTCGTGTTCATGAGTTACTCAGTTATTATTTATTATACACTTGCCTCTACAGACTTGTGGGACGAAAGTGTCTGAAAAAAGGGTTTTAATTATAACATTACGGTCACAATAATAGTAGTTATACATTAACATGATAAGAAGGAATTAGATATTATTAAACAACCATAAATTACCAGATCCACCATGTAAACCAAAACTAAAATAGGCATTAAACTTCATTGATGACCATTGTGCTGCCAGCCCCTAAACAGTACCTAATATCACTACTGTGCTGTTACAGTCCACCTCTTTGTTGCATAAACGTGATATGAGTTGATTTTCACTTATATTGTATCAGTATTTTTCTCCACGACGTGCATTGTACACAGGTTTGTTTGCAAATTGTATATAGAATGTGAAAGAGAGTAGAAAATGATGCATCAGCATGACACGTCCAACATGCTGAGCATTTTGTGTATATTGTACTAAATATTTTCTTATAAATTACATTATGTATCCACTGCTCTGTGGAATATTGAATGATGATGCATATAGCTACTGAATGTGCATTGCTACAAGCCCTGGTATGTTTTCCTGTAAGACTTGCACGGCTCTAGATGCTATCTTACCAATACAAACAAAATAATTTAAAAGATCATGAACATGTTATGAATACGATTATATTTATTTATGTTTTACTCGAATAAGTTGTAAATTTTATTTTAAATAATACATTTTGAACTATTCGTTGACTTATGGGGTGGTGTTCGTTCCATATCATTCTAAACAGTCTGAAAACATAAAAGTGATTTCATGTATTCGTTGATATGGGCATTTAGATCTGCATGTAAGTTTATTTTCGATATTAGATTACTCTATTTTACCACCCTGTAAATGTATGTGCATATATCATAGAAGACTAAAACAACAGTAGACGTTTTGTGTAATCTATATAATTCAATGATCGATCACATTAGCCAATATAGTATGCTATATTATAAAATGTTAATTTTATAACTGATTTTTGTACAAAATAAATAACTGTACTGTATAGCCGTCTCGATTTCATGTCTCCTGACCTTTTCTTCTACTAGAAAAGTTCCCATTTTGGATCATTATTATATTGTTCGATCAACTTCTTATCCACTCGGTTTGTAAGTGCCCTTAACCGTTCGTCCAAAAAACAATTTTTTCGGATTTTTAAAATTAAATTTAGATGTATTTTGAAAAATTTATAGGATATTTGGACATCAATATTCAAAGGCCCCATTACAGTCTGTCAGATCAAGAATGATCTTAGACAGTGGCGCCATCTCTGACAAGGAGATCAACTAATAGCCTACAAGGGGAGACATGAGGCTAGAAGTAACGAAGGCTTTATTGCGGTCTGTCAAGTCGAAATTTATTTAGTTTTACTTTGAATTATTGTTTTTTCTTAAATTTTTTTATACTATCGATAGTTGGAGTATCAAGATAGCCAATGGCTCTCACATTTGGTTTAAAATTCGATAAGCTGTTGCAGGTAAAAATCGGACTTCCAAAAATATACTGAGGGACATTGAGGGCCAAATCTTCGTTAGATTTACAAAAAACATTTTTTGTTTAGTAGGTACCAATTGAGGCATGATTTTGCAAAAAGGCACACAGTATTGGTAAATCAGCTCCTCTTTCATCGTGAATTTCTGATCTAGATTGGTAATAGCATCGTGTTGATATACACGAAAGTGATCAATAATTAGGTACCTACTTTGTACGAAATCGATTTCCTAATGCGTCGATATGCCCGATGGGTTTTTTCATGCCTGAAAATCTATTTACTTGTTACATGTTTACTTACTCTTTTGCAATACCCGGCCTCAATTATAATCTAGCCAACATGTTATAAGACAGGAAAAGGGTGATTCATATTGAAACAAAAAGTCAGCCAAGTGGGTGTGGCTCATAGCTTCATTGTATAGATAATCTGAAGCATAGGTACTAGTTGATCTTTTGCTTCCGAGTCTACCAAGGTAGCGGAAGCTTTGTTTTCACTTTTCAAGGACGAAAAAAAAGTTCTCCAAAATCAAAATTTTCACTCGCGTTTTGCGTTTTATACCTTTCTGAACAATTTTGGTTCCGTGTCTGTCTGTCTGTGTGTCTGTCATGAATTCCTTGTAACGGGCATAACTATACGAAGTTATAGTCAGATTTCTATGAAATTTTCAGGGATTGTGCGGGTTGGTGTGTAGACGGTCCCCTATAAAAATCATCATCCCCGGACTGAGAGAAGCGACTGAGCATGCGCAAACGTGAATTTCCTTGTAACGGCCATAACTTCCACCTTTTCTACCCGATTTCGATGAAATTTCCAGGGGTTTTACTGAGAAGTGTTTAGATGGTCCCCTATGAAAATCATAGAGAATGGTTTTTCATAGAGGAATTCATTCATAGAGGGATGGTCCCCTGTGAGAATCTCAAATCCTATTCATTGCATCACTAGGCCTCAATAGCTCAGAGGTAGCGCATAGAATTATCCCCCAGGGGTCCCGGGTTCGAATCCCAGCCGAGGCTAAGCATTTTTTTGATCCAATCACATACATCTACTCACTTACATTTTTCATCCGAATTTGATGAAATTTTCTAGGATTATCCAGATTAGCGTGCTGATGTTCCCCTATGAGGGTAGTGAAAGATACTTGGAGATTGGTGTTTTGAGATTAACTACTATGCATCGGATCATCTACAGGGTGTCCCAGAAGTTATGGTCCACCCTCCGGCATTTTCGTATTTAATTACGTATAATAAAATGGGCCCAACGCCATTTTTCATATTTTTTTGTAAAGAATTCAGGAAAAATACTTTTGCGCAAAAAAGTTGCGCGCTTGTGCGCAATTGACACTAACTTTGTTTTTTCAAATGGGAACCCCCATTTTTTATTGCAGATTCAGATTCTACGTCAAATTTCATGAGAAATTCATACCCGAATCGATTTTTTTCATTGCGTGCAACTGGTACTTTTCGCGCGCAAAGTGACCAGGGTGCGCAAAAGTGAATTTTTTTTAACCCCAAGTGTGGCACATTTTTTTTCATTATTTTTGACGCTGAATCACGTGGTGAGGTCCTTTCTTCGATTTCATCGTTATTTTTCCAAATTTAGAAGGAAAAATAATGTTTTTGGACTTTATTTTCCCTCACCCTTCCGCAATACGTGCTGGGTGGGGACCTGGCTAGATTAAAAATAAATTCCTCACTTCTAAATTTAAAAAAAAAATTTTGGAAAGTAAGTAGGTACTTCACTACTTTAATGTAAACAAAAAAAAATCAAAAAGCTTCTCATCTCAAAATTTTCAACAAAAAAAAATTAAAAGTTACAAAATCTCCGAAAAAAAGTAGTAATAAAAAACTGAGATAATAATAATGAAATAAAAAAATCACAGCAACTGCTGAAAATTACCTCCTTTTGTCTGCAGACAAGTAACAAGTAACTTCCGATATTTTTAAAAGGTTTTTAGATGAGAAGCTTTTTGATTTTTTTTTTTTTTTACATCAAAGTAGTAAAGTAGTACTTACCTACTTTCCAAAATTTTTTTAAATTTAGAAGAGAGAAATTTATTTTTAATCCTGCCATAGCCGGTCCCCAGCCCGTGTCGCGAAAGGGGGAGGGAAAATAAAGTCCAAAAACATTATTTTCCCTTCTAAATTTGGAAAAGTAACGATGAAATCGAAGAAAGGACCTCACCACGTGATTCAGCGTCAAAAATAATGAGAAAAAAGTGCCACACTTGGTGTTAAAAAAAATTCACTTTTGCGCACCCCTAATTAACATGACACGTGAGGTTAGGTGCGATTCAGCAATCGACCTACAAACCACAATTTCGTGCTCTGATTATTATTTAGTACTTAAAGTTATAATAAGAGGAAAGAATAAATAGTTCGTTTGTAAGATTAGCCAAACCATTACAGGTAAGTATGTTAGTTATGAATTCATATTTATTATTTATTTATTTTGTTTCCCACTTAAGTCAAGCGTTCTTGATAGGTTCACTGCGGAACTATTTTCCTACACCAACCCCCCAAGTGGAACAGTTTTCAATAGATGTGATATGGCACTAAAAAGAAGTTATTGCTATAATTTCTTGGAAATCTGCCAATGGCGCATCATACCTATGTGTCATTTACGACTAAACAAGCTTCGGGAGACATTCCTGCCAGGTGTATTATAACGAAAACATTCTGAACACGAAGGGGCTCGTGACGCAACCCATGCATCTCCCGCCTGGGGTGGAGTGCTCGCTCGACACAACATATGCGTATTACGCAGTGAACGTGTTAATAGGTCTTGTCGTTTTTTCTTGATTCTCCTTTCAGGTGGTGGTGGCGGAGGGCGTTCGACGATGCTGTCTATCAACTATCAAGCCGTTTGTATGATAGATCATGGAGGTTGTTAAACGTAGATAAGATTCCTTGATGACTTCTGGAACCATGGCGATGTAAAGATCAGAATGCAGCTCTCAGTTTCGGACGAACCATGGGGACCCTGTGGTTAATCTCATCACCCTGAATTGGATCGTTTGCACCTTTTGTACGCGGCACATTCCTCAGTTAGCATTGACCGATTTTGATGAAATTTGGTATGTAGGCTTCATTTGGGGTCTAGTTGTGCCCCGAAGATTTTGGTTGATGTAGGTTGTTTTCAACGGTTGAAAATTAAGGGTTGAAATTTTGATAACGCCCAAGCTCAAAAAATTTTGATTTAAAGGTATTGTTTTGCCATCAATTTAAGATAGTTTTGAATTTTTAGAGAACACGCGGAGCCCTGTAGGACAAACCGTTCGCTCCCTACGGGAACGTGATGGTTGGACTTACGATAAATCAGAATCACGAGTTTGTATCGCAAATGAGGCTAATCTCCGTTCAAATTTTAGCTGACCGAAATGCGATCGATGTTTTTCTTCAAGTTGGTTGGTGGTAGCAATGGCAAAGCCATGTTCTTCGCAGACGAGTGATCTATATAGAAAAATAATAAGCCTTTGTGTAATAATTTGCAGCGTTTTTATTCGATTTTTGGATTCTACGTACTTTGAAACGTAAACCAACAAATTTTGAGGGGTGTAAACATTTTTTTTTCTTGGTCCATTCCAAAGGTTCATTATTGAAAATAATTAACCAAAATCCATCAAAATCGGTCATTAGGACGTCGAGCAGAACTGCGCTCACTTGCGCACTTCGCACTTCTAAAATATTTGACTCCCTTCCCTTGGGCTCACGTTATACACGCATCAATTTTGGCATTAATCGATTCTCAAATACAAACAGACTAACAACCTATTTCAAGAATAACCCCAGGATAAAAACGCTGCAAATTATTACACAATGGTTTATTACGCGTCTGCAAAGCCACCAAACATCCAACATGGAAAAACATCAATCGCATTTCGGTCAGCTAAAATTTGAACGGAGATTAGGCCTCTTTTGCGATTCATACTCGTGTTTCTGATTTATCGTACCTCCAACCCTTAAGTTCGCTTTGGGAGCGAACGGTTTGTCCTACAGGGCTCCGCGTGGTCTCAAAAATTCTAAAAATTCTATACTATTTTAAATTGATGGAAAAACAGTACTTACCTTTACATCAAAATTTTTTGAGTTAGGGCGTTTTCAAAATTTCAAAATTAATTTTTCAACCCTTAGAAGTGACCTACATCAGCCAAAATCTTCGGGGCACAACTAGACCCCAAATGGAGCCTACATACCAAATTTCATCAAAATCGGTCAATGCTAAGTGGGGAAAGTGCGGACGGATGGCCAAATTTTTATTTGATTTTTGGATTCTACGTACCTTGAAACGTAAACCAACAAATTTTGAGGGGGTGTTAAACATTTTTTTCTTGGTCGATTCCAAAGGTTCATTATTGAAAATAATAAACCAAAATCAATTCTGATATCGGGATCCTTCAATTTAAAACGGTACCTAATGAGCTCGTTGCACACATTTCCATCGAAATCGGGATAGCCGTGTGGAAGATGCTCACAGTGAGCCTACTGCGCATTTGTTCTAAAATAGCTCTTTTGGCAAGGGGGTAGTCAATATTTCGTGATGAGGCGGACTAAAAAATGTCAAGTTCGGAAAGATTCTAACAAGTTGTTGATGTTGCACTGGCTTATCGTTTTAAATGGAATAAATTTGAACCTGCGGGACCTTCCCCCCACCTACCCTAAATGTACCAAATTTTGTGGGTATCGGAGCAACAGTATGGTTGTTATTGGTTCCGGAAATTATTGTTGTTCTTATTGTTATTGTTATTGGAAATATTTCCAATTTTGCTAGTTTTAGCCTTTATACTCCCTCTTTTATATACCTAAATATGTTTTCTGAAAATTATCATGATGACTACCACATTAGTGCTCAAGTATTCACATTAGAAAAATGACTTGAACCATTAGAAGAATGCGGTTGCTTTCGCCTGGCCACGTCGAACTGTCGCTTTTGAGGAGTGGAGCCAACAACAAGTACCTAACGAGAAGTATCAATTCAACTTTGGTTTTCATCTCCCGCCGGTGTGAGAAAGACATCACTTAAGGATATGGAAGCGTACTTGGACAGTTCCGTCTTTATAGCGACTGGAAGTCGATTAGGCGCCTACAGAAATACCGCTCAGGGTTTGGTTGGAGGGAGGGAACCTTACCTTGGTCAAAAGGACACCCGCCTATACTTCGCCACCAGTAACCATGAAAGCGACTCTCTTATCACACCTCCTTCAGGTATGTATTTGTTTTCAATCTGTCGCAATATCGATGTTTTCTTCTGAAATAATAGTTTGAGAGCGTTTAATCACTCATATTGTTAGCTACGTATTGTACATTGTTTAGTTGAGTAGTTGATTGATGATGGATCGTATTGCAACAAATACTACCTAGTGATACACTGTCTGGATTTTAAAAATTGATGAAATCTTAAATAATATATATCTTTCAGTATGTTTGCACGACTAACTTCTAGATGGCAGGTTTGGACTGATCTAGATTTTAAAACGCTGCAAATGATTACACAATAGCTTATTATTTTTCTGTATAGATCACTCGTCTACAAAGAACATGGCTTTGCCATTGTTACCGCCAACCAACATGAAGAAAAACATCGATCGCAATTCGGTCAGCTAAAATTTGAATGGAGAAGCCTCTTTTGCGACCAAGGCTCCGCGTGGTCTCAAAAATTCTAAAAATTCAATACTATCTTAAATTGATGGCAAAATAATACCTTTATATCACAATTTTTTGAGCTAGGGCGTTTTCAAAATTTCAACCCTCATTTTTCAACCCTTGAAAGTAACCTACATCAACCAAAATCTTTGGGGCACAATAAGACAACAAATGGAGCCTGTGTACAAAATTTAATCAAAATCGGTCGCTGCTAACTGAGGAAAGTGCCGCGTACGGGGAACGGACGGCCAAATTTTTATTCGATTTTCGGATTCTAAGTACCTTGAAACGTAAACCAAGAAATTTTGAGGGGGTTAACATTTTGCTTCCGAGTCTACCAAGGTAGCGGAAGCTTTGTTTTCACTTTTCAAGGATGAAAAAAAAAGTTCTCCAAAATCAAAATTTTCACTCGCGTTTTGCGTTTTAGACCTTTCTGAACAATTTTGGTTCCGTGTCTGTCTGTCATGAAATCCTTGTAACGGGCATAACTATACGCTTAATTTAGAAGGAATTCAAAATCTAATTACACCGTTGGATAGGGCGTTAAATTTACCGTCTTTATAGTAGTTAAACAAAATTTTTGTAAGGTCGTGATGGGAGAAAAATCAACTCGTAAAGTCATTTTTGTAAAATTGTCAAAATTTCCTACTTTTTCTTTTGATTGTTAAGGTTTTACTTCCACATGATTTTTCACGTACCTCTACATCAAAAACTGCGCAAAGATCTCAGCTTTTTAATGGTATGATTTGTTTTAATTTTACTCCGCTAATTAGGGTGAAAAATACGTTTGAATGCTAAAAAACGTGGTTGCGCTCATGTAAATCAAGGTTTTCTGGTTCTTCGGGCCTCGGGCAGATTCGACGAATTAGGGGTGGGATTCCACGTCATTTTCAACGCTATTAGCCTGATTCCATCACCGTTGGTATGTGAAAGCTCAGTATTGAATTGGTAGGTCCGAATCTTTTTTTTCTTTTTATTTTACTTGGTATTCATGCACGAATTGAACGTTCAATTCTCGCAACTCCCCTTGCACATTATTCTACCGGATTGAATTATGAAATAGTTGAAAACTTTCTCAATTGTATGAAAAAAGAGATATGAACATGAAGGTGAGACCGCATGCCTTTTCCTGCTTCCTTCAACTTCTTTATTAGACTTCACTGTAAACATCTTAGGACCTTCCTCTAGAAAACAACGTCAGACGCAAGTTTCGAATACCAACACTTTCCTTGAAGCTAATCAAGAAAAACAACAACACAAACACGATATGAAGCACACGATTTGAATCACAATTATTTCATAATTTAATCCTGTAGAATAATGTGCAAGGGGAGTTGCGAAAATTGAACATTCAATTCGTGCATAAATACCAAGTAAAAAGAAAAAAAAAATATTCGGACCTACCAAAATTCAATACTGAGCTTTCACATACCAACAGTGATGGAATCAGTCCAATAGCGTTGAAAATGACGTGGAATTCCACCCCTAATTCGTCGAACCTGCCCGAGGCCCAACGAACCAGAAAACCTTGATTTCCATGAGCGCAACCACGTTTTTTAGCATTCAAACGAATTTTTCACCCCTAATTAGCGGAGTAAAATTAAAACAAATTATACCATTAGAAAGCTGAGATCTTTGCGCAGTTTTTGATGTAGAGGTAGGTACGTGAAAAATTATTTGGAAGTAAAACCTTAACAATCAAAAGAAAAAGTAGGAAATTTTGACAATTTTACAAATATGACTTTACGAGTTGATTTTTCACCCCTCACGACCTTACAAAAATTTTTGTATAACCACTAGATAGATGGTAAATTTAACGCCCTATCCAACGGTGTAATTAGATTTTGAATTGCTGAAGTTATGTGAGTCACACATAAAAAGAAACACGCAAATCGGTTAGAAATTGAGGCCTGGGCAGATTTTACAAGATTACCCCCGCAAACGCACGTTTTTTAAGCATTAACCCCCCCTTTCCCCCCTTAAAAAGAAAAATTCGAAATTCCGGCGCCGTAGTGCACAACTAGATAGTTTTCCGCGTCGAACAAAAAAAGAACCAGGAAAATCGGTTGAGAACTAAGGCCTGTGCAGACGACACAAGATTTTGTCACACACACACACACACACAGACATACACCTATGGTTTTTTCACGGATTTGGATTCAAAGTGGTCTAAAACGGATTAGTGTGTGGTTATTTTTTTCTTCTGTTGAGTGTTGTCCTCCTTCACCCCAGATCGATCGCATAAGGACGCCCAAGTCTTACTGTGGGACGTCCTAAAAAGTAGGAAATTTTGACAATTTTACAAAAATGACTTTACGAGTTGATTTTTCACCCATCACGACCTTACAAACATTTTTGTATAACTACTATAAAGATGGTAAATTTAACGCCCTATCCAATGGTGTAATTAGATTTTGAATTCCTTCTAAATTAAGCGAGTTATGGTCATTTTTATTTATGGCTTAAGGTCGAAAACACGAAAAAAATCTTAAAATTAAAATAACTTGTAAATTAAGCGTCTAACGATAAATTGCTAGGAGACACTTTCTTACTAAAATCAGTTGTAAAATCGACTCCCGAAGTTTTTCGGTCCTTAACATGGGACACCCTGTATAATCGGGTTATGGATACGAGGAAGCTATGTGCCACACCCTTTTGGCGGACGTTATTTTCTTGGTCGATTCCAAAATTTCATTATTGAAAATAATAAACCAAAAATGTTGCATCTGATCTTTTCCGAGGCAGAATCAATTCCTGCCAGTAACTTGCAGGGGAAATGGTGAAAAAGTTACAGTCTGAACGGCTGAGTCGAACCGGTTGAAAGTTGTGTAATGGACCTTTGGTGTGTGGATTTCCTCTTTACCCATAAGACCTTTGACACCTTTTTGGCATTTCCTCAATGGTCGTGTAATTCGAACAATTATACCTACCACATTTCCACGATGCCTCGTTGTACCCATCGAACTATAATTCGATGATCCCGCCTACCGAGGGTGGATAACCTCTCGCTTATTGACTTTTAAAGTAGGACCGTTTTATGAGTCAAGTCGACTCTCCATAATTCAAATCGCTCGGTATAGCGAACCAATCGCTTGATCTCTTGACAAACTTTTATCGGGAATCGATGAAAATCACAAGAAACGAGTTTGAACCCAACATCATTACAAATATGAGCCGTCCTTTAGATCGTGAGAAGTCCATTTCATGAAAAACACGTTTGTTCCGTCAGCGCAACGGTATCGTTGGTCCGATAGTGATGAAATTCATAGAGGACTGCCTAAAACTTAACCCGCAGCACTAGTTTAAAAATCCTGGACATGTCATCAAAACTAATGTTATTTTGCATAAACAGGTCTGAACCACATTCTTAAAATAAACTTTAGGATGCATGATGAACTTGGTTGTAGAACTCAAGTACAAGATCGCTAGAGCAGCCTATTTGTGATTATGGCGAACCATACTTTTCTGTTAATTAATTATACCTTAATAAACGCAGGAGATAGGAGGACCAAGTATCATCCCCCCTGAACGACCAAACGCAGGAAAGAGGGGAGACACCTCCAGAGTGGGGACACCTCTGTATAAGGACAGGTCCTGGCCCTAGAAGGACAAAACCCTTCCAGTCCGACTTGAGCTTTCTACTTGGTTCTTTCTCGTTTTCCCCAGTCAGTTGCCTACTCCAAACTTAGAAACTAATGTGTTGTTGCCTTTTCAATAAAAATTATCGACCAGTTCCTATCAATCTTACAGCTTGAACACAATTTACAATTTGATTATCGGAAATTGATGTGCGACGTCAATTACTCGAGTTACTTATTATTATTCGAATTACTCTCAACGTCAGATAACCAAATTAACTCCTTCAAATTGGCATGGAGACGACATTAACTGTCCCAACCAATTTGAGGCAATATTTTTATCTAGCAAGTAAACTCAAGTGGCAACAAGTATTGTCTACAGGGTGTCTACACTTTCGATGGGCATAACTTCAGGGTTCGATTCTACAAGGTATTTCCAACAAAAAATGTACCTTAGCAATTTTCTTTTAACCCTCTCAAAATTCTATTTTTTTCACTTTAAAGTTTTTTTTCGCGTTTTCGACCTCACGGCACTGATATGGTCATAACTCCCTTAAATCTCCTGAAAATTCAAATCTGACTACACTGTTAGAAAGAGCGTTAAATTACCAAGCTACCTAAAGCAAAGTCAAAATTTGTTAGCAATAAAACAGTATCAAAAAATCAAGTCAAAAAGCGAACTTTAAAATTTTTTTTGAAACATGACTTTCTTCGACCATCGTTTTCACTCTAAATCCCTGCCCATTTCGATGGGCGCTCTTCCGAGAAAACATGCTCAAATTGTCACCTTTCCAACGGTCTATCAATTTTTCTGTTCACAAATCAAAAAGAAAGAGTAAAAGAAGTTTGAATGTCAAAAAACGTGTGTTTTACAAGCAAATTCAGTGTTTCAAGCCGGTTTATGGTCCCCCTCGATCACAAAATGGCTTGACAATTTTGGTATCATTTTCTATGTAATTATTTACGCTGAATCCAATGTTGATACTTCCGAATGATTCCGACTGCTAGAAAGTGGATTTTTCGAAGAAAACCTTCGGTTTTCGTACATAAAATGCGCATTATTCGTAGATATGGAAGATATCATAAAGTAATACCTTTCTACTCAACAAAAACTTCAATCAGATAGAAATTCGGTGTTTTTATTGAGTAGAAAGGTGTTACTTCATGTACGATTCGAATTTTATGTACGAAAACCGAAGGTTTTCTTCGAAAAATCTACTTTCTAGCAGTCGGAATCATTCGGAAGTATCACTATTGGATTCAGCGTAAATAATTACATAGAAAATGATACCAAAATCGTCAAGCCATTTTGAGATCGAGGGGGACCATACACCGGCTTGAAACACTGGATTTGCTTGTAAAACACGTTTTTTGACATTCAAACTTCTTTTACTCTTTCTTTTTGATTTGTGAACAGAAAAATTGATAGACCGTTGGAAAGGTGACAATTTGAGCATGTTTTTTCGGAAGAGCGCCCATCGAAATAGGAAGGAATTTAGAGTGAAAACGTTGGTCGAAGAAAGTCAAGTTTCAAAAAAAAATTTAAAGTTCGCTTTTTGACTTGATTTTTTGATACTGTTTTATTGTTGAAAATTTTTGATTTTCCATTAGGTAGCTTGGTAATTTAACGCTCTTTCTAACGGTGTAGTCAGATTTGAATTTTCAGGAGAAATAAGGGAAGTTATGACCATATCAGTGCCGTAAGGTCGAAAACGCGAAAAAAAACTTTGAAGTGAAAAAAATAGAATTTTGAGTGGGTTAAAAGAAAATTACTAAGAGACATTTTTTGTTGGAAATACCTTGTAGAATCGAACCCTGAAGTTATGCCCATCGAAAGTGTAGACACCCTGTATAGATCGGAGGTACTGGAACATTTTGAACGTATTGTCCTTACAGTGTAATTGAATCGAATTTTGGTTTATTATGTTCAATAATGAACCTTTGGAGTCGACCAAGAAACAACAAATTTTAACCCCCCTCAAAATTTGTTGGTTTACGTTTCAAGGTACGAAGAATCCGAAAATCGAATAAATGTGGCCGTCTGACCGCCGTCCGGCACTTTCCTTAGTTACTATGGACCGATTTTGATGAAATATGGTATAACGGTTCCATTTGGAATCTAGTTGTGCCCCGAAGTTTTTGGTTGATGTCGGTCACTTCCAAGAGTTTCAAAACGCCCAAGCTCAAAAACTTTTGATACAAAGGTATTGTTTTTTCATCAATTTGAAATAGTATTGCATTTTTAGAATCGAATGAGACCACCCAGAGCTCTGTCGGACCAACCGTTAACTTAAGAGTGAACTCAAGTGTTGGACTTACGATAAATGAGAAACACGAGTGTGAATCGCTAATCTCCGTTCAAATTTTAGCTGACCAAAATGCCATCATTGTTCGTTTCTTCGAGTTGTACTCAGTTTTGCGTCCTTAGCAACCAGTAATCAAATTTCCTAATGAAGGGTCTCACAACTCTTAATTTCTTCAAATTGAGCGTGAAGAGTTTATTTCTCCAAAATAAACTTGATTGTGAAACAAAAATATGGTTGGTAGGTAGTGGCAATGGCAAAGCTGTGTTCTTTGCAGACGAGTGATCTATACAGAAAAATAAACCTTGTGTAATAATTTGCAGCGTTTTTCATTGGCTAAAGGCGAAGTTCATATAATACAATTGTAATAAATTATAATAAATTTCCAGCGCAATTAACTTAAATGTCTATAATGTCATGTAGCAATAAAAATCGGCCATGTGGGTGTGGCACATAGCATTATTGTGTCTGCAACACGATTGTATAAATAATCCGATGCATGGTGGATGATAGAAACTTCAATCCCCAAGTAACGGGGATAACCTGCTACTTCTCTCCTAATTTGATGAACGGATGACACACAGACCGACTGATGGACAGGCAGACATGAAACAAAATGCGAATGGAATTTTTTCGGAGAACATTGTCTTTCATCCTTTAAAAATAGGTACCAATGCTTCCGCTACTCTGGTATAGTAAAAAGCTATACGGATATGACAGTAGTAGGTGTGCCGTGTACAAGATCATTTTTGAAATGGGGTTTTGATTGATTGGTAGTGATGGCCATCGATTATGCTGCAATTTGCTGCGCGTACCGCTTCTATTTTGGGATAAATCAGACTCAATCATTATGCAGCTGGTTCACGCAAATACAGTTCCATTCGACCCCGTGGCTTTCAATACCTGCCTTTAGTCTAGGTGGATTGGATCAGCCTGCGTAATTATATTTATCGCTCGCCTCCTTTTAAATATTGGATGGATGGTGTTAAATAAGTGTTGTTAGATTAATGGTTTTGGAAGCTGCTCTTTAAAATACCACTCACAGAAAAATCTTAAACAAAAAAAGAACCGATCTCAAAACAGATGATGGCAAACCACTGAAAAGGAGAAAATTGAGATAAATTTTCTAAAAACCGAATTTGGTTGGTGACGACAAATATTAATGAATAAAAGTCAGATTTGAGATAGAGGGGGCGTAATTTGTTTCCTGATATTACATCTTCACGGTTGATAATAAAACATTGTTTAGTAATGCATGCATTCCAGGGGAAGTCCCATTGGTTAAGCATTCGGTCAATTTAAACCAGTTGGTAAGCGATAAAACTGTTTCACTCGATGTGATTTATATAGTATTTTATAGTATTTTATAGCAAAACGAAATAGTGCCCCCCCCCCCCCGCCACAACGCCCTTATCCACCATAACAATTCTTGAGGCATGGGAGCCTTGAATTTGAAGAGCATTTTAAAATCCATGATCTACGATACCCACCATGCCTATTCGAGTTCACCCCCCCCCCCCCCCCCAGTGGTTATACGTCGTAACGTTGAACTTTCATCTGTTTAGGTAGTCTGTATTAGTTCACATCCGTATTCAAGGTAAAAAAAAATCCACAAAATATGCAGTTTCTGGAGTCCTTGGTACCATGGTGGGTAAATTTAGAATTTTTCCCCAATTTCAAAGCTGGGGTGCGATTAGTAAGCTATAAAGGAACCGAAATATTGAAAAATCGTATATTTTGTGAATATTATCCCCCCCCCCTCCCACTCGCCTCCTCTCCATGATACCTACTAGTGTGCAATTTGGAAAACGTCTGAGTCAAACAATAAAAAGAACCACGAAAATCGGTTGTAAGTTGAAGCTTGGACAGAGATTATGGCCAAAAACGCACTTTTTTTTTTGCATTAATCCCCCCTTTACCCCCCTTAAAAGGCAAAATTCGAAATTCCATTGACGTGGTGCACAACTAGACAGTTTTCCGCGTCGAACAAAAAAAAAGAACCACGAAAATCGGTTGAAAATTAAGGCCTGGGCAGATGACAAGATTTTGTCACACACACAGACAAACACCTATGGTTTTTTTTTCGCTGATTTGGATTCAAAATGATCTAAAACTTATTAGTGTGTGGTTTTTTTCTGTCGAGTGTTGTCCAACTATACCCCTTATTAACCGCATAAGGACGCCCAAGTCTTACTGTGGGACGTCCTAAATAATCAGTAGTTGGGAGTCATTATTAGTTAGTAGTTAGTAGAGAGTTATTATGCTACTTGAAGTTTGGGTTTGTTACAGCTATCGACCTTCGTTGTCTTCGTAAACTGCTCCGAGAGGCTGTTGAAGGTTCCGAAAATTTACAACGCTTTGATAACGTCGAATGAGGAGCTGCTGCCGAGCCAGGCATATCCAGCTGTGGCGCCAGTGATACATCCCTCTCCAGGCTCAATCTACATTCCTACTCAATCATTCGAATACAGGTTAGTAAATTGGGCTTGATATTATTTCATCATGCCTATGAACAAGAGAGAGAGAGAGAGAAAAACACTTTATTGAACATTGTAGAGGGAATGAAGGTGGACAAGGACTCCAGTAGTTGTCGAAACGTAATGGATTTGCCGAAAGTTCAAAATGAGTTGCCAAAAGTTCAAATTGGTATGCCAAAAGTTTGCCGAAAATTGAAATTGATTTATGCCAAAGGGTTTTTTGTTTTTGCGAGCGTGCGAGCAAGCGAGCGTAAATATGGAGGAGTTAGTCTTGTGGGAGCCAAATGATTGAGTGAATTGGTCATATTTATAGTTTCTCGTATTGTTTCTTCGAATAAAGAAGTTGATCCGTATGTTGACAATTTTATTTATTATTTTCAATAACGGACCATTTTTGTTACGGGAGTGGGGAAACGACCAACTGAAACGCCACTCCCTCTGCTTAGGACTCACCCCGGAACCACTTGTACAGTATTACTTCAGGGTGAGCCCTTTTTTGTGCCAAAAGTCTGCTTCTACTTTTGGTCTCTCCTTCAATTCTATTCCTCATCTTCTTCCCCCCATCTTCCATCCCGCTTTTTTGCTTTGAGGACTGCTGTGACAAATACTGCTATTGCAGTAAGCAATGCAAGCCCAAGAGGACCGAACCCCCATCCCCAACCACCTACCCAAGGCTTTTAGAAGGGGTTGGAGGAAGCTATTTATTCGCAGAAGGTTGATCTGTACAGGGAAATAATAAACCGTTGTGTAATATCTTGCAAAATTTTTGCGATTTTCCACTAGTGCTGCTAGCGTGATGTATCAATACCCCCAAACTACACCACAAATTCGAGCGTGCTCGGGTATTTAGATCATGAGAAATTCATTAACGATTTTCTGATAGCGATGGAATTAATAGGGAACCGTCTAGGGCTAACCCACACAAACCTGGAAAATTGGATAAACATCGGACCGTTATTTTTTATAGTTATGCCAACGTCAAGGATTTGACCGGCAAATACTGAATCAAAGTCGTCCAAAAAGCTGTAAAAATACGATTAGCATTCCTGGTTTAGAAAGACAAAGGTTGAGAAAGCAAAAAACGATCTCGAGTAATTGAAAGGAAATATTGAAAAAATTTGATATTTTTAAGCGTAATTTGTAACAACTTGTGAATGATCATGTTACAGGCAAGCTGAACCAGTGAACGCCCCCGTGCAAGCGCCAGCCCCACCGCCCACTCTGCTCCCAGAGCTCCCTGCACCGCGAACTAATATAAAGAACTACCAACCCATCAATCCTGATATACCTGACGTGCCTCCACCTCCTCTTCCTATGCGTGCTGGTCCGAAACGAATCAACGATCAAACGTATTCCAAATAAATATCAGTTCGATTGATAAATAACGCTGTGATTGAGAAAAATAATGTTATCGTGATTCATCACAAAAAGTATCCAATCGATACTTGCTGGACTATTCATATTCTATTGTATGTCGAATATTTACATTGAATTTCAACGTTGAATGTCTACATTGAATTTCAACATTGAATGTCACCTAAGGGCCTCTTTGACTCTTACAGGCCGGGATATTAACACAAATTGGTAAAAAGAAAATTGTTTTCTTGACTTGCAAGATGATTGAATAAAAAGACTGAACTGCCTTCAGTTGGTTTCAACACCCAGACTATCAATTTAGGTACTCCCCAGCATTTACAATAAACGATTCATACTATAATTTATCATCCAACTATATGGTATATATGTATAAGTTTTGTCGAATTGTTTTCGATTCACGCACGCTGCTAAATTAAAACTCATAATTCACCATCAGGAAAAAAGTGCCACCTTAGGATGTAGATACTATTGGCGTGACTAAATTGGTGTAGGTATACAGAAAATTCTAAACACTGAAGCCATCAGCATGGTGTATTATTATGGGACAAGGTATGCGTCCCTCATGAGAGACATTTTCCACTTTTATTTCATGTCCAAGAGCTTCCTGAACGAAGATGGGTTCCACCATGGTCGGGTCATCGGTTGCCAATGCTCATCCGCATACGTGAAATTCTTGTAACAATCACAGGTGACGTCCAGAGTTTCCATGTGATTTTCGAGACATTTTTAGAATGACCCTCTATATTATTTCTTGCTGTCTCTTCTGCACTCTCCTATCCTATTCTGGACTTCCTCCACTTCATTCACTATCAATTTCTGCTCATACACTGGTAGATGGCATCTCAACCACCACAGGTAAACATTTATTTTTGTTTTATGAATTTTCCCAAACTTGGTTGGTTATATTGAAGTTCTGATGGTCTCAAATCGGGTTATCTATCCAATTACGTTATGGATAGATATTTTGTTACAAAAATGTATAAGTTGCACTAGTTAGTGCTTTCAGTTATCGATAAAACATATTCTCTACATTGCTAAATCATCCTAAAAAGGGCCTTGTGTTATTTTGTTTGGAACATTTCTTTCGGGTAGCACCAAAAGATTCCTAGCATTATGACACCCCTGAAACAGATAAAATCCAGGATCCACGATACCCGTCTTCCCTCGCTTCTCCCGTGGTCTCGTCGGAATTGTGGTGCTGGTTTTAGAGTTCAGTAAAAGAGTAGACAGGAAGACAGTGAAGTCTAAATTTGTTTAGACGGTTTGTTTTTCTATATTTTTTTCTCCAGAAGTTTCATTTATTTTCGTTGGTTTCCGTCAACTTGATTCCTTTGTTTTTTTATGTAATAATTTAATCGGGTTCGCCCGTACAAATGTAAATAAATAAATAAATAAATGACCCAAAAATACCGCTGCCACACGGCCTCTGGCAGGGCGACACCGGTGCCAAAAAACAAGGAATAGTTCAGGAAAATTCCTCCTTGCATTCTCTACCTCGTAATGGAAATGTCGAAATTCCTGCGAAATAACTAATTTATAAACTGTTTTATAGACGTAGGATTAGTAATACATTTCTATCCACCAATACTCCATTGTGCACTATTCTATTCTGATAATGTCTCATCTTTGGAGTCCAGTGATGTTCCTAATAAAAACTGATTGGCTATTTTCGGTTGTGAAATAACGATTTTCAAATGCTTGCATGCTTACAGTTGAACTGACTGCTATGAAATTCCTTGGGCATCATCTTCTCCGGGCCAGCCTCATATAATACAGAAAATTTAGGCGAAATGGACACTTTATAGTGTTTTATGAAATTTTCGCTTGCGCGTTCTCTTTCTTTATAATCTTTAAAAGTTTGCACATTTTAGAGCACCTGTACGGAACATGATTTATATGAGATTTCCAAAAAAATGATGTTCAAGTTTTCGTGAGACGATCATTCTTTGTTTGCCAGTCCTCTCGGATTTGTCCCTGTATGATCGTTTGCATTCTGAAGAAACCTCTTGGGTGTTTCATCTTGAATACAGATGTGATCTTTTACGGACTAAACCTACCAAAACCAACTGATAAAAGTCATTATAGTTTTCATCGACTTTAAAATGCTTTTCAAATTCGAGGCTCACAAGTCGCTAGAAGTGTCATGGTGGCTAAGGGTGAGAGGGGGGTGGGATCCACTTCCCAATACCAGAAATATCAAGTTCACATGTCGCTAAAAATTATATGGTACATCCTCAACATACTAACTAAATTACATTTGGTGAAACTATTTTGTGTGGTAGAAAGGTAAATAAGATTGCGTTTTATTGTTTACTGGTTGACAATGAACTAATCGTTACTAAGCTAATATGTTCAGTCTAAAACTCCTGTCTTCGAATTTGGTTGTACATTACGTATACATCTCACCTAGTCTTTTTTGAAACTATGCTTACAGTCAACAGTTTATTGTCCCTACAGTGCAGTGCAACCATTGCTATTCGAGAATTAAAATCGATCAGGAATTCCGACTTTAAATGAAGCCCCTCTGCAATCTCCGGAGCACTAATGAAATTGATTGAAGTGAGAGGGAACCCCCTGGGGTGATAGTGTGATTGGATTAGTTGAGCGCTTACCCCTAGAGTAAACGATTCATTGTACTTATATGCACCTGAGAGGGGAGCACGAGTTTACTCGGTTTGATTCAACAGTGAATATATTCAAATCTCACGTATGGCAAAGTTTACTGACAGACAACAATACAGGTATTATGCAGAGTGTCTGCACTTGAGTTGGGCTTAACTTCAGGGTTCAATTCTACACGATATCACTATCGAGATATCTCTTTCTATAGATATTCACTTCGAAGTTTTTTTTTTCGCATTTCGACCTTACGTCATTAAAACTGTCATAACTCCTGATATTTCCCAGGTAAATTCAAATTTGAGGATATTGTTGAAAAGAGCGTTAAATTTCCAAGCTACCTAGTGTAAAACGAAAATCTTTTAGCTATAAACCATTTCCAAAAAATCAAGTCAAAAAGCATACTTTACATTTTTTCGAAATTTGATTTTTTCTTTTCGAAGTTTTTACATTGAACGCCTGCTCATTTCGATGAGCACTCTTCGGCAAAAACATGAAAAAATTGTCAGCTTTCCAACAGTATGTCAATTTTTCTTTTTAAAATTGAAATCGGAAGAGTAAATCAAGTTTGAATGCAAGAAAACATGAGTTTTAAATCGATCAATAAGCTAGAACGTTGTTGTTTTTACTGACTAGAAAGGTGTGTGTTACTTTATGCTCACTACCATATCTATGAATAATACATATTTACGTACGAAAAACGAATGTTTTCTTCGAAAAATCCACATTCTAGCAGTCAGAATCATTCGGAAGTATCGCCATTGGGATCAGTGTAAAAAATTACATAGGAAATGATACCTAACTCGTTAAGTCATCTTGTGATCGAGCTGACCATACACCACGTAAAACATTCGATTTTCTAGTAAAACTCCCATTTTCTTGGATTCAAACTTGATTTACTCTTCTAATTTGAATTTCGAAAATATAAATTGATAAACCGTTGGAAAGCTGACAATTTGAGCATGTTTTGTCCAAAGAGCGCCCATCGAAATGAGCAGGTGTTGAAAGTGAAAACTTCGAAAAAAAATCAAATTTCAACAAAAATTTAAAATTTTCTTTTTGACTTGATTTTTTAGAAATGGTTCATTTCTAAAAGATTTTGGTTTTACACTAGGTAGCTTGGAAATGTAACGCTCTTTCCAACGATATCCTTAAATTTGAATTTACCTGTGAATTATCAGGAGTTATGACAGTTTTAATGACGTAAGGTCAAAAACGCGAAAAAAAACTTCGAAGTGAAAAAAAAAGTATTTTTAGTGGGTTAAGAAAATTTGCCAGGAGACATTTTTTGTTGAAAATACCTTGTATGATCGAACCCTGAAGTTATGTCGAACTGAAGTGTATGATGATAAGAGGTAGGTACGTTTTAGTCCTACTTTTAATGTCGTGGACCAACTGTCTTCTTCATTCTTGACAGTGATGGACCCTCGAGAAGGTGGACATCGGCTGGTGACGAGGGACTTACCTAATAATTTGTGGGGTCGAAGGACACCTTCCTCTTCTTGGGGGAAAACTGTCTGAGCAAAATGCGAAATGAAGAAAGGAAATTAAGGAAAAAACGCTGCAAATTATTACACAACGGTTTATTATTTTTATATAGATCACTCGTCTACAAAATCACCAACCATCCAATATGAAGAGAAAAATAAAATTAAAAAAAAAAAATCAAAAAAAAAAAAAAATCAAAAAAAAAATCAAAATTACCAACCATTGATCGCATTTCGGTCAGCTCTAATTTGAACGGAGATTAGGCCTCTTTTGCGATTCACACTCGTGTTTGGATTTATATATATATATTTCAATATAAACCCTTAAATTTTCGTAGGGAGCGAACGGTCTGTCCTACAGAGCTCCGCGTGGTCTCAAAAAATTCTAAAAATTCTATAGAATCTTAATTTGAAGGAAAAACAATACCTTTATATCGAAATTTTTTGAGTTAGGGCGTTTTCAAAATTTCAAAATTGATTTTGGAACCCTTAGGAGTGACCTACATCAACCAAAAGCTTCGGGGCACAACTAGACCCCAAATGGAGCCTACATACCAAATTTCATCAAAATCGGTCAATGCTAAGTGGCAAAAGTGCCGCGTACGGCGTACGGCGGACGGCGTACGGCGGACGGCGGACGGACGGCCAAATTTTTATTCGATTTTTGGATTCTACGTACCTTGAAACGTAAACCATCAAATTTTGAGGGGGTGTTAAAATTTTTTTTTTCTTGGTCGATTCCAAAGGTTCATTATTGAAAATAATAAACCAAAAGAGCGAGAGACTTTTTCCCCATCTTAACCCTAGTTGGACCATGGTGTCGCTAGTGTCACCGAAAACATCTTATGAATTCCACAGCTGTCCAAGGTGTCACCAGATTAATTAGATTTAAGTTGTAATTTAAAAATTAGGATAGAGCTGATTTTTTTAAACCAATTTTTAGGACGTCCCACAGTAAGACTTGGGCGTCCTTATGCGATCGATCTGGGGTGAAGTTGGACAACACTCAACAGAAAAAAAATAACCACCCAGTAATCCGTTTTAGACCATTCTGAATCCAAATCCGCGAAAAAAACCATAGGTGTATGTCTCTCTGTGTGTGTGTGTGTATGTGTGTGTGTGTGTGTGTGTGAAAAAATCTTGTGTCGTCTGCACAGGCCTTAGTACTCAACCGATTTTCCTGGTTCTTTTTTGTTCGACGCGGAGAACTATCTAGTTGTGCACTACGGCGCCGGAATTTTGAATTTTGCCTTTTAGGGGGGGAAAGGGGGGGTTAATGCTCAAAAAACGTGCGTTTTTGGGCATAATATTGTGTACTCTGCCCAGGCCTTAGTTCTCAACTGATTTTTGTGGTTCTTTTTTTCATCGACGCGAAAAACTATCTTGTTGTGCACTACGGCGCCGGAATTTTGAATTTTGCCTTTTAAGGGGGGGAAAGGGGGGGTTAATGCTTAAAAAACGTGCGTTTGCGGGCGTAATCTTGTAAAATCTGTCCAGGCCTCAATTTCCAACCGATTTGTGTGTTTCTTTTTTTGTTTGACTAAAATAACTTCCGAGTTGTACATAATTTCACCCGAGTACCAAAATTCGCAAGGGGAGGTGGTGAGTGGGGGGATAATATTCACAAAATATCCAATTTTTCAATATTTCGGTTCCTTTACTGCTTACTAATTGTACCCAACCTTTGAAATTGAGGAAAAATTCTCATTATACCTCCGGATTTTCATGAATTATTCTCTGTACCACCATAGAACTAATAGTGGTGCCACCATGGTGCCAGGGCACCATAAACCGCATATTTCGTGTTTTTTTTTTTGTGTTCCACCTTGAATACGGATGTGAACCTCGACGGACCGCCTACCAAAACAAATGAACGGATGAAAGTTCAACATTACGAAGTATTACCGCTTTGGTGTCAGACTGGCACCATTGGCGGTGGTGGGGAGGGGTGGGGGGGTGAACTCGAATTCGCATGTTGGGTATCGTAGATCATGGATTTTAAAATGCTCTTCAGATTCAAGGCTCCCACGCCGCTAGAAATGTTTTGGTAGATAATGGTGAGGGGGGGGGGTCACTATTTCTTGCCTAAAGTAATAAACCAAATTACATCGAGTGAAACAGTTTTGTCGCTTACCAACTGGTTAAACTGATCTACTGCTTATCCAATGGGACGTCCCCTGGAATGCATGCATTACTAAACAATATGTTTGTAAGTTATTAAAAATCAAAAAGTGATGTTATGACAAAAATTTTGAAATTTTTTTTCATCGAATTCTTTGGAAATTTTTGTCAAAACTCTATTTTGTGACTTCCAATAGCTCACAAAAAATTCTGCTGCCCATTAAATCTAAAATTGCAATTTAATTTTGGTTACTTCGGTGACACTTTGGGACAGCTGTGGAATTCCTGTGATGTTTTCAGTGACACTAATGACACCATGGTCCAATTAGGGTTAATAGTCTCAATTAATTACAAAGGCGGGGAAGGAAATTGTCTCTTTGTCCAAGGTTATAGTAAGAATTTTTCTCGTTATTTCCAATAGCTATAGTTTTAATAGTATTTTAAAGTAGGTATTCCGAGCTGGGTTCGGTGGGAATATAAAGGGTGTTCCATGTTGAGGAACAGAAAACTTCGGGAGTCGATTCTACAACTAATAAGACAAGATTATACAAATAGTAAGACAACGTCTCTTAGCGCTTTCGTTTTAATCCCATGTTTTTCCAAGTTTTTCAGTTTCAAGATTTTTTTCATGTTTTCGACCATTTATCACTAAAATGACCATAACTACCTTAATTTACCTTAAAAATGTAAAAGTAAGGGCACCGTTGGAAAGGACGTCAAATTTTCTATCTTTTTAGTGCCTACACAAAACTATTTGTGGGGTCCTGATGGGTGAATAATCAACACCTAAAGTAATTTTTGTCAAATTGGCGAAATTTCCCTTTTTTTTGGATGTTAATTTTATCATGTTAATGGTATTTCACGAACCTCTACACCAAAATCTGCGCAAAGATCTCAGCTTTCCAACGGAATAATCAAAAAATGTTTTACTACCGAACGTAGGGTAGAAATTTGTGTTTAAACACGGAAAAACGTCTACTTCGCCGCCTCGGGTGAAACCCTTCATCCTACCCAGCAGTCCCCCGGGTGAAACACCCAGCTCAGAATATCTACTAAAAATACTATTAAAACTATTGCTATTGGAAATAACGAGAAAAATTCTTACTATAACCTTGGACAAATGAGACAACTTCCTTCCCCGCCTTTGTAATTAACTGGGACAAATAAAATGGAAAAAGGACTTCCACTCTTTTCCCCCGCATTTCCCATTTTAGCGTTGAATAGTTTTCCACATTTTCCTCAGCCCGGGTTTGAAACGATTTGCGGAATTATTCCTCTTTATGAATTTTCCAAGGACATTGACATTAAAATTACGAAATTTCAAATTGGTAAATCATATTAGACATTTTTAAAATTCATGATGCCTATACTTTTGTGTCGTCAAAGATTTGAGAAGCAGCACATTTGCCTAACACTACATTAAAATCAGCCAGCGATTGGTTAAGAAAGATGTAAAAACTGAATCATTCACTTCGATGCCCTCAGGTACATGTTGACCAAAAGCGAACAAGGGAAGTTACACCAAGTGTGTTGAAGTTACACCAAGTGTGTTGAAGTTGTAACTCCATTTTCAAAATGACAGAAAGGTAATCGTAATAATATCGATTTGAATGAATCTACTTAGTCATATTTTGAGATAATGAGTCTAAGGAAAGTGGGCACGCAAAGAGGTAATGCTTCGCAAGAGTTTATCATATTGGAAATGTGCTCACTAATGAAATATTGGAAGCTTATTTCCGACTCAGGAAATAAATTGATGAAATGTGTAGGTGGTTTTGTGAACCGCTGAATTAGCGATTTGGCCCACAGTGCGTAGCTTGAGCTCGAAATGAACCAGTTTCAAAACTGCTATTAAAACTTAATTGTTGAGTAATTATTATTACTGCTGTTTTACCTGGACTTTTGTCACTTTCTACTCTTTTTCTTTCTCATTATTTTATTTCTAGTAGGAGAGTCGGTTGCCCCTTCATCTTCCTGTGATTTATAAAACCTTGGTTGGGTGGTACGAATTCGACCATGGATGTTGGAATATAAAAAAAACTTCAGTGTTTCTCAATAGAGATATTTTATACAAATAATAGTCATACTATGATCACATTAATAATTTATCTTCACAATTTCCGTATTCCTGGTTCATACAAAAAAGTGTACTCGGAGGAATTGTGTTTCTCGAATGTAGTACGAGATACACCTACGCGTAAAACACGTACACACCTTACAAAACGTTTTAACCGCGTGAGAATCAACAGTCGAACTCCGTCTACTTTGCCTCTGATTTCTACAAATAAATCAAGTAAAATAGGGAAATCGACACTTCGAGTTTGCACCTTACGCGAGCTCTCATTTATTTTCTAGAATGGCTCCATCGTTGGCTTCAATGCTCGTCGAGGGTATTCAGTCTTGAATGTTGTGGCACGGAAACCCAAATGCCGCTATACTGCGTCCATTTGCACGGCTGTCAGCCTGGCCAGAATCAAACTTGCGATCTGAGGGTGGGCCGCGGCGAGCACTAGGATCGTAGGACTCAAGACGAACATCATCACGATGAACAGGATCCAAACGGGAATCAGCATCTGGAACACAAGCAGGCAGACTGATTATGGCGAATAAGTTACAATCACCAAGTGGTCGGATTACGTTAAATAGATTGTCAGAAGTATAATAGTTTATTATTATCATTGTATTGAAAGTTATTAGCTTTCATTTGTGCATGTTGAGCAAAAAATATTCTAGAAGAGATTTTGCTGGGTACTTTAGGGTGAACAAGATAAGGTGCGCAGTGCTTCACCCACGTAATCTGCAACTAATTAGCCTCAAAAAGTGCCTCTTAGCAATTTTGTTTTAACCCATTGTTTTTCCAAGTGGTTTTTCAATTTTAAAATTTTTTTCGTTTTTTTGACATTGTCTCAGTAAAACGGTTTTAACTCCATGAATTAAGTATTTGACTTCAAATTTGATCTTACCGTTGGAAATAGCGTTAAATTTACTATCTATATAGTGTCAAACCAAATTTTGTTGCTCGTATTAAATTGGAGAAAAATCCCTGAACAAAGCAAATTGTATGAACTTTTGAAAAAAGACTGTTTTTTGAAAAAAAAAAGTATTTTTTCAAACGTTCATTAACACGTTGAACGCGGATCGCGTCTATGTCACGCAAATCCCGGGGTCTGTGTGGCTGGCCGCGTCTATGTCACGCAAACACCTCTCGCAAAACAGGTTCAAGAATATCTGCTCCTGTTCTTTCGTTCACAGTTTCCACTCTTTTCTAGCATTTTTTCGTGATAGATGAACATATTATGAGTTGAACGGTTCAATCTGGAGCTGAATCGGTCGAGGTTGAAGGTAATTGAGCAGTTATCAAAGTGACACCTTATCTTTGTGTGCGCCTCCGGTAATTTTTTTATGTTTTCACATTTTTCATCCATTTTTACGGAATAATTCACTCTTTTTAAGGTTGATCGACATTGTTTAATTGCTGGTTGTGTCAATAATCAGCTCAATCCTCTCATAAGTTTCATACTTTCAGTTCGTTATCGTGAAAAAGACACAGTGGTTCGACTCCGATTTTTTTTGTGTTTCACTCGGTTTTTCTGTTTTGAATCTTTGCCAGACAACTCTACAAAGCTCCCAAAAAAGAGAAGACTTGTTCTCTTTCCAGGTATGGAATAACTAGGTATTATATTGTCGTACATGATTGATTCCTACCCATTCTATGCACCATCAACCTATCTCCCTTGCAAAGGCCGCCAGAATTCGCGTCCAGTGGACGGGCGGCCTGAGCCAACCCACTTACATAGGGGTTGATTTCCCATTCAAACTGGAGCAACTTGACACCACCGCGGGCCGCGTCACGTTGACGCCGAGAATTAATTCTCAAAATTCTCAACTTTTTTTTATGTCAAAATTTTTGGAAAAATGTACTTTTTAATATATGTTGCTGCTATAGCATTTCGTCGAAAAAAAAATTCTCCGCCACAGGGGACCAACGCGTTTTTTTCCCGCGTGCAAGGTGTTAAGCCTCTTTAATCGCACATGTGATTAAATGCGCGAACCCCCAAAAATACACAAGAATGTCAGCTTTTGAATGGTATTTTTTTTTAAATTTACGATGAAAATTGGTGTAGAAAATTTCGTTTGAATGGAAAAAAATCGCAAGATTTTTTTAACGAAACGTGCGTTCTGTCAAGAGATTTTGGGGGTACTGCTCCCCTCCCCAACCCGCCATCATCCAACCCCGGAGTCTACGCTGGAATACTCATTTCGTTAAAAACAACTCGCGTTCTTTTGCATTCAAACAAAGTTTTCTCCACCAATGTCCAGCGTAATTTTTTTTGATATGCCATTCGACAGCTGACAATTCTGGCGCATCTTTTAGGCTAAGCGCATGTAATCACACGCGTAATTACTGAGTCCTAATGAACGTTTGAAAAAAACAATATTTTTTCAAAAGGTCACAAAGTTTGCTTTGCAAAGTGATTTATCGCCTATTTAATGTAAGCAATAACATTCAGTTTGCCATAAAAAATATAGGAAATTTACCGCTCTTTCCAACGGTATAATCAAATTTTGGTTTGTGTTGTAAATTAAAGGAGGAAGATCTTGAAAGTGAAAAAAGTTGGATTCTTAGTTGATTTAAAAAAAAATCTAGGAGGCATTTTTTGTTGCAAATTAGTTGTAGTATACGTGGGTGAAGTACTGCGCACCTAATCTTGTACACCCTCTATTACCTATTATCTATATGAGATTTGACTTCTACCCACAGTGTAGGTGAAATTGATGGAACCTTTGCACCATGCACTGTCTTTGTTATTTTGAAATGGGAACCTCTATTTTCAATGGCGTTTTCTGACTTTACGTAAAATTTCATGAATTTTCACTTGAATTTTTTAATGCCCAAAAATGTGAGAATCCACGCGCTAAATGTGCGCAAAACTTGATACTCTAATTGTTTGTGTGTACATAACTACCAAATTTGAATAATGATGTTGCTATAAATTATTAAATATTATGGTATATACATACATTTTTGGAATGACCACCAACCAGAATACAAATTTATGTTAATGTCCTTAAGGTTGGAATCAAAGTTGAAACAAACGAAAATAGTCATTGGAGGGTTTCAATGGATGACGTAGTTTAAAGCCTCGGACCAAATCATGATCGTTAGGGCCTTAGTCATCTCTAAATACAAACTCGTACAATAAGTTCCTGACTCATTCCAAAGTGGTGTTTAAGGAAAAGGTTTTTTGCTCATCGGAATATTCCTCTGTCCGTCCTTTTGATGGGATGGAGAAACTAATGAGCGCCTGATCGTCCCATGATCGGTGCGGCACTACGTATTTTCCTGAGCTTTGCCAGTTAGCTTCAAGGGCACCGAGGTTTAGTAGGATAGCTTGCGGCGAGGTTTAATCTCCACGGTTAGAGCGGTATCAAACGTTGTTTGAACTGCCCGTCAAGGGACGCTGGTCTTGTCAAGGGAGAGCCATTGACTTCAAAAGTGAATCAGTGAGGGCGAGAAGAGCAACGGGTAATAAGGCCTCGAACAAGCTCGTCTCCTTCCTATTAAACCCCCTTCAAATTAGTCTAGGTAACCCATCCACATCACACCTTGATTATACTGTGCATACAGTGGATGAATTTACACCTCTTTAAACACACCTGCTTGTACTGGGTCTCAGACTTCACTCGCCAAATTTCATGGATCGATTCTACAAGGTATTTTCAACAAAAAATGGCTCGTACCAATTTCGTTTTAGCCCCTTGTTTTTCCAAGTTTTTCGAATTTCATATTTTTCGTTTTCTCGACTTTACATCATTAAAATGAAATAAATCCCTGAAAATTAGAGTAAATCAAAATCTAATAAAACCGTTGGAAAGAGGGTTAAATTTACTATCTTTCAAATGTAAAACCAAAATGTTTAAATTAGGACTCAAGGGTGAAAACAAGTGAAACCGATTCTTCCGCTTCCTTGGTAGACTCGGAATAAAAAAAGTCTGCTAAGTGGGAGTGGCACATAGCTTCCTCGTATCCATAACCCGATTGTATAGATGATCCGATGCATAGTAGTTGATTTCCTTAAAACATCAATCTCTAAGTTCCTCTGCAACCCTCATGGGAGACCATCAGAACAATCCCCGAATATTTCATCAAATTCGGATGAAAAATGTAGAAGTTATGGATGTAACTAGGATTTTACATATGTGCATGTGAAATCAGACAATTACTTCGTATAGCTTTGACCGTTACAAGGATTTAATGACATACAGACACACAGACAGACAGACACAGAACCAAAATTGTTCAGGATGGTCCAAAGTTTGAAACGCGAGTGGAAATTTTGGAACGCGAGTTGGAGAACATTTTTTTTTAAACCTTGAAAAGTGAAAACAATGCTTTCGCTACCTTGATAGACTCGAAAGCAAAAATTAATTTATTACTCACGAAATTTATTTAATAGCAACTCTGGTACATAACCTCTAAATTACTTGGATATATCTCCCATATATACCGTATATAGATATATACCCTCCATATATCTATCATCGACGTGGTAAGGCACTGTTTCTAAATTCCCGGCACTGGCACTAAGGCAACACCACTGTCTGGAACCACGATGTCACCTGTATCTGTCGGTAAATTTGTTACCTATTTTTAGTACCACGGTGACGCAAAAATATCCTCAAAATGATGAGAGTTTCCTAAGTTCAGGGCTTCTGATCTATTAGTAAACCTTAGTTGGTCTGGAGTTTAGCAAATCGGATACATTTGACTGACTACTTCTAGTTACTCCACACCCACTCTTCCATTCGTTTTCAAAATCATACTTGTAAATTTCGAAATTCCAGCGAGTTGGTGTACAAATAAATAAATCAATTATTACAAACACACCAACTGAGAACTGTGAAAACAAGCTGTAGTTTACAATACAATTAATTGGAATGTTCAGCTGCCTTCAAACCTCTCGAATTTCATTCCCATTGTACTTTCCATTCCCTGTATTAATCATTTAATATAGGTAGTTAAGGGGATCTCAGTCGGTCGACGTTCGTTCCTTGTTTCGGGTCAGTATTTGGCCAAATCGAAGGGGCAAAAACTTGAAAAGTTGTACTTAAATTGGAAATTTAACCGTTAATTTAATCGTTAATTAAGTTTTGTTTTTCCCATAAAATGTTCGTAGAGGTTTTCTGGTCTGTTTTCCTGCCAATCACGAGGGCCGGCTGTATGCAAATTTCCAATTCCCTGTCTGTGATGGAGCCCCTTGACGTTTTTATATGTATAGCAATAGTCTAGGACATCACAGGTTCACGTTGATTTTCGTTACTGCGCGCTGGTTGGAATTGAGTATCTCCTGGCGTCACTGAACCGTGGGATGGACCACCACGTGCAGAATAATCACGTATGTATTGCTGTCGGAAATCTACCGCCGGTAACGTGCTATCACATCAGTTAATATGCGCTCGTCGATATTAGATCATAAAATGCATTAATACTGCATATTGGATTCAAATACGTATATGCTGAGCTACATTAACTCTCCGCTCGCTCATCTGGAGAAATCATGTTATCCGTTAATCAATGAGATGGAAATATAAAATAGTTTTTATCCATACAAACAGACTTTAGACCACACAGTTCATCCTTTTCAAAAACATCGAGATCTGACCAATGGATAAGCCCATTAACCACTAAAGATTTCTCCATTTAGAGCAAAGATACCTACAGTGATATCGCTATTGACTGTACATCAAAACATTCCTTAGTTCATAAACATGCTGCTTTCCATAGTATGATCAATAGAGCTTTGTCAATACCAATGAATGAATAACATTTATCAAAAGAAAAAACTATTATCAAAAGTATAGCCGCAAGCAATGGATATAGGGGATGTCTCACTGATTCCATATGGAATAAGGTTCTGAGGAAAAAGTGTAGAGATGGGGTTTCTAATTTGGTTAAAGAAGTGGTCGTAGAAGAGAATGAGTGGATAAGGGTACCTTATTATGGAGAGATTTCTTACAAAATTGGCAAAATGTTGTCATCTAGAGGTTTCAAAGTAGGGTTTAAAAATAAAAATAATCTTAAAGGTTCGTTGGGTTCTGTTAAAGATAAAATTAGCGTTCAAGATAAAAGTGGGATTTATAAGCTGAAATGGTTTTGTGGGCTTAAGTATTGTGGTCAAACTGGTAGGAAATTTAGGGCAAAAATAAAAGAGCATGAGAAGGATTTCAGGGATAACAAAGGTGATTCTGCTTTTGCGAATCACCTGAGAGAATCCAATCATAACTTTAGTTTTGATCTAACAAACGGACAGTACATAGAATTTCCTCATTTTTGCCCGAAGGGAGGTATGATGGATGTGCTTGAAAAGTTCGAGATTCTTAAGAGTGATAGGTGTGGTAAATATCTGAATGAGGTGGTCCCTCAACATGTTTCACCGTTGATGGGTTCACTCCTGCAATAGCTTCGTCCCCCCCCCCCCTTCTCAAGTTTACCCTCACAAATGTTTGAGCTCCCTTTCACGTTGTCTGCCTAGATTCAATCTAGTAGATTGGCATTCGATTATCCTCCCAGATCCCTTCACTTCTCTGAACCAATAGGATTCTCCTTTCACGTATATCTGCTTCAATCTGATTGGATATGACTTTCACTTTCTCGACCAATGGGATTCAAGCTCCCTTTCACTTGTGACTATATAAGCTATGCTCTCTGTGATGTACCTTCAGTTATTGTTTGTTACTGATCGAACGGTCGAAATCGATTTAACTTGTAACTCATCATTTTCGTGGAAATAGCCAATGTTCTACTCAACTCCGTTTTTATTTGTGAGTAACTTGATCACCCCCTTTTCTATGAGCATCCCGAGCTCTCGTAACTATCTTTCGATTCCCTGTTGTTGTGAAATTTCAAAGTGGTATCAAATCGGATGGCAGCCTTTCACAGACTCGACCGTTTTCGTTATTTTTAGATATAAATGTTATAGTGGGGAAGGGGGTTATTATCTTGTTCAGGATTCAAGCAAGGTGAAAAATCGAGCCGTTCATCAGCATTGCAATGCGCACAATGTTCTAATATGTCATAATTCTCTTCCTTCAGGTTTACTCGCTCATAAGCGTACCAAATGTGGATAATATGAGCCGTTTGAGATTAATCGGTACTGGGTTTTTGCTCATAAAAGTTGATCCTGATGCCTCCTATTTCCAAGATAATAACGATGAAAATAGTTTCATCAAAATTGGTCCAGCAGTTTAGAAGTTAGGCACTATACTGGGTTTCTACAAGGATAGGCAGAAATCCGGGGGTCGATTGTACAATTAATTTGCAACAACAGTTCCCTCTTAGCACTCACGTTTTTTCGCATTCAAACAAATTTTCCCCCTCGAAATTTATTAAATCTACAAAATGGGTTACCGTTGGGAAGCTGATGAAATATATCACGTTTAAAGCTTTTGAGGGCCTCAGGAGATGACCGTGTATCAGCAGGAAAAAACTACGAAAAGGGGGGCAAATTTTCAAATTTGAGGTAGAAAGACTATCCTCGTGTACAGTTTTCTGGAAAGGTCAAGAGCACACCATTTAGGAAATTCAACGGCGAAATCAGATTTGAATTTGCATGAGAAATGAGGAAGATCTCAGTGCCGCAAGATCAAAAACACGAAAGTAAAAAAATGCTTCCACTACCTTGGTAGACTCGGAAGCAATACTTGATAGTGAAAAAAGTGGCATTTTGAGCGAGGTAAAAAAACTGCTACGAGGGAAAAGTTGTTCCAAATTAGTTGTGGAATCGATTCTTGAAGTATTGTTTATTGCTCAAAAATTGGTAAATAAATTTTGAGACCTTGATTTATAATGAATGAATTAATTAGTCAAATCCGGACGTCAACCTCTTAGGGCGTTGCTGGGGAAATGACCATGAAATGGTAACTACTCAGAACTAGCTTTGAATACTCAGTTTTTCTCCAGGAGGGAGAGCGAAATACCAAAGAGATGTTTTTGATACTGTTCCAAATCAATGTAGCTCTCTTTTTCGGAACAATTTTCCCCCCCAACTCTTCGAACTTTTCTCACTAAGGCGAAAACGGTTCCAAAACTTGGTCTCTTTAGTAGCACTGAGACATGCACAGAATTTTCGAAACTCGATCGAAACCAATATTGTCCAATCCGTAAAGGTGTTCAACAATTCAAATATAGATACTTGAGATAATTTTGAAAAGTTAAGTTGCTAATTAGGTTTTTTGAGTGAATGAAAAGATATTGAGAAGATGAACAACTATTATGTAACAACTCAATGTTAAAGGACTATTTTTTAATACCAGTAAAATAATGTTTCCCAATATCAAAAGATCCAGAGATAATATTTGAAAATTCACAGGATATTCCTTAATTAAGGATGTAAGAATCGTTTTACCCGAGCGTAATTCATCAAAGAATTAAAAACTGTCATTCTATTCTCAAATTTTGCTGTTTCACCAAGTGGTAAGTGAGGGTTTGTCGATAATGATAGTTGAAGCTGCACCCTGAACGTATAAAGCAAATCGATCATGACCGAGACCTTTCCATCTGGAACTTCGGGCCTCCCGATGACATGGCAGTAAGTGCTTGCTACCTTGACTATCATGAAGACCACATCGTGACGTAAGTTGTGACCTCGATCAGTTCCCGGTCAGTCTTGAATTTTGCGATCCCCAACCCACCGAGCAGATGCCAAACTTGAGGGAAAACATCTTATTCAGGCAATGTGAGTTGAGAAGCGAATTGCCGGATATAAATTCCAATTAATTTTGAAACTGCAACAACTGCTTTCGAGTCCAGCAAGGTGGCGGAAACTTTGTTATTGCTTTTAATATGGAGGCAGACAGACAATGAACCAAAGTTGTCAGTCTTTTTAGGACGTCCCACAGTAAGACTCGGGCGTCCTTATGCGATTAATCTGGGGTAAAGTTGGACAACACTCAACAGAAAAAAAACCACACACTAATCAGTTTTAAACCATTGTGAATCCAAACCCGCCAAAAAACCATAGGTGTGTCTGTGTGTGTGTGTGTGACAAAATCTTGTGTACTCTCTCGAGGCCTTAATTTTCAACCGAGTTTTGTGTTTCTTTTTTTATTCGAGGCGGAAATCTATCTAGTTGTTCACTAATCGCCGGAATTTTGCCTATTAAGAGGGGAAAAGGGGGGGTTAATGCTTTAAAAATGTGCGTTTCTGGGCATAATCTTGTAAACTCTGCTCAGGCCTCAATTTCTAACCGATTTTTTTTTGTTCGACTCAGAAAACTTCCAAATTGCACACTATTTCACCAGGTCGTGGGGAGGGGGCGAGTAATATTCAATTTTTCAATATTTCGGCTCCTTTACAGCTTATTGATTGTACCCAAGCTTTGAAATTTGCATTACACCTCCGGATTTTCACGAATTATTCTCTGTACCATCACGGAACTAATAGTTGTGCCATGGTCCGGTGTAGCTACGGTCGCTGAGGCGTTGTTGTGCGGTGGAATTTGGACCGTCTTTTGCGTGGGTCGTGGGTTCAAGTCTCATCGCCGGCAGCGTGAGTTTTTGTGCGTCTTGGGCTCTCAACGCCCCCCTCGTTCCAACCCAGGGCGGTGAGGCAATGGGGAGCCATGATCGAAATCATCAGAACAAATTCTGATCTCCTCTGTGGACGACAGCTGGTGAGGTCGTGACGGCAGGAATGACAGTCCGAAAATCCAACCTGAAATGGTTTTTTACTTTACTACTTTACTTACCATGGTGCCAGGGCACCATAAACCGAATTTTTCGTGGGTTTTTGGTTTATTATTTTCAATAATGAACCTATGGAATCGACCAAGAAAAAAAATTTTCAACCCCCCTCAAAATTTTTTGGTTTACGTTTCAAGGTACGTGAATCCAAAAATCGAATAAAACGCTGCAAATTATTACACAATGGTTTATTATTTTTTATTTTTCTATATAGATCACTCGTCTGCAAAGCCACCAACCATCCAACATGGAGAAAAACATCGATCGCATTTCTGTCAGCTTTAATTTGAACGGAGATAAGGCCTCTTTTGCGATTCACACTCTTGTTTCTGATTTATCGTACGTCCAAACTTTAAATTCTCGTAGTGAGCGAACGGTTTGTCCTACAGAGCTCCGCGTGGTCTCAAAAAATTCTATAGGATCTTAAATTAAAGGAAAAACAATACCTTTATATCCAAATTGTTTGAGTTAGAGCGTTTTCAAAATTTCAAAATTCATTTTGGAACCCTTAGAAGTGACCTACATCAACCAAAATCTTCGGGGCACAACTAGACCCCAAATGGAGCCTACATACCAAATTTCATCAAAATCGGTCAATGCTAAGTGGCAAAAGTGCCGCGTACGGCGGACGGACGGTCAAATTTTTATTCGATTTTTGGATTCTACGTACCTTGAAACGTAAACCATCAAATTTTGAGGGGGTTTTGAAAACATTTTTCTCTTGGTCGATTCCAAAGGTTCATTATTGAAAATAATAAACCAACAAATAATATTTCCTTTTGGTTTATTATTTTCAATAATGAACCTTTGGAATCGAACAAGAAATTTTTTTTTTAACACCCCCTCAAAACTTGATGGTTTACGTTTCAAGGTACGTAGAATCCAAAAATCGAATAAAAATTTGGCCGTCCGTCCGCCGTACGCGGCACTTTTGCCACTTAGCATTGACCGATTTTGATGAAATTTGGTATGTAGGCTCCATTTGGGGTCTAGTTGTGCCCCGAAGATTTTGGTTGATGTAGGTCAGTTCTAAGAGTTCCAAAATGAATTTTGAAATTTTGAAAACGCCTTACTCAAAAAATTTCGATATAAAGGTATTGTTTTTCCTTCAATTTAAGATTCTATGGAATTTTTTGAGACCACGCGGAGCTCTGTAGGACAAACTGTTCGCTCCCTACGAGAATTTAAAGTTTGGACGTACGATAACTCAGAAACAAGAGTGTGAATCGCAAAAGAGGCCTAATCTCCGTTCAAATTATAGCTGACCGAAATGCGATCGATGTTTTTCTTCATGTTGGATGGTTGGTGGCTTTGCAGACGAGTGATCTATACAGTAAAATAATAAACCCTCTGTGTAATAATTTGCACCGTTTTTCTCCTGTTTATCGAATCCATGGCGATTCGGGATCTTTATACCGTGGTGGGAGCGGGATTGTCCTGATGTGCGGAGCAGTTTCGTTTGCAGAAGGTAGTGACTGCTGAGAGGAGCATCATCAGCGTTACACCTAAGTACTGGGAAATCCTAACTCTGAAGGGCGGCCTCTCAATCCTTCAGGAACCTCTAATAGGTGGTACTCAAGGTATAAACGTCCTACAGGGATACTCATGGTATAGAGAATCAGTTCCGTTGGGGTCCGCGTTAGTTGTTTTGAAGACCTCCTATGTCTCGCTTCATCCACCCAAACATGTCACGGGGAAGCTGTGCTGCACCCCCGCGGGCTGCCATTATGGGCTGCATTCAGGATTTCATGATCCGCCTCTGCCTGAAAGTAGTACCGTCCTCCTCAAAGCGGGACCTCTAGTCACCGTACGCACAGCTCATAGTTGAGGCAGAGCCATACTTATAGCAATTCCGCTGCAAGTGTAAAAGCACCGGAGACGACAAAGTAATCGGCGGGTGCCAGTGGGTGGACAGAGCGAGCGGCGCAGTGCAGCGGCACGGGAAGGCTGTACGCAAGCGGAACTCAGTGAAGGTCCCGTATAATATTAGGAGGCGACCTTTCAAAACACCTTGGCGAGAAGCGGTTCGCAATGAAAACAAGGACCGAAGACCGCAAGCTCAAACCCCTTCTTCTATCCCAGGGGGGGAGATTTGGATGCTCCAATTATCATCCTTACGTCAACAACAATAAATTACTCAACAAAATTTTCGTTAATCGAATGGTTTTTGGTTTATTATTTTCAATAATGAACCTTTGGAATCGACCAAGAAAAAAACATTTTAACACCCCCTCAAAATTTGTTGGTTTACGTTTCAAGGTACGCAGAATCCAAAAATCGAATAAAAACGCTGCAAATTATTACACATTGGAATATTATTTTTCTATATAGATCACACGTCTGCAAAGCCACCAACCATCCAACATGAACAAAAACATCGATCGTATTTCGGTCAGCTATAATTTGAACGGAGATTAGGCCTCTTTTGAGATTCACACTCGTGTTTCTGATTTATCGTACGTCCAACCCTTAAATTCTCGTAGGGAGCAAACGGTTTGTCCTACAGGGCTCCGCGTGGTCTCAAAAAATTCTAAAAATCCATCATCTAAAAATACTATCTTAACTTGATGGAAAAACAATACCTTTATATCAAAATTGTTTGAGTTAGGGCGTTTTCAAAATTTCAAAATTCATTTTTCGACCCTTAGAAGCGACCTAAATTAACCAAAATCTTCGGGGCACAACTAGACCCCAAATGGAGCCTACATACCAAATTTCATCAAAATCGGTCAATGCTAAGTGGGGAAAGTGCCGCGTACGGCGGACGGACGGCCAAATTTTTATTCGATTTTTGGATTCTACGTACCTTGAAACGTAAACCATCAAATTTCGAGAGGGTGTTAAACAATTTTTTTTCTTGGTCGATTCCAAAGGTTCATTGTTAAAAATAATAAACCAACATTTTGTCGTTCGTCCGCCGTACGCGGCACTTTCCCCACTTAGCATTGACCGATTTTGATGAAATTTGGTATGTAGGCTCCATTTGGGGTCTAGTTGTGCCCCGAAGATTTTGGTTAATTTAGGTCGCTTCTAAGGGTCGAAAAATGAATTTTGAAATTTTGAAAACGCCCTCAAAACTCAAAAAATTTTGATATAAAGGTATTGTTTTTCCATCAGTTTAAGATGATATAGAACTTTTAGAATTTTTTGAGACCACGCGGGGGGATTTACGTACGATAGATCAGAAACAAGAGTTTGAATCGCAAAAGAGTCCAAATTAAAGCTGACAGAAATGCGATCGATTTTTTTCTTCATGTTGGATGGTTGGTGGCTTTGCAGACGAGTGATCAATATAGAAAAATAATAAACCATTGTGTAATAAACCATTTGCAGCGTTTTTTTTAAGGACGCAAAACTGAGTACAACTCAAAGAAACGAACAACGATCGCATTTCGGTCAGCTAAAATTTGAACGGAGATTAGGCCTCTTTTGAGATTCACACTCGTGTTTCTGATTTATCGTAAGTTCAACCTTAAGTTCTGTTAGGGAGCGAACGGGTTGTCTTACAGAGCCCTGGGTGGTCTCACTCGATTCTAAAAATTCATTACTATTTTAAATTGATTAAAAAACAATCTCTTCATTTCGAGAGTTTTCAAGCAAGGGCACCTTTGAAAATTACAACCCCTATTTTACCCCTTAGAACAAGTGACTGACATCAACCAAAAGTTTCGCGGCACAACTAGACCCCAAATGGAGCCTACATACCAAATTTCATCAAAATCGGTCAATGGTAACTGAGGAAAGTGCCACGTACCTACGTCGGATACTTTCATTAGTTACCATGGACCGACTTTGATGAAATTTGGTATATGAGCTGCATTTGTGGTCTAGTTGTGCCCCGAAGCTTTTGGTTGATGTCAGTCATTTCTAAGGGGTGAAAATTAAGGGTTGAAATTTTCGAGAGTGCTCTAGCTAGTTTTCTATACAGTTTTTTCACCAGATTCATTTCATTTAAGATAGTATTGAAGTTTTAGAATTTTTTGAGACCACGCGGAGCCCTGTAGGATAAACCGTTCGCTCACTACGAGAATTTAAAGGTTGGACGTACGATGAATCAGGAACACGAGTGTGAATCGCAAAGAGGCCTAATCTCCGGTCAAATTTTAGCTGACCGAAATACAATCGTTGTTCGTTTCTTCGAGTTGTATTCAATTCTGCGTCCTTAGCAACCAGTAATCGAATTTCCCAATAATTAGGATATAATAATTATTCCTAATAATCCCTGTTTCTTCGAAATGAATGTGAAGCGTTTATTTCTTCCTAATAAACTTGATTGTGAAGTAGGTATGTGGTAGGTAAGTAGTACCAAAGACAATGGCAGAGCCGTGTCCTTTGCAGACGATTGATCTATATAGGAAAAAAATACACCTTTGTGTAATAATTTTTAGCGTTTTTTCAAATAAAATTCGAAAAAAAAAAATTCGACGATAACTATACGAAGTTATTGTCCGATTTCGATGAAATTTTCTGGGACTGTGCAGGCTGGGATAAGGGTGGTTCTTTATGAAAATCGTCGTCCTTGAATCGGTAGTAGTCTCTATTTCTAATTGAAATGTTTCAAAACTACGTTTCCGTTTGTTATACTGAGTTATAAAAACTCGAGATGAGGAGTAACTGAATTTCTCTTATCCGTTTCCTTGTATCGCCTTACCTTACTTTGTCTCCACCAACGTATTCCTGAAAATGAAATGAAATCGATCAGTCATACATATCGCCAAAGATGAACATCTTTCTACACGGTTATTGTTATTGATTTCAATGGAAAACAGTCTACTTCTTCGATTTCGTTGGTTAGGGCTTTGAAACTCATTATATTCGAAGAAATAGACAACCTACGCTGTTTGAATGTTTATATGGGTCTAATCAACTTTTTAGCTAATGATTGACTTTGTGTTGTGGATCTGTGATTTTTTCATTTAGGAAAATAACTGTTATTTTTCAAGTCAAGTGTTGTTTTACAGTCTTCGAAGAACTTTATTTTTTCTGTTCGAAAATGAATGTCTTTTTTTTGATTTTCTGGTCATAGCAATGTGAATTTTTTGGTATGCATTTCTGTGAAAATCTTCCTTAAATTCTCTAAATTTTTTCTGATGCTTTTTCACGCAACACTATGGTTTTCTTCCATATCAGTAAACCCTCTTTCGAAAAAATTTCTCCTTTAGAGGGAAAAACAATAGATCATGGATATGTCCATTGTTGTAGGTGTAATTTGAAAATTAAAATGATGAAATAAAATACACACAAGATATCTTATGAATAATATGCTCTGATAACATGTACCTACCTATTTACTATTTCTATGAATAAACAGATTTTTTTCTAAAAAAAAAAATAAAATAAAATAACTCTCCGATTGCACGTAATATTTTGCAGTATTCTAGAGAACCTTGCTTCATAGCTACCGATATGTAGCTATGATTCTATTTACTGGTATCGCGTTGCATTTTTTGTGTCAAAATTCCTTGACCCTCATCCAAAAGACATATCCATGTCATACCATTTCAAAGTACGACCAAAAATTAAAAAAGTGACGTTTATTTTTGACCAGAAAAAAATTTTGGGTAGAGTTTTATAATTCGACTTTGAGTAAAAGTTATTTTCAACCCATGGCCTCTATCACACTGAAATTGTTTACAGGTTAAGATATAATACGTTTCATGAGAGTGAAAAAGGATAGAATTGACCAACCAAAAATGCCTCAATCATCACGGATGAAGGTAAAGTATTATTGACGGTAGGAAATTACTATTTCACATTTCACAGTAAGCAATTATATGTACCTTGATTGCTACGATTCTTATCATTTTGGTGGAAACTTCACGTTCAATTAACTAGCTTGATATTTTCATCCACGTAGTGGCGTTATAACATTTTATCGCAAACACAGACAGGACTTCAATAATGAAATAAGTGGATGCACTACGAGAATAAGGAAATTATTATCTAGTTAGGTAGGTACCTATTAAGAAATAATTTGTCAAGTAGGTTTGGGCTATCTCGTACGGTAGAACTACAGGATGTAAGTAACTCTTTATTTTTTTAAGGGGAGGAATTTGAAGTTAATGGACGCACAGTAGCAAATACTACTGATTCAATAGCAATAAAATGTAGGAAACCTCTCAACTGCTCTAGGAAATTGAGCAGAATCAGGTCTTCATGATAAAAATGTTCCATTTGAGAAATTGCTTCCGAATCTACCAAGGTAGCGGAAGCATTATTTTCACTTTTCAAGGTAGAAAAAAAATGTTTCCAAAATTGAAATTGCCACTCGTGTTTGGACCTTGCTGAACAATTTTGGTTTCGTGTTTGTGTATCTGTGTGTCGGTCTGTCATGATATCGTTGTAACGGGCAAACTATACGAAGTTAATCACCGATTTCGATGAAATATCCAGGGATTGTGCGGGTTGGCGTGTAGATGGTCCCCTATGAAAATCATCGCCCCAGGACCGATAGTAGTCTCTGCGCATACGCAAACGTAAAAACCTTGTATCGACCATAACATCAACAATTTCCCTTCGATTTTCATGAGGTTCTCAAGGGTTGAGGGGTTGAGACTCTGGATGGTTCCCTGTAAATATGACCATCGAATTTGGAGGGTAGTAAGAGGTACTTATACATTGATGTTTTGAGATTAGCTGCTATTCACCGTATCAGAAGCTATGTGCCACACTCTCTAGGCAGACTTTTCAAAATTATTTTTATATTATCACCATAGGTGGGACGCAATGACATTCGAAGGTGTCCGTCTAAGGACTAACCTACAACTCTTTCAAAACGTCCAACTCTCTTACTCTTACCTCCGTCCAATGCCTACCAATATGTATAATAATGAACCGTCAGAAATCCTGGAGGAGCATCAAACTCCAGTGGGAAGCAAGCGGATGGTCGTACAGTCTTCAGTGTATCTCACTCGCACCTAATAATGATAAATCGCAATATAATTGAAATTTTATGAAAACTGCCATCTGCTCATTGTTTTCAAGCAACGGCGTCGCTTCAATTTTCTCCCTATGAAGTTACTGGCAGTAACCAAAAACGCTGCGAATTATTACACATTGGTTTATTATTTTTCTATGTAGATCACTCGTCTGCAAAGCCACCAACCATCCAACATGAAGAAAAACATCGATCGTATTTCGGTCAGCTATAATTTGAACGGAGATTAGGCTTCTTTTGAGATTCACACTCGTGTTCCTGATTCATCGTACGTCCAACCTTTAAATTCTCGTAGGGAGCGAACGGTTCGTCCTACAGGGCTCCGCGTGGTCTCAAAAAATTCTAAAAATTGTATACTATCTTAAATTGAAGTAAAAACAATACCTTTACATCAAAATATTGTGTTAGGGCGTTTTCAAAATTTCAAAATTTATTTTTGAACCCATAGAAGTGACCTACATCAACCAAAATCTTCGGGGCACAACTAGACCCCAAATGGAGCCTTCATACCAAATTTCATCAAAATCGGTCAATGCTAAATGGGGAAAGTGCCGCGTACGGCGGACGGACAACCAAATTTTTATTCGATTTTAGGATTCTACGAACCTTGAAACGTAAACCATCAAATTTTGAAGGGGTGTTGAAAAAAAATTTTTTTTGGTCGATTCCAAAGGTTCACTACTGTAAATAATAAACCAAAACCACCTAATTTTCTACCGCCGTTTCGAATAATTCCAGTAAATCCAAAAATGGATACTACCACGTGATTTGGCGTCGAAAATTAATGAAAAAACATGTATCACACTTGGAGTCTACCTTTATCTCAATTTTGGCTCTATCCAGGGGTTTCTCATGTTTGCGCGCTCACTGGACGGGTTGTGCGCAACCAGAAAAATCGGTTGAGGGGTCCAAAATTCTTGAAATTTCACGTAGAATCCCAATCTGCAATAAAAACTAGGGGTTCTCCTTTGAAATAACGAAGTTGGTGTGGGTTGCTCATGATTGAGCACGTGAGCAATGCGCACCGGGGTCATATTTGAGATCCTTGGAAAAAATCATGAAGATTTCAAAAAAAAAATGTTTACCACTATCTTTACGATTTTAGCAGTAGGCGAGCCACCCTGTATAAAGGTATTGTTTTTCCATCAATTTAAGATAGTATAGAATTTTTTGAAACCATGCGGAGCCCTGTAGGACAAACCGTTCGCTCCCTACGAGAATTTACGGGTTGGACATACGATAAATCAGAAACACGAGCGTGAATTGCAAAAGAGGCCTAATCTCCGTTCAAATTTTAGCTGACCGAAATGCGATCGATGTTTTTCTTCAAGTTGGTTGGTGGTAACAATGGCAAAGCCCTGTTCTTTGCAGACTAGTGATCTATATAAAAAATAATAAACCTTTGTGTAACAATTTCCAGCGGTTTTGGTTACTGCCTGTAACTTCATTAGGAGAAAATTGAAGTGACGCCGTTGCTTGAAAACAATGAGTAGAAAGCAGTTTTCATAAAATTTCAATGATATTGCGATTTATTATTATTAGGTCCGAGTGAGATACACTGAAGACTGTACGACCATCCGCTTGCTTCTCACTGGAGTTTGATGCTCCTCCAGGATTTCTGACGGTTCATTATTATACATATTGGTAGGCATTGGACGGAGGTATGGGTCGATTTCGATTACATTTTCAGGGTATTTGTTGGTTGAGGGTTAGATGAGCCTCATGAATTTCATGGTTCCCTGGTGAATAACAGTGTCTGCGCATGCGCAAACATGGAATACTTCTATCTAACAGGGAATACTTCCAATACTTATAACTTATACTGTTTCGATCCAATTTTGATGTCATTTTTTCAGGGATCATGTGGATGGAACTCAAATGGTCCCCTGCAAATTTCATCACCTGAAGGCTCCGCGATTGAGAATCTTCTTTCTACTAATCCGATTTCGCTCTAATTTGGGAGGTACTTGGAGATTGAGGTTTTGATCATCCAGTGACAGGCGTTTGTTTAAAGATTCTCTATAATTTAACGAATGTTTCCTTAAACATAGGTGCCTATGTTTTGCTTTTGTCATGACACTATTAAAAACCTCTTACTTCGCTAATGCATCATACATTGCTGTTTCATATTAAATTACGTTTTGCAAATGGATTGTACGGTTGTCCGAATAGTTTTAACGAATTACGAATATATTTAACCTCAAAGTTCATTAGTTTTTGCTATCTGAGGAGACCATACTGCCCACCCAACTTGTCAGTTTGTTTCTCATGATCAGTCTGGTACATATTATTTTTTATCTCCAGAATGAATTGACAGAGGAATTTCAAAAATAGGACAGAGTTTCAAAAAAATAAATATATATATAATATATATATATAAATTAACAAAATGGGGTCCTTTAGAACATTTTGAACAGTAAACTATAGAAGAAGAAAATATTTCGAACTTTAGAAAAAGTATTACAATAATTGGAAACGAACTTTACAAATAAGTACCAACTCTATCATGAACGAATCAATAAAAATTGGAAAACAATAATTAATCATGTGTGCATTCTAATAAACTGTGAAGTTTCTAATCTGGTTAATATTTATTTGAAGGTGCTCATATTTGTAGAGGAGGGGTAGCTTCCAACAGTCATGTAAAGATCACATCATACAGTCATACGTAAGTAATTATGTATGCATAAATAAGCACAGGTACTTACGAGTGATCGTCTCTAATGATCCTCAAATGGCTAATGGTAGGTGAACCTTCACTATGAGATGGGTCTTCAAATATCAAGCTACGATTACGGTTGTCTATTATTCACCGATTGTTTATAAACACAGTAAAAGCACATGGTCCTTAGTTATTATTCACTTCGTTTTCTTTGTTTGAAATAGATTTTCGCAACTTCATTGCAGGCGACTTAGTTCGTACCGGTTTATTGCTCATGAAACCCGAGAGTAACCATCACTTTATAGTTTCAAGCGCGATATTACGATATTTATTCCAGAGAACAAGTCTTCAAGATTAATAAAAGTCTGCATAATGCATTCCTTGAGTATAAACATCTACTAAAGAGATCTGCACCAGGGATAACATGCAAAGAATCAGCCGTTGCTAGGTTATGTCGGTCTTAACTTCGATGAAAGTCCTCTCCCTGTTCTTTCTTTCCGTAGAAAAACGTGTTAAAACGAGGATATGAAATAGTGCCATGCATGCGTTAGTCAAAAATGGATTTTTCGTCATAGGGAGAATATAAACAACCGACGTTTCGTCCCGAGACTCACCCGCAGGAAGGCTTTGTGGGAAAGATGATTGTGCACTGAGCGCCAGTTCTTTCTGCGCCTTGAGTTCTCCTTGGCCCAGTCCCCTCCGACTTGGAGCGAGTCCTTGCGACACCAGCTCCTGTTCTTGACTTCGACGGACATCAGAACGGAATATTTTCTTCAGCTTCGAGCCGTTCTCGTGGATCTCGAAACTCTGGTTTTGTAAAATAACTCGTGTAGATCGACACCCGCCTGTGTAACACTCGGGGGGACATTTCGTGACAGAATCTGCACTCTACAAGATCGTATTCAGGGTTCGAAAATAGCAGTTATTTCCAACCAGTGGTTAATACACGCGTACGGCGGACGGACGGCCAAATTTTGGTTTATTATTCTCAATAATGACCCTTTGGAATCGACCAAAAAAACGCTGCAAATTATTACACAATGGTTTATTATTTTTCTACATTGATCACTCGTCTGCAAAGCCACCAGCCATCCAACATGAAGAAAAAAAATCGATCGCATTTCGGTCAACTAAAATTTGAACGGAGATTAGGCCTCTTTTGCGATTCACACTCGTGTTTCTGATTCATCGTACGTCCAACCCTTAAATCCTCGTAGGGAGCGAACGGTTTGTCCTACAGAGCTCCGGGTTGTCTCAAAAAATTCTAAAAATTCTATAGAATCTTAAATTGAAGGAAAAACAATACCTTTATACGAAAGAAATTTCAAAATTCATTGTTGAACTCTTAGAAGTGACCTACATCAACCAAAATATTTGGGGCACAATTAGACCCCAAATGGAGCCTACATACCAAATTTCATCTAAATCGGTCAATGCTAAGTGGCAAAAGTGCCGCGTACGGCGGACGGACGGCCACATTTTTATTCGATTTTTGGATTCTACGTACCATGAAACGTAAACCATCAAATGTTGAGGGGGTGTTAAAAAATGTTTTTCTTGGTCGATTCCAAAGGTTCATTATTGAAAATAATAAACCAAAATTGTTTAACACCCCCTCAAAATTTGTTGGTTTACGTTTCAAGGTACATAGAATCCAAAAGTCGAATAAAAATTTGGCCGTCCACCGCACAGTGGGGCGGGAGTGGAAAAAAATCCATTTTTGCAAAGTGACTAAAAATGAAATGTAATGTGGTTTTCTCATAGTCTATTACCTGTGAAATTAGGGTGTGAAAGACCTTCGGTGTTTAAAAATTGTTTTCACTACTAAATGGAGGCTGAAACCTGATATTTCAAGATTTTAAGCACTTTAAGAGTGTAATTTGAAATATTCCTACCACGTTCTATGTGTTTTAAAGAATTGAAAAATTATATAACGTTACCAATGTACTCATGTAGTATCTCTAAAAAGTACTAATTATTTTTTCAAAACATTTTAGCTTGAAAATTAGCTCCAGATTTGGGGTTTTACTGCTCCTTTGGTTTGAATAATTTTTTTTTCTTGAAGTTCTGATCATTATCAAGAAGCTGTAAAAATTTCATCGCCATATTCCACCGAATTCAGGCGTAGTGGATTAATGTGAGATTAAAAAAATAGAGCGAAACCGCCGTTTCTGCCGTCACTCTACTCATTTTTGTTTCAGAGTAAAACCCTTTTAAGGTCTGTAACCTCTACATTTTCCTCCCGAATTTGATGACATTTCCAGAGATTGTGAATGTCGGCATGTAGAAGGTCCCCTATGTGGGCTGTTACCTACAATGATCGGACCATCTATACAATCGGGTTATGGATACTGGGAAGCTATGTGCCACACCCATTTGGCAGACATTTTTTGTTTTCTTTGTTATTGGAAAACAAAACGATGTAAGTAGCGATGTTTTCGTAAAACATTTCCGCTAAGAGTCAACAAAGTTCTGTCTGAACAAACCAGGTTCTTCGGATTGTCATCCGCAGTAATGTGGTCAGTTCGTACTGTCGTGACATGCCGAGAATGTCATCGTTGAAAATTTCTTTTTCGGATTTAGCAAAAGTTTATTTCGATTCGTTCCGTTATTTGATTGCATACTGTCCAATTTTCAAAGGTGTTTATGACACAAAATTAAATGTATAAATATATCATTATACAGGGTGTCACCCTAACTCGAGGACCAAACTTCAAGGATCGATTCTACAACTAATTTGCAAACTTTTTTGTCTCCTGACATTTTTTTTTAAACGCTTTAAAATTATACTTTTTTCACTTTTAAGATTTTGTTCGTGTTTTCGACCTTGAGCCATTAAAACGGCCATAACTCCCTCAATTTACTGGATAAACTCAAATATGAGTATACCGTTGGAAAGAACGTTAAATTTCTTATCAGTTTATTAGGACATGTTATGAGTTTTTGCTCAAATAACTAAAAGTTTCTTGCTAAAGGTTTTTTATGTTACTATTTTATGATTATGCAAATGGCTCGACTGTATTGAATTTTAGTATTAAAGTGACACCACCTTGTCCACCTCTGAAGGAGGTGTCCCTATTGTGAAGGAGCAAGTACCCTCGTATTAAAGAGGAACAGCTTCACTTCTGTGGGAGCAAGTACGTCCCTGAAGGGGACAACAGCTTCACCAGTAGTGGGAGCAAGTACGGATCTTGGAAAGATCCAACAGCTACACCACTATGAATTTAGGAGCAAGTACGATCTCCTGAAGGGAGATCAACAGCTACACTAAATTTTATGGGAGCAAGTACGAGGCTCTGAAGGAGGCTCAACAGCTACACCATAGGTTTTATTGGGAGCAAGTACGGTCCTTGAAGAGGGCCAACAGCTTCACCAATAATTTAGTAGGAGCAAGTGAGATCCCTGAAGGGGACCTACAGCTACACTACTGTATTAATCAGGAGCAAGTACGCCCCCTGAAGGGAGGCAACAGCCCAACTGATCAGATTATTGAGGAGACAAGTACACCTTACCAAGTAAGGTAACAGCTACACTCAATAGGTTTTGGCAAGGAGTTTTTTAGGGTTTTGAAAGTAAAAGAGCTTTTTAGATGGAGTGGCCAGACAGAAGGTCAGGAATAGAATGGGTGACTAGAATTGGGCCCGCTCCCTATTTAAGCAGACCTAGGGTTCCCCTTCTTGGTATCCCGGGAATTTCCCGAGGGTCCCAGGGGAATGGCCTAGGCTGTCGGGGAAAACCCAGGTTACTGACCTTCTGTGCTGAATTTTATTATTATCTGAATATTTATAATTTTACATTTATGATACTTGTTAATTTACATAATGGCTGATCTTATTCACTAATAAACATATTCTTAACTTAGTTGTTATAAAGCTAGTGGGGAAGGTTTATAACAGGACACAAAAGCTTTTTAAGCCTTTCGTATAAGTGAATAAATTGGTCAAAGTCAGAAATTTAAAACTTTCTCGAAAATCACCATTTTTCAGGCTGACTCATCTTATGTAATAAACAGCCGTGTCGGCGGGCACTCAACGGAAAAAACTTGCCCAGAATCTCAGCTTTCCAACGGTCTATCATTTTTTCTTTTTAACATTCAAATTAGAAGAGTAAATGAAGTTTGAATGCCCGAAAACGTGTGTTTTACAAGCAAATCCTGTGTTTTAAGCGGTTTCTGGTCCCCCTCGACCTCAAGATGGCTTGACGATTTTGGTATCATTTCCTATGTAATTTTCTACGCTGAATCAAATAGTGATACTTCCGAATGGTTCCGACTGCTAGAAAGTGGATTTTTTGAAGAAAACCTTCGTTTTTCGTACATAAAATACGCATTATTCTTAAATGTGGTAGTGAGCATGAAGTAACACCTTTTAACTAAATAAAAACACCGAATTGAATTGAAACACCGTTGATTGAAGTTTTTGTTGAGTTAAAAGGTGTTACTTCATGCTCACTACCACATTTAAGAATAATGCGTATTTTATGTACGAAAAACGAAGGTTTTCTTCAAAAAATCCACTTTCTAGCAGTCGGAACCATTCGGAAGTATCACTATTTGATTCAGCGTAGAAAATTACATAGGAAATGATACCAAAATCGTCAAGCCATCTTGAGGTCGAGGGGGACCAGAAACCGCTTAAAACACAGGATTTGCTTGTAAAATACACGTTTTCGGGCATTCAAACTCCATTTACTCTTCTAATTTGAATGTTAAAAAGAAAAATTGATAGACCGTTGGAAAGCTGAGATTCTGGGCAAGTTTTTTCCGTTGAGTGCCCGCCGATACGGCTGTTTATTACATAAGATGAGTCAGCCTGAAAAATGGTGATTTTCGAGAAAGTTTTAAATTTCTGGCTTTGACCACTTTATTCACTTATACAAAAGGCTTAAAAAGCTTTTGTGTCCTAATGAACTGATAGGAAATTTAACGTTCTTTCCAACGGTATACTCATATTTGAGTTTATCCAGTAAATTGAGGGAGTTATGGCCGTTTTAATGGCTCAAGGTCGAAAACACGAACAAAATCTTAAAAGTGAAAAAAGTATAATTTTAAAGCGTTTAAAAAAAAAATGTCAGGAGACAAAAAAGTTTGCAAATTAGTTGCAGAATCGATCCTTGAAGTTTGGTCCTCGAGTTAGGGTGACACCCTGTATACAGGGTGTCTACAAAACAGTTGTAAGGAATTCAAGGGGTCGATTCTACAACTAATTTCCAACAAAAAGTGTCTCCTAGAAATTTTTTTTTAAACGCCTCTTTAACCGACTTTTTTCACTTTCAAGTTTTTTTTCGTGTTTTCGACCTTACACCATTAAAACGGTCATAACTCTCTTAAATTACACTCAAAAATTAAAAATAAGGATACCGTTGGAAAGAGCGTCAAATTTCCTATCTCCCTGATACCAAATAACAAATTTTTAGTTGAATTACACGAGGAATGAAGCAACCTAAAAAGTGAACTTAGTAAATTTTCGAAAAATTCCCGTTTTTCAACGCCTATAAATCTAGATATTACCAGGTAAAGTTGTGTTGCCGGAAAGCCTAAAAACTGCGCCAGAATCTCAGCTTTCCAACGATATAATCAAAACATATTTTACAACCGAATTTAGGGGAGAATTTCGTGTTTGAACGCGGAAAAACGTGTATTTTTTCAACGAAATCGGCGCTCCGCCTAGTCGATCTGAGGGGTCGGACGATGAGAGTGGGTGAGTCGGCGCCGCAGTGACCGCGAGGCCTCCGGAAACAGGAGGCCAGAGCGCCGATTTCGTTGAAAAAATGCACGTTTTTCCGCGTTCAAACACGAAATTCCCCCCTAAATTCGGTTGTAAAATATGTTTTGATTATATCGTTGGAAAGCTGAGATTCTGGCGCAGTTTTTAGGCTTTCCGGCAACACAACTTTACCTGGTAATATCTAGATTTATAGGCGTTGAAAAACGGGAATTTTTCGAAAATTTACTAAGTTCACTTTTTAGGTTGCTTCATTCCTCGTGTAATTCAACTAAAAATTTGTTATTTGGTATCAGGGAGATAGGAAATTTGACGCTCTTTCCAACGGTATCCTTATTTTTAATTTTTGATTGTAATTTAAGAGAGTTATGACCGTTTTAATGGTGTAAGGTCGAAAACACGAAAAAAAACTTGAAAGTGAAAAAAGTCGGTTAAAGAGGCGTTTTAAAAAAAAATTTCTAAGAGACACTTTTTGTTGGAAATTAGTTGTAGAATCGACCCCTTGAATTCCTTACAACTGTTTTGTAGACACCCTGTATATAAATATTTACATACACGCATAAAGAAACCTCAATTCAATAATCATTATCGTTTCCTATAACCTCTGAAACGAAGAAAAGAACAAAATAACACACACCCATCGCCTGTAAAACCGCTTTTCTATTTTTTTACACCCTTTCTCACTTTAAATAACATTATTTTCAAAATTCAAGATTTAGTACTAAAATAATAACTTTAAACGTCAGAAAACATATTTTCCTTATGTCTAGTTGTGTCCCGAAGATTTTGGTTGATGTAGGCCACTTCTAAGGGTTGAAAAATAAGGGTTGACATTTTGAAAACGCCCTAACTCAAAAAATGTTGATATAAAGGTATGGTTTTTTTTCTTAAATTTTAGATAGTATAGAATTTTTAGAATGTTTTGAGACCACGCTGAGCCCTGTAGGACAAACCGTTCGCTCCATACGAGAATTTAAGGGTTGGACATACGATAAATCAGAAACACGAGTGAGAATCCCAAAAGTGGCTTCCGTTCAAATTTTAGCTGGACAAAATGCGATCGTAGTCCGCTTCTTTGAGTTGTACTCAGTTTCCATTCTTAGCAACCAGCCATCAAATCTCCTATGAAGGCTAACACAACTCTTCATTTTCTTCGAATTGAGTGTGAAGCGTTTATTTCTTCAAAATAAACTCGATTGCGAAGCGAAAATATATTTGATAGATAGTGACAATGGCAAATCAGTGATCTGTACAGAACAATAATGAACCTTTGTGTAATAATGTGTAGCGTTTTGTATTCTGAATCGAATGAATCAGTTTCCAAGACTTTATACCAATCCGTTTCAAAGATGATGATTTTTTCCCGATTTTCGGCCATTTGGCCCCACTCTGCGACGGTGGTTCGATTAATTTTGTTTGGCTGGCTCGACCCCCCCCCCCCCCCCCCCCCCCTATTACCACCACCAGATCGACGCCTGTTGCCATCCGCGTAACCAAATGACCACCGCTAATTCCTCTGCCCCTCTCGCCTCATCTTCAACCCGCTAATCGTTATCATCAGCTGAGAGGAATTTGTTGATATATTGCGCGTCCGGGTAGGATCTGCTGGCGCAGTCTCAGACTTCCCCTCGAAGGGGTGGAAATGGAGGGTTGGGCGAACGACTAGTGGGCGTTGAGCTCCACCTGTTACATTTACAGTGCCGATCTCGCCAGAGCCAGCAGCCAGCATCAGCCCGGAGATGTCCACGGAGACCGATGCCGCGGGCGAGACGCCTCAGTCCGAGAAGAAGAAGGAAATGCGAGCCATCGTCCTCACCGGCTTTGGCGGCCTCAAGGCGGTTCGAGTTCTGAACAAGCCCGAGCCGACGGCGGGTCCGGGAGATGTCATCATCAGAGTCATGGCCTGGTCAGTATCAAAATATGTTACGTTTCTGTCGCTGACCGGCTCCTTCAACTCATCTATCAACTCGTCTATACTCGTGCTTGTTGATTTCCACTGACTATCAAACCACAACAACAACTAATACTCCCACCTATTGGCGCTTGCTTCTCACTACCAATCATACGATTTCGTACCATATGCGGTACATCTCAGACACTTTTGGTACCATTCTTGAAATAAAAGTACTTCTATTATAGAGTCTTTGTGTGCCTAGAATGTGAAACAATTCACAAATTGAAACGAAAAGGCTGATTATAACAGCTGCAGTCTTATGTTTATAGCAAACATAGTTTTCAAACATCTTTAATATTGATGTTTTTTCTTCAAAATAAAATTTCAATTGTCGGGACTTGTAGGCCGTAAAAGATAAGATTTGACATTGGCATCTCCCGACGCTTGAAAATTGCATTGTCACATCCAAAAAGATAACATATGGAACGCATCCCCTTGCTAAAAACAGGTGTAAACCATGTTTATACGGAAGTGAACTTGGCATTCTTGTATTATATCGCAATTTAAACGATAATCTAACTTTATTTAGTGATCAAGGCATAACTACTAAATTAGGGCGTATAAATAAAAAGCTTCACATTGTGTTCTGTTTTCAGAGTTTCACACTACACACATACATTTCATCAGATTGCCTAATCAGTATAAGCTAATCCACTCATCTAATTGAAGCAGTAGACGAGCAGACGACATAATCCAAAATTTACAAATGCCCAGAAATCCAGAAACAAAGATTCAGTTTCGTGTTTGTTAATTGGTGTCATATCTTTTGGGAGTACGAGTACGATCGAACAGACGTCATTGGATTCGAAATTTACAAAATTGACTTAATTTGTCAACTTGGATTTTTCTTTCTTAAAGCTCTTCAGAATTTTTTAAAAACTTACCTCACTTTCAGGAATTGGTGGAAATAACGTCATTTCACCTACAGTTGTAGGTTGCCACACGTACTCTGTCTAACAAGAAGTGGGTGGATAATCTACCATATTTTTGGGGTTCCTACTAAGTATAAGTAGTAGTTGTAGTTCCTAGTATATTTGTAGTGCCCAAACAATTAGGTTTTCGTTTTCTGTTGAGTACATAATGCAGGCACATTACATTCATGATCGAATTGAACATTTCGAACACCGAAAATTTGATGTTCAACTGAAAAAGAGACATGTTTCTCGCTTCAAAATTCGCATTCACTCAGAAAAATCGAGCATTTCGAGCATTTAACGCAGATATATGTCCTCAAGGATAAATGGGACTAGTTCCAAAAACCTCAAGAAATTCAGCCAATTATGAAATTTCAAGCATCGAAGGTCAAAAGCAAAACACCTTGAAATACTTTTTTATAACAAAAGCAACAAATTCTCATTTTACAACGGAATTTTGTTTAAAAAAAAAATCTTCCTCGTAAAAACTGATTTTTTCCTATTTTGGTTTATTATTTTCGATAATGTACCCTTCGAATCGCGCAAGAAAAAAATTAACCTCCCTTCAAAATTTGCTTTTGGATTCATCGTGGTACCTTGTTACATTTCAAGGTAAGTTTTGAGGAGGATTATACATTTTTGTTTTATCTTATGTCATGTTCTGTTTTATTTTATATTAGACAGGGTGTTTGCCTAACTAGTCTCCCATACTGCACGAGCCGATTCTACAACTAATTTACAACAAAAATGTCTCGAAGCAATGTTCTTTAAAAGGCTTCGTTTCCCAGTTATTTTATTTTAAATTTTTTTTCCGTGATTTCGACCTTACGTTATTAAATTGGTCATAACTTCTTTACTTTTCTGAAATAATTGCAATATGAGGACGCCGTTAGAAAGAGCATTAAATTTTCTATCGGATAGATGCCTCACCTTTTTTTAAATCAAGGTTTGAGACATGAAAAAGCCCTCTGAAAAGAGAATTTTACGTAGGTAATTTGGGAAACCTAGAATTTTTCCAATCGCAAATTGAACTACGAGGACCGATAATTGTTCAAAATGCAAGAATAGTGAAAACTGTGCCAAAATCTCAGCTTTCCAATAGTATAATCAAAAAATATTTTACATCCAAATTTAGAGGAGAAATTTGTGTTTGAACGCGGAAAAACGTGGATTTTGGTTTATTATTTTCAATAATGAACCTTTGGAATTGACCAAGAAATTTTTTTTAACACCCCCTCAAAATTTGTTGGTTTACGTTTCAAGGTTCGTAGAATCCAAAAATCGAATAAAAATTTGGCCGTCCGTCCGCCGTCCGCCGTACGCGGCACTTTCCCCACTTAGCATTGACCGATTTTGATGAAATTTGGTATGTGGGCTCCATTTGGGGTCTAGTTGTGCCCCGAAGATTTTGATTGATGTAGGTCACTTCTAAGGATAGAAAAATAAAGTTTGAAAATTTGAAAACGCCTTAACTCAAAAATTTTTTGTATATAAAGGTATTGTTTTTCCATAAATTTAAGATAGTATAGAATTTTTAGAATTTTATGAGACCACGCGGAGCCTTGTTGGACAAACCGTTCGTTCTCTACGAGACTTTCAGGGTTGGACTTACGATAAATCAGAAACACGAGTGTGAATCGCAAAAGAGGCCGAATCTCCGTTCAAATGTTAGCTGACTGACGTGCAATCGATGTTTTTCTTCAAGTTGGTTGGTGGTAACAATGGCAAAGCCATGTTCTTTGCAGACGAGTGATCTACATAGAAAAATAATATACCTTTGTTTAATAATTTGCAGCGTTTTTCTAACGAAATCAGCGCTCCGGCCTCCTGTTTCCGGAGGTCTCGCCGTCTACTGCGGCGCCGGCCCACCCGCTCCCACTCCCACGCCTAGCCAAGCGCTGATTTCGTAGAAAAAATGCACGTTTTCCGCGTTCAAACACAAATTTTTCCCCTAAATTTGGTTGTAAAATATTTGTTGATTGAAAAACTGAAATTTAGATGCAGTTTTTCCCGTTCTTGCACTTGAAAAATGTTTGCTTCTCATAGTTCAATTCGCGATTGAAAAATTCAAGATTTCCCAAATTACGTTAAGTTCTGTTTTCAGAGGGCTTTTCCATGTCTTAAAACCTTGACTCAAAAAAAAAAAAAAAAGGTAAGGGGCCTATCCGATTGGAAATGTAATGCTCTTTTTAATGGTATCCTCGAATTGTAATTATCACTAGAGCTCGGAAAATATGCACTTTTTTCTCCCCAAAATATGATTTTACGATTGGCAAAATATGCAAAATATGCACTCGTGCAAAAAAAAAAATATGCGAAATAATATGCACCCCACCAAAATACTATAATTTGTCGATCAAGTATCTCAATGATGACCTTCATTTGTCTAATGTAGGTGCAATAAGGATACAAAAGCAATAAAAACAAACATTTTCACTTTTTTACAATTAATTACTTTATTGAATAAAATCTAAATCATCAACAAAATTATTGTATTGAACTACCAACACTTTTTCCAAGTTTTCTACAGAAAAGCTGCGTCTTTTATCGCTTAACAACAATTTTAAAGTGGAGAAGGACCTCTCTACGTCACAGGAAACAATAGGTAAAAATTTAAATGAACAAAATTCTGTAGGTGTATAATTTGTCAATAATTCACCACCAGTAGGCTCTCTTCACACACGTGTGAATTCTCCTACTGCTTGCCACCCTGGATTTCTCTTGAGGACTGACAATAATTTCTCCCTGCAGGCCTTCCCGATTTCTCCTGTCCAGGTGCTTGACATCTTCTCCATTTCTTGTATCAAATCTACGGCGGTGCAAAGGTCCATCCCCTGGGTCTCCAATTTTTTTTATCACAGAAGGGATGGCCTGGAAATGGGCCTTTACAAAAGCCAGTTTTTGACTGACTATATTGCTATTCAACGTGTTCATCGTCTTTTTGATGGCTCTATTTGCAGATTCGTCAAATTCTGCCACAACCTGCAGGCACAAAAAAAACACCATTATTGTTTAATATGGGTTTAGGCAATGTTAAGATCAATTCTCCATTAAATTCAAAGCAAAAGGAGCATATATACTTTTATATAGGTATGTACTCGTAATTCCTTGAAATACACGGTACCTATCAATTTTGTAACTCTCCTCACCTTTTTTAATTTTTCGTGATTTTCGGCGTGGTACACACAAGCTTCAATCCAAGTCCCCCATATAGTAAGAATCGGTTCTGGCGGAAGAGGGCAATCAGGATAAACATACGAAGAAAATGTAAAATATGCGAAATATGCAGCAACATGCCAAATATGAGAAAATATGCACCAGCAACCAAAATATGCAAAAATATGACATTTCAATTTCAATTTAGAAGGCAGTAATGCATTCAAAAAACTTCAAAACGTCTAAATACGAGGTTTTACACTCGAAAACCGAAATATGCGAAATATGATAATTCCAGGCTCTAATTATCACAGCCAATTAGATGAGTTATGACCGACTTAATGACGTACTGTCGAAATCACGAAAAAAAGTTTAAAATTAAAATAACTCGAAAACGAAGCCTTTTAAAGAAAATTGCTATGAGACATTTTTTGTTGCAAATTAGTTGTAAAATTGACTCGTGCAGACCAGTTAGGCTTACACCCTGTACATTTCCGCTTTATATATTTTTTATAATTTCTATTTTTGAGGGTGTCTATAATTTTTCTTTTGCTCGACTGCAATGGTTCATTATTGACAATAAAAACCAAATAAGAATGCACATAGTTTCATTTCTTCTTTCATAACACGATTGATCTGATGCCATTGTATCGTTGCACTCTTTAACATTTGTATAATTTAATAATGATTAGCAGGAGGTTTCCATTATTTTTCCGACCGTCACTTTTGATCGTCACGTCACGACTAAAGAAACCGTTACCATGTTGATTTTAACAAATGTCGCGAAATAATCACTAAACAATTTTTTGTGTGGAAAAAATGGCGTCAAATGAATTATTATCAAATGATCTGACTGTAGAGCCGTAGGTCTACCGTCCGTAGTTTTTTTGGAGTGTACGGTCGGTGGAATTCTTTGAATACCTCAAATAGAGATAGAAGATAGTAGAAGATAGGATAGTAGAAGATAGGATAGTAGAAGATAGGATAGATAGCAGCGGTAGGTATGAATCTTTCGCTAGTATACCTTCCTGCTGTACTATTTAGTTTTGAACGCCGTTCCGTTGCTGAAAAACGTCAATATTTCAGCCGCCGTCGCCCCCAGTGCCTGCCAAAGCCAACTTTATGAGTCATTTGATGGCAGTTGTGAGGCTGTATTTTTCTTTTCCCTCCGACTTGAAGGTTTTACTCTTAAAACCCTTCCAAGAGGAAGTGGACAAGCTGGCCCCAAATATCGTTGTGATAAATAATGGAACCAGCTCAAGTACACGGTATGAAATGCATTCAAGACCCCCGCTCTTCAAATACCATATTGCACATCATGAAGATGTTGAAATTATTATGGGAGAAAATTCAACCATCGGGTACTGGCTTACTTTCTGGTCCAGTTCCCCAAAATCTTATTTTGAAATTGCAGAATGCAGAGTTGTATTTCAGTATTTCAAATTGGTACCTACTTTTATTTTCAAGTAAATTTGCATACTTTAATTGAAATACAAATAAATGGGTATTTTATATTTCAGAAGGATAAATATACATCTTTTATTGTATAGATATAACCTACACATATGAAGAATATTTTATATACTCGTTTCATGAACCCTAATGAAAAATACTTTTGTATTTTGTATTTCAAGAACTTCAATTTTAAATACATTTGTACTTTTTGAACCTCAATTATTACAACTATTTTATTTGTAATTTGATTTTGTATTGGTAATTAGAAGTACGCCCCGAGGGGGATATGCGACATTATGTCCTATCATAATATTTTGTAGATAACAGTTTCACTGAGAGGAGTGAAACGCGAATAAACAATGTGTAAACGTTCCAGCGGATTGAATTTTCAAGACTTGATGGCTCGCCAAGGAGCCCTTGATGCCCCTCCCAGGATTCCCTTCATAATGGGGTTCGAGTGTGCTGGAGTCGTTGAGGCAGTGGCAAGGGATGATGGGAAACTCAAGGTGAAACATTCAAAATTGTCTTTAATTAATATAAAGCTGTAAGGCCTAATATTTAGAACATTTCTGCCGAATGTTAATGTGGCTCCTGTTCTAACTCGATCTGTATTTATTTGTGTAATAATCTTCGATTATTTAGGGATTCGGGAGCGATTAAGAAAGAAGCGCGATTAGACGATGACTGAGAGTGGTTTTTTATTGAGGATGTCACAGGTTAACAGTTCAGTGAACCCCTCGCGGAACAGGCTCCTTGAGAGGGAAAATAACAGTTCTCTACTGTTACATCTTTCCTTTTCACAGAAAAATTAATTTATCTCCTTCTTTGTTATAATTTGTTCTTACAATACAAAATTTATTATAAGAATGGGATTCACATGTCATTGTACTGATTAATAAGATAAAATAACTGGTAACTGTAGAAATTAATTGAATACATTGGTTTTGGCTCTCCGCCATGAATGAAACTGCAACAGGTGATTGCAACCTGCTTGTTACCTTCTAGAAATCCGGGAGTGAGCAGTACGCATGACTGAGATATCAATTTTATTCTCAAATGAATTCAACTTCTGTTAACAACTAGGTATAATTAATTCGTAATTCCTTTGATCTTTTAATTGACGTCGGAGTTTTCGATGCCATATCGGTGTATGGTCGGTAGTGTGTCCCTATCGCGGAGTGAATATCTTTTACGTTGAGGACTCTGGTGAACTGCTGTGGTTGTTGGTGTTTTCAAATCGTGATTATTATCTGTTTTTACAATAAAATCTCTTCTGTTTCTCCGTATAATGTCTCCTTGTTCGCCCTGAATAATCCACGACCTGGGAGTTGAAGACTCCTTGATAATTACTCCTTGGTTCCATTTGTTGTTGAGTCGGAAAACTATGGGGTCATTGACTCTAGGAACAGGTAAAGGTTTTGCATTTCTATCGTAATATTTCTTTTGATACAGTTGAGCGGATTTAATTTTTTGTGCAATTATGTTTTTGTTAAAAGGTTTTATGGTTAGTTCCTTCTCTCTAAAATTGAATTCATCTCGTAGTGAACGGCCCAACATAAGCTGACTGGGTGAGATACCCAAACTAGGAATTTCCGTGTTCCTGTAAGGTAAAAGGGGGTAATTCGGACACTGACCCAAAAGCGGACACTTCCCTGAAATCAGTAAAGAATAAGGATACTAGCCTTCAGATCCTTGTGGCTCCAGAATTTTATGTAAACTAGGGCTAACACGGAGCAGGCAAAACGAAGAAGAAGAAGTTGAGAGTGAAAAGGACGATACAGGGTAAACCTAAAAACTAACTTCACTGTTTTTGTAGATTTGTTTAGTGAAACGTTGTGCGAGATGGGAAGGAAGAGAGGGTCAGTATTAAGGATAATGTTGCATATTTGTGGTGGTTCTTTTTCTTGCCCGACTCATTACCCTCTAAATAACCTTTTCCATGCTAGTTTTCAATGGGATAATTCCTGTTTTTATATTAAAACCCCCGATAGATGGTGTCCTCATTTGGCACATGAAAAAAGTTGGTAGTTGATAAAGAGGACACCAGTGTCCTCTTTACCAGCCAGCATTCTTTTTTCGTGCACCTAAAGAGGACACCTTGTCATTCTCATTCCATTTGGTACAATTACGCCCAAAAGAGGTGTTATTTGATCAAAGAGGGGCTGGAGGAGGTATTTTATCATGCTAACCTACTCTTGTTTGTTATCTATTATAGATAGGTAGGTATCACAGCTCATTTCGTTGTAAGGAGGTACATTAATAATTGTGCCCGCAAATCTCAACGCTCAAACACAAGCCAACCCAGAAACCTCTTCATCAACATCTCCGATCGGACCAGCGGAATGGAGTAGCTCCAAGGATGATGATCTCTGTTCAGAAAAACGACAACCGTCCCATTCTGAAGCCCAAGGAAATACTGCGCTCCTACCTAGTCCATTCAAAAGAGCATTTATTTACCCTGAACGAGGGCAAGGGATTGCCTCAAAAAGCGCAAATACGAGGAAAAGGGAGCTCTTTCCAAGTGTAATTTCGTCTCAGGCTTGGCGTGATTATCATGCGAATAAAGCAAAGAAAAAATTGGATTGAGAAGTACAGAAAAAAGAAAAAGCAATGGAAAGACAGAGAAAAAAGACTGAGAAAGAAGAGCTTCAGAAGAAAAAAACGTCTGCCAAGTGGGTGTGGCACATAGCTTCCTCGTAACCATAACCCGATTGTATAGATGATCCGATAGATATTAGTTAATCTCAAAACATCAGAGCATCAAAACAAGATAATCTGTAACATCCTTGAAAATTTCATTGAAATCGGATGGAAAATGTAGAAGTTATGGGCGTTACAAGGAAATTCACGTTTGCGCATACGCAGTGGCTACTATCAGTCCGAAGGTGGTGATTTTCATAGGGGACCATCTACAACCTAATCCGCATAATCCCTGAAAATTTCATCGAAATCGGGTGGAAAATGTGGAAGTTATGGCCGTTACAAGGAATTCACGTTTGCGCATGCGCAGCGGCTACTATCAGTCCGGGGGTGATGATCTTCATAGGGGACCATCTAAATACTAATCTGTAACATCCCTGAAAATTTCATTGAAATCGGATGGAAAATGTAGAAATTATGGATGTTACAAGGAATTCACGTACCAACCCGCACGATCCCTGAAAATTTCATAGAAATCGGAAAATAACTTCGTATAGTTATGCGCGTTACAAGGAATTCATGACAGACAGACACACAGACACGGACCCAAAATTGTTCAGAAAGGTCTAAAACGCAAAACGCGAGTGAAAATTTTGATTTTGGAGAACTTTTTTTTTTCGTCCTTGAAAAGTGAAAACAAAGCTTCCGCTACCTTGGTAGACTCGGAAGCAAAAGGAAGAGAGGCAAGAAGAAAAATATTTCCACCAGAAGACTACCACAATGTGCCACTAGAAGTAAGAAGAAGGTTGCACTCGTACCAAATTTAATATTTTCCTATGATTTCCTAAGACTGAATACTTAGTCTTTGATATGGATTCGAATGTAGAATCTAGAAAACTACTTTTTTTAATACAAATGTACTTATGGTTCAACTAACGAAGCCTGTCCTTTTTTTCAGCCTAACATGTCCGCTTTATCAATACTGATGATTTTGGGTGTCCGCATTAGGCACGGTTTGATGGGATCCAAATTTTGGAGTTTTTTGGGTATAATTCAAAAGATTGGAACAATTTTAAAGCCCAGTAATATTCAGGGATACCTGAAGCGCAGAATTAATTAATGGAAAACGTCTTAGGCGATGAAAATCAACAGGGAGATGAAAAAAATTGACTGATTCCTCTTAACATGTCCGCTTTTGGCACATTTACCTTAGTGCATGAGCAATACAAAAGGGTTTTGGTTCGTCTTTGAACATTTACGCATTATGTTCTCAACTATTTTTACACCTGTTTCAGCCATCGCATGTCCTTGACTGTAATGTGGACTGCTGGTAATGAGTTCAATGTCATTTTTTTCCAAGTATGATCTAAATACATAGCTAGAAAAAGGGTTATTGTCCGATACAATAGTGTTAGGGAAACCGTAGCTAGCAAATACTTTTTGGCACCATGCAATGACTTCATGGGCGCTCTTCTTTGGAATTCTATCGTATTCAATCCATTTTGAAAAATAATCCATCGCAACTAGATAGGATTTACCCTGATATTCTAGTATGTCGATGCCAATTTTGGCCCACGGTCGGAGAGGAATTTCAGATGGTATCATAGGCTCCTTTTGGTTTTTCGTTCGACTTTCCAGGCAAACCTCACATGATGAAATGAACTCACTAATTTCTTGGGACATGCCTGGCCAGAAAAATGATTTCCGAGCCTTGGACCTTGTTTTTTCGATACCCAAGTGACCTTCGTGCAGTCGGGACATTATGAATTTTCGTTTTGAAATTGGGATGACAATTCTATCACCATAGAGGACCAAACCATCCTGAAGGGATAAGTGTTCTTTCAGCAAACCGTAGCGGCCTACTTCTCCTGAGAGTTTCTTTGGCCATCCGAGCTTGTTGAATTTAATGACCTGTCTCAGATTTGGATCATCGTTCGTTGCCTCGACCAACATCTTATGTCTCTTATCTGACATTGTTGTTTTTATGATGGCATGAACGACATAATCCAAATCAGATTCAGCCTGTTCATGATCGTTGAGGTATGCCCTTGAAAGAGCATCAGCCAAGACCATGTCCTTTCCAGGTAAGTATTCTATTATGAAATTGTACTTTAATAGTTTCAGACGCATATTCTGCAATCGTTTGGGGACATCTTCCAATTTTTTTTTCATTATGCTAATAAGGGGTTTATGGTCGCTTTGGACTAAGACTTCCCGTCCATAAACGAAATAGTGGAATTTTTCCATTGCAAATAGGACACTTCGCATTTCTTTCTCTATTATTGCCCAATTTGTTTCATTTTTTCTAATCGAGCGGGATGCAAACGCTATGGGTCGGTCATTTTGTAGTAGTACACAACCTAAGCCATTTGAACTAGCGTCACATTGTATTACTAGGGGTTCATTGTCTTTGTAGTGAGCTAATACTGGACTTTTTATTATGAAATTCTTTAGTTTTTCTACGCATTCAGAGTGAGTTTTATTCCATACCCAAGGTTCCCCATCCTTTGTTAATTCACGAAGGGGGGTAGAATGTTCTGATAAATTTGGAATAAAATTGCCTACGTATTTAATCACGCCTAGGAATCGTAATAATCCTTCTTTGTCTTTGGGTTCTGGCATGTCTTTTATTGCTTTGATTCGATTAGGGTCTAAGGCGATACCTTCTTCTGAAAGTATATGGCCCAATATTTTAATTTCAGTTTCGCGGAATTTAAATTTCTCTCGATTGAACGTTATGTTACATTCGCGAGCTTTGTTCAGTACTTCTTTCAGTATTTTGTCATGTTCTGTTTTTGTGGAACCGTAAATGATAATGTCGTCAATATATATCTTGACACCATTAATTGATCCAAAAACATCGATGTTCTTCTTTTGGAAGACCTCGGCAGAAATTTTTATCCCGAATGGGAGCCTTTCAAATTTGTAGCTACCAAAGGGTGTTCCAAATGTGCACAACTTTGCTGATTCTGCACAAATCTGAATTTGATAAAAGCTTTCGCGAAGGTCAACCACGGAAAAGTATTTTTTATTCGCCAAATCATCAAATATTTCTTCCATTTTTGGAATTTGGTATTTATCGTCAAGAATTTTATCATTAAGATCTTTCGGATCCAAGCAGAGCCTGAGAGTTTTATCCGGTTTTTCTTTTATTACCAAAGGATGTTGCCATTCCGTGGGACCTCCCGATTTGGATATTATTTGTGCCTTTTCTAGCCTCTCCAGGGTGATTTTTAACTTTTCTTGTAGTCGCTTAGCAACTCTACGGGGTGGGTACGTCACGGGAACGGCATCAGGCTTCAGGTGAATTTTATAAGGCTCGCCAGGGAATTTTCCTAGGCCGCTGAATACATCATTATATTCGTTCAAAACCTCATTTTTGGTATTAAAATTAATTTTCAATTCTTCAGAATTTAATGATTGAAGTTTACTTATAATTTTCAAATCATTACACGTCTTCAGACCAAGAATAGGTTTATCTTTCGTGTCTATCACTACGTATTTTATATCCCCATTTTCATGTTTGAATCTTGTATTTAAAACAATTTCTCCTTCGATTTTTAGTCGGTTATTATTATAAGCAGACAACTTGAGCTTGGTTTTCTGCAATTCCATGCTCGAATTTTTTAACATATCGTATACTCTTAATGGTAGCACATTTACATGACTCCCTGAGTCGATCTTAAACTTAACATTATTATTGTTAATTCGGCCGATTATGTGCCAGCTTAGTTGTTCTGATTTGATGTTATCAATTTTCAGTCCATCAATGTAAGTGTCCACTTCGGATTCTGAGTCTATCGCATATATGTTTCGTTTAGATTTGCCTCCATTTGAGCGTTTACCTTTGTAGTTTTTGACTTTTTGGTTTTTTTTATTATCAGGACAGCAAATTGCAAAATGATTTGGTTCTCTACATTTACAACAAATTTCATCATAAGCTGGGCAATTTCCGAAGGAATGCTCTGAATTACACTTTTTACATAGATATTTTCGGCTTTTGTTTGTAAATGTATCAAACTTCCTATTGTCCCTACGATATTCTCTCTGACCTTGCTCTCTCATTGCGTCTACCTTCTGACTGGCTTCAGGTTCCTTCTCGCTGAAGTCCTTAATCTCAACTTTTCGGTTGTCGTGTAGCTGGCAGATCTCGATGGCCTTCTCCAAAGTCAGCTTGTCGCCTTCGTCCAGGAGTCTGTGCAGGAGATCCTTGTCGGGTACTTGGGAAACTAGCCGGTCTCGTACCATGTCGTTTCGGTCCACATAATCACACGATGCAGCAGCGATTTTCAACGCAGTTGCATATTCGATAAGGGATTGGCCGGGATTCAAGATTAGCTTATTGAATTTGCAACGCTCATGAAGTACGTTTTTCTTTAGGGCGAAATATTTTGTAAATTCGCCGACTACGTCGCTGTATTTTTGCAGGACCTCCGTCTCATCTGGGGCCGTTCCATCGCTTTTGGGGACCAACATTTGGTCTGCCACGAAGGTGTTATATATTTCGACACCGCGTGGACCTAGGTGGTTCAATAATATGGCGATTTTTACCTCGTTTGAGTCCGATTTCCGCTTCGCAGCCAGTAGGTAGAAATTAAAATTCTGCAGCCAATCAGCCCATTCTTTCTTGAGGTTTGGAGCCTCAAAGTTGAATGGTGGTGGAGATTTTGCATCCGCCATGGTGCTGTGGTGACGAAACACTTCTGGTGGAGGACGCGTTATTTTCACTTTCGGAATTAATCCGAATTCATCAACGGAATTCACGGGAATTCGTGTCGAGGCGTTCTGCGCGAGTGAAACGGTGTTCAGTGTTTTTTCGAAAAACTAATTATTATGCAACTTTCCACATCTGACACCATGTAATAATCTTCGATTATTTAGGGATTCGGGAGCGATTAAGAAAGAAGCGCGATTAGACGATGACTGAGAGTGGTTTTTTATTGAGGATGTCACAGGTTAACAGTTCAGTGAACCCCTCGCGGAACAGGCTCCTTGAGAGGGAAAATAACAGTTCTCTACTGTTACAATTTGTCTGCCTGTACATCGTCGCTATGGACCACTTTTGACTCAAAATGTTGAGGTTAGACTTACTAGAACTCCAGAATTTGCTGTATATTTAATTTTTGGTCGTCAGGACTTTAACTGCCGTTCAAGTGAATGGAGAGACAAGCCTGGGGATCTCAGTTCCGAGCTCTCTCCATCAAGGGTACCTACTTCAAATGATCTCAGACGATCTTGATCTCTCAATTATCATAACAATGGAGGATGATTTTGAGGGTTGGCCAACAAACTATGATTCTTTACAATAAGCCGAAGTTTTTTAAATTCAACTTCTTTTAACTATGAACAGAAAAGGAGTAACAGTGGTCTCAGTTTGGTATTTACACATCTGTAGGCAAAGAGTACAAATAAAACCGGAGAAGAATTTTTTATCTCGAGGAATTTTTTTAAGGGGGATTTATTAAAATATACAATGTGGTAAAAAAAAATGCGTAAAACCAAAACCAAAATGGAGTGAAATGCTACTAACAGCATATTTTAAAAAAATCTCAACCCATTCTTGAGATATGATTTTTGAAGGGGGGTTTTCACGAAAACCCTATTTTGGTTTATTATTTTCAATAATGAACCTTTGGAATCGACCAAGAAAAAATTTTTTTTAACACCCCCTCAAAATTTGTTGGTTTACGTTTCAAGGTAGGTACGTAAAATCCAAAAATCGAATAAAATTTGGCCGTCCGTCCGCCGTACGCGGCACTTTTGCCACTTAGCATTGACCGATTTTGATGAAATTTGGTATTTTGGCTCCATTTGGGGTCTAGTTGTGCCCCGAAGATTTTGGTTTATGTAGGTCACTTCTAAGGGTCCAAAAATGAATTTTGAAATTTTGAAAACGCCCTAACTCCATTCCATTTTTCCTTCAATTTAAGATAATATAGAATTGACTTACGATAAATCAGAAACACGAGTGTGAATCGCAAAACAGGCCTAATCTCCGTTCAAATTCTAGCTGACGGAAATGCTATCGATGTTTTTAGGATGGTTGGTGGCTTTGCCGACGAGTGATCTGATATCTGTGATCTGATATAGAAAAATAATAAACCATTTGCAGCGTTTTGGATTCTACGTACCTTGAAACGTAAACCAACAAATATTGAGGGGGTATTAAGAATTTTTTCTTGGTCGATTCCAAAGGTTCATTATTGAAAATAATAAACCAAAATGAAATCTAGATCCATTGCGATTTCCAACCATTCCGAAAAAAAGTATATAGGTATTTTCAAAAGCCTCTCATGTTCTATGTACTATTTAGTAATATCTCGTTTTTCTGTTTATCAACCGAAATTTTTAATTTTACACTGCGTTACAAAAAACACGAATGTTCATTAAAAAATCATTATACTTAATAAAAAGTGTTGTTACCTAATGGTTGAATGAACTCGTGTTATGAAATTGTGTTATGCTGTATGACGACTTTTTTTAAACTATGACTAATATTGTGAAAATTATCAGAGTAGAGAATCAAACTACAGGTATGTTATATGATAGGTTGGAGACAGAGTGGTTGCATTCACCGACTATAAAGCTTGGGCAGAGCTTGTACCCGTGAGGGAGGACTGCGTGTTTCGGATTCCTGACAAAATGACATTCCATGATGCGGCGGCCATCGCTATGAATTTCTGCGTCGCTTATATTCTCCTGTTTGAACTGGGAAATTTGTCGCCGCACAAATCCATTTTGCTACATTCTGCCGGTGGAGGGGTCGTGAGTATATTTCCCCTTACTACTCTTGATCATTTCAATTAGGAACTACAATATGCACTTGGAAAAGTAGTTGCTGTAGTTAGCATAGTTGTGTAGAAGATGTAAGGTATTCACGTTTTGACGTTTAACAATGAACAGGAGGATCACTAACTGCACACGATTTCGCACATTTAGGAATGCAACAACTTCGATTGATTCATCATTGCGCACATCCATCTGCTATAGTTGCAGTAGGTACATCATACATAATTCGAAGAATAAAGTCCAATTTTTATTCTTCCAAATCGTAGATGTACGTCGTATGTAATGGAACTTTCCAGTGTGCAATATGTAGTGTTGGAAATGAATGAAAGAAGATGAAAAAGAGTGAGAGATCGTATGGTACGGGGGACCTGCAAAAAGTCTTTTTATTCATGTAATAATTTTTTTAGACAGACAATTTCGCTCGTCCTTTCATTTTCTGAGTGTCCAACTCAAAAATCATTTTTCAATTTTGTTGGGGCTCACTTGCTCCGAACTGAGGGAGAGGTGCGAAGAAAGTTGTAAGGGACACTGAAGTGAATGATTTACTTTTTCGCATTTTTCCTCAATTGGAAAATTTCAAATTTTATTACCAATTTAATTTTGTAAGTCCCCAGAGAGTTTGAAAATATAAAAAATGCCACAAACCTTATAGAAATCAGTTGAAAATGCGGAAAACTGTTCAATTTGAAAAATGTGAAGGAAGGGGTTTATTTTATTCAACTTATTGATCCTAACTAGTAATAAGATTGAAATAAGAGTTTCTTCATTAATTTTGATAGCTGAGATGTATGCATTTCTAAGTAAAACTTGTTACGAGTTCGCGACCATTCCAGATAATGCGCTAGCAATCGGTAAATACCTGAAACCTGGCGTCTTTTCGGTGGAAGAACGTGGTTCAGCCATCCCTAATCTGCTCTGTCAGAGCGGTAGATCAAGAAGCCATTCTGGTCGAAAACAATCAGTTCAGTCTTATTATGGCAGTATGGGAGTTCTCTTTCTTGCAATATGGCAGTGAGGTTTTCATTCTTGCTCTCTTTTGGTACAGCAGGCCCTCCTGTCCTCTCTGACGTTAGCCACATTCTACACGAATGTGCCCGGAATGGCCCACAAGGAGGTGCCAGGTTTTAGCAGGATGGTGTTTCTAGCGACAGGAGTGAGCAGCCCTAGTTACTTTCCCCCTCTTCTTATAGCTTGGGGTTTTCACATTTTAGGTAGCAGCTTGCGCTAATATTTCACTTGTTCCGACAGCACCTAGGTCTTCTTCCCCCTCTTCTTATATCTTGGGGTTTCCCCATCGTCAGTTATAGCAGAATTTGTTATTTTTGTGCTGTGGAGGCAGGGTGAGTACTGAAATATCCTCCCCTGCCTAATACGCGAAAGTAAATACAACAGTGAACCTAAAAGGATGCCGCTGATCCTGGCTGCGTCTAAACAGTATGGCCTGAGTCTTTCCAGCGGATACTTCCAGTCTCACAGCGCACCATTCTTCAATTTTCTTGGAGACTTTCTCTCGGCCTTCAGTACTAGCTCTGCTCTGGTGTGCGCTTCAAATACTATTGCTAGACCGTCTACACATGCTACAGCGATGCAATCTTCCGAATCTAAACCCATCACCAACCCAGAAAGAGCCAAATTCCAAAATGTGGCATTCAGCACTGAGTCCTGGGGGCAACCTCTAGTTACATCGATTCGAGGGGATCTGTTTTTAGTACTCAGCTCAGCAAAAGTCGGTGAAATAACTATGAAGAAGTACCTACGTAAAAATTGGAATATATCCCAACTGATTTCAATCTTGATAGGATTGTAGGCCACCATAGAGCATAGAACGCTCCTGCCACATTGTAAAAAACCCCTAATACCCACCTCTGCTGGGATGTGCGAGTCTTGCCAAGCAAGAATGCAACTACATCCTGCTTGCATCTCAGGCTGCTGATAAGGGATGGATCACGGTCTGGGGACTTTAGGATTGCCTTAATAGCAATCTTCCATTGGGCTGGGAATATTCCATCTTTCAAGGCATGGTTGTGTAGGGCCAAAGGACTATCAAGGTATGATTCTGGGTCTTCTTTAAGCATGGCAAAAAGCGATAGCATCCTCCCCTGGGGCTTTGTTCCTGCTGGATGATTTCGGCCCATCTCTGAGCTGCTGTAGGGTCCAACAAGGGAATGTTGGCGACCTAAGAGGATCCAGAATGTTTCTGCGTAGGAACGCAGCATGTGGTTGTCGCAGCGCAGGTTATGGTCGTCAGTTGGAAAAACTGCAGAAACAACTCGGCAGCCTCATCAATATCATCATCATATCTGTTTCCACTTATGTAAGCGTCCGTCTTACCACACGGTAAGGAGTCCCTAGAGATACCCTCAAACACGAAACTCTTCCATGTATTTCTTTTGCTCGTCCGAATCAACTTCTTGTACCTCTTCTAGACCTCCTTGAGTATGACAGTGGCTCTTGAGCGTTCATCCTGACCAGCTGCCCTACGGCGCGCACAACGAGCTCGTGAAACCTTCCTCCGTTGCCCTTCTAATACGATATTGAAGCCACTTCGTTCAACCACTGCATGCAGCTCGTCTTACACCGCCCTTGATCCGTGCATGTTGAGCTGGGCGATCCTAAGTCTGCTCTCCATAATCTATACTAGCCTGCAGCCTCAACCAGGCTCTCCAATGGGCAGTACAACTCTAGGTGGCGGATACATGAGCGGCATCAAATCGGGCATTCTGCAATTTGGGCGTTGTTGAGTTGTGCTTATGCATGTGCGTGTATCGTGTAGGTCACTCCGCTGTCCTACTCTGATCAGTTTCGAGCGGTTACATTCACGCACTCTGTTATGTTTGGTTCTTCTCAATTGTAGTCGAGTGTTGACCGATTCCAGACCCCAAATTGACATTAAAGAAGAAAGTTGTATATAACACAACATACTAAGACCCACTCAGCAGCATTTTCTTGTTGCTCTAGGACGCACGCAATATGTTCTGTTTGTGCCCTTGAAAACTTGTCAATAGCGTCATACAATTTTCTTCCATCACCCATTCAATTGACCTCTCGCGGTTTTTTCTATGCTAATTCCAGCCAAAATACGAGAATTTTGGAGCTGAAAATCGGGATAAATGGGGTTTTGAGGGTGCTGAATCCCAATCCTTCTAATCTATACAATCATAGAAACGGAAGTAAACAACAGTTTCCGCTCACTCCTGGTGCAAAATGCCAAAACATGAGCGTTGGAGTAATAATTTTTACATATTCTGAACAATGTAAGCATTAGGAGGTGTTTTTGGGCTCTAATAATAATATCCCGCGACACATCAATTTTTTAGGCGTCCTTATGCAGTTATTTTGGGGGGAAGAAGGAAAACGTAGGAAGAAATAACCACGTTCAAATCTGTTTAGACCATTCTGAATCCAAATCCGCGAAAAAAACCTTAGGTGTACGTGGCAAATCTTGTGTACTCTACCCAGGCCTCAATTTCCAACCGATTTGAGAGATTCTTTTTTGGTTCGAGGCGGAAATCTATCTAGTCATGCAATACATCGCCGGAATTTCGAAATTTTGTTTAAGAGGGAGGAAGGGGGGTTATTTACTGAAAATAAGGTGCATTCTGACGTTACCTTGAGTGCGCTACCTACTCCTCTGTTTTCAACCGATTTGTATGTTTCTTTTTTTGTAGGACTCCGACAACTTCCTTGTTGCACTTTAATTCTTCAGAGTATCAAAATTAGCATCGGGTATATTTTTCACAAAATACACGAGTTTTCATTATTTCGGTTCCTATCAAGGCTTACTAATTGTACCCAAGCTATGAAATTGAGGGAAAATGTGGAATTCCGATCTCTGGATTTTCATGAATTATTCTTTGTACAACCATGGAACTAATAAGTGGTACCACCATGGTGCCAGGACACCAGAAACAGCGTACTGCGTGGGTTTTTGGGTGTTCCACCTTGTATACAGATGTGATCTCCTATGAACTACCTACCTACCGAAACCATCAGATATATGTCAAACGTTATGACGTAAAACCGTTACGGTGCCAGTCTGGCACCTGGGGAAGACTCGAAATAGCATGTTGGGTATCGTAAATCATGGATTTTAAAATGTTGTTCACATTCGGGGATCGCTATCGATAGAATTGTTATGTTGGCTAAGGGTGAGGGGCGTCCACTTTATAAAGTGGATATCGGTATACCGATATCACAATACCATGTTATCTTAACCTCTCATAATGTTAAAAATGATATATAGACATGCTCAACATACTAACTAAATTACATTGGGTGAAACTACTTGCAGTAGAAAGGTAAATGAGAATGTATGTTTCATCTTTTACTGGTTGAAATTGAACTAATCTGTATCCGACGAGACTTCCCGTGGAAGACATGCATTACTAAATAAAATGTTTGTAAACTGAGATTCCAGTTTCCGACTTTATCGTTAATATTGAGTCATTTATGTTACTGGACAAAGAGCTAAAGAATGAATGTGCTAAAAAAAAAATTTGTTTTTAGCAATTTACTTAGAGACTGATGTTTTGAGAAAAGCTACAAATCTTCTAATTATGACTCTACGCCCTTAATTATCTGAGTAAAATGAAATCTGAGGATATCTTTGAAAAAAGTAGTAAATTTTCTATCGGATACATGCCTGACCGTTCTTTAAAGTTTAGGTTCAAGTCCTGAAAAAGGCCTCTAAAAACAAATTTGACCAAATTTAGGAAATTACCTTCTTTTTAAACGGGTATAGCACCGTGTGGACAAAATATTGATAGAACGGTAAAAACTACCCCATGATATCAGCTTTTGAATGGTGTATTAAAATAAAACAATGAATACTCCTGGAGAAAATTTTGTTTGAATGCGAAAAACCGCCATTTTTTTAAACGAAATGAGCGTTTCAGCATGAGACTGTGGGGTTGGACTGGTGAGATTTAGCGCAGTTTTTACCGTTCTTGCAATTTGGAAAATATTTTGTCCACTTTGTCCTATTCCCGTTCGAAAAAAAGGAGATTTCCCAAATATGGCAAAATTTGATTTGTCACCTTTTTCGTGACTTGGATCTATATTGCAAAGAAAGGTCAGACGTGCATCCGATGGAAAATGTATCGTTCTTTCCAACGATATCCTCTGATTTGGATTTACTCAGAAAGATAAGGGAGTTTATGGCCGTTTTAGAGTCATAAGGTCGAAACCACGAAAAAATCCTAAAAGCATTTTCAAGCGGGTTACGAAAATATTAAAGGGCAACTTCGATCAGAAATTAGTCGTAAAATCGATCCCCAAACTTCGGGATACCTGTTGTGCGTGCACCCGGTATATTGGACTGCTAAGATGAGCTGTCAGACTGTACGCTCTCGTCCGCCTGACGAAGAAAATTATCGTTACCTTGACATGAACGAAATTCACCAGTGGACTCAAGAATGTATTCATAATAATTTAAAATATTTTCCAGTTTTGCTCTCGTATAATAGGGGTGGTATCTTTCCATTTCCTTATAAACCGCTTGCTTACTAAATGCTGAATTTACACATTTTACACGAAAGCCAAATTGTAGGTAGTTTGAAATAAATATAAATGATTCAGTGTTCTCTCTAGCGTTCGAATGTTGTAGGGCCATGCAGTTGTCCAGTTGAGTCGTACTGTAGAAGATGTTAAGATCATTGGTATTGCTTCGCAAGGGAAACATGACGCTCTCCAGGGTCTTAAAATTGACAACCTCATTGAAAGGGGAACCGATTATACTGTCGAAGTTCGCAAGTATGTTTTAAATTTTCGGCATTTGTTGACGTTTTGATTTTTGCTTGATTGGAGAAATCTGCTCGTGCTTGATTGTAATTGTTTCTCAAAAGATATTCGTATCTACTTCTTCTTTCTTCCGTGACTCGTTTTCTGTCTTACACATTTATGTCCGTGTATTTCGGGAATTCCTCAAAGGTTTCTCTTTTTGTTGCAAAGAGAGACGTGCAGGCTTCAAGAAAACAGACTACGAAATTTACGTTTCCACGTTACCAAATCCTCAAAAATTTTAATGGTTTGGTTTATAAATTTTTATTTTCGAAAAAAACAAAACAGGCAATTCACCAATTTTGAAGTACCAAAGTTTGGGGATACTCTCAAACGCCTTACTATCTTTGTTGCGGATAAGAAGAAATATTCAAATGACTTCATCTCATTGTTTGTTCTCGCCCAACTAGTTACACACATTTCTATGCTGTCCCATCAAGAACTCGTGGTTTATTTTTGCTTGTTTTGTCTCTTAATTTCCAGCAATGGCCGAATGTTTGCCTTCCATAGGTACTTAATTTAGTTGTGAGAAATTTGTTGACCCTTGAATATATTTTTTTTTTTGGCCCCATTTGGGAAAATCACTATTTTTTCTCCGGGAATCCAGAATTTTCACTTGAATTTTACACAATTACCTCCCTACACCACTTTGGTTTCGTTTCTTTCTATTCGTTTTGTTAACTAACGCCTATTTGCAGCAGTCATTACTTTAACAATATTCTCTTAAGTATTTCTCTATTTTATCTGAGATTATGAGGGTCGGGCCGCAGATGCTTCCCGACCAATTTCAACATTGAGGGATCACAAGTGGTCTCTGCCCGTGCAAAACTTTCAGTCCTCAACCATTTTCTCACTCTCTGATTTCGCTCATACTTGGAGGGTGGGAGGGGAATTGTCCCGAGCTCTAACCATCCCCTAAGCTCTTTCCGATCCCCTGAGAACTTCATATTTATCTCAACATCGGTAGCCACTGCGCATGCGCACTCATGAAATCCTTCGCAGAATGATACTACCCCCCAAGGTTACTGAGAGATGAACTGTACAATTTGCACGAATAGATGGTAGACGTAGCTTGTTTGGATGGTTAATGGTGTTTTGATCGTAATTATTATACTTATTATTAACACGTTTACTATTTTAAATACTCGATTAAATAGTGATGGAAAGTGGGGAACGTTCGATCCTCAATAACAAAATTGCCCTTAGTGACTGACCACATGGACTTTCTTCAAGGTAAAAAATGCTTTTTATATTCTGCGACTATTCTCTACGAAATAATATCACGTTCTGAAAAAAGCTGCAAATTATTTCACAAAGGTTTATTATTTTCCTGTATAGATCACTCGTCTGCAAAGATCACAGCTTTGTCATTGTCACTATTTTTTTTTATTTTTTTTATTTTTTTATTTTTTTATTTTTTTTATAGAACTCCCCTCAAAGACAAAATGTCTTTTTTGACGGAGGGGGCACGCCATAAAAATAAAATAAATAAATAAATAAAATAATGGGGAGGACGCCCAGGACTCACCCGACGCCGGCCCTAGGGATGAGGGAAGATGAGGAAGGTGGGGGTGGGAGAGAGGGATGAAGGGAAGTGCCTCTATAAAACGACCACCAGTTCAAATATGAGCCGAGCAAGACACGGGTGGTGATACCACGGAGTACGCCTACTGAGATGCCCAACTCACGCAACTCCGTGGCACTTTTCCCGCACCACACCCCGCGCCAAGATAAGGTTGCAGCCATCACCCTGATCTTGTTGGGTGCCACTCCTTTTAGCTCCGACACCGCTTGCCGTAAATCATTTCTATCATACTTCCTTATCTTAGCCCGCCAAGTCTGCTCCATGTCCAAGCTGCCATTGACAACTTGGACATCCAGGATAATGCAAGACTGGTCGGGCTTGACGGCAACGATGTCGGGCTTCTTACCCTGGTCACTTGGCATGTGATACAATCTCTCTCTCTCAACATCCCAGCCGCTAGATGACAGAGCACCTGCTATCTGCTTGGCGACCGCATCATGACGTAAAATGCGGCCCCCATGAGTCCGAGGACATTGCTGCACTACATGATACAGATGTTCATTTCCACTCCGACAGGCGCGGCAAAGGGGTAGAGTTGTCCCACGACTACCCCTCGAACACCGTACCGCAGTTGGCAGAGTTGCCATGCGGACGGCGTGGAAGTGTCGGTAGTCGCGGGCCCCAATGCCCTCCGATGCCCAATCTACCCATTGGGAAGAGACAGGGCTTTCGGAGCACTGTCGGAGTTCTTTACCATCTACTGACTCATGCAGCGCAGCAGCGAACTCAGCAGACGAACTGGGTTTTGGAGCAGATGGTGTTACTCGGTCGCACCATGCTAACTGCTGCCTGACAAAATCAAGATCAGCAGCCGCACGGGCGACCTCCCAGCTCGACCCTTGAAGGGCTAGCAGGCGCTGGCGGCGCAGTGAAGGGATACATGCCGAGAGAGACACAACGCCAAGCCCACCGGATTTTACCGGTGCGTGAACATAGGCACTTGGGACACCAGGTGGGAACCTCAGCCAAGAGCGCACAGCAGAGCGAACTTGTCGATCTAACTCTTGCAGCCTCCCCGCCGTAAGCCTGCCAAAGACTAACCCATAGGTCAGCTTTGGCAGTAAGTACGTGCGGAGGAGGCGCAGCTTCTGCTGTGGCTTCAATGGAGCCTTGGTAACGCGATCTAGCGCTCTACCAAGGTCCACACGGCTGGCACTAATGGTGGCCACCCCCATGAAGTCGACTCCAAGGTACCGCCAAACCTCCAACACGGATCGAGATGGGATGGGGGATTGTCCTATGACAAAACCCCCATCCACAACTTTCACCTTATGTTGGCGACCCGACGGGACCAAGGAGACCGACCCACACTTATCGGGGTTAACCACAAGTCCACACCTGGCTAGCTGCTTAGCAAATGCATTGAGGGCGATCTGCAAACCCTCACGGGTTTCTGCGAGTAGGATAACATCATCGGCAAAAGCCAATGCTCCTACTCGCACCCCAGGGGCGAGATCAAACCCTACTTCTGTGGGCAGCTTACCCAAGGCCGTGTCCACGACCAGGTTGAAGAGGAGTGGTGATAGGGGATCCCCCTGGCGTACCCCACGCCCGATCCGTACATCCCCTGACACCTCACCTCCTGCCTCCAGGACCGTCACGCCTTCGTGGTACAGACAGGCCACATACTCAATTAACCGAGATGGGGCCCCGACACCACGAAGGCAATCGGTCAGGGCAAAGTGACTGACTGTATCAAAGGCCTTAGCGACGTCCAGAGCAGCCAGATGGAGTTGGCGGCGCTTCATACGGGCCAGCGAGATGACAGTTTGGAGAACTGTAAGGTTCTCCGCCGTGCCATCTGCTGGCCGAAACGCTCTCTGGACATCACCAATGATACCAGCCACCTGGAGGCGAGATGCCAGTACTTTCTGGAAGTGGCGGAAGACTACCGAGGACACAGAGATCGGTCGATAGCCTCCAGGCCCACTTCCCCCTTTCTTTGGGATGAACACCGTTCGGGTACGGGTTAACGCTTTCGGGGGTCTTCCCGCAAGGAGGAGTAGGTTGAGGAGGAGCAGCTTAATCGTCCTTGGTGCTTTATTCCAGCGACGGGCGGAAATACCATCAGGCCCAGCGGAAGTGGAGTTCTTGACACGGCACTTATGTGCCTCGTCAGAGAGCACCGGCGAACACATGATGCTGCATAAGGAATCCCTGGTAGAGACTGGGGGAACCACACGCTCTCCAGGGTCGTGACTGGGAGCACTCAGAAGTGGCTCCCAGAAATCCACAAACTCCTGGAGAGGGGGTTGAACTTGATTTTCCCCAGGCTCTTCCAGTACCTCCGCAGCCACACGCGCCGGATGCTTCCTCCACAAACTCTGAACCCGGTGGTACTCCCGCCGTCTTGCTTGTTTAGCTGCTCTGCGACCTCCACGCAACACCACTCTAGGAGGAGGTCCCCCCTGGTGATGCGTCACGGTCGCGTCCCCAACCCGCGGGAAGATTCTCCCTAAATAGGCTGCCACCTCATTTTCCAGGTTATCCAGCCCTTCAGCAGCCCGCCTCGCCAGATCCTGCAGGTAGGTGCTTTCATAGCCTTCAATACGACCTACCTGCCCCCCGAGCCTCAAGACTTCGGTCTTCAGATCGGCAAGAAGACCGGAGGTCCCGGGGGAAGGATGCTGAATGGCAGGCTGCTGCTCCACGTCAGCAACAGGAGATGCGGGAGAAGCCCCACTGCTATTTGCCAGGATAACTTCCTGGACAAGCTGCTTATAGTGGGGCTTCAGGCGGATGTTCTTGATGGCAATGACTGTGCGCATGGGAAAACGTTCGCTTAAATAAACATTGATATTACGTACCCCATTGCGCACAGCCACCGCCTCATCTGCCGCCATCCTGCGCAATTCCTCGGAAGCATACCTGTGCTGTATTCGTTCAATATCAATAGCAGCATTAGCAGCAACAGGATGCTTCCGTCTGACGTGGAGACCAAGGCCGGACCTGGTAGTAAAAGCTCGCTCACAATGGGCACACTGGTGGTTCAAAGAGGCAGTGGAAGAGGAAGAGGGTAGGGATGATGAGGAAGAGGAGGAAGGTGAGGATGGCCGACGCCCCTGCCTGGGGCGCCTCTGAGCGCCTCCCCTAGAACCCCGCGGGCCAATGGGCAGGCGGGGGTTATGAGGCTCTTCAGGGTTGTTCTCCATAATGGGGGGGCGCTTGTTGAGAAGGGCCAGGGAACCCGTTGACAGGGGTTCCCTCCCTATTCGCCAGAGGGTCATTCAGCCACCCCTGGGATTTCAAGAGGGGTTCACCAGGGAAACCTAATGGGACCACCTCTATCTATCCCAGGGGGCCCGGGTTGCGCGACGGGGACGCATGACCTTGACTTGGGTAGGGATAAGAAGGGCTCCAGGAAGATAAAAACACCCTCTATTACCCTACCCCAGCAACCCAACAATAGGTACAACAATAGGTACCAACCATAGGTACTTACTACCTACCTACTACATAATTACCTTCACACTTTCACAATCAAGTTTATTTGGAAGAAATAAAAGCTTCACACTCGATTCCAAGAAATAGGGAATAGGGAATTCATATGGGAAATTTGATTACTGGTTGCTAAGGAAGCAAAACTGAATACAACTCGAAGAAACGAACAGAAATCGCATTTTGGTCAGATAAAATTTCAACGGAGATTAGACCCTGCTCATGATTCAATTTTATCGAAGGAAAACTCTCAAGTACTCGTTGGGAGCGAACGGATTGTCCTACAGAGCACCGAGTGGTCTCTAAAAATTCAATACTATCTTAAATTGGTGAAAAAACAATACCTTTATTTAGAGTATTTTCGAGCTAGGGCACTCTCTTCAATCCTTAGATATTTTTCACCCCTTAGATGTGACCTATATCAACCAAAAGCCTTGCGGCACAACTAGACCCCAAATGGAGCCCATTACCAAATTTCAACCAATTCGGTCCATGGTTGCTAAGAAAAATGCCGCGTAAGGCGTACGGACGCATTTTTTTTTAATTCTATTTTCGGATTCTATGTACCTTGAAACGTAAAACATCAAATTTTGATGGTGGTTAAAATTTGAGGGGTTAAATTTTTTTCTTTCTCGATCCCAATGGTTCATTATTGAAAATAATAAACCAAAAGTGTCATCGAAAAGTCCAAGCTTGTTGAGAGTACTCAATTTTAGTTAATTCAACACCACATGTTTCTCCGTTTTTTGCAGCATTTTCAAACAGTTTTTCCTTCAGTTACTTCCTTTGTTGAACCAAAAGTGGATGCGAAGCAATTTACATTCAGATCGTGAGACATAAACTTTACTGTCGTCAGTTTGTTAAAAAAAGCTAAACTATCCGGTCGAATGAACCCAGCCAATTGATTGTTTATTGTTTCCTCAGTTGATTTTTGATTTTGTAGCAGAAAATTTGAGATATTTTTCACACTAAAAATGTAGACTTCAGGGCTAATGGTCGTAAGTTCACCACTTCTCCTACCTACTGCATGTTAAATGTGTAGTTTTATTGTTCTGCATGTTTCTAGACTTACTATATTAATGTGTTACGGGTAGGTCTTCACAATAAATTTGTACAATGAATTTATTCCCGTCGGACTAAGAATGTTTTCAGTAGGTACGTTGTTCAAGTAGGAGGCTTGGAGAATTATTAAAATTTTGACTGCCTCACCCGGCCATTTTTCTGGAATTAAAAGAAATATGAAGTGAAACTGTTTCCGTTAAAAATTGGTTTTTGCGACGTCTTTTCTAGGAACTCAATGGCGTCCTGAACCCAGGGGTCAAAAATTAAAGTGGGTGAGTAACGCAGGGAGTCTAACTTGGGATGTTCGCAGCGGAGGAATATGGTCGTAAGACCTTCTAACTGAGGACTGCAGTTTTTAATTCCTCGTAAATGTACAAGAACAACCAACAAGTTATCTATGCACATATGAAGAGTTCCAACATTACTTGATTATTAACATGCATTTATTTATTCATTATTTTTTGTCATCACAAATGATAAAAAGAAACGGGGTTTTGTCGCAGAATAATGTAATTTGTATCATGAATATGTTACTAGGTATGTACCTATTAAACCGTAAACAATAAAAAGAAAACAGAGAAAACCCAATCAAGTCCTATCCTCTCCCTCGCCTTGTCCGCCTAACTAATTTCACGTTCATTTCCGGCCACCTGAAATTCACAGTAAAGGATCTGGGATGCGCCCATTCCATGTCCTGAACACGAGCAAATCATTCAATACTTGATAAGTGTATATCGCTACCTGTCGACGTATAAAAGTGAAACTCAATGGTAATCACAAAGAAAATTCTCACTTCTAGAAATTGAAGTTTTGAGGAAAAGGTTGTTGAGAGGACAGGGTGGGGATAAGATGTCTTTTGAAACAAGTGTAAAAATTACTAGGGATACCTACGTCTCATGTGGAAAAGTCATCTTTGGATCGAACAGATACATGTTGGAACGTAATGGGGGGTGCGCCTTGATTTTTTTTAAATAGATTTTTTTTTCGAAAGTAGACTACATCCTGAGAATTTTGACACCAACCGCGACCTTCTAAGTTTCGACCGTTTATGACCTCACGCGCCCCTCTCGCCTGGGGGTTGAAACTTTAAAAATTCATAGGAAAAGATTTACACACGCTAGAAGGTCACGGTTGGTACCAAAATTCTCAGAATGAGGTTTAGATTAAAAATAACAATAAACAGTTTTTGCTACCCAGGCGCACACCCTATTCAACCAGAAAGGTAATACGTTTGAAAGAGCGCTCAACTACCGAATGTCAATATCTAGGGTGTTCCCTAGCCTAGGGAAACGTTTCAAATGAAAGCCCCCCTCTCCACTTAAGTACTTCAATATTATACTTCTCTATGCTATAACTGGTTATTAATTCAAGACTGTCTTTATTACTTGCAGAATTTGCCCAGATGGTGTGGATATCGTTCTGGACTGTTTGTGCGGCGAGGACAGTGGGCGCGGTTACAGCCTGCTCAAACCAATGGGAAAGTACATCTTGTATGGTGAGTATTATTCTTGGTAGGTACTTGAAATTGACAAAAATTTTAAAATGTTAGATAGGAAAGGAATGTTGGCGCAACCTGTTGATTGGAGGTGGTTGGTGCCTTTTAAACTGAAAATAACTTAACATTTTCAAAAGCTAAATAATATGAATTATATAGGTGACCGTTGAGTCAATAGAGTGTGGTTTGTAGGTATTTATTAAAATTGAAAAAAGAGGTCTAAGTGTAAAATAATCAGAAATTGTTTTAAAATCACAAATTGATTTTGTGCCAAGGCCAACAATCTAAAATCGGTGAAAGTAAATTTCCAATGCATTAACTAACTAGTTCATGTAGATGTTGGAAGACTGCGCCAGGGTCATTCGGCCTTGTTCTAAACCTTGGAAATTCCAGACTTTGGACGGCCTTTCGCATGTAAAATAGGTTTAATAATAATAAAGTGCTTTCAAATGATTTCCATATTTCATAAAATGTGTTCTATGATTTTTCTAGAAGATTTATCCAGTTGAAATACTATACTTGATGATAAACATCGATTAGACGTAACTTCCTTAATGGTAGGTGAAATACTTTAAAACGCCCCTCCTGAAAACAAAACTATCCTTGGTCAGATAGTTTTGGTGTCCCTCGCTTCATTGGGGAATTGTCTTTCAGAAAAAAAAAATCGGTCAATGCTAACTGAGGAAAGTGCCGCGTACGGCGGACGGACGGCCAAATTTTTATTCGATTTTTGAATTCTACGTACCTTGAACCGTAAACCAATAAATTTTGTGGGGGGGTCAAAAAAAATTTTTCTTGGTCGATTCCAAAGGTTAATTATTGAAAATAATTAACCAAAATTGAATTGTAATTTTAATTTGTCGTCATTTTTATGGGCAGCCAAAACGAATATACTTACTAAATGCACTTACCTATTTACTTATTCATAATATTCAGTGGATTATTGAATACAATATTCACGTTTTCGACCGAATGTAGGATGAATTTAATATTTCTTCATGGTAACTTTCTTTGCTGCAGGAACTGGGAACGTTGTCACAGGGGAGACTAAAAGCATTTTTAGCGCAGCCCGATCAGTAAGTCATTCTTCGTTTACGGATAATAAATTATAGATCAATAAATCCCGTTAGATCGGTTTTTCCATCAATGACAACCTCAAACATTTCGAGTTGATCCCTCCATGATGGTACATGCTACATTAGACTCCTTTTGAAGTAACTACCTGTAGAGGAATCTGAAGAGTGTGTAGTCGTGCAGCGCCTAGCCGTTTGAAAAGGTTATGTCTTCGTCATTTTTGTCCAACTTGATCTGGATGTCAGGGCATAGCTTGTGCTGAAAAACCTAGATAGAGGATTAAAAACGAAGTAAATGAAAACGCTTCCCACCAAAATAATGAGTTACCAAGTTCAATGGATTCTGACGGCTAGGACATCATCATGAGAACAACATTGTACCTTCTAAATTCCATATTCTCAGTTTTCGTTGAAATGGATTTCCACCACTTTTGTCGCCAGTGATCTAATTTGTAGGTAGAGATTTGCGATGATTTGCTTGACAGTCAGAGTCAGAACATTTATTAGAGAGAGTTTTGAACAACTGGAAAGAAACAGCTCTTATTCTCTAAAGAATAAAATTAATTATCACTCGAGAGGGTTGTGCGTTCTCCAGCTTGGGTATCTGTATTTGAATACAAGTTTAGTCTCCAAGCCATTTAGTTTAGTCTCCATTATTTGAAGGCAAGATTTGTCTCCCAATCAGGACACTTAACTGGGGACAGAAGTTTGTAGTAAGTCGATCAATATTTCGGAAGTGGAAGACTGGCTGCATAGATTGCTGTGGAGGCCAGGAAGAGGATAGAGAGAGTTAGAGAGAGATAGTCGGCATGCCCCAGCCATATTCCAACAATCTTCTGTCGTTTTAGCAAAATAGTTGACCTTACTAACCTTTTGCAGTTGTTACTAACTTAGAATCGAAATTGCCTTTCATTAAAAGTGCGGAAGTACCCAGTCTTGAATAGGTTTACTGGAATGTTGAAAGAGTTCAACTGCTAACTCATTAACTGGCTTAATAAGAAAGTTACAAATAACTTGAAAATCAGGTACATTGTTGATTGTTTTTATGTTTTATTGTTTCTTTCCAGTCTTGAAAAGGTTTACTGGAATGTTGAAAGGTTGGAATGTTGTTGTTACTGGTTGTTGTTGTTGTTGTTTTCAAGTTACAAATAACTTGAAAATCAGGAGCATTATTGATATTTTTTATGTTTTATTGTTTCTAGTGGTGGCACGTTGATAAGTATTCACCATTGAAGTTGTTTGACGAAAACAAATCTCTATGTGGTTTCAACTTGAGACATTTGATGTATCGCCAAGACAACGCACAATACGTAGCAGAGATATTCTCGAAAATCGTGAAGCTATGGGAAGAGGGAGTGGTCAAACCAGTGATTGATTCGACATGGGCCTACGAGGACGTGAGTATTATTCATCCATTCGTATTAATATATTAATATTTAATACTGTTGAGCTTACTAACGGAGATTGAAATGCGGTCTCGTTACTTGATGGTGTTCGAACCAATCGACTATGTTGTTATTCAAATCTATTCATAGAAATTAAGTTGCATTCGTGATCTGTTCTCCAAACAAATAAGTTGTTCTTCATATTGTTCAGCTTAGTGCTAACTAATATTGGTAGGTCGCAACAATATTATTGTATATCCAAAGTAACATTGCTTCCCAGTCTGCCAAGGTAGCGGAAGCATTATTTGAATTTTCAAGGTTGGAAAAATGACCTCCAAAATCAAAATTTTCAATCGTGTTTTGCGTCTTAGACCTTCCTCAACTATTTTGGTTCCGTGTCTGTATGTTTGGCTGTCTGTCATGAATTTTCATGTCCACGAATTCTTGTTACGGCAAACCTGTACGAAGTTATTTTTCAGATTTAGATGACATTTTCAGAGATTGTGCGGGTTGGTGTGTCGATGATTCCCTATGAAAATCATCTCCTCAGATAGATAGCAGTTTCTCCGCACGCTTAAACGTGAAACCCTTGTAACAGCCATAACTTCTTCATTTTCCATCTGAATTTGATGATATTTTCAGAGTTCGTGCGGGTTGACGTGTAGATGGTTGCTTAGGAGGTTGTGCAAGGTTATTGGAGATCGACGTTTTGAATTATGCATAGAATCATCTACAGGGTGTCCCATGTTAAGAACCAAAAAACTTCGGGAGTGATTCTACAACTAATTTAAGTGAGAAAATGCCTCGTAGCAACTTTGTTTTATCCCCTTGTTTTTCCAAGTTTTTTTTAATTTAAAGATTTTTTTTTCGTGTGTTCGACTCATATCTACTAAAATTACCATAACTACCTTAATTTACCGTAAATATGTAAAAATAAGGGCATACAATTTCCTATTTTTATTGTGCCTACAAAATACCATTTTCGGGTTCCTGATGGGTGAAAAACCAAGTCGTAGTATAATTTTTGTCAAATTGGCAAATTTTCTATATCAAAAATATTTTGCAATCGAATTTCAGGGAGAAATTTGTGTTTGAACGCGGAAAAACGTGCATTTTTTTCAGCGAAATCGACCGTATGACGGGGAGACTCGTTGCTTGGGAGGAGCGCGGCGGTGAAGACCCCGGATTCCTCCCGCCTAACGGTCGATTTTGCTGAAAACAATGCACGTTTTTCCGCGTTCAAACACAAATTTCTTTCTTAAATTCGATTGTGTAATTTTTTTATTGTACCATTGAAAAGCTGAGATCATTGCGCAGTTTTTGGTGATTAGGTACGTTAAAAACCATGGGGAAGAAAACCCCTACAAAAAAAGGAAATTTTGCCAATTTGACAAAAATTACTCTTTGACTAGATTTTTCACCCATCAGGACCTCGAAAATAGTTTTTTTAGGCACTATTAAGAGGGGAAATTTGACGTCCTTTTCAACGGTGCCCTTATTTTTACATATTTACGGTAAATTAAGGTAGTTATGGTAATTTTAGTGACATAAAGTCGAACACAGGAAAAAATCTTAAAATACGAAAACTCAGAAAATTAAGGGGTAAAAAACAAAATTAATAGTACACATTTTCTTACTTCAATTAGTTGTAGAATCGACTACCGATGTTTTTCGGTCCTTAACATGGGACAACCTGTATACAATCGGGTTTGGATACGAGAAAGCTATGTGCCACACTCACTGATCAGACTTTTTTTTTCTCAATTCTGCTACCTACGTCTAGAAAGATCAACGCCGAAGAACCCAACTAATTTGGTCAGGGATACTTTCCTTAATGAATGCAAATTGAAATTTCAGGTTACCGAAGCGATGCAAAAGATGCACGACAGAAAAAATATCGGAAAGATTTTAATGGATCCGAACGAAGCTCCCAAGCTGAAGCCTTCAACACCTGTCAAAGGAAAAAAGAGTGATTCAGAGGAGAAAAAAGACAGTGAAATGCAGGACGACTCAGGTAAGCCAGACCACCTAAGTTGATCAAGTAAGGTTAGGTTATACGCTTGACAGATTGCATAAGGAGAGGTGCATTCGTTTGGTTGATAAAAAATATTCGTTATTGCTAAAAACGCTCATTAATACATACAATAGACCAATGTGACAAAATCTATGTGTGTTAAATAGATTGCTTTTTATATAAATAAGCTATTTACTATGCAATAAAACTCGTTGTCCATAGTTGTATTCGGTAACCAGAGTGTATAAAGTTAGTTTGTATACGTTCGTTGGTACAGGGTGACCATACTAAAATGAAATGCATTTCTATTAAAAAAAAAAAAAAAAATGAAGGTAATATTGATAAAAAGAATATCAATACAATGCCAAAACATAATAAGTGCTATAATACTATAGTGCCATATACGCTTACTGTGTATCTAACTAACAATATTGAGTTGAAATACGGTTTGAACAAAAATTGGCGTTAACATAATTTATCGCCTTTCGTTATGATGTATGAAGTAGGCCAAATAGTCCCTTGAATGGAATTAATCTCTTGATTTACTTGAAAGTTGTTCTCTTTTTCAGAAGTCAAAGAAAAATCCGCTGCAACATAAAGCGTAGTAGTGGACCAATGCCCTCAAGATGATCGAAGAGAAGAATATCAAAAATAAGATCATAATTATTTGGGCATCGGAACAATTACGTTTATATTGATGTTATATATGTGTATTCTAAATAGAATGAGAGTAATCCACTTTATAAAATATACTTCATTTAATATGAGATTAATGGATTGCTACCAATAGTTATTACTACATAGTTGTGTTAACGAGCGCACACATAGTGGGTTTTGCGTTAAGCTGGGCACACACATGCGGTATTCGCCAATTAGCGAATGTTTGGCTAACTTCTAGTCGCTTTGCTCGCTATTTAGCGGACCACGAGCACTTTGACACAGATATGGGTGATTCGCTAAGTTTGGTGCTTGTCTCGGGTAAGGCGAATGTTAGCGCTCTGAGAGGTTGTTGGCACCTAGGTAACGGGGGGAGTAGATGGTGGACAGTATCCTTGAACTCAAACAGCAAATGAAACAAGCTAGTCATTTATGGTAGTAATTGAATTAACATATTTGATCTATGTAATTAGGGACTTTATAATTATCATAAAAAACGAGAAAAACTTCAATTTTCTTTATTGAAGTATACAGGGTGTTCAAGTAACTACGCTCCCCCCACTTATTTTCTCTAATTGTGTGAGAAAAAAATCGGACAAACGCTATTATTCATAATTTTTTGCGTAGAATTCAAAAATGACAAAATTGAGCAGCACGCAATTGCGCAATCGTGCGCAACCATGATCAACTTTGTTTTTCAAATTGGAACCCCCATTTTTTTTTACAGATTCGAATTCTGCGTCAAATTTTATGAACATTTGACTTCGACAACTTTATTTTTGGACGCGCACAACCCGCTCAGCGAGCGCTCAAAGATGCGCAACCCAGAGATTGCGCCATAGTTGAGATGAAGGTTGACCTCAAGTGTGGCACATTACTTAGCACTGTTTTTCCACGCTGAATCGCGTGGTGATATCCCTTCCTTGATTTGATTTGATTTTACCTTATTTACAGCCGAAAAAGTCACTGTTTGAGGAGGAAATCATCGGCTTTCTTATGAAGGGTGATGAATCATCCCAATGAAGTGTAAAAAAACTGTAAGATTTATAAAATTGTGTCAGAGAAGAAATAATTTATGAAGGAAACGATACTCGGAAAAAATTCCACGGAAATTCGATGATTTCCTCCTCAAAAATTGACTTTTTTTGGCTGTAAATGAGGTAAAATGAAATCAAATCAAGAAAGGGATATCACCACGCGATTCGGTGTGGAAAAACAGTGATAAGTAATGTGCCACACTTAAGGTCTACCTTCATCTCAACTTTGGCGCAATCTCTGGGTTGCGCATCTTTGAGCGCTCGCTGAGCGGGTTGTGCGCGTCCAAAAGAAAAAGTTGTTGAAGTAAAATGTTCATAAAATTTGACGTAAAATTCGAATCTGCAATGAAAAATGGGGGTTCCCATTTGAAAAAAACAAAGTTGATCGTGTTTGCGCACCATTGCGGAATTGCGTGCTGAGCAATTTTGTCATTTTTGAATTTTACGCAAAAAATTATGAATAATAGCGTTTGTCCAATTTTTTTCTCACACAATTAAAGAAAATAAGTGGGGGGAGCGTAGTTACTTGGACACCCTGTATAAATGTTTGAAATAGAACTGCTATTTTTTAGGTTCAGAGGAACACTCCTCTATATTTGACAAGGGAGCCGTACGCCAAATTCTCGCAGTTTGGCGAATATCACATGTGTTGGTACCTTAGCTTTAGATGTTTGTAAAATTGTCGTTAGTTGTACAACCGCAGCAGTGTATCGATGTTGTGATTTTTGACGCAACTATTTTTCGTCAACCTTGATTGTTCATATCTAGAAGTGAATAGCTCTCGTGTGTCTATATAGTAACTTATTATCGTTATTCAGGTTCCAACTCTCTGCTAGAAAACAATTATAGGTAATTTTTACAATTCTTCTTACTCACTGAGGTACGAAGTTAAATTTCTTTGCTCTGTACTTGATTAATTTTGCATCCAAATAATTTCATACCTTGCTAATCCACCGTTGTATTCATTATATTCTTGAATATGTTATCCAGCTATTTGACAGTTTCTATCAACATTTGTACCTAGACAAAAATTAGAAAGTAGAAATCAACCTCTGATCACCTGATATTTATTCAAAACTAAAATATTAAAACTGCCCAAATCAGCCAGAATTCCGGCTTGTGACCAACACCAACATGATTAGATAACTTCAAACAAAACAAGTTTATATTTTACTATGCTACATAAAGGCTCCTTGTAGCTCAATAGTAAGTAATGCGTGAACACAGTAGGAAAACAGCGGGAGTGAAGTTTGGCTCTACCCTTACGTAACAAATTGAAAATTGTCATTATTGGGCATTTGACTGCTACTGCCAACCTTGGTACATTTTTTGTGAAGATTAGAGAAATTTGAGATTGCACCTCTACAATATTTTGTACAGATTCTGTGGTATCTATATGTTAATATGAACTTCATTGAAATTCATACTAGCGTTGAATGCTTCAAATACTTTTGTAAGATGAACACGTTGAACCTGAAAATGGATGAGAAATCAATATTTTTTTTAATGAGAAAGTTGTTTGTTTATGGGTTTTTAAAAATTGAATTACAATAATTACTGAAGTTGGCCGTTAATTAATCAGGAAATGTACAAACTACTGTCCGTTTTTATTTACAATTGCCTTATTGAAGTAGGATCAATTACCACAATTACTGTAATTGGAGAAAGTAATTGCACTGGCAACTACAAGTTATTTGAATGACGCAGGTGCCCTATTGTAATGTCACTTGGGCTACTGCACTGTTACAACCATCACTGCCATTACTGTTACCATCATTACAATTGCTTTCACTACTACTACTACTACTACTGGCTCTATAATTATTGGCGCAGGAGCCATTGTGACAGTAATTGTAGAGAAAGTGACAGTGGTGGTAGGGATAGTGATGCCAAAGGGATTTTTAATGATATTGTGAAAGAGTTGTTGTAGTTACAGTTATGATAGATAGTGCTAGTGACGCTAGTAGTAGTGATAGTAATGCCAGTAACAGTGACAATGATGACGATGGCAGTAGTGCTAATGGTCGTGATTGTGACAGTAGTGGTTGTGTCAGTGATGGTAAATAGTAACAGTGTCAGTGATGGTTATTGTGATACTCCAGAGTACCACGGTGGTAGTCCAGTGTAAGTCATTAAGATAAAAGGTTGTTCCCAGTCCAATTACCAGTTTCAATATCACAGTAACTGTAATTTTGTTACTTTATTTACAACAATTCATGTTATCGGTGTTGCTATTGCAATTATTTTTCTCAATTACTTTTCATTTTTTCTCAATTACTCAATGATTGTAAGTGCAGCTATTTATTATTAACCACACACCTAATAATATCTCAATAAATTCTCACAACCGGCTTCACCCATACTTTGAAATTTGCAGTTTAATTCGTTTTTCTGATTATCCATACAATCATATTATCGGTAAAAGAAAGCTAAGTGCCACAACCAGTGGGCAGATTTTTTGTTTAAATATTTTTTCCATGAAAACTGTGAAACTGAACTATAGAGTGGGTACGTAGATTCACCTATGTGACAATTTTCACAAGGTATATGAAGTATATAATAGATACCTATTGTTGTGACAAGAATAAATGATCAGTGGGAAAAACCACATCGGGCACAGCTCAGCTGAATACCAAAGAATCGTGGGAGATGATTGTTCCAATAATCCATTTTTCAGCTCGCTTTGTAGGTAAGTACTTATTAATAAACGAAACAAACCTAAAGAACCCAAAAATCAAATAAGTTTGGTTTTGATTCGTTTAAAAAGTGAGGAAAAAGTTGTAATTCACGCGTTATCTATAGTTACCTTGTTTGTGGCAGCAAATTGGTGTGCTATCTGGTATAATAGAATGATAATAAAACTATTGTTATAGGATTGGAGTCCTAGATGTGTTTTATCCATGATGTTTCTTGTAATGAAATACGCTTGAGATTTATGTTAGTGTATCATTATATCATCATAATAATGATGGGTTGATTTTCGTTGTGATGTTGAATTTGATAAATGTTATGGTCAGAAAACTTGTATTAATATAATAAACGAGTATATAAAATACATCTGGCGTGAATAATTGATTGTTAACTATAAACTAAACCCCTTGTCATAGGCAGAACAGGGTAGGATGTAGAGCAATTTAATTATGAATAATTAATCAGGCACTCTAAAGGTCTTAACAGGTCATTATTTTAGATATTATTTTTCCGGAAGAAAACTATCAGGTTTTCATAAACTTTTTCATGTCAACCGGGTTTTCGCTGCATTAATGAGAAATATTGACTCTTGAAAGACCTTGTACGAAAACGCGCCTGAAAAAATTGACGAGTAATGCCAAGAAAAAACAGACTCATTACGATGAGAAATTAGAATCACCCATTTTCTAAACGCAGGAAATTTATTTTCCCTTCTCCATCAACTTAAAATTTAGTGAAACGGAATCGGATTGACACAGGATCAACAGGGGTACAAGGAGAATACGACGAAACAACAACCAGGTCAAAACGTCAACAAATAAAGAACTGCGGGCAATGGGGAGTGCGCCTTGATTTTTTAAAGATTTTTAATCGAAAGTAGACTACATCCTGAGAATTTTGGCACCAACCGCGACCTTCTAGCGTGAGTAGATCTGTTTCTATGATTTTTCAAAGTTTCGACCGTTTATGACGTCACGCGCCCCTCTCGCCTGGGCGGGACCCCCCAGCCCACTGTGACGTCATAAACGGTTGAAACTTTAAAAATTCATCGGAAAAGATTTACACACGCTAGAAGGTCGCGGTTGGTACCAAAATTCTCAGAATGAGGTCTACCTTGGATTAAAAATAACATTAAACAGTTTTTCCTACCCAGGCGCACACCCTATTCGAACGTGTTTGAAACAGACCTTTCTCAAGCCGTAAGCACCGTAAGCCCTTTCTCTCGTTATCATGAACCGAAATTGATGAACTTTGGTAAATAGGCTCAATTTGGAGTGTACTTGTGCCCCGAAGCTTTTGGATATTGTCACTTCCTAAGGGGTGAAAAATTGGAGTTGACATGTTCGAAACGCCCTAGCTCGAAAACGTTTCATCTACACAAATTAAAATAGTATCTTCTTTTTAGAATAGAATGAGACCACCCAGAGCTCTGTAGGACAAACCGTTAGCTCCCTTTACGAACTGAACGAGTATGAATCAGAAACACGAGTTTGAAACGCAAATTAATATTTACTAAAGGAAGTAGACCAAACATCCGTTGAAATGTCAGGTGGTCAAATGAGATCTCTCTTCATTTATTCGAATAGAGTTTCACGGCATTCAGCTTTCTTAGCAACCAAGAACCAAATGTCGTTTTGATTTATTATTTTCAATAATGAACCTTTGGAATTGACCAAGAAAAAAAAATTGTTTAATTCCACTCAAAATTGTTTTGTTTACGTTTTAATGTACGTAGAATCCAAAAATCGAATAAAAATTTGGCCGTCCGTACGCCGTCCGCCGTACGCGGCACTTTCCTCAGTTAGCATTGACCGATTTTGACGGAATTTGGTATATGGGCTCAATTTGGGGTATAGTTTTTCTCCGAAGATTTTGGTTGATGTAGGTCACTTCTAAAGATTAAAATTCTGAAAACGCCCTAACTCAAAAAAATTCGATATAAAGGTATTGTTTTTCCTTAAATTTAAGATTCTATAGAATTTTTAGAATTTTTTGAGACCACGCGGAGCTCTGTAGGACAAACCGTTCGCTCCCTACGCAAACTTATGGGCTGACCAAAATACCATCGTTGATCGTTTCTTCGAGTTGTACTCAGTTTTGCGTCCTTAGCAACCAGTAATCAAATTTCCTATTAATTAGGGCAACCTCAACTCCCTGTTTCTTCGAACTGAGTGTGAAGCGTTTATTTCTTCAAAATAAACTTGATTGTGAAATAGGTAATGTGGTAGGTAGGTAGTATCTACGGTTGGTAGAAAAATAACAAACCTTTGTGTAATAATTTGCAGCGTTTTTATATGAGGGCACCCACAATTATTGTCGGAGAAAAATGTTTTGCTGGTAGGTACCCTCTGTCAAAATAATTCCCTCTGTTAAAATGTAGGTACTATTAATGAAAAAGGCCGTGTTCTTTGCAGGCGGATGATCTATACAGAAAAATAATGAACCATCATGTAATAATTTGCGGTGTTTTTCGTGTCGATAGGTATCGCTAGGCGAGAGACAAAGCGTGCAGCTCATTAAGGTCGGGTTCTTTGCAGACGGATGATCTAAACAGGAAAATAATAAACCATTATGCAATACATTCCAGGGGTTTTTCCGTCGTTAGGTATCGCTCAGCGAGAGACAGAGCGTGCAGATCATCAAGTCGGTCGTTGAGTGAAAATCAATATCTTGTGAAGGGACGGCGTCACACGCCAACCATGGCAACCTCATATTATTTAGAAGTAGACTGAGCAGTCTGTCATAGGATGGGGAAAAGAGTCGCCGTTCCGATATGAATCTGGTAGTAGTCCGATAGTTGTTTGTAAGTTCAGACAGCGCTCTGACAGGTATGAGTGGACATCCGAGCGAAGCCACCTCACGTGCTAACAAGGGAGCAGATGATTACGAAGATGATTTTGAGTCCATTTCTACCAACTCCAGTTCAAGCGATTTCACGGAAATATCCACCACGTCTTTATCCACTAACACGTTTCAACTGAGGTTCAACTGCCGAGGATTCCCTCTGATATGCGTCGAGAATGCTTTAGTTTGCGACAAGAGGAATAGCACTCCTTCACATCGGCAAATCTCATACAACATTGAGCCGAGAAATCCGAGTCAACAACATGTTTGTGGACGGAAGAAAAGGGTCAATATGAGTTTCTCCAATGAGGAAACTCGAAAAATCGTCAGAGAGAACCAAATTCTTTTGCGAAAGATAATGGCTCAGTCAAATTCGAAGAAGGCTGACGGAGACCAGCCAGCGAGAGCCAAGTCAAGTGCTCATGTTAACAGAATGAGGCAGCAACAGAAAATCAATCGAGAAAATCATGTAAGTATGTTTTAAAAAGATGTATGGGAATGCAGTAGGGTTGAGAATCGTGATGATTTGCGAAGATAAACTTCAACAAGACCTGAATGTCAGCAGTGTAAGTTCGTACAATTCCCCCTTTCCAATTGTACTATTTTTCCTTTCGTAACTCTGAAAATCAGGGCTTCCTAAAATACTGACCTAAAAGCTTACAATCAAACCTTTAATTTGAATTTACAAAAACGGTCCGCGAACGACTCGGTCGGAAGTTACAAGGGAAGTTAAGTGAATATGGACCAAACTTCCAGAAATCAGAAACCACGTTTTTCAACTACAAATTACAAATACACTACCATACCACACACACACCATACACTACCACTATATTACTTTACAAATTTTGGACACTTTTAACGAAGCAAAATGAATACTGGCAAAACTCATTTCAACAAGAATCAGGCAGATAGATACCAGAATAAAAAAATGCAAAGTATTCGGAAATACAAAAAAAAAAAAATAAATAAATAAATAAATAAAAAAATAAAGTAATTAATTAAAAAAAAAAATAACACTTGATGTTGGAAAGATGTCTGATATGTAAAACAAGTAACGCCCGAATCGACTAACAACTGAGAAAGAGTGAGAAAATAACCCCCTCCGTTTCTCCTCCCGAAAATTTTGAAAGAACACCCGTAACGTCTACATTTTCCACCCGAATTCGATGAAATTTTCAGGGATTGTTCAAATTGGCGTGTAGATGGTTCCTTATGAAAGTCGCTACAATGCATCGGACTATCTATGCATTAGGTTCATGGGAACAAGGAAACTATGCGCCACACCCGATTGGCAGACTTTTTTGGTTACGTATCTGTCTGTCATGAAATCCTTGTAACGAGTAAAACTATACGAAGTTATTGTCCGGTTTCGATGATGTTCAGGGATTGTTCGGATTGTCGTGCAGAAGGTCCCCTATGAAAATCATAACTCCCGGACCAATGGTGGATTCTGTGAATACGCAAACGTAAAATCTTTCAAAGAGCGACAACCTCTATAATCTATATTCTCCCAAATTCGATGAAATTTTGAGAGATTGGGCTAGTTGATGAGTAGGTAAGTCCCTATGAGGGAGTGCAAGGTACTTAAAGATTGATATTAGGGATACGAGGAAGCTATGTGCATGTGTATCCTTGACATTTCCTGGGACGCCGGAAATTTCGTTTACGCCCCTCGTAGTTAGATTTCCCAATCGAAAAAAAATTGGTTGGAAAATAGGGCATTGGCATATACAAGATTCATTGATTGGCATATACATTTATTCACGCAGTAATGGATTTTTTCACGGTTTTGGATTCTAGATGGTTTGAAACTTGTTATTTTCTTTAACTCACATCAAATCAATAAGGACATCCGTTATTACCGAAGGACACCCTAAAAAGGTAGGAAATCCGATTACGTCATTTCTTATGACTTTCTTCGGATGGAAATGATTAGGTAAGAATCTAGTTGCTTTCTGGTCTAGACAGAAGTGTGCAGATGAAGTGAGCAGAAGTGTGTTGATAATTCTTGCAGGGATGAATGACGTAATAATCGTAACGTAATATTGGATAAGTTAAAATATTCTTGACGGACTGAAGTTCTTCGATATTACCATTACACAATCACTTATTATTAAATAATTCCGAATACCCGGCTGTCCGATCCAAGAGAACAATGGACATCTCGTTCTCGCCAGTGACGCATTTATTGCCCTACTTTCCCGACAAATTGAATTGGTGCGATAGCTCGTATCATAATTGGAAATCGAACAGTATTTGTTCTTCCATTCGGCAGATGCTTCCACTGTGCAATATTGGGAAGGGCTTATTATAATCACAATCCTTTCTAACTTTGCCATCATCGGTCCAACGGCGATGAAAATTCCTGGGGAGCCGTTTACGGGTTAACACATCCACAAACCGTGTGAATCTCATACAATTGGACCATAATTAATCATTTGCTAGCGATATTTTTCTACATTGTGAGGTATCATAGCTGAGCTGAGTCAGTCGAAGGGTACAGACTCTTCAATACGTAATTAGCCCTCAAAATTAAATATGAACGTCTTTGAGATGGGAGAATTTAGAACTTATGTCGAACAAGCGAAACATTTTTAGTCTGAGAGAGGGTCATTATCATATTTTTAAAAAGTTTAAAACTATGTAAATGCTTTCATAATAGAGGCAACTTTTAACTTTATAATATATAATTTTTGTAAGTTCGAAACTATTTCAAATTCCGCAATTGATTCTCAATTTTGAAAAACAACTTAGAAAAATTTAGAAAAATTCAGGTAGTGTTACACTGAAGGCTCTATTGAAAAACAACTATCCCTAGGAAGGTTGCCCTGCTTAGAGTTAGCATATACCCGTGCTTAGGGACAATATTTATGAAGATCCTCAGCTGGGCGCTCCATCACAGTAGCAACTTCTACTAGAATAGAAAGAAAACGTCTGCCAAGTGGGAGTGGCACATAGCTTCCTCGTATCCACAACCCGATTGTATAGATGATCCGATGCATAGTATTTAATCTCAAATAATCAATCTCTGAGTACCTTCCATTACCCTCATAGGAGACCATCTACACGCCAACCCACACAATCCCAGCAATCCCTGAAGGTTTCGTCGAATTCGGGCGGAAAACGTAGAAGTTATGACTGTTACAAAGTTTTTGCGTTTGAGCATGCGCAGAGACTGCTATCTGTCTGAGAGCAAGGATTTTTTCAGGGGACCATCTACACGTCAATTCCCACCATCCCTGGAAATGTCATTGAATCGTATAACTTCGTATAGTTTTGCCCGTTACAAGAATTTCATGAAATATAAACACACAGACAGACAGACCAAAATAGTTCAAAGAAGGTCCAAAACGTAAAACGCGAAAGTGATACAGTGCTTCCGGTAGAATCGTAAGCAAAATGAAAATAAAAACGTCCGCCAAGTGGGTGTGGTACGCACTAGCTTCCTCGTCCATAGCCCTATTGTATAGATGATACGATCCATAGTAGCTAATTCAAAACTTCAATCTCCAAGTATCTTGCACTACCTAATAGACCACCTAATCGTCAATCCGCACAATCTCTGAAAATTTGATCAAATTCAGATGGAAAATGTAGAAGTTGCACCTGTTTCAATGGTTTTACGTACGCACATTTGGTGCCCAGTATGTTGGCTCGTTTCGCTTGCACATACAAGTGGTAGTGGTTTGTAGTTTTTGGGGTATGTCTTCCGGAATTATAGTTTCGCGGGATTATAGTACTTAGGTGGCATATCACCTGCCGATAGTATACAGCATGGAGTTAACACGTTTAGAGAATTTCGGACGAGCTGGACGGAAGTAATCGGTTCTGAGCATCTATGGTTTCATCCTTTCCCCGGGCAACGCATTTTGACATCATTATCCTTTATTCTAGAGGGTAATGAGCACGATCATGGTTTAAAAGTTGCGCACAATATCACCCTTAGCAAAAATCCCATTTCAAAAGTAATTGATAATGATAATACATTTTTAGGGTTTCCATCTTTATTATTAGATTTTCGAATGTTTTTATAATATTGCTTCCGTGTCTCCCAAGCTCTTTTCACTTTTCAAGGTTGAAAAAAAATTCTCCAAAATCGAAATTTCCACTCGCGTTTTACTTTTCCGACTTTTCCGAATAATTAAAATAAGTAGAAGAATAGTAGCCGTAATAAGAACTGATAGTAGCCGCTGCGCACGCGCAAACGTCAGCCATAACTAACAGCTAACTTCCATATTTTCTATCCGATTGCGATAAAATTTTCAGCGATTATGCGGACTAGGTTGTAGACGGTCCCCTATGAAAATCATTACCCCTGAAGTGATAGTAGCCGCTGCGCATGCGCAAACGTCAATTCCTTGTAACAGCCATAACTTCCATATTTTCTATCCGATTGCGATAAAATTTTCAGCGATTATGCGGACTAGGTTGTAGACGGTCCCCTATGAAAATCATTACCCCCGAATTGATAGTAGTCGCTGCACATGCGCATACGTGAATTCCTTGTAACAGCCAAAACTTCCACATTTTTTATCCGATTTCGATGAAATTTACAGGGATTATGTGGATTAGGGTGTAGACGGTTCCCTATGAAAATCATCACCCCCGAATTGAAAGTAGTCGCTGCGCATGTGCGAACGTGGATTCCTTGTAACACCCATAACTTCCACATTTTCTGGGGTTCCACCTGCGGATTAGGTTGTAAATGATCCCAAATGAAAATCAAGGCCTTAAAATTGACAGTAGCCTCTGCGCATGCGCAAACGCAAAATCCTTGTAACAGCCATAACAGTAACATTTTTGATCCGAATTTGATGACATTTTCTAGGATTGTTCAGATTGACGTGTAGATAGTTCCCTATGAAAATCATCTCCCCCAGACTAATATAGTTGCTGCGCATGCACAATCGTGAATTCCTTGAAACAGCCATAACTTTATTTCGACGAAATTTCTCAGGTTTGTTCAGATTGGCGTGTAGATGGTCTCCTATGAGGGTAGCGGAAGGTACTTAAAAATTTATGTTTTGAGATTAACTACTATGCATCGTATCATCTATAATATCGGGTTATGGATACGAGGAAGCTATGTGCCACACCCACTTGGTAGACGTTTTTTCATTGGTGCCATTTTCACCCCCCACTTTGTATACGAATGAAAAAATATTTAGTTTGAAATTGGGTTTCAGATACTACTTCAGAAGATCCAGAATGTCAAATCAAGGACACGCCTGAATTAGGTATGGACTAAAATGATTGAATACATACTGTTCATTCGTAATGAAGTATTGCAATGATATCGCTAACAACAGGTACATATATATAGAAGACAGGTATATAGAAGTACTTTATTGAAACGTTTGTATGTAAGTACCATGTTTTGAGTATAACTGAAAAGTAATATTCAGGCAAATTTTCGACTACATAATTATGGGATAACAAAAATACTTCAGGTGTTTATGGAAATTATCCTTGTCAAAACCTTGCAACACAAGTCTGCCGGATACGATAGATTACCCACAACATGCAAGACTCATCAACTCAAGTTGAACCCAAAAAGGTCACCAACAGCCTTGCTGGAGCTAAAGGAGTGGCAAAACAACAATAACTACCTACGACAGCTCTTTCCCTTACCCTTTTCCTCACCGTTGTAAATTTGCAGGACTGAAATACTTGTTGCTCATTCTCATACTCATGAATACGGAGTAGTCGGAGTTTTGAAGAACATGTTCGTCGGAGCCGCTATCGATACATACACGTAGGTTCATATTGTATCCGCACATGTATTCTTTATTACTTAAATATACAGGTACTTCAGTACCTACTTAATACCTAATTTAATATATCTCCTCTCCGAAACGAGAGATTGTTTCCACCGAGCCAATTGCAATACTCTCCTCTTTTTCTTACAGGAGGGTTGAGAAAAACTATTTAAGATGTCTTCCTCCCATTCATATTTTCTCGGAAAGCCGCTCTGTGAAGGATTGTGTAAAAGAGAGGTTTAAATATTTATATTTCAATAGGAATGACGCATAATGCTCAACTTTGTTCTAAAGGACTTGGTCGACATCGGTCAGCAAGGGTTGATATATCGTAATGTGAATAAATAGTACAGATGTAAATAATGAAATGAAATATTCGTAGGCACATAGAAATGCAGTTAATGGATATCAAATGAAAAGTCTGTTTATTTCAAAAATGAGAAAATGTATATGTTTTAAAAATTATATTATATAAATTATTTATTATATGCTTAATGTAAAATAATAGTTTTTAAACGTACAACAAAAGTTATCATTCAGTTTGAATTTATGAAAATTCACACATCTAAATATTAGTAACATCTGTAAATCCCGCTTACTTCAACATGATAACGGACGACTGAATTCTAATTTCGATTTATTATTTTCAATAATTAATCTTTGGAATAGAGAAAAAATGTTGTTTCAACCCACCTAATAAATAAATAAACCGTTGTGTAATAATTTACAGCGTTTTGATCATTGTTGTAGTGTTGCGTAAAAAGATCTGTATAGTAATTGGTTCATAAGTTTCCTAAGAAATGAGATTACAAAAATGTGTTTTTTAACCAAGTTAGGGCCAGTTTAATCAAGGTTTTAATCAACGTTCACTCAACGATTCCCGGGGATGTAACAATTAGATCTCCGTTGGTTTGAAAAGGAAAACTTTGATTAAAAGCGTTGGTAAAACGGACCCTAAGACTGATTTTGTAATTATTCCTTTCCTGTTGAATTGGGGATGATTATTTTTACACGTTTTTAGGACGTCCCACAGTAAGACTTGGGCGTCCTTGTGCGATCGATCTGGGGTGAAGTTGGACGACACTCAACAGGAAGAAATATAATACAATAAAAATAACCACACATTGATCCGTTTTAGACAATTCTGAATCCAAATCCACGAAAAAAAATCATAGCTGTATATCTGTATGTGTGTGTGTGTGTGTGTAGGTTGTATCATGGTTTATGTAACTCAAAATGTCAAAAATGACCACGAAGCACCCACTTACACAAAATGACCACAAACGGGGGCTGGGTAAGTATAGGTGTGTGTATGTGTGACAATCTTGTGTACTCTGTCCAGGCCTTAGTTTTCAACCGATTTACGTGGTTCTTTTTTATTCGACGCGGAAATCTACCTAGTTGTGCACTAAGTCGCCGGAATTTCGAATTCTGCCTTTTAAAGGGGGTAAAGGGGGGGTTAATGATTAAAAAACGTGCGTTTGCGAGCATAATCTTGTAAACTCTGCCCAGGCCTCAATTTCCTACCGATTTGCGGGTTTCTATTTTGTTCGACTCAAAAATCTTCTAAATTTCAAATCAAGATTAGCATGAGGAGGGGGCGAGTGGGGGGGGGGGGCTAATATTCACAAAATATCCGATTCTTTAATATTTCGGCCCCTTTACAGCTTTACCGATTTGCGGGTTTCTTTTTTGTTCGACTCAAAAATCTTCTAAATTTCAAATCAAGATTAGCATGAGGAGGGGGCGAGTGGGGGGGGGGGCTAATATTCACAAAATATCCGATTCTTTAATATTTCGGCCCCTTTACAGCTTACTAATTGTACCCAAGCCTTGAAATTGAGGAAACATTCTTTTTATACCTCCGGAGTTTCATGAATCATTCTCTGTGCCACCTAATAGTGGTGGCACAGAGAATGATTCATGCAAATCCGGAAGTATAATGAGAATGCCAGACTGGCACCATTGAAGGGGGGGGGGGGGGAACTCGAATTCGCATGTTGGGTATCGTAGATCATGAATTTTCAAAAGCTCTTAAAATTCGATGCTCCCATACCACTAGAAACGTTATGGTGGATAAGAGTGAGGGGGGGGGGGGAGACCACTATTTCTTGCCTGAAATAGGTAGTAAATAAATTACATCGAGTGAAACAGTTTTATCGCTTACCAACTGGTTTAAATTGATCGGTTACCCAATGGGACGTCCCCTGGAATGCATGCATTTCTTAACAATATGTTTCCTTATTTTCTTTAGGTTACAAAAAATTAATTAGGCCCATAGGTATAATTCTTAACAACAGTTGGTATGGTAGAAACCGATGGTCGTGCACTACTTGTAAATAATTACTTTTTATTACAATGTTCTTTATTATAAGAAGCATACTTGTGTGTCAAAAATTCCATTTCCCATGTACTGACTGTGACGCCAGGAAATAAATCTAAATAAACTAATAAATAGTTACTTAATTACAAATGCATAAATAATAGCAACTATTCACAATATTTATGACAAATGAAGAATTGTAAGAGACAAAATGTAGCACAGGTATTTGTGAGAGGTACTATAACTATTAAAGTTCATAGAGTGATACGGAATGATTTCTCTGTTCCCTTTCCCCCCAGTGGATGAGTGGATGTAGAAATGCATGGGTTTCCACATTTCAGCTGCTTTGCCCTGAAGCAATTTGACCACACTTGTGTACACAAGTCTCATTCGTTCTTCAAAGAAATATTTTAATAACAGCAAATATTTAGATCGACCCAACAAAGCACACTACGTCAACAGATTGGGAATGGGGTCCACTGAACTATCAACTCCTTCTTTGCCGAGCTTTGGTAAATTTATTACCTTCTTCAGGGCTCGAAGGATGGAATCAAATGATTCTTTTTCGCTGCGATACATCTTTATATTTATCTGATTGTTTTGTTTTTCCGCAAGCTAGCGTTTAATTAATTTTTTCATTAAATACCATACAATTTAATCCTTTAAAATTATGGTCACCAGCACATTTCAAATTGACGCTTGGTATGTTCACTGAGTAAACTATCCCCGAGCTCTAAAGAAGGTAATAAATTTACCGAAAGCTCGGCAAATAAGGAGTCGATAATTCAGTGGACCCTATTCCCAATCCGTTGACGTAGTATTTAATAAGTTTATGGCAAATTTTGACAATTTTTTTTTACTGCGTAGCATCTTTTTTTACGAAACTTCACGATGATAAAGTTCCAAAGCGGATTTCCAAGAAGATAATTTTCAATATTTTCCAAACTAAAATGTCCATTTATGCAACATGAATTAATGAACGAATTTTCAGAGAAATCTTTTTTTTTACACTCTTCAGGAATCGTTAAGAATGTTTCAAAACGGATTTCAGTGTAGAAAATTTTCGAAAAAGTCCGTTCTGAAAATTTTGAGGCCATCGCAATAGCTTCATTTTCTTTGAAAATTTGCTAACATCGATCGCAAGGCTGAATGCTAACATTGCACGGGCTCTGTTCTGAAGATGTAAGGAGTCCATATTCACGTTCTGCACGTCTCCAGGAGCTCATGGAGTACCCACACGGCTATTGTTGGTTTTTTTTGGAATTTCAGTATACCATACCAACATACGGTACGCAGAGGGTATGTATTGAAGATGTTAGGATTCCATACTCACGTTCTACTCGTCTCCACGAACTCACAGAGTACCTTCACGGCAACTGCATTTCTGGGTACTACAAATATACGCACGTTTTCATTATATAACATTTCCAAGTCAAATTCAACCTTATCACCATTATTAGGGAAATAACCAAAAATACACACGAGCCCTAATTGTAGTACCAAATGCTTGTCTGTGATTGGGGACTGGGCTGAAAACAATACTCCTACGCAGTAGGTAGGTACCTATACATAAAACAAAACCATGTTTTATTTTTTTTTTAAATCAACAAAAAATATAATTAAAAAAAATCAACATTCCTTTGAAAGAAAAACTTTTATCACTTCTTTACATACTCAATTAATATTTCAAAAGTCTTAAAATTAAAAATCTTACTTGTAGCAAGTCTATCTTCGATTTTTTTCACTTAAAAAAATTCGGCGAAAGGGTCTTTCAAAAATTTGAATCAATAGATTGATTTTTTTTCAAAAACTGCTTTTAGGAAAAAGTTGATTTTGACCTGAAAATGCTATAAATAATTTTTTTGTTGATTTCTTTTTTAATAAAACAGGATTTTGTTTTATGTATAGCTACCTACCTACTGAGTTGGAGTATTGTTTTCAACCCAGTCCCCAATCACAAAGAAGCATTTGGTACTACATTTAGGGCTTGTGCCTATTTTTGGTTATTTCCCTAATAATGGTGAAAAGGTTGAATTTGACTTGGAAAAGGTTGAATTTGTTTTGGAAAAGGTTTAATTTGACTTGGAAAAGGTTGAATTTGACTTGGAAAAAGTTGAATTTGACTTGGAAAAAGTTGAATTTGACTTGAAAAAAGTTTAATTTGACTTGAAAAAAGTTTAATTTGACTTGGAAAAGGTTGAATTTGTTTTGGAAAAGGTTTAATTTGATTGGAAAAGGTTGAATTTGTTTTAGAAAAGGTTGAATTTGACTTGGAAAAAGTTGAATTTGACTTGGAAAAGGTTGCATTTTTTTTGGAAAAGGTTGAATTTGACTTGGAAAAAGGTTGAATTTGTTTTTAAGTGAAACGCTTTTTCGAAAAAGTCCATTCTAAAAATTTTGAGGCCATTGCAATAGCATCATTTTTTTTTAAATTCGCTAAAATGAAGAACAATTTATCTTCGAAAAAATAGCCAAAAGGTAACCTCAATTATTGAAATCAAGGAAATGCTTAGAATCCTAAAAACAAGAATTACGAAGTTCTCCACTCGCTTCTCTCACTAAATAAGGTGGTTGTGAAGATCACTGAATGTGCCCATCCAATTGGCTTTGATCAGTAAGCTACTAAGGTGGGCATTGAGAAGAGGGAGAGAGACCAATCTCGATGAAATCTACAACAAAAGTAGATTCTGGTAAGTCATAGAGGAGCCACATTTTTGCAATAAAACTCTACTCAAAATGATCTAACTTACAATCCGTGTGTTTCCGTACTTCTTGTATTAGAGTATTGTCTTGTAGATAAAACTATGAGTAGAAAAAAAATTAATAAAATTTCCAATAACATAATCATGATAGTAAGTCCACGCGTTGGAAACTTCAAATTCGGTTCGGTAATGACTGACTCCTAACATTTACCCTTCTCACAATAACCAATACTTGTCTCACCAAACGGAATGTGTTTTATTCAAATTTATCATTGGAATTTGGTGAATTAGAAATCATATAAACGTTTCGTTGATTTTTTGACGAGTGCAATTTCGGTCACTTTCACTATTCAAAGTGACTCACTTGGTGCCTCACGTATTGTAATCACTAACCTATATAACTCTGAGAACTGTACTATTCAGTCTGTTCCATGTGAAAAGTGGTCGGGACACCATGTGGTTCAAGTGTGTTGTGGTTTTGTCGGTGGTGGTACAGGGGATCGTTGCTTCAAACTCATCACTGGGTAAGTTCGTTCAAGTACTCATAAAAGTCGAATTTTCATATAGAAATATTTACATGTTACCGTTATACTTGTTATAACTACTAGAACCCGCACAAAGTCTATCATTTTCAAATTTCACACTTCACCAACATATTACATGATTACTGACCGCCCAGAGAAGTATGAAATACGATTGAATACTCACTAAAATATGATAACTTAACATGACTATTTATTGCTTCGAAAAATGAATTAGATGTTTATTGTTATTTATTATTATTTTTATAATCATTGGTTTATCGGAATCATTTTTTTGATGACGGAATTCAAGGATAAAGAAACAAACACCCCAATTCATTCTTTCCACGATTGTCATGAAACTGATAATATTGTTAACAGCAGATTGACTATACGTAAATAAACATGAATGCATGCTTTAACGAACTGCATTCAGTTATTATATAGGTACCTTTATAGGTCATAGCTTGAATGTCTATCTATTCCTTCCAAAATTTATCGTTATTTTATGTAACGAAAACATAAAAGCAGCATTTAGCATTTTTTGTAGCATTTTTGTCTCTCGGAAACATACATAACGCCATTAGTGATTTGGGAACATTTCTTCCAAGTTGCTCCAAGAATTTTTATGAAATTCGCCGAAATTTCTCTATGTTGGTATATAAACAGTTTATAATACCCCTCGACTCCAAGAAATGTAACCTAAGAACTAAATTGTCGAAAATTATATTTTAAAAAAAAACCATTCACTGGTGAGGAAAGTAGTGTGAGCCCTCAAACCAGATGTTGTTGAAATTCTAACCTAAAAAAATTAATGAATCGTACGTCAGAAAAAGCTTCCACATAAGATGAGCAGGTTCGTGAAATAACTGTCATCGGACATTTTTACTTGATGAAAACAATGATACCTCATTAAAAGTGAGGTGGAATGACAATATTTTTCAAGAAATTTTTTTTGCCTCTTTTTCAATAAATTTTCAAAATAAGTGATGATTTTATTTTCTGGGAAGGTCAGAATAATTCTGAACAAATTATTTGTTCTGATGATTTCGCTCATGGCTTCTCATTGGCCTCACCGCCCTGGGTTGTGACGAGGGGGAACTGCGACCGGCGAAAATATGCTCCCGAGGCGAGCCTCGAACTCATGGCCCCACAACCGGTCCGAGTCTCGTCTCCAGAGACACATGCCGGAACTCGCTCGGCCACAGCTGAACCCCCACCCGATTGTATAGATGATCCGATGATATCGCTTATCTCAAAACGTCAATCTCTCAAGTAGGTACCTTACACTACCCTAACAGGGGACCATCTTCACATCAACCCGCAAAATCCCTGAAAATTTCATCGAAATCGGATGATAAATGTAGAAGTTATGACTGTTACAAGGAAATTCACGTTTTGCGCATGCGCAGTGGCTACTGTCTATTTGGGGGCCATGATTTTCATAGGGGACCATCTACACGCCAACCCGCACAATCCCTGAACATTTCAGCAAAAACGGACGATAACTTCGTATAATAAATTATGCACGTTTCAAGGATTTCATGATAGACACACAAACAGACACGGAACCAAAATTGATCAGGAAGGTCAAAAACGTAAAACGCGAGTAGGAAATTTTTATTTTGGAGACCATTTTTTTTCATTCCTGAAAAGTGAAAACAAAGCTTCCGCTACTTTGGAAGCAATACGTAAAATAAGCTGGTAAGGTCAATTGGGTGAATTGACTTAATTGAATCATTAATATTATAATTCTCAGCAATTTTTATTATTATTAATTGTTCAGATTGGATTATGTTTTGTTGAGATTCCTTTCTGATTCCTCAAGGATCAATTCAAATAGACCTATGGAGGGAATTGATCAAAAAATATCTTTTGTTCGACTTCTCCAATGGCCGTTCCTCCAGTGGGGAATCTCAATCAATCGTTGAAGTCAACATTTTGGACTAGTTTATTCCAGAAATTCTGATGAACTTATTTTTTGTCCCCCTGCAATACGACGCCCTCCAACCATACATAAGAAACACGATAAATCACAAAAACAACAATTTTCACAAAAGATTATTTTTAAATTTTCCAATTGATCCACAATTTTTCTCCTCTGTCCTCATTTAGAGTACGTGAATGTAAACTACAACAGAGTATGGATGCCATTCGGTAAAGTACAGTCCGTACTGAAAACGTTTGATGGTAAAGAGGAGTGGACAGACTGTTCAAGATCGCTGCAAGGACTTCTAAAAAATATAAAAGAATGGGACATTGATTCTCTGAGGCGTAAGTACTATTTTGACTAGCGTGAGTACATCCGAACGCAGCACTATTGCTGCAGTTAAGTAGGCATTCAGATAACGAATTTTGCACGATAACAGTAGTATTTGTAGATGCTCGGACTCCTGAAGTACTCATAACAGTTCCAAATTTCATCGACGCACTATTAACCCTAATTGGACCATGGTGTCACTAGTGTCACCGAAAACGTCTTAGGAATTCCACAGCTGTCCCAAAGTGTCACCAGATTAACTAGATTTAAATTGCAATTTAAAAATTAATGGACAGAGCGGTATTTTATGAAAAGTTTTTGTAAGTTATTAGAAGTCATGACATAAAGATTCTGACAACACTTTTGAAATTTTCTTCATGGATTTCCTTGGAAATTTGTTGTCATAACTCTATTTTGAGACTTTTAATAGCCCACAAACATTCTGCTGTCCATTAAATTTAAAATTGCAATTTAATTTTGGTTACTCTGGAGACACTTTGGGACAGCTGTGGAGTTCCTGAGATGTTTTTGGTGACACTAGTGACACCATGGTCCAATTAGAGTTAATAGAAGAGATGATAGCTAACTGGCAAGATATATTAGTTAAATATATGGCTAGGGTCAGGGGGGTCCAGGTAAGTCGTTTTGGGTGAAAATCGAGATATCTTCACTGTAAACGTTATTTTGTGCCAGCTTTCGTTTGCGAGTATCAGCGTAAGTCCACCATGCTTCCTATTGGCTGGGGCGTTAGTGATTACTCGGTCAACTCTAATTTCTGTTTCGAGAACAGACCGGTAACTGAGTTTACCAACTTTTTCACAGTGTACTAAATTGTGCTTAACCAGGCAAGTAGGTTATCTTATGGTGGGTGAGCAGGTAAGTCTGAAAATTTGCTTGCTCGTAACCAAGTAAGTATGGAAATTAGACTGCACGTAACCAGGTAACTCGACAGTTTTTAAAAAAACCATTGAATTTACCATTCAGATGTGATTTGAGAGGCAGTTAGAGCTATCATTTCGGTTTCAGGATACTTTCGTGAAAAAATGGCAGGGTTAAGTATCAATTATTGTGGATTCCTGAATTAGGAATACAATTTGAAACTTTAAAATGCTCTCATGTAAAATTCCATTTTTGTACTTACCTGCCCCCCCCCCCCCCCTTCCCGTCAACCATATGTACTCGAATATAGCTAGTTATATTGATTAAACAGCTGTTCAAACTCCCTAGCGATCAATGTTAGTAGTCTCCAAGAGGCTGTGTAATAACATTCAGCGTTCATGTCTTCTATGAATGAAAGCAAAAACATAGCTAAACATATATTAAAATATTTTACAGCTTCAGGTAATGCAGTATTGTTTTTTTTACTCACTAGAAAATGGGGTGTTTCAGATTGTAAAGCTGATCAAGACAGAGAGAATAGTTTTCCTTATAATAGTTTTTATTGTGATTTTTATCGCTGAATCAAATGGTCCGAAGTAATTTTGTGTGACTTTCTTGATTTTCCACTCAATCGTGATGTTTGCTTTAATTAGTCAGGTATATGAAGAAAAACAATACATAGGATAGCCAAGATTCTGATAAAATTTTCAAAGTTTCATGCGCGATTATCGTCTAATAATTTTTAGGACGTCCCACAGCAAGACTTGGGCGTCCTTATGCTATTAATCTGGGGTAAAGTTGGACAAAACTCAACAGAAAAAAATAACCACATACTAATCCGTTTTAGACCATTCTGAATCCAGCTAAACCATAGGTGTATGTCTGTGTGTGTGTGTGACAAAATCTTGTCTCGTCTGCGCCGGCCTTAGTTTTCACCCGATTTTCGTGGTTCTTGTTTTGTTCGACGCGGAAGTCTATCTACTTGTGCACTAAGTCACTGGAATTTTGAACTTTGCCTTTTAAGGGGGAGAAAGGGGGATTAATGCTTAAGGGGGCGCGGGACTCGAAGCTCAGATCAGCGCCAACCGAGAGATGTCGCTGACTTTCGTGATTGCTGAGGCTAGTTAATTTTTCGCACTTGTTATCCGCAAAAGCGCTAGCATCGCTCGGTCCTCTGGACGTTTTTCTCGTCCAGAATTTTGTTGTGTCTGTAACCTCCCCCTCCCGTGTCGGATAACGGAACCTGTTATCAAATCCAGGTTTTGATTTCGCGAAGGCGTTTTTGTGAAGTGCCTACCTACCTGGACTACCATCCCGTTTATGATCTCTCTCCGTGTTGTTCCGAGTTTGAATAGTTGATTTGTTGAGCAATGATCCACCAAGGAAGGACAGGAGTTCGAATGAATACACATGGACGGAAGTAGTTACAGGAGAACAAAACGCCCTTGGAAAGTAAAACGTTTGCAAGTAAGTATAATTATGTTATCTACTTCATCCTAGTACTTAGGTATCTTTTCGCTGCTAGGTACCTATTATTTGAGTAGTCATCAATAATATTCCATCGAAAACTTTCATAATGCTAGGATTAATTTGGTGGCCCTGGGCAGAGATGGGCGAATTCTTATTCATGAATACGAATAGGTATAATCGTGTTCACATTTTGAATAGGATTTCCCTCGTATTCGTATTTTGAATACGATTTTATGATTTTTTCTATGATTTCCCTAAAAATCGATTGTTTTAAACGATTTTCCCTGAAGATCATAATTTTTAAAATGATTTTCTCCCGAACTCTGGGGATATTTTGTGCAAAAAAAAACCGTACGATTTTCATCGAAAATTTCGTCGAAATTTCTATCTGAATGGTTGTAGGGACTTGGGAGGGGTCTCATTCGATTCGTCGTGAAAAATCCTATAAGAATTGATGAGCGTTTCGAATTTTAACTGATTATTTTGACAATTTTATGGAATAAATACGAACAAAATTCCGGTGAAAATCATAGCGACTGGGGGGTGGTCTCATTCGATTCTGCGTGAAAAATCCAATAAGAATTTGTCAGCATTTCGAATTTTGATTGATTACCTATTTTGACAATGTTAGGCCATAAATATGTCCAGAGTTCGAGAGAAAATCATTTTAAAAAACTATGATGTTCAACCTATTAAAAAAGATTATACCTACTGGCTAAACATACCATACCAGATGAAATTGTACGTAGGGTGAAACAGATTTGTGTAGCAAACAATGTCTGTAGGTACTAAATATTCTCGAAACTATCACACTCCCTCCAAAAGTCATGACTGATGGAGTTGAATTTCTTTAAATTTTAATTATCAGGGACATGAGTATTCTTCTTTGACGTTAGTGTTGGATTGAATCCTGCAGCTGCCTACTTGACTAATAATATAGGAACATCGTTTTATTCTTAGTATTTCGAACTCGCTGATAAAAATCCTGATTATTCATAATTTTGTTGGTTTGTTGTTTGTATCTCTTCCTACATGTTTATAGTGAAATTATCAATAGAAACCTAAATTTGTTTTGTTTTTGTTTTTTGCAGGAGTGATTTTACTCAGAATTTTATTTGACTGGAGACTTTTCTGGAGCAAGTCAAGTCATTGAACCAGCACTCAGGACCGTTTGAAAGCAACTTGTCCATCACATTGATAAGACAGTGAAAAGCTGCTCTGTCAAGACAGCATCCTCACCTAAAGTTGTAAAATTAAATTGATTTTTTAAAAAATTCAAATGGTTGGTAATACCTAATCAAGATTTATTGTTTTTGAAGTTTGAGGCTACCTAATGGTCAATAAATCATTTATACTACAAATCGATAATGTTTCTATCATACTTCCTATGCACTTTACTAAGGTAGGTAGTTACCGTGGATTTAATAGTCCGATAATTGGTGATTTAGTATAGCAATAAATAATGGCGTATTATTTAATTTTGAAATTCCCAAAATTACTCATTTTAAGTTCACCTAACACTTTGTATGGTATGGAAGAGTAAAAAATTGAACTTTCATCTATTAGTTTTGCTTGGCAATCCGTCGAAGTTCGCAATATGAACTATGTATGAATAGGTATGTCATACCTATTCAAAGTGAAACACAAAAAAAAAAACGAAATAAGCGGTATAATATACCATATTATGGTGTCCTGGCTCCATGGTGGCACCACTATTAGTTCCATGGTGGTACAGAGAATAATTCATGAAAATCCGGAGGTATAATGAGAGTTTTCCCTCAATTTCAAAGCATGGATACAATTAATAAGCTATAAAGGAACCAAAATTTTGAAAAATCGGATATTTTGTCAATATTATCCCCGTTGCTAATTTTCTCTGGTGAAATTCCGGCGACGTAGTGCACAACTAGATATTTTTCCACGTCGAACAAAAAAAAAAAAAAACAAGAAAATCAGTTGAGAACTTGAGACTTACACCTATGGTTTTCTTGCTCGCGGATTTGGATTCAGAATGGTCTAAAACGGATTAGTGGGTGGTTATTTTTCAATTCTGTTGAGTGTTGTCCTCCTTCACCCCAGATCAATCGCATAAGGACGCCCAAGTCTTACTGTGGTGTCCTAAAAAGGATTTACCAACTAAATTAAACAAAATTAAATTACATATTTTGAATCACTACTTCGCTCTCTCCAAAAAGTGTAGGTAGGTTGAAATTATGTTGTTTTCAGCATTCCTACTGACGTACTGTAAGGTAAATAATTTACCTTTGCATAATTATTATGCAATAGTAACAGAATATGAATGTCCACAACGCCCTGATTCCGAAAAGTACACACCCTGATGTAGGTCGAGGTTAAATTTTAGGCATACCAACTGAAGGTATAGTCATTGTGGGGGGTTAAATAAATCGATACCTTAAAAGCACAAAAACGCTATGTCGATCCATCTTCCAATTTTTTTTATTTTTATTTTTTTTAATTTCAGAAAAACTCAAATTCAAAATTTGTTAAAGAGTTTAGTGTACCTAGTAAGCCATTATTAAAGGAATTGTGCACTGGTGAAAACTTCTTTTGCGTTTTTCTGAAAACTCCGTTTTTGGTCATAACTCCTTTCTGCTTTAAGGTATCGAAATCATAGTACCAGTTTATGAATTTCTACATCGCCCTGATCCCGAAAATTACTAATTATTTGACATTGTATTGGTACATTTTTAATTTAATTTTTTTTGTACACATACTGACCTTTTAATTATATCAAAATAATAGAAAGGTACCTATATATACCATAAATTTTACATAAAAATAAAAAAATTTTAATTTAAAAAAATCATTCTTTTGGTGGTTAAGGTTGAATTGTTGAGATAGATATTTGAAGGTTGAAACTTTAATCAAGTACTACGCACAGTATCATCCTTACAATGTTTTTATGAATTCGATAAAGCTATGTGCTGCACCCTCACGGGAGACGCGATTCAGGGGACAAGCACATCAGTGAGGTCGTACGGTACGACGTTGCCAGATCCACGCTAATGTTTGCATGGCGATGGGTGGTGAAAGGGGTGGAGGCCCGGTCCAGGGATACAGGGTCCAGGAGTCCATGAATGTTTACTACGATATTGAGATTGAAGGGGTAGAAAAATAACCGCCTTCTTGGTCACCCGTTTCCCGGTGGGTCAGAGGTGCACTGTAGTTCTCCTTACGCCTGCAGGTAGCGCATGAAACCAGGGCCTCTTTTAACGCACTTCTTTCAAAATCACCGAACTTTGTCTTCACGTAATCTCCGTGATTTTACAAGTTAGAATTGTCCTCTTTGAATTTTCAGAGTTTTTAGTCTCCCAAAATCTTCCCTACGAAGAGTTTTTATAAAAAACAAATTTTAATTAAAAAATAAATTTTCTATTTTTTTCAAATTTCAATTTTTTGGACATTTTGGCCCGTATGTATGAAGTATTAATTATTTAATGAATTTAGAAATTTTTTTTGAGAGGAAAAAATGAACACTCACAGAGAAAACGTGAAGATAAGGGAAACCACTGAGTCCCGCGCCCCCTTAAAAACGTGCGTTTTCGGGAATTATATCTTGAAAACTCTGCCCAGGCCTCAATTTCCAACCAATTTGCGTGTTTCTTTTGGTTTATTATTTTCAATAATGAACCTTTGGAATCGACCAAGAAAAATTTTTTTAACACCTCTTCAAAATTTGTTGGTTTACGTTTCAGGGTACGAGAATCCAAAAATCGAATAAAAATTTGGCAGTCCGTCCGCCGTACGCGGCACTTTCCCCACGTAGCATTGACCGATGTTGATGAAATTTGGTATGTAGGCTCCATTTGGGGTCTAGTTGAGCCCAGAAGATTTTGGTTGATGAAGGTCACTTCTAAGGGTCGAAAAATGAATTTTGAAAACGCCCTTACGCAAAAAATTTTGATATAAAGGTATTGTTTTTCCCTCAATTTAAGATAGTATAGAATTTTTTGAGACCACGCGGAGCCCTGTAGGACAAACCGTTCGTTCCCTATGAGAATTTAAGGGTTGGACGTACGGTAAACCAGAAACACGAGTGTGAATTGCAAAAGAGGCCTAATCTCCGTTCAAACTTTAGCTGACCGAAATGCGATCGATGTTTTTATTCATGTTGGATGGTTGGTGGCTTTGCAGACGAGTGATCTATATAGAAAAATAATAAACCATTGTGTAATAATTTGCAGCGTTTTTTTATTCGATGGGGAAATCTATCTAGTTGTGCACTACGTCCTCGGAATTTCGAGAAAGGGGGTTACTTGCTGAAAATGAAGTGCATTCTGGCCACACCTTACGTGCTCTACTTTGTCCTAATTGCTTCCGAGTCTACCAAGGTAGCGGAAGCTTTGTTTTCACTTTTCAAGGACGAAAAAACAAATTCTCCAAAATCAAAATTTTCACTCGCGTTTTGCGTTTTAGACCTTTCTGAACAATTTTGGTTCCGTGTCTGTGTGTCTGTCTGTCTGTCTGTCATGAATTCCTTGTAACGCGCATAACTATACGAAGTTATTGTCTGATTTCTATGAAATTTTCAGGGATTGTGCGGGTTGGTGTGTAGACGGTTCCCTATGAAAATCATCATCCTCGGACTGATAGAAGCGACTGCGCATGCGCAAACGTGAATTCCTTGTAACGGCCATAACTTCTACATTTTCCATCCGATTCCAATGAAATTTTCAGGGATGTTACAGATTAGTATTTAGATTGTCCCCTATGAAAATCATCACCTTCCGACAGACAGTAGCCACTGCGCATGCGCAAACGTGAATTTCCTTGTAAAGGTCATAACTTCCACATTTCCTACCTTATTTCGATGAAAGTTTGAGGGATTATGCAGATTGGGTTGTAGATGGTTCCCTATAAAAATCATTACCCCCGGACTGATAGTAGCCGCTGCGCATGCGCAAACGTGAATTCCTTGTAACAGCCATAACTTCTACATTTTCCGTCCGATTTCAATGAAATTTTCCGGAATGTTACAGATTAGTATTTTGATGGTCCTCTATGAAAATCACCACCTTCGGAATGACAGTAGCCACTGCGCATGCGCAAACGTGAATTTCCTTGTGAAGGTCATAACTTCCACATTTCCTACCTTATTTCGATGAAAGTTTGAGGGATTATGCAGATTGGGTTGTAGATGGTTCCCTATAAAAATCATTACCCCCGGACTGATAGTAGCCGCTGCGCATGCGCAAACGTGAATTCCTCGTAACAGCCATAATTTCCACATTTTCTACCCGATTTCGATGAGATTTTCAGGGATTACGCTGATTAGGTTGTAGATGGTCCCCAATGAAAATCAAGGCCTTAAAATTTACAGAAGCCTCTGCGCATGCGCATACGTAAAATCCTTGTAACAGCCTTAACATTTACATTTTTCATCCGAATTTGATGAAATTTTCTAGGATTGACCAGATTAGCGTGTAGATGGTCCCCTATGAGAATAGTGGAAGGTCCTTAAAGATTGGTGTTTAGAGATTAACTACTATGCATCGGATCATCTATATAATCGGGTTATGGATACGAGGAAGCTATGTGCCACACCCACTTGGCAGACGTTTTTTGTTGTTGTTGTTGTTCGACTCAGACAACTTTCCATTTGGGACAAAGCCAGCGGAGAATAATAATCGAAAAATCACGATTTTTCAATGTTTCGGTTCCTTAAATATTGCTTCTGAGTCTACCAAGGTAGCGGAAGCTTTGTTTTTACTTTTCAAGGACGAAAAAGAAAAGTTCTCCAAAATCAAAATTTCCACTCGCGTTTTGCGTTTTAGACCTTTCTGAACAATTTTGGTTCCGTGTCTGTCTGTCTGTGTGTCTGTGTGTCCGTGTGTCTGTGTGTCTGTGTGTCTGTCCGTCTGTCATCAATTCCTTGTAACGCGCATAACTATACGAAGTTATTGTCCGATTTTGATGAAATTTTCAGGTATTGTGTGGGTTGGTGTGTAGACGGTCCCCTATGAAAATCATCATCCTCGGACTGATACAAGCGACTGCGCATGCGCAAACGTGTATTTCTTGTAACGGCCATAACTTGTACATTTTCCATCCAATTTCAATGAAATTTTCAGGGATGTTACAGATTAGTATCTAGATGGTCTCCTATGAAAATCACCCCCTTCGGATTGATAGTAGCTACTACGCATGCGCAAACGTGAATTTCCTTCTAACGGCCATAACTTCCACATTTTCCACTCGATTTCGATGAAATTTTCAGGGATTATGTGGATTTGGTTGTAGATGGTCCCCTATGAAAATCATCATCCCCGAACTGATAGAAGCGACTGCGCATGCGCAAACGTGAATTCCTTGTAACGGCCATAACTTCTACATTTTCCATCCGATTTCAATGAAATTTTCAGGGATGTTACAGAGTAGTGTTTAGATGGTCCCCTATGAGAATCATATAGAGTTGTTTTTCATGGAGGGATTCATTCATAGAGGGATGGTCTCCTGTGTGAATCTCAAATCTTATACATGACAAGGCTTCAATAGCTCAGAGGACAGAGTCTTGATTTGTGCTCCAGGGATCGCGGGTTCGAATCCCAGCCGAGGCTAAGAATTTTTTTGATCCAATCACATACATCTACTCACTTAATTTTTCATCCGAATTTGATGAAATTTTCTAGGATTGTCCAGATTAGCGTGTAGATGGTCCCCTATGAGTGTAGTGAAGGCACTTAGAGATTCGTGTTTTGAGATTAACTACTATGCATCGGTTCATCTATACAATCGGGTTATGGATACGAGGAAGCTATGTGCCACACCCACTTGGCAGACTTTTTTTTTGATCCAATCACACACATCTACTCACTCAATTTTTCATCCGATTTTGATGAAATTTTCTAGGATTGTCCAGATTAGCGTGTAGATGGTCCCCTATGAGGGTAGTGGAAGGTACTTAGAGATTGGTGTTTTGAGATTAACAACTGTGCATCTGATCATCTATACAATCGGGTTATGGATACGAGGAAGCTATGTGCCACACCCACTTGGCAGACGTTTTTTTTATTTGTCGGTATATTAAAACTAAATACGTAGGTTTTTCTTGAAAATTCGCTAAAAGGAAATAGGTTGGAACCTAAGGCATGGGCAGAGTACCTACTCAAGATTGTGTCACATACACCCACACCTACACAAACATAGAATACACCTATGGTTGTTTCGCGGATTTTGATTAGAATGGTCCAAAACAAATTTGTATGAGGTTATTGCTTCCGAGTCTACCAAGGTAGCGGAAGCTTTGTTTTCACTTTTCAAGGATGAAAAAAAAAAGTTCTCCAGAATCAAAATTTTCTCTCGCGTTTTGCGTTTTAGAACTTTCTGAACAATTTTGGTTCCGTGTCTGTGTGTCTGTCTGTCTGTCTGTCATGAATTCCTTGTAACGCGCATAACTATACGAAGTTATTGTCCGATTTCGATGAAATTTTCAGGGATTGTGCGGGTTGGTGTGTAGACGGTCCCCTATGAAAATCATCATCCCCGGACTGATAGAAGCGACTGCGCATGCGCAAACGTGAATTCCTTGTAGCGGCCATAACCTCTACATTTTTCATCCGATTTCAATGAAATTTTCAAGGATGCTACAGATTAGTATATAGATGGTCCCCTATGAAAATCACTACCGCCGGACTGATAGTAGCCATTGCGCATGCGCAAACGTGAATTTCCTTGTAACGGCCATAACTTCCACATTTTCAACCCGATTTCAATGAAATTTTCGGTGATGTTACAGATTAGTATTTTGATGGTCCTCTATGAAAATCACCACCTCCGGATGGATAGTAGCCATTGCGCATGCGCAAACGTGAATTTCTTGTAGTGGCCATAACTTCTACATTTTCCATCTGATTTCAATGAAATTTTCAGTGATGTTACAGATTAGTATTTAGATGGTCCCCTATGAAAATCATCATCCCCGGACTGATAGAAGCGACTGCGCATTTTTTTGATCTAATCACATACACCTACTCACATAATTTTTCATCCGAAGTTGATGAAATTTTCTAGGATTGTCCAGATTAGCGTGTAGGTGGTCCCCTATGAGAATAGTGGAAGGTCCTTAAAGATTGGTGTTTAGAGATTAACTACTATGCATCGGATCATCTATATAATCGGGTTATGGGTACGAGGAAGCTATGTGCCACACCCACTTGTTTTTTTCTCCGTTGCTTGTTTTCCTCCTTCCCCTAGGATTAATCGCGTAAGAACGCCCAAGTCTCATTGTAGGACCTCCATACGTCCACCCGTTTGTGATGCTATTTGATCAAATCGAAAAAAATTAAATTTTTCAGGTTTTGCGCACTTTTGCGCTCATCCATGAAATCCACATGAGGATGGGACGTTACGAAATTTCACGTGAAGTCTGAATCTGTACTAATAAAAATAGTGGAGTGGTCTGGCTAAATATATGGTTCTTAATATTAGTTTGTGTTTCAAAATATTATTTTGTCCATTTCTCACGGCCACGGAGGTGACCACCTATTCGTATTCTACCGTATAAATTCCGAGGATGGCATTGACTCCCGCATATTGCATCGCTTTGCGGTTGCGAGCTCCTGAGCTCTTCCTCGATCCTGATCTCCTAATCGTTGATAGACGTGAGCAATGGTTCGAGTTTGGCATAAAACAGTGTTTCCCTCTGTGGAGAGGTGCTCCAACTATCAGCTGCTTAGAATCGACGATACGCCGCGACTCTCTTCAGTTTCGCGTCATGAAGTATCAATGAAACGCAGAGTTACTTCCACGGAGACGAGCCCAGATTCCTTTGTGAAGGAAGGCGATCAGCTATCAGCAGCAGTGAATCGCATGGCTGTTGTCTCACTGTTCAGTTTGACAGTTCAAGTCATTGCGCATGTTTGATACATAGTTTTAGATTAAAGTAGGCACTATGTTGAACATTTTGAGACCAACCACAATCTTCTACGATAAGAGGTTTTCTTGTGAGACCTTCGTGGTAAAACATCATAAATAATTGTTTATCTGAAGGTAATCCTTATCAAAAGTAGTAATATAAGTACGTTTTGTAGGCACACATCAACTGAGATGATGTCAATCAACACATTAAATGAAAATAGGCGGAAATACAGGGTGGGGCAACATAACTTCCTTATTTCGTAACGCAATAACACAAAAAGTACTAAAAATATTTGTTTATTTTATTTTATTATTATTTTTGTTGTTGTATGAAGTTTATACAGTATCTCAACTTTTTTAAAAAATTGTTTGCTGACTAAGACCATTTTACCTCATTGAAATGGTGTACATACATTCATTGTTTACATTATAATCTATTATCTACAAACATGGTTGTTGTTAATCACTGCTGAACGATCATGGACGAGTCTTCTGATTTCCGGCGCTTGAAAGCCTTCAAAGGGTTATAGTGGTCTACGTTGCGTTGAACGAAGGCGCTGCAGACGTTAAACTTCAGGATGTCGATTGGTGGCTCTAGCTGAAGGTCCTGATGTAATGTTTCGTTTCTCACGAATGAGGGAGCTTGCACGAATCGACGTTGTAAAATTCCATTTTGTTGCTGCTCTATCCTCCTAAATTCTGATTTGGAGCAGGTACCCCAGACTGCCAATCCGTCCGTCCAGATGGGTCGGACCAGGGTTTTGTATAATATTAATTTGTTCTGAATGGATAAATGCGGACTTCCAAGAAAGGATCTCAATCTCTCAGTTTTTTACTTTCTTTATAATTTCGCTGATATGGTCATGAAATGTTGATCGTTTGTCCAATATTACTCCGAGATATTTATGGGAGGTTTTGGTAGGTATATCCTAACGTGGACTATTTCAAGTATTTCTTAATTAGAGAATAATTTACAACAGTGCCACGTAAGAGAATGAGTTTTTAATTTTGTACTTTTTGGTAACCAAATTAACACCTGAAATAATAGAAATAATAATAATGGTGGGTACTTACATTACTCCCCCTCTAGTACCTTTGGTACGTCATTAAATCTGTTGAACTGGAAAAAAATCAAGGGTTAAAATAAAAGACGCGTTCCAAATAACGTGAGGGAAATCTAACGGTTCTTCCGCTCTTTGTGGTCTTCTGTTTTCCTGTTTCTTTTTTCTCCTGTCTTGGTTGAAGTTCTGGAACTGGCTGTTGTTCTTGCGTGTGTTGTCGTTGTGAGTTCGTAGAGTTGTGATGGGTTGTTCCTGGTTCTTGTTCTGCGATGAAGTATGCTGGTTTTAACCTGTCAATAGAAATTGTTGTTGTTCTGTTCTTCATATCCAGTGTAAAATATTTGTCTGTCTTCTCGATGACTTTGTACGGGCCTTCATAAGCTGGCTCTAGTGGCTTCTTCACTCTATCCACTCTTACGAAAACGTGTGTGCATGTTGATAGAATGTTGGTCTGTTGTCCAAGATAGTGGAGTTCTGGATTTATATAATTTCTTTTGTAGGTGTATGTAAAAACGCTAGATTTTTCATGTTGGTTTTTCATGATTTTTTTGTTTATTTTAATCCTCCATTTCTAGCACCATTGTCCCAGTACCTACGTTAAGCATCTGTTGGAGATTCTCGGTTGCAATTTCAGAGTTCTCATGTGACGTAGCGTACACTAAATCGTCGGCATACAATCCAGAGAACCCATCCGGAACCTCCAGAGGCATGGCACCCGTGTATATGGAGTATAAATATGGCGCCCACACACTTCCTTGTGCCACTCCTGTTTGTATTACCCTTGGTGTTGAGAGATGAAAAAAAAAAAACATTTTTTTACATTTTTCTCATGGAATTGAAAATCATGTCGCCCAATAACTCCAATAAGCATCCATTTTTGATGCACTGGACGAACCGATTTGGCGTCACCCTCTCGTACGTTGGCGACTTCCTCGCGAATGTTGGTCTTCAGGTCTTCAAGAGTCCGTGAACGGATGTTGAAGACCCGGGAATGAATAGGGTTCCTCGTTCCGGGTTAGTATTTTCCTAAATTACCGGCGCTCAAACTTTAAAGGTGGTACCTACCTAAATTTGAAATTTTCAAGGATTTTCGAGTTTCATAAGTGCATCATCCTACGGAATTGAAAAACTAAAATATTGCCGCTGGAATAATCAAAATTGAACAATAATAATTATTGGCAATTATTGCCGGCGAAAAATGGGACAAACCGTTTATTCAGTTAGGGTTTTCTCATTTTTCGTCGGAAATTATTGTTTGATTTTGATTATTCCAGCGGCAATATTTTAGTTTTTCAATTCCCTAGGCTGTTGCACTAATAAATTTCAAAAATCCTTGAAAATTGCAAATTTAGGTACAACTTTTAAAGTTTGAACGCAGGTAATTTGGGACAATACTAACCCGTAACGAGGAACGAACAGCGACCGACTGAGTGCCATAGAGGACGGTCACTTAGTGTGACCTCAAAAAATATGTAGGCTTATATATAAAATATTGTCAAAAAATAGGTAGGGTTGGTGGCGGAGTCAAAAGTTTTTCAGGGTTTTCCTCCAAAAATTTTGAAGTTTTATTCAATCTGAAAACGCGAATGTGCTCATAATTGATAAATGAAGCCCATGAAGCCATGTTTTTTTTAAAATATGTTTTTGTCTTTCCTGTAATGTCTTTATTGTCGAACCAAGTCCGTCTTTCTCATAAGTTAATCAACGAGTTTCGGTGTTTTAAACCCTAGTGGTTACTCTCAAAGCTCTGTAAACTGTCCACTTGAACAGAAATATTGATATTCGTCGAAGTCAGAGCAACATCTCAAACCTGCAGGAAGTTCTTTGATGAACAAGTCTTAGAAAGTAGGGTCCCACCCAACCTTCCTCCCATGTCCTCTCCTGGCTGAGTCACCCCTTGCTACTTGCGTAATTCAATAATATTTCAATTAAAACCTAACAGCCGCTACGACTAATCAATATTTTCATGTGCTCAATATTGCAAACGCTTAGATTAATAAGTAGGTATACATACAGGCTGGACATGTTTTTGTCAAATGTTTGAATGATTCCTAGAAAAAAATTTAATCAATTACATTTTTTTTTTTTTTTCAAAATCGACAATTACAGCTACGACTATTTGGTTAAGGGGGTCTCAGTCGGTCAGTTTTGATCAACAGCTTTTCCCATTTTTCTCAGGAAAAATTCATTCCGATCATCCAATTTCCATGTTTCTTGTGGCATTCTTCTTATTTTTGTAATATCTACACCCATGCACTTGCTTTATTCCAAAAGTAAAAAATAAGTAAAAAATTGTACCTAAATTTGAAAATTTCAAGGGATTTTGAAATTCATTAGTGTATCTATCTAGGGAATAGGGTGTGCGCCTGGGTAGGAAAAACTGTTTATTGTTATTTTTAATCTAAGGTAGACCTCATTCTGAGAATTTTGGTACCAACCGCGACCTTCTAGCGTGTGTAAATCTTTTCCTATGAATTTTTAAAGTTTCGACCGTTTATTACGTCACAGTGGGCTGGGGGGTCCCGCCCAGGCCAGAGGGGCGCGTGACGTCATAAACGGTCGAAACTTTAAAAATTCATAGGAAAAGATTTACACACGCTAGAAGGTCGCGGTTGGTACCAAAATTCTCAGAATGAGGTCTACCATAGATTAAAAATCTAAAAAAAATCAAGGCGCACCCCCCATTGAAAAACTAAAAGATTGTCACTTGAATCATCAAAATCTTTTAAAGAGAGAAAAGTGGGGAAAACCGTTTATTCACTGACTGAGACCGCCATAAAATGAACTTTAAGGCCTTAAGGCCCCACAAAAAGCTGTCGCCCCGTAGTCACCACTCCAAATCGCCTTTGAGAGAGATGAGGTGCCCTGGGAAGTTCTCCCTCAACAAAGCCATCGACGTCCTTGCAGCGCGAGCCATTGCTCCGTCCTGTTGGATTCAAACGTCCCCTAAGTCGGGGGACAAAAAACTCTTCAAGCATGTTTACGTAACGGTCTGAATTTACCGTAACCGCCCGTTAATCTTCTTAAAAAAACCATGGTCCAAAGATCTCAACTGAGAAATTGCGACTGACCCTTTTGTGATGCGAAACATGCGAAATCGGTTCGTTTAGAGCACCAAAAATAGAAGGCGTCACTGTGACAAAAAGCTTAAAGATATTTCCTTCATTGTATACAACAAAAAAACGCTGCACATTATTACACAATGGTTTATTATTTTGGTACTTTCGCATTATACGGGCGCCACTTATATACAGCGCGCTGCGGCGATTAGGTTATCGTAATTATGTTCCTAGGACTTTCCTTGTTTCGTAACGAATCAAACTATACCCGATGAGTCATGTTTGCACATTGTAAGGTCAACCACAAGTACAAGTTTGTGGACCCGGAAACTGGGGCGAATACCCAACAAGTTGAACGTATGTGGGGGAGTGCTAAATGGCGAAATAAGAAGCAAAGGGGAACTGCACGTCATCACCTAGACACGTATTTGGTGGATTTGATTTTGTGTGATTTCGTACATGAGTTTATTAAAGTGTGTTTTGTATAAATATGTGTTTTTTTAAATTGATTTCCGGTACCAAAAATCCTAAAAATGTAGTGGCGCCCATATAATGCGAAAGCACCATTATTTTTTATTTTTCTATATAGATCACTCGTCTGCAAAGCCACCAACCATCCAACATGAAGAAAAACATCGATCACATTTCGGTCAGCTAAAATTTGAATGGAGATTAGGCCTCTTTTGCGATTCATACTCGTGTTTCTGATTTATCGTACGTCCAAACTTTAAATTCTCGTAGTGAGCGAACGGTTTGTCCTACAGAGCTCCGGGTGGTCTCAAAAAATTCTGTAGAATCTTAAATTGAAGGAAAAACAATACCTTTATATAAGAATTGTTTGAGTTAGGGTGTTTTCAAAATTTCAAAATTTAATTTTCAACCCTTAGAAGTGACCTACATCAACCAAAATCTTTGGGGCACAACTAGACCCCAAATGGAGCCTACATACCAAATTTCATCAAAATCGGTCAATGCTAAGTGGCAAAAGTGCCGCGTACGGCGGATGGACGGCCAAATTTTTATTCGATTTTTGGATTCTACGTACCTTGAAACGTAAACCATCAAATTTTGAGGGGGTGTTGAAGTTTTTTTTTCTTGGTCGATTCCAAAGGTTCATTATTGAAAATAATAAACCAATACCTTCAGTATTCTTTTTTTTAGTTGCGTTAAAAACGAGCAAGCAAACCGAGGGAGTTATGTTGCCCCACCCTGTAAAAAATCCTACCTGATTCTCATTTTGAAATTGTAGCTCCCAATGATATACTGAGAAACCCGTTATGCGGGTTAATCAGCCAAGGCTAATAATTATTATGCAATTCACGGTGCAATCCAAGTTCCTTATTACGATCGATATTCCTCATAATTTGATTACACCGAAATGCACCTAATCTCACTGTATTCCAGTTATTGACTCCTGGGGAAAACCGAATTCTGGGATTTTGGATGGAAATCTAAACCAGTATGGCAACTTCGATGAGTGCCTCAGATCAAAAATCAAATTGGATGGCTTCTCGGATGGCAGCAAGTATTGCTTGATTTCCTTGGAAGTGGAAGTTCCCAATAAACTCGTCGGGTTAAGACACCGAATGTATTCGCATTACGCAATGCGGAAAGGAACGAAAGAGGTGACTATGCTGATGTACGATTAGTATGATTTTGGCGAAGTCGAATTTCGAAGAACAGAACGAAAAAAGTCCCATTCGTGCAAATTGTAAAAGAAAGATTTTATCCAATTTCCAGATTTGTTTGAATTTTGATATTTTAATAACTATTTCACAACGTTCTGTCAGAGGAAATTTTACGCTGATTCCGAATATACCATGAGATAATAATTGAATTCACGATAGCATTTTCCACCATAAACCTCAAAAACTCGTTTTTTGACCCCTTCGTGTTTCAAATACCTATTTGGAAATTTTACGCTGGTTGGTTTCATAATGTATATTAATTTCATAAATATAATATATATAGTAATTTACAATAAAAATGCCGAAAAAACCATTTTGAACCTTATTTTTTGAACATTGTGAATATTACTTATAATTTTGAGGTTATTGCAATCGCTTCATTTCCTTCAAGAAATTCGCTAAAAATGATAAATTTGTCTGTGAACTATATTGCATCAATTTAATCCATTTTTTAATATCTTATTCTAGTTCAATCACAGATTGCCGCATTTTTCTGAATTCAAGTGGGGATCATGCATTCCTTCCTCATGCCCCAGTGAAGTAGTTGAGATGCTCTTGAACGATACGACGATCCATTTGATGGGTGAAGAGTTTGTTGTGAACGCCAAAGCAAGAGAGGAACAATGTTATACAAACGAAGAATCACAATCATACAAAATGTCTCGATTACCGTAGTAAGATGAAATTTAAAACGATATAATTTAGGTAACTTTACGAGGAATATTCTTAACGAGGAAAACTCGTTTATTAGGAATACATAGTAATCAAAATTTGGACACTTTTTGGTTGTCCCCCCCCCCCTCATCAATCAATATTATTTACTATTTTACCTTTCAAGGTACACTTCAGGTAAAATCGCTGCAAATTATTACACAAAGGTTTATTATTTTTCTACATAGATCACCCGTCTGCAAAGAACGCGGCTTTGCCATTATCAACATCTACCAACCCTAGATACCACCTACCTACCACATTCCTACTTCACAATCAAGATAGTTTATTTGGAAGAAATAAACGCTTCACACTCAGTTCGAAGAAACAGGGAGTTGAGGTTGCCCTAATTATTACGAAATTCGATCACTGGTTGCTAAGGACGCAAAACATAATACAAATCGAAGAAACGAACAACGATCGGATTTTGGTCAGCTAGAATTTGGAAGGAGATTAGGCCTATTTTCCAATTCACGCTCTTGTTTCTGATTTATCGTAAGTCCGACCATTAAGTTCTTGTAGGGAGCGAACGGTTTGTCCTACAGAGGGGTAGTCTCTAAAATTTCCATTTAAAATTGTTGAAAAAACTATACCTTTATTTCGAGAGTTTTTTCGAGAGAGAAAAATTTAACCCCCTTCAAAATTTGATGTTTTACGTTTCAAGGTACATAGAATGCAAAAAAATGAAAATTTGGCCGTCCGTCCGCCGTACGCGGCACTTTTCTTAGTTCCCATGGACCGATTCTGATGAAATTTGGTGTAAGGGCTCCATTTGTGCCCCGAAGCTTTTGGTTGCTGTCAGTCACTACTAAGGGTTGAAAATTAAGGGTTGAAATATTCGATAGAGCCCTAGCTCGAAAACTCTCGAAAACTCTCGAAATAAAGGTATAGTTTTTTCAACAATTTTAAATGGAAATTTTAGAGACTACCCCTCTGTAGGACAAACCGTTCGCTCCCTACAAGAACTTAATGGTCGGACTTACGATAAATCAGAAACACGAATGTGAATCGCAAAAGAGGCCTAATCTCCGTTCAAATTCTAGCTGACCAAAATCCGATCGTTGTTCGTTTCTCCGATTTGTATTATGTTTTGCGTCCTTGGCAACCAGTGATCGAATTTCGTAATAATTAGGGCAACCTCAACTCCCTGTTTCTTCGAACTGAGTGTGAAGCGTTTATTTCTTCCAAATAAACTTTCTTGATTGTGAAGTAGGAATGTGGTGTGGTGTGGTGGGATCTAGGGTTGGTAGATGTTGATAACGGCGAAGCCGTGTTCTTCAGAAACACGAGTGTGAATCGCAAAAGAGGCCTAATCTCCGTTCAAATTTTAGCTGACCGAAATGTGATCGATGTTTTTCTTCATGTTGGATGGTTGTTGGCTTTGCAGACGAGTGATCTATATAGAAACATAATAAACCATTGTGTAATAATTTGCAGCGTTTTCGATTTTCGGATTCTACGTACCTTGAACCGTAAACCATACAATTTTGAGGGGTTAAAAATGTTTTTTCTTGGTCGATTCCAAAGGTCATTATTGAAAATTGTAAACCAAAATGTCGTCCGTCCGCCTTACATGTCACTTTCGCTCATTAAAGTTTACAAAAACTAATGAGCTACGGTATGGAGGTACTTGGCTCCTAACTTGGGTTCTAGTTGTGCCCGAAATTATTGGTTACCGTCGGTCAGTTTCAAATGGTCAAAAATGAGTTGGGGCGGACATCTGTATTAGATAAATCCGTTTAAATGACGGTTTTTCGGGCTGATTCAAAATAGATCAAAATTCTTTCAGATCGAATGAGCACCAGCCGTTGGTTTTCCATAAGGTTGAACCAAAAAAAGAGCGGAAACACGTCTGTGATTTGTAAATTTAATTTGGATTGCAAAAGTGACCAAATCACATTCCAACCATCAGCTGATTTCACTTGGTCGTATTTCCGAGCATAGTCGATGTTCTCCTCCAGATTGGGTTCATACTTATTAACATACGAATAAAATAAATAAATACGTAGGTGCTCATTGTACAGACGAAGCATCGAGCGACCAATGAAGTCATCAACAAAGAATGGTTATTTATACGGAAAAATAATATAAACACTGAGTAATAATTTGCATCGTTGAAATAGTTGAATTTCCACAACCTGGCAATTGTAGCTCTGCTCCTGATTGAACTGCGATTTGGTTGAAGGTCCAAAAAATGCACATTTCAGAGGTGAAGAATTGAAAAAAAAAATTTTTCACCAATATTTTTCACGAAAAATAAAAATCACAAGTAAAGAGCAACGCAATTGCAACAAATACTATTTTGTTGAATTTCTCAAATTCAACTCATCTTCTGCGGGAACTAAGTTGTAACTAGAGAAACACTTTCATCAGTGGTTTCTTATTCCATCTGGGCCACATCTGGGCACCCTGATTGAAAATCCGGTGTTTTTGCTCTGTAGTGCCAATTTGGCAATGTGGCTTTCACATCAAAAAATAAATGGGACGTAACGTGTTTCAAATTTCCTGAAAGCATGGAAATTATGGTTGTTTTCGGCGCACCGCATAATATAGGTGCAAAAACGCTTCGTATAGAGGATCTAGATAACGTGAGGCATATTCTATCAGAACAATGGGACTAGAAAATATTGGAGATAAAGAAATAAAGTTCTGTGGGATCATGATACATGGGATCTCATGTTCCTGTCGGATCCTCAAATTACGGAATGGTTGTCTACTAAAAGCATGAGGCAGTCAAAGTGACGTTTTGGTTGTGGATTAATCGTCACATTTTCGTTCAACATAAAACATTCACGTCCATCACGAAACGAAGTTTTGACCGAAAAGTTAGCTTCATGATCCGTTAGGGCGCGATTTGGCCGTTTAGCAGTTTGCTCGGCCATTTGAGCGCCCTCAAAACCATTTTGACGCAGATCAGCCGTTTGGAAGTAGTTCAGCAGTTTGAGCGTGGCTCAGTGATTGGGAGGGGATTAGATGTTTGGACTCTATTCATCCATTACTCTGTTAAGACAATTCACCATTATCAACCATACCTGTGCATCTCTTGAACCGCGGTACCTACTGAAAAGCCTGTTATTGCATGTTGCATTCAATTCATTCAGGAGCAATATTTCAGAGGAAATACTTTCCATGATTTGAAATATGCAGTAGTTCCTGGTATTTCAGAATAATTTATTCCCCCCACTTTTATTGTATCCCATTATTCGTGGAACGGAATCGCGTGCATTCCCAATATCGCTAACACTTTGCGCTAGATTGCCAGATGAACACCCAAAAATGCATGCACAGGGAGAAAACGAAACACTGAAGATTCTGTGAGAGCACGTAAACACGACAAATTATCAAGCTCGCCAATAAGCACTCCGTCTCATTTCCAAGTCTGTTCTTCTGGGTTTTAAATATGTTCTAATCACGTCAATTAGAAACACTGGGCCTGCTTTGACTTGGTGCAGATTATAACAATCCCTGTTAGTACATAAATTGTTCCGAGGCTGATCTACGATTCCGTAAAGTATCTTCCACTTACGCGCCATTTCAGAGTACGCATTGCTATAATCAGTACATTTATCCGGAATGGTAACATTTAGCACGGATATTTCCCTCATTGCCTACACTAAAATTATTGTATTTTTTTCATTTCAGCGTCTATTTTGGTTTTATTATTGCATTGTGCATTCTAGGCACCGTCTCAACTAAGTACCAAGGCATCTTACCAGGTAAAGTTAATGAATACAATTGCAATTCTTATCACCACACACAATGCATAAAAATTAAAGAAACAAATGGGTCATAGAATTGGGGACTGACTGGTATTAATTTACAAAGAGCATTTTTCGAAGTTCGTTTTCAGATTTGCACTCGTTAAATTTTCAACTTTTTAACTGAGAGATTTTCAAGGCAAATGAAACGTTGAGCACGCTTTGTAGCGAATGAACGACTTCATTTTTGTTAATTTGCCCATGAATTATCCAGTGGACTAACTTTACGGTTAATTGTTTAGCTGGCGAGTACCTGGAATGTTTCTCCCTCTCTAAAAACTGGGAAAAACTCTTTGAGACGAAGAACGGCGACTTCTCTGAAATCCATGGAATCAGAACTACCAGCGCAATTGGATTACTGCTTTCTCACAAAAACATGGCCATGTTGTACAACCCATACATCAACAGGACTGCAATGAGTGAGGTAAGTCTATCTAATTCCATTTTCGTCATTATAATTAGTTGTATCGATATTATGCCGTATAAAATTTTAATTGAATTATACGGATCTTCGAATATGTTAATACAACCGCGATCGTCTAGTAGACGAGGTATCGCGGAGCTCAGGCTGAATGACCTATTTATTCAACCAAGTTCGGAAAAAACATAATAACAATATTCAAGGAGCGAATTATTAAATGTATTCATCTGGATCGGTGACCGCTCGAGGAGCATCACAGGTCTTGATCATTTATCTGGTTGGGCCATTAGTGAACCCCGCTCCACTTAAGTGGGTGAGGCAATTAGTAGCCATGAGCGAAATCATCAGAACAAATTCTGATCTTCCCTTTGGAAGACAGCTGATGAGGTCCGCGACGCCAGGAATGGCAGTCGGACGAAAATCCATCCTGAAATGGTTGTTCACTTTACTTTACTGTTTACTGTTCACTGTTTAATGTTTACTATTTATTCGTGATGAAAGCCTTTGGGTTCATGTTCAACTTTAATTCATAATAGAGATATCAATCAACCATTATTAGGTACCTGTTTCAACAAAATGTCTCACCAGGCCCACATAAGCAGTGAGATGCGGAAGCGCGGGTCTCGTGCCAGTGCTCCGCACTATGTCAGTAATAAGATGTACTACATTCATAATGAATAGATAAGGGTTTTTGTACATGCTATACAACTGGAAAATTAGTAAATAAAAAAAGAAGATTACCTAGCAATGATCAAATTTTTTAGCAACCTCACAGCACCGCCGAAACACCTCCGCCTGTTATTGTCCATTTGCGGATAGGGACAGACAAGACAGAGTGAAGCTCAATAATTTCTTTATAAGTAATTATCTACACCCTCTTACATTGAGGGAAGTCCATCCCAGGATATCCTTAACCCTAACATATATAGGTGACATATATCACTAGTGACACCGAATTTCTACGATTTTTCATGAAGCCCGAGAAAGGTCTAGTAATACCACTGATGGCTAGACACCCCTAACGGCAACTTTTTGTTTGGAGTCACTGGTGCTACTAAAAAATCGTAGGAATTCCACAGCTGTCCCAAAGGTGTCACTAGAGTAACCAAATTGAATTTCCCATTTAAAATTTAATGGACAGAGCTGAATTTTGAAACATTTTTTTGCGAGCTATTGGAAGTTAAAGGGGTCTCAGTCGGTCGCCGTTCGTTCCTAGTATTTCGGGAAGTTGAAGGGGCAAAAACTTGAAAAGTTGTACCTAAATTTGAAATTTTGAAGGATTTCAGAAATTAATTAGTGCACGGCCCTAGGGAATTGAAAAACTGAAATATTGCCGCCGGAATCATCAAAATCGAACAATAATTGTCAGAGAAAAACGCTGCAAATTATTACACAATGGTTTATTATTTTTCTATTTTCCTATATATGTAGATCACTCGCCTGCAAAGCCACCAACCATCCAACATGAAGAAAAACATCAATCCCATTCCGGTCAGCTGAAATTTGAACGGAGATTAGGTCTCTTTTGCGATTCACACTCGTGTTTCTGATTTATCGTACGTCCAACCCTTAGATCCTCGTAGGTAGCGAACGGTTTGTCCTACAGAGCTCCGCGTGGTCTCAAAAAATTCTAAAAATTCTATAGAATCTTAAATTGAAGGAAAAACTAAACCTTTATATCAAAATTTTTTTAGTTAGGGCATTTTAAAAATTTCAAAATTTATTTTTTATCCCTTAGAAGTGACCTACATAAACCAAATTTTTCGGGGCACAACTAGACCTCAAATGGAGCCTACATACCAAAGTTCATCAAAATCGGTCAATGCTAAGTGGCAAAAGTGCCGCGTACGGCGTACAGCGGACGGACGGCCAAATTGTTATCCGTATTTTGGATTCTACGTACCTTGAAACGTAAACCATCAAATTTTGAAGTGTTAGAAATATTTTTTCCTTGGTCGATTCCAAAGGTTCATTATTCAAAATAATAAACCAGAATGTAAAAAACTACTGAATAAACGAAGTTTCCCATGTTTTCCCATATTTCTCTCGCAATTATTGTTCGATTTTTATGATTCCAGCGGCCATCTTTCAGTTTTGGTTTATTATTTTCAATAATGAACCTTTGAAATCGACCAAGAAAAAAAATTTGTAATACCCTCTCAATATTTGTTGGTTTACGTTTCAAGGTACGTAGAACCCAAAACGCTGCAAATGGATTATAATTTTTCTATACAGATCACTCGTCGTTAAAGCCACCAACCATCCAACATGAAGAAAACATCGATCGCATTTCGTTCAGCTAAAATTTGAACGGAGATTAGGCCTCTTTAGCGATTCACACTCGTGTTTCTGATTTATCGTAAGTCCAACCCTTCTGTTCTCGTAGGAAGCCAAATTTTCAAAATTAATTTTTCAACCCTTAGAAGTGACCTGCATCAACCAAAATCTTCGGGGCACAACTAGACCCCGAATGGAGCCTACATACCAAATTTCATCAAAATCAGTCAATGCTAACTGGGGAAAGTGCCGCGTACGGCGGACGGACTGGGTCACTTCTATGGGTTGAAAAATGAATTTTGAAATTTTGATAACTCTCTATCTCAAAAAATTTTGATATAAACAATACCTTTTTTCATCAATTTAAGATAGTATAGAATTGTTAGAATTTTTTGAGTCCACGCGGAGCCCTGTAGGATAAACTGTTCGCTCCCTACGAGAATCTAAGGGTTGGACGTACGATAAATCAGAAACACGAGTGTGAATCGCAAAAGAGGCCTAATCTCCGTTCAAATTATAGCTGACCGAAATTCGATCGATGTTTTTCTTCATGTTGGATGGTTGGTGGCCCCTTAAATTTCGTGAAATACTGACCCGGAACGAGAAACGAACGGCGACCGACTGAGAACCCCACACACTGTCAGTTTTAACTGTCGTTCTGCAGGCCGCCGTACGATCAGTGTATTTGGCGGCCTGCAGGCAATCGTATAGTGTATGGGCGCCCTAAGAAATGAAATTACTGCCAAGTTATTATCCCCAGAAATCGATGAAAAATTTTGTTGGTCTAATCAGGGTAATTGGTCGTATCACTCTAGTTGTTCCTCATGAATGTTTTCAGGTACTTGGAAGGCCATGGTCTGTAATTGGACGTACGGCTATAATCTACACAGATGGGTTCATTTTGATCAGCGGCTACTTATCGAGCATGAGCTTCTTCAAAGATCTTCGGAATAAAGGTCGGATTGACATGAAAGAGTCAACGATTTCTAGATATTGGAGGTTAGCAGCAATACTCAACATACTGTCGATTGAGTGTTAAGTGTTTTGTTTTATGTGTATGATATCGTTCGTATTCTTCTTCTTGAAATCCACGAATTGAACTGAGGTGTGCTGAGGACATCTGAACAAAAAAATAATTATTATTTTTTTGTTCAGATGTCCTCAGCACACCTAATAAATACGTTGTTCAGCACCTTTATAAATACGTAATAAGCAATAACATTGCTTAATGGCTTTTTAATTATTAAAAAGCCATTAAGCAATGTTATTGCTTATTACGTATTTATAAAACCAGAGAATACAAATACATGAACTCTATATTAATTTAGACCACAACCCGATATACCTTGTGTAATAAACTTGTAAATCAAAATTTCCCTATCGGCATTTGTCCCTCGCTTATTCCTGATTTAGTGGTTCATTCAATAATTGAAAATAGGACAATAGAAGGCAAATGGATTTTTCTATACAATGCCATCGATACAAAAAACACAATTTTGGTACACAACCCAAACTTGGAGTGATCGGATAATCGGAGAAAATGTCATCTGAGATGTCGTCTTTTATTTCGGCTTTTTGAGCGACCCTCAGAGTTTATCAGAAATTTGAACAATAAACTCGAAATCACTCAAATAATGATGAAAAAGAAGATGAAGCGATTTAAAAAAACGTCTGCCAAGTGGGTGTGGCACATAGCTTCCTCGTATCCATAACCCGATTGTATAGATGATCCGATGCACAGTAGTTAATCTCAAAACACCAATCTCTAAGTACCTTTCACTACCCTCATAGGCGACCATCTACACGCTAATCTGAACAATCCTAGAAAATGTCATCAAATTCGGATGAAAAATTAAGTGAGTAGATGTATGTGATTGGATCAAAAAAATTCTTAGCCTCGGCTGGGATTCGAACCCGCGACCCCTGGAGCTCAAATCAAGACTCTTTCCTCTGACCTATTGAAGCCTTGTCATGAATAAGATTTGAGATTCTCACAGGAGACCATCCCTCTATGAATAAATCCCTCTATGAAGAACAATTCTCTATGATTTTCATAGGGAACCATCTAAACACTAGTCTGTAACATCCCTGAAAATTTCATTGAAATCGGATGGAAAATGTAGAAGTTATGGCCGTTACAAGGAAATTCACGTTTGCGCATGCGCAGTGGCTACTATCAGTCCGAAGGTGGTGATTTTCATAGGGGACCATCTAAATGCTAATCTGTAACATCCCTGAAAATTTAATTGAAACCGGATTGAGATTGTGGAAGTTAAGGCCGTTACAAGGAATTCACGTTTGCGCATGCGCAGTCGCTTGTATCAGTCCGAGGATGATGATTTTCATAGGGGACCATCTACAACCTAATCCACATAATCCCTGAAAATTTCATCGAAATCGAGTTGAAATTGTGGAAGTTATGGCCGTTACAAGGAAATTCACGTTTGCGCATGCGCAGTAGCTACTATCAATTCGAAGGTGGTGATTTTCGTAGGGGACCATTTAAATACTAATCTGTAACATCCCTGAGAATTTCATCGAAATCGGATGGAAAATGTAGAAGTTATGGCCGTTACAAGGAATTCACGTTTGCGCATGCGCAGTCGCTTGTATGAGTCCGAGGATGATGATTTTCATAGGGGACCGTCTACACACCAACCCGCACAATCCCTGAAAATTTCATCGAAATCGGACAATAACTTCGCATAGTTATGCGCGTTACAAGGAATTGATGGCAGACGGACAGACACACAGACACACAGACAGACAGACACACAGACAGACAGACACGGAACCAAAATTGTTCAGAAAGGTCTAAAACGCAAAACGCGAGTGAAAATTTTGATTTTGGAGAACTTTTTTTTTTCGTCCTCGAAAAGTGAAAACAAAGCTTCCGCTACCTTGGTAGACTCGGAAGCAAAAAGTTGTACAAGGTTTTAGATTGATATTGGTTGTTCAACTTACAGTAAATGAAGCAGATAGCCTAGAAGACCATAACAAGTCTCTTTTTATAGACAATATTAGGAATATATCTCATTGATCCCTTTATTATGAGGACTTCTACCCCTAATTGGAAAACAAAAGACTATAAATTTTCGTTGACATGTGATGAAAATGTGACAGTAAAAATTGTCATGGATACACAATTGTTGAGGAAATCGGAATCCGATTTGTACAAAATGATGTAAAACGCATCTAATTTAAATTAAAACCTTGATTTTCAGGAGGGAAATTCTCATCCTTCTCACTACTTAAATTTTGATTCTTCAAATTCTGATTCCTTAAATTCTGAAATAACCAAGCACTCGCTACTACCATGAACTGGTGACCCGAAAAAACAAAACGGTATAAAACTGAACTGGTTCTCATAATCAGTCTTTCTACAACCCCTTGTATTACTGTTTCCACAGGTTAGTTCCAAACCTTTTGACGGTGATCGTCTTCTGTACTTGCGTACTTCCTTACATGAATTCCGGACCTCAGTGGAATGTCGTCGTTCGCAAACACGCTCTACTGTGCCAGAGCAGTTGGTGGAGGAATTTGCTGTTCATTCACAACTTCTTTGGCTTCGAAAATATGGTAGGTACCATCTGCTCTGTGTTATCTTGAGTTATTAAAAAACAATTATCACAATTCAGTGGTCCCCTCTTCTTGAAAAGCTGAGGAAATTGATGTCAGAACGTAGGTGACGAAATCAGGGAAAAGTTATCTGACAATTTTCTCAAGAATATCCTTCGACTTTGAGAGAATATATTGATTTCCTTGGATATGTAAGATTTATGATAACAAAAATACAGGGTTTTTTCTAAACAAATAAGACAACGTGAAAATTAATTTTTCAACTTTAGACTGCCGTTTAAAAGTGAACCTAAGTTACCGTGGTCTTCTAATATCACGAGTAAGTGCTCGAGTAGTCGTTTCTCTTGATGCTAACTAGACCTATTTTTGCTGTAGGTTTTGTTTGGACAAACAATTAACTAATTAATACATTCTTAATTTCTTTATTCAATGTTTCTTACATTCTTAATTCAATATCGAGACCACGTACTCAACATTTGCCACGTTTTCAGGCAATCGGTTATTTCGGTTCCAGATGTTGGCCTTCATATTTATCTGTGTAGTACAAAATAGTGTAGGTACCTAATACGGTGTCCCAAAACTGTAAGACTAAAATTCTAAATACTTGAAGATCGCGTTCGGGAAAAGCTGCTTGAAGAAAAATTTTCATTTAACGACCGAGTAAAATTATGCCGCACAGACAATGAAACCAAAACACATTCAACTGGAATACAAAGAAACAGAAAGCTATACAAAATCGGTCATATATTTTTAAATAAACAGTCTTTTCGCAAAGACAGCGATGTATTTAACTGCAGTCGCTGTGGAGAGACTTATGGTTGAATGTCCTGCTTATCAAAAGAAGTGCACCAACTGTTCCAAAATTGGTCATTTTCCTCAATGTTGTATGACACCAAAGAGAGTAAATAGTTTAAACGAAGATCAAGAACATGATTCCAACCAAGAACGAATTCGGGAGACACAAAAAATTCATAGTGTAGGCCGCCGAGATTCGGAAAGTGTTCATGGTCAATCGTCTCGCCAAAAAATGAGTCGAGCAACCGCGAGGATTGGATAGGAACTTTTGTATTGCCCACCAATATTAAAGTAGGATTCAAGCTTCATACAGGTGCACAATGCAACTTAATCAATTCAGACATAGCCATGATAGGGATTCCGTTCTGAGAGAATGTTTCGTCAAAGTAACAAGAACAAAGAAAACCACTCATCGAATCAAATTCAAAGTACCAATTGCCAAATAATGCTCAACCAATCCTTGGATTATCAACTTGACAATTTCTTTTTAAATTGAGGGAGAGTCAGAACTGAACAGACGACCTACTGAAGGTCGATCGCCACGTTGAGACCTTTCTCAAACTGCTGAATTCTGTGCTCTTTGACTCATGGAAGGTCGCTCCGATTACGAGTGTCGTGAGAGAACCCATACATGTAGAAAGCTGCTTTGTGCTTGCGCACATAAAGGATTGCCTCAATATTCCAAGGCATGGAGAGAATGGAGCCACACCAAGCACAATTTGCTCGCTTTTCCAACTTGAATATCTGTTCAATATTGGCATGGTGACAATGATTGTAGATCGACCTAGACAAAAACAATGGATAATCTTTGGAACATTCAACGCATTCGAGGTCGTTAATGAAATACGACGTAACGAATTGAAAAAATTCTGGTGCTGAAACGATTCCAATCGGAAGCCAAAGGTACGAATATCTGCTCCACTGCGAAGAAAAAGTAATAGGGCACATATTTTGAAGTCCGTTCAGTCACTCTAATTTGCCGGAATCCCCGTTTGCTGTCCAACAGGGTGAACTAAGATGAGTTTCTAAGTACAGCTGCAATTTCTTCGAATGTCGTCTTCTGAGGATAATTCACATCAGTTGGATCCAAAAAATGCGTACTTTATCTGTTTCTCTAACTTATTGGTGAAACTATACAGGAGTGAGATCAACTACAGGGGTCGTATTCAATAATACTCCCAGAAACAGAAAGTCGACCAGGGCCGAGAAAATTTTGGTCGTGGATGCTCCCGTTGGACTGACAAGAGTTGTCGTCGATACTCCCGTTGTGAAACAAGCCGATATGGCGATATTATTTTTATTGAGTGGTTTGTAGAAATGAGTTGAACTACGAGTAGCTTTTTGTAGTACTCGATTGCGAATTCCCAAGTAATGAACTAGTTTTTAACAAATTTCTTATGAACTAGTTTTATTGATAATATTAAACGGACTGACTTCAAAACACGTGCCAGAGCAGTACAATATAATAATTATCTCTAAGGGAGAAAACGCTGCAAATTTTCACACAATTGTTTATTATTTTTCTATATAGATCACTCGTCTGCAACGCCACCAACCATCCAACATGAAGAAAAACATCGATCGCATTTCGGTCAGCTATAATTTGAACGGATATTAGACCTCTTTTGCGATTCACACTCTTGTTTCTGATTTATCGGACGTCCAACCCTTAAATTCTCGTAAGGAGCAAACGGTTTGTCCTATAGAGCAACGCGTGGTCTCAAAAAATTCTAAAAATTCTATACTATCTTAAATTGATGGAAAAACAATACCTTTATATCACAATTTTTTGAGTTGGGGCGTTTTCAAAATTTCAAAATTGATTTTGGAATCCTTAGAAGTGACCTACATCAACCAAAATCGTCGGGGCACAACTAGATCCCAAATGGAGCCTACATACCACATTTCATGAAAATCGGTCTATGCTAAGTGGGGAAAGTGCCGCGTACGGCGTACGGACGGCCAAATTTTTATTCGATTTTTGGATTCTACGTACCTTGAAACGTAAACCATCAAATTTTGAGGGGGTGTTAAAAAAATTTTTTTTTGGGTCGATTCCAAAGGTTCATTATTGAAAATAATAAACCAAAAATCAAATCGAAGGAACTCCAGAATCGTTTACTCATAGTTATAAATTGATGGCAAGTAACAACCAGTGGAGTACCGTAGTCTGGCGAATAACATCTAATTCGTGTATCAACTAGCTTAGTCCTATATTTCATTCTTAGATGTGCATGAATAAAGTTCCTAAGCTTCAAAGCCCACTAATATTACTGGAATTTTACACAACAATTTGCCAATGTAGCCTACGCCGACAGAAAAACGACTGTCAAGTGGATTTGGCACATACCTTCACTGTATCTATAAACTGCATTGATGATGATTTTATAGATGAAATCTATGCAACCAGACACCGTTTTCTGAACTTCAATGTCAAAGTACATACCAAAAGCCTCCAATTTTGATGACAATTAAGCACTAGACGACGATAAATGTAGGTATGGGAAACCGTCCAGATTCCCTATCACACAATTCCTGAAAATTTCGTCGAATTCGGACAGATCTGTAGAAAGAATGGTTGTTATCTACACGTGAATGTTCTGTGTAGCGAGTCCACAGTCTGGAATAGGAAATGCGGGAGTATCGGCGACCACTTTTTGGAGGCTGGGAGTTCATGGAAAACACCCGTTACAGGTTTTGTTATTTGCATTTCTACCAAGCTGCCTGTCTCTTTTTTGCTTCCGAGTCTACCATTTAGCGGAAGCATTGTTTTCACTTTTCAAGGTAAAAAAAAACTTGTTCTCCAAAATTCAAAATTCCACTCGCGTTTTATGTTTCGGACCTTTCTCAACAATTTTGGTTCCGTGTCTGTCTGTCTGTGTGTCTGTCATGAAATCCTTGCCACAGCCATAACTTCTACATTCCTCATCGATTTCGATGAAATATTCAGGGATTGTGCGGGTTGGCATGGGATGGTCCCCGACGAAAATCATCACCCCCGGATTAATGCCGCTGCACATGCGCAAACGTGAAATCCTTGCCAAAGCCCTAACTTCTACATTCTTCATCCGATTTCGATGACATTTTCAGGGATTGTTGGTGTGTAGATGGTCCCCTATGAAAATCATTGCCCCCAGACTGATATTAACCGATCGCATAAGGACAATCCATTGCGATCCTGAAACAAGTCCATTGGAAAAAAGGTTTTCTTTTTACCATGGAAAATAACGATTTCCCAGAGGACATTCGTTCATATGTATACGTGGTGTATCTTAATAGAAGCGATGTCTTCATTTTTAGGACGTCCCACAGTAAGACTTGGGCGTCCTTATGCGATCGATCTGGGGTGAAGTTGGACAACACTCAACAGAAAAAAAAATAACCACACAGTAATCCGTTTTAGACCATTCTGAATCCAAATCCATGAAAAAAACCATAGGTGTATGTCTGTGTGTGTGTGTGTGTATGTGTGTGTGTAACAAAATCTTGTGTACTCTGCACAGGCCTTAGTTCTCAACCGATTTTCCTGGTTCTTTTTTTGTTCGTCGCGGAAAACTATCTAGTTGTGCACTACGTCGCCGGAATTTCGAATTTTGCCTTTTAAGGGGAGGAAAGGGGGGGTTAATGCTCGAAAAACGTGCGTTTTTGGGCATAATCTTGTGTACTCTGCCCAGGCCTTAGTTCTCAAACGATTTTCCTGGTACTTTTTTCGTTTGACGCGGAATACTATCTAGTTGTGCACTACGGCGCCGGAATTTCGGATTTTGCTTTTTAAGAGGGGGAAAGGGGGGGTTAATGCTTAAAAAACGTGCGTTTGCGTGCATAATCTTGTAAACTCTGCCCAGGCCTCAATTTCCAACCGATTTGCGTGTTTCTTTTTTTGTTTGACTCAAATAACTTCCGAGTTGTACATGATTTTACCAGAGTACCAAAATTCGCAAGGGGAGGGGGTGAGTGGGGGGATAATATTCACAAAATATCCGATTTTTCAATATTTCGGTTCCTTTACTGCTTACTAATTGTACCCAAGCTTTGAAATTGAGGAAAAATTCTCATTATACCTCCGGATTTTCATGAATTATTCTCTGTACCACCATGGAACTAATAGTGGTGCCAACATGGTGCCAGGACATGGTGCCATGATGCCATAAACCGCTTATTTCGTGTTTTTTTTTTGTGTTTCACCTTGAATACGGATCTGAACTGCGACGGACTGCCTACCAAAACTAACAGATGAAAGTTCAATGTTACGACGTATTTCCGCTTTGGTGCCAGACTGGCACCATTGTTGGCGTTGGGGAGGTGGGGGGGGGGTGAACTCGAATTCGCATGTTGGGTATCGTAGATCATGGATTTTAAAATGCTCTTCAGATTCGAGGCTCCCATGCCGCTAGAAATGTAAAGGTGGATAATGGTGGGGGGGTCAGTATTTCTTGCCTAAAGTAATAAATAAATTACATCGAGTGAAACTGTTTTATCACTTAACAACTGGTTAAACTGATCTAATGCTTATCCAATGGGACGTCCCCTGGAATGCATGCATTACTAAACAATATGTTTTTTTAGTGCATTATTATCTCACTCTTACTTCCTTCATTATTTTCAGTGTTTGACGCATACGCATCAGCTCGGTATCGACTTCCAACTATTTCTGATGGCACCAGCTGTAGTTTTTCTGCTGTGGAAGTGGCCGAGAAGGGGGTGCTTCGTGGCGCTGGCACTCGCAACCCTGTCTACCGTCCTGAGATTTGTTGTTACCCACTCAAAGAGCCTGAGCCCGGTTATATACTTCGGCGTCTCGTAAGTAGAACCTTTCGAATGAAAGAATGGTGCATACATCATGTTATGAGTTTATTTGATTTAGTTCATAAATTATCAAATTAATTATCTTTTTATTAAAAAATACGCCAAAAATTCGTTGTCACTGTTGATATCGTAGAAAGTACCTAAATATTTCTCATATGACTATTTTACAGCTACCAAAGCACACTTAAGTAACATTTCACAGGTATTTCAAGTGTATACGATATAATTATACAGAGTTTTTTTTTAAAACATGAGTCCAAAAATGTTGGTTAGTACCTACTTACGCAAGGAAGAATTTTGCAACAACGATCAACCAATCAATCTTCAATGTAAGCTCCCAAAAGTTGTATGAAGATCTTCAAACCCAAAAATATTTTTAAAATTCAATATTTTGACACCAACTTTTTTTTTTTTTTAATTAGAACTTCTTTTGTTGTTGCAGTTCAGACAGACAATTTGTCGTTCGAATTTTTTAGTGCTCAAATATACTCAAAATGTGCACTTCAAGCAGCAGGTTGATATACGAATTCAATATAATTCTTCAAGGTGAATCGTGTGGTGTTGTTACTGTGTCGATTTTGCATCCTCCTATGAGGATAATGGACCAGTTCATTAAGGCAAAATTCCTTAATTTGAACATACATAAATTCGAGTAGGTTTCACCTAGAATCGGAATATGCAGTAGAAAATACATCATACAAGCTACTATTCTTACTTAAATATTTGAATTTTCGTCTTTTGAACATTTCCAATCCTTTTTAGTTTATTATATCCATGAGTATTATATTATATGGATGAGTCAGTTATAAAGCCACCCAAACTCAACCCCGTCGTTGATTGTTGATGAAAATTGGAACGATTGATTTCAGGGTTTCGCAGCTCCTGGACACCGCCAATTATTCCTACATCCTACCATATCACCGACTAACGGTGTATCTGATGGGAATCGGAGTCTACTATTTCCTGATGAAGTTCCCGGAATGTATTTTCAATAAGGTACTGTTCGATTTTAATCTAATCTGATTAAATTGTGAAGTATTGGAGCGTTGAGGGCATTCAGGTAAAATCTGGGTAGATATAATTTGGTGTCAACCATAGGAAGTATTTTCTTATAATACCATGTGAACGTACCTCGCAAGCTATAGAAGTATAATTTTGTTCTCGGGGTCGATGACGATTGGGGGGGGGGGGGGGTCCTCTGGTTCATGAGGATATTGTCTCAACTGACCTAATCTTGATAATGTTTACTTACCTGTACCTATTTTAACGTAAATTGTTACAGGTTCAGATAACGTTATTGTGGATGGTCGCAGTCTTGAGTGGCATGGCTGCAATGATCGGTCCTTACCACATGACGTCGATTACCTACAAATACGATGCACAAGAAGCTGCTCTTTACAATTCTTTCTCCCCAATATTGTGGGGAGCCTTCGTTGGTTGGGGTATCGTTGCTTCTTCGTATGGCTATGCAGGTTAGTTTGATCCACCGAACCTCGACAGTATTCTAAAAGCAATTATTGAGTAAATTAGGAAAACTGAAAGTCTATTGGAAATGGCTCCACACGTCATGGAAGAGATTCTGTTAGTAAGAACCTGAATTTAGTGCACATTCGAGTACTTAGTGATGGACATAGCGACTACCCAAAGAACTATTCACAAGTTTGTCCTTCACTCCGCCCTCGATTATTATCTTCATACTCCTTTTACTTAAGGGGGTTCATGAGTCGGTTCTAATTTAACACTTTTTCATGTACCTACCTGTTTCTCTGGATATATTCATGATATCTTCATACTTTTTTTTAAATTCTTCATCTACTCTTCATATAACCGCTGAGCGAGTTTCAACTCTGTTGTGTTAATATTATTTTACCTAGAGACAATATAGCAAAACAGTTTTTTAATATTTTTCATGCTAGTGATTTTTTAATTCTAGCCATGTTTCTGTTGGGAGTTTTCCGTCCAAACTTGTTCAATGACTGTAATATACCCCTCTCGACAATATTAAAAAAAATCAAGTTGCCAGCTCTATTGGCTGCCGAGAAACAGGTACCTAAGTGACGAAAAACAAGGGTTTCCGGTTTGGAAAAAAACCGCGATTTGTGAGAGGTTACCGATTTTCGAGGTATTTGATAGATAGTTCGTAATTATTTCATATTGAAGAAATTGAAAATGAGGTCTGATTATTCCTTATCTATGATTCTTGTCAGTCAGTGTTTGCACCGGTTAGGTACCTAAGGTTATTTCATATCACGTAGTAGGTACTGATAAGAATAATGGTTATACACTATTGGCTCACTTGATTTCTTCATTAGTCTAGTGCTATGCTATTTTTGTAATATTTGGTGGCATGGGAACCAGTGCTGGAACCATGGAGTAGGACATAGTAGTTATCAATCAGAACTTATGAACAGCGAAAGAACGGTAGGTAGTTACAGAAATATAGAAACTATGAACCTGGAGCGGGAAACAGCTATCCCCCGGAAACAGCGTTTAGCTCCTCAATCTTTGAAAACTCATATCTCTGCTTTCCACTGCTCACATTTAATATTTTTATATACCAAAATGTCTGGAAAACCTGCAGAATTTTATGAAAATAAAAACGAAAAAGTCGAAAAATTTTCGATTTTGACTCATGAACCCCCTTAATCACTCTTCAACACCAACCAGACTTTTGTCTCCGTGGATTTTCGAGGTCTTCTCGTCATAGCTAAAATCCGATTCATCCAATATAAACGTCACAATTTATTGAAAAATTATTCAATTGTATTTCTGTGTAGAGAAAATTATTCTGCGAATCCTTCCCGTTTTTAGGACATCCCACAGTAAGACTTGGGCGTCCGTATGTGATTAATCTGAGCTAGAGGAGGACAACACTCAATCGGGGGGACCAAGTACAAATCCTTATTAGACCATTATGAAACCAAATCCGCCAAAACTCCACAAGTGTATGTCTGTGTGTGACAAAATCTTGTGTACTCAGCCTAGCCCTAAATTTCCAATCGATTTGCATGGTTCTTTTTTTGTTCAAAGGAGAAATCTATGTAGTTTTCGCCGGAAATTCGTAGGGGGGTGCATCCTGACAATACCTTGAGAATACGGGTGTATTTTGACACTGGGTGAATTATTTAATGCAGTAGAAAGGTAAATATGGTTGAAATTTAACTAATCCTCATCCAATAGGACGTCCACTGGAATGCATGCATTACTAAACAATAAACATGGTCAACAACTCCTTCGCTTCGCCTTTTAAATAAAAACACTTCTACTCACTTTCTCAACACTCGCATTCACTTACACGATTTCAGTCTCATCTTCATCTACTCCACAGGATTTGTCGAAAAGTGAGCCGCACCTGCGAATCAACTCACTAGCCATCACTGATGTACATCCACCCTAAGCATTAAGAGTCTGAAGGAAAAATTAGATACCTACTTGAACAGACGATCTGATGCTATTTTAGCTTTCCTAGGTGTCGCACACAAATAAGAGCTTAATTAATTTCAGGATGGTTGGGGAAACTGATGGCATGGGATAAATTTCAAGTCATTTCGAGGTTGAGCTACAGCATTTACTTGGTCCAGTTTCCAGTTTTCTTCTACAACGTTGGTACTAAACGGCATCCTGAAACATACTCGCCGTCGGTAATGGTAGGTACCTAGTAGAACTATTTAAAAAAATGTATTGACCTAGTTTTGGTTTATGTACGATTTGTCATCAATCGTCCTCGGAGTAGCCTTCAGTGGGATCAAAGTATCCAAAACTAATAAACATTAGGAAATCCATGATTGAGTTTTTTGTGTGATGTATAAAGTTATCCGTCAGGTACCTCCAAAAACATTTTCGATCGGTGATTTTTTTTCCAGTTCAATTTTGAAGAATATGCAGTCATCGTCTTCTTCTCAATTCTCCTGACCTTGATGGTTGAAATGCCAGCTAATAATTTGAGGAGTCTCTACAAAAGGAACAGCTCATCAGGTGAGGAATATTCGCAGTCTACAGGGTGTACAACAGGTCTGCCAAACAGCAGGAGTCGATTCTACAACTAATTTGCAATTAAAAGTTCCCTTAGCTATTTTTTAACCCCTTGTTTTTCCAGGTTTTTTTTGTCAATTTTAAGATTTTTTCGTAATTTTGACCTTACGTTAATAAATCGATCAAAACTCCCGTAATTTGTCGTATGAATTCCAAGTTGAGGATACCGTTGGAAAGAACATTAAATTTCCTACCGGTCAGATGCCTGACCTATTCTTTGAGTCAAGGTTTGAGACATGAAAAAGCCCTCTGAAAAGTGTTCAACTAAAACCTCGAGTTTTTTCAATCGGAAATTAAACTATGAGAAGCAATATTTTTCAAGCAATTTTTTGAAAGCGTGAAAACGTGATTTTTTTTAACGGAATCAGCGATCCAGCTGAGATTTGGGGGGTTTGACGACGAGCGGCGAAGAAGTCAGCGAGGCCTCCCAAAAGACCTCAGAGCGCCGATTCCGTAGAAAAAAGGCACGTTTCTCCGCGTTCAAACACAAATTTCTGTGACAAGTCCCATTTAAAAAATAAAAATGACTATATCGTTGAAAAGCTGAGAGAAGCGCGGCTTTTACTGTTCTTGCATCTTGAAAATATATTGCTTCTCGTAGTTTAATTTCCGAATGAAAAAAATTGAGGTTGCCCGAATTAGGCAAAATTTTCTTTTCAGAGGACTTTTTCATGTATCAAACCTCGACTCAAAGAATATGTCAGGCATCTAACCGAAAGGAAATTTAACGCTCTTTCCAGCGGTCTCGTCAAATTTGAATTTATACCGCAAATCAAGGGAGTTATGACCGATTTAGTAATGTAAGGTCAAAATTACGAAAAAATCTTGAAATTGAAAAAAAAACTTTAATAGACAAGGGTTGAAAAACGCTGCAAATTATTACACAATGGTTTATTATTTTTCTATATAGATCACTCGTCTACAAAATCACCAACCATCCAATATGAAAAAAAAAAATCAAAAAATTTTTTTTTTTTTTAAATTAAAAAATAAAGTCAAAATCACCAACCATCGATCGAATTTCGGTCAGCTCTAATTTGAACGGAGATTAGGCCTCTTTTGCGATTCACACTCGTGTTTTGATTTATATATATATTTCAATATAAACCCTTAAATTTTTGTAGGGAGCGAACGGTTTGTCCTACAGAGCTCGGGGTGGTCTCAAAAAATTCTAAAAATTCTATAGAATCCAAAATTGAAGGAAAAACAATACCTTTATATCGAAATTTTTTGAGTTAGGGCGTTTTCAAAATTTCAAAATTGATTTTGGAACCCTTAGGAGTGACCTACATCAACCAAAAGCTTCGGGGCACAACTAGACCCCAAATGGAGCCTACATACCAAATTTCATCAAAATCGGTCAATGCTAGGTGGGGAAAGTGACGCATACGGCGGACGGACGGCCAAATTTTTATTCGATTTTTGGATTCTACGTACCTTGAAACGTAAACCATCAAATTTTGAGGGGGTGTTAAAATTTTTTTTTCTTGGTCGATTCCAAAGGTTTATTATTGAAAATAATAAACTAAAAATTGCTAAGAGACTGTTTTTGTTGCAAATTAGTTGTACAATCGACTCCTGCAGTTTGGCAGACCTGATTGGCTCACACTCTGTAAACCTAACTATCCAGAGTGAAACATTTTTCAACATAGAAAAAAAATGTAATGTAGATAGGAATAGAAGAACCTAGGTCTAACATCCTGTGCAAGTCAACGAAAACATTGATGAGGAAATGTGTTATTTATTCGCAGTGCGGAGGAAGTCTGAGAACGCCATCCTGGCCAAACAGCCTCAACGAAACCTGGGCCGGAAAATATTGAAGCGTGGATAGAAACAAGGATGTAAATTGCTTTCCAATCGATTTAAAATAAAGGATTACAGAATGTGGGAGAGATTTATTCACCAGTTGTTCAGCTCTGATGTAATTTCGTCTTTACGCGCTTTTCCTCTCCCTGCTACAGTAAATTCTAGTCATTTTCGACCTAAAGCCGCGGCCACACGTGAGGTGTTCGGCGAGCACCGAGCAAAAGTTCGCCAAACACCGAATGTGTGGCCGGGCGATGCGGGATTCGCCAAACGGGTGCTCGCCTCGGAGGCGGTTTCTTTCACATATCAAAGGAGACTAATGTTCGCCAAAAACCGAGCATTTCCTCGGCCACACATGCAGGGCGAATGTTTGCCGAATCTCGGAAGTATTGCAGGGTTGTATTTCCTTCCCAGTGCCGGGGTTGAACGAGAACGCGGACGAATTCAGTGATTTACATTCACTATTCCTACCTAGTGACGCTTCGATATATCCGTTTATTCGATAAATGGTATCTAATCAATATCGGCAGCTAGATACTGATATCGAACAAAAGTATTCGATATCTACCGAAAATATCGTTCGATATTTCAATACTTTGATAACTTCATCATTAATTGTTTATTTGTTTTTGATCCCACTTTCATTTGTGTTTACTGGAAAAACAAAGTTGACTCCGAACTAAACGCTGATTGTTTATATTCTTTCACTTACTCTAGTGTACTTCTATCAAAATGTACTCCATCCGTGCATTTTTACCCTCAGATTAAAGTTCTCATGAGGAAACAACGTTTAAAACTGAACTGACAAAAATAATCGGCAAATATTTGTAAGTGCTCGGTAAATGTTCGGGATTTGGCAAATACCGAATGTGTGGCCAGTGTGCTTTTCCATCGCAAATGTGTGGCCACGGCTTTATTGCACCTTTTTGGAAAGCCCTCCATTTGAACTACGATTTGGAGAAATTGATTTGTTCACTGCACTGGGAGCTCAAAGAGCGATGAAAGTTGGAAGTGGCTCCAGGTAAGGGGGCTTATTAGTTTCCTATCGCTTCACAAATACTTCATAGGTAGTATCTATTTCTAATTCTTATACCCAGGGGCGTGGCGTCCATAAGGCCACTTTGAGTCTAGCCCCGGCAAAATTTCTCTCTCTGTAAGCTAGATTTTTACCCCAAAGCTGGAAAAACTCCCTTCAAAAAGTGTTCTCCCCAAAGTAGAAAAAAATTCCCTAGCAGAAAGTTTTTTCTCAAAACTCACTCATATCCATGGAAGGATGGATCTTTTACAAGTGTGAAATAACTCTACACTGACATGCAGTTATTATGTCAAACATGCATGGTGGAACCCGGGGCCATGGAGCTAGCTTCGATGCCTACTACTAGGTCCATGCCGAAGGCTGCCTCCACAGCCAGCAACTAGAGAGAAGAAGAAGAAGAAGAAGTAGGATGAAGTAGGAATTTCCATGATCTGGGGCTAGACCCTAGAGTCGTCATGCCAACGTGTTTTTTATTTTTAGTTTTGCCCCGTCCGCGCATGCTCAGTAGTGTTATTTTAGTTTACCCCCTCCCTTTCTCGGCCCCTGCCGGGAAAGACAATCCATTCTCTCTGATCCAAGTTGATGGATGTATAGTCTGTTCAGGTTGCCACGAAAGTTCTGTGGAAGGCAATAACAAAATGGGGAATCCATTGCATGTCAACGCATGGAGTACGATTCAACTTCAGAGATATCAGTTATGGATGAGAATTAAAAAATAGCACTTGAACAGATTTTCACAGTCCGTTGCCCAGACTGCATGATTATGTATTTTACCTCTTTTGATTGGGGGCGGGTGACATGAAACTGATTGACAGCAAGATTATGATTTTTCGTGTTATCATTGTTGTCAATGGCGTTTGCGAGAGAGGGATTTTTTCACATGTATGAAAGTAAGTTAAAACTATTGAACTAAGTTTTAAAATATTGTTTAAGTTTTTATCTTCAAAATGCTAGGGATTGTGCCTCCGAAATGTTATATTCCTGGTCCTCTCACCATTTTGGGGTTTTCAGTCCATTTTACCTGCATTTCAAGACGTTCTTTGTGTGTTTTGTTGCAATACGATCGTGATGGAGTTGACCACTGATTAATACTTACATACTTTTCGTATTTTTTCGTTTCTATTCTACATTTCATTATGGGGAAATACAATAGGCAGCCAGGTGCTTGTAAGTACCACAACTTTTCTTAATATGGTACCTACAGAGGCGTTGCAAAAGACCATTAAAAGTCTTAAAGGGAATATGACCCTGGAAAAGCATTCAAGATACATTTCGACTAATATGTAGAATTTTTTAAAACACTTTTTCTATGATCTCGTCTTTATAATGAAAAAATTATGTGCTTTTCGTTTTTAAAAATGAACAATTTATGTTTTAGTAACAAATTAATATTTTTTAATCTTTTCGAGTTCCAAAAATGAATTTTTTTCCATCATTATAACTGGAATGAAGTAGATGAGATGTGATTGTTTCCCACTTTGTCCTCCGTTTGACACAAAAGTATGTTTGTGTGATCCTAGGGTCAAGTTCTTGTATTTTCTGGTTTGGTGCCCCACCGCTTTCGGAGGTCACCCAACGCCCCTGCTTATACCTAATTTTTGCGTGAAAAGATACAGTTCTAAATTGGCAGAATATTATGCTGAATAAAACCAGACGTGGGATGAAATTGTGAAATAAATAGCTCCTTGAGGACAGTTTGTATTCGTATTTAAATGAATGTAGTACCACAATTAAAAAAAAAGCAGAAGCTTTTCTGAAGTAACAAACATAACGTTAAGACTATTGAAGCTGTAGTATGAAAAAATAATATCAATAATAATAATAATAATAATAATAGTAATAATAGAACATAGGACTGATCTAGGGCCACAGTCTACATCATGACTGAGCAATCACATCATTATTCAATGTCTGCTTCAACATTTAAAAAGCGATTCATTCTGATTTTGTCGGAAATACTCGGAGTAGGTAACTTGTGGCTCGATGAAGAAAATTGAATAAGAACTAATGAAATATAACGTGGCAATTTTGAATCGGAGTTCCGTTAAGTATAACAATGAGTCAACCTAATTTAATGCAGTGACAACGGAAATGGAATTTCTAAACAATGATAAGACTGAACGTGAATAATAATACTATCAATAAATTATATATTGGTCCTTTAGTTGAATGGGCTAATGTGATAATTGCACATAATATTACTTCGTCAGAACTCAGAATTCAGCCCACAAGAAACTATTATAACGAGAAAATTAAATCAGAGTCACTCCCAGTCACAGCGAAAACAAAGATGTCTCCAAATAAAAGTAAATGCCACCCACTTTTGACTTGGATAAATTTGTGGGATATCGTACTGGGTCTATTAAAATTTCGTTTATCCTGTGCTAATCCAACAGTATCGGGACGTAGCCAGAAAAATATAAAAATTAAAAGTGACAATTTCGTGGTTCAAATGACATTGAATTGAAAGATGTATACTGAAACCAGAATAGGTACTTAACAATACCAATCAGCCCATATAACCAACGTATAAATCACTCTCCTTTACGTTCACTTATAGTACAATTCTTCCTGTAACGTTCAATCATATATATTTTCCTTTTAAAAATACCTTTCCCACTCATGTCAGTGAATATATGTTCAGTACCTAATTCATGTGAAACTCAACATTTTATAGAAATCGTATAAAACAACGCTTTACTCATTAAATAACAATAAGAATCGTTACGGGACACTTTCTTATGGAAGCCAAATGCCATGTTTCCAAATTGTATTCCAACCAGCGCTAATACTATATGCTTATCCGTGCTTTATATCTGTTCTTGGCGAATGGGCAACTTTCCTGGGTCACGAATTCCCACTTTTCTTACCATATTCCATTGAATAACATGAATTAACACTGAAAACCCGCTTAATCTGATGGTCAGCTTGGTTAGTTGATACGAAGAGCGAAAATTTGAATTCCCGAGTTCCCGCTAAAATTGATGTTGGTAACAATGAGGAATTTCACCGAATTCTGTTTGCATTTTTCCTGAATAGTTAATGGTGTGGGATAAATGAAAATCGGGTGGATTTTGGAAAATAAGTCTCCTGTTATTTTTGGGAGACATTCAAAATTTATGATTTCAAAAAATAACCGGGAAAACGGACCTCTTCAACATGAAGCGGAAACGCTCGCTGATTGGCTATTTGGACTCCGTCTCCTCCCCTTGTTGCCTGATGGAACGACGAAATCGTGTTATCCAAGAGGAAATCAAACAAAAACAGGGGAAACCTCGTGTTCTCCATCTTGTTTTTTCTATTTTTTCTCTTCAGTTCTTCAATTTAGATCTTTACTGGTTTTGTGAAATGTTGCCTCCGAGGAGTATACGAAGTGAGATTTCACGATCCCAGCGCTTCAAGCGGCCGTACATGAACTATTGCTGATTGACGTCATCCTCCTTTTTTTTAAACGTTCATATCTTCTACACTGTTTTGTTCATTCGTAAACTAGGAAGTACGGGCTGAAAGTTTGCTGTAGGAGGTGCTGAATCCGATTTTGGGGTAAAAAATAGGAAATTCAGACATGGTGAAATTTCTCATTGAAAAGTCTTGGGGAGCTGGAGGAAGCGCTAGTGCGTCCTGCTCGAGTTCACAATACTCAATGTTAACGACACATTATTTGATTTTTACTCTAACAAAACATGGAGATTCTAGAAAAAAGAAATTATCACAAAGGTTTGCCAATATATTTTTTTGAAAGCATAATAGTAAAAATTGTAACAATAAAATTATTTTAATTTTTCACGAAATTGGAAATATTTAAATATATCAGTACAGTATCTTTTAACTTGATAATAAACGGTGAAAAGAGCGTTTCGACGTCTCGCACCTTCCTTGGATCAAACCATTGGAGATGACCCCAAGTCCAATCAGATGCTACATCATTTTCCCTCACCTCTTATCTTTCAATTGCCTTTCTTAAATACAACTTATTTTTAAAAGTCTAGTTTTTCCAAGTAAATATTTATTCACAAGAAACCAAAATGACAAAAATTGCCCATTGCCCTCAATCCTTCTTTAAGGAAAGGTGTAACCTGGGGGTAAAGAAAACAAAATTTCCAAACGACTAGGTAATGGAAAACCGTGCTTATCATGTATGTACCTAAAAGAAACGAAAAGACGCTGAGGCTGTAGGAGCTTTCCAGAAAAAGGTGATTCACATGGAAGGATAATTTGATCATCAATTCAAATGGAAATGAAGAAGCTGAAGCGTATATACCTTGACAATAAATAATAACAATGAATTGCTTTTCTGAAATTATTTTCTACTTTCATAATAGGTACGTTAACTTATTGCACCTATCTACCTAATTTAAGTGAAAGGTGAGAAGAGCTCTTCCACCATAGGAATGAACACTTGATGTCGCCGCAAGTGTTTTTTTTTATTCACAAATGTCTAGAGAAAATTATACTGAGTTTCATGAAACTGTAAATTACATACATGTTTACTACAGGTGTTGAGTATGAACTTGGGTTCGTTCAATAGACTGAATTTGGAAGCATACGTTGAGGTCGAAAAGAAAAAATCCCTTTAAAGCACGGGACACGAAAAGTCAATATACAATGGACAACGATGGATGCTAAATAGGTTCCTTTGGAGTACAGAATTTCAGATGTACACTCTCATTATAAATCAAGTCAGATTCCACTTGTGTTTCGCAACACTTCATTTCCCGAATAAACATGTATGTACAAAATTAAATAGTACCTTTGTACAGTCAATTTGGCAAACTTTACATCTATCAAGGTAATGAGAGGGTTACAACGTGTACAAACGATCAAAATATACAGTTCTCATTTCTGTTGAAGATAATAAAATACTTTAGGAATACACGTAGTTACTGGCATTATATAGTATAATAACAGCTTATAAATATTTAATACAATTCACATTAAATAATATTAATTATTATGTTACGAATTAGACCCATTTCCAACATTATTTGGAAAATAAAAACATTTCTGATATCACAGCTCTATTCACAAGAAAGGTTGTGCACTCATCCTTCGTGTATAAAATTGTTTCCGAATTACATCTTGATGTAAAAAACAAAATCGATCCTTCAAACAAAGAAACTGTAGTCTTACACAAAATAACTCAATCATCAAAACGGAATAAATTTTAAAATAATAGATGAATCGGTAAACAAAAGTGAGGACTAAAACAAATCGTCATACAAGCTAACGACGATGCTTTACAACGAGATGTTTTCAAGTTTCGCGAAGCAAAGGTTTAAAATTTATCGATAGAAAGTTTAAACAAATGCTATAAATGTCATATTCATGATTCACGTTTTAGAAAACAAGTAGAACCACATTTACCACTGATTCATACACGATATCCTCCTATGAACACATTGACAGCGTCATAAAAAATAATTACTTCTGCTGGTTGAAAACAAAATTACTCACTCCTAACACTGAATTTAAAGTAGCACATCACTTTCTGTAGAACGTCTCCAAACACTATGCAGAGGATCGAAATCTAAAACAATGACAGAATGAAGCTTGCTCATTAAATTTCTAACTCAAGGTTCTAACTAACATCGTCTACGAATTTTGATAATCATAACACACATTTTAACAAAATACCCATAAAAATATACAAAATATATCTTTATACATTACATTCATGTTATGAATAGTCTACGGTATATAGACAATATTTTTGATAAATATATTCGTCTCTTGAAAGCTAAAAGTTTCGTTTCACTGAAAAATCCGCACATTCTAGTTTTTGGCAAGAGAGTCAGCATTATTATAGACTTGGAATCAAAAACATCCAGCACCATGAAGGTATTTCGAGATGCTGAAGTTATTAAAATAAAATATTTCTCAGACTTCAGTTCCATCTTCTCCTTCATCTTCATACAATGGACCATTGCCTTTAGGCTTTGGAGGAGGTTTTGGTGCAACCTTTGGTCGAGTATGAGTCGTGACGGGAATGTCAGATGAACCAGTCCTTTTTAGCGAGCCTGCACTGTCGGTGCTTCTGTTTCTCCAATACTGTTTTTCGTCTGGGGAAAGAGGCGATGGCAGAGGCTTCAGTATTCCCGACTCCCTGTCATCAAACTGAGAGTAATTTGATGGAGTGGGAGTGGAGGAACTTGCTCTTCTCCGTGGGGCATCAGGAAGGCCAGCTTTATTGAGGGACAGAACAGAACTGCCATCAGCTGTGGTCCTCGGACCAAGATTATCATAAACAGGCTCTGCCTTGATGGGAGAGAGTGGGTCTTCTAGGAGTGATGGAGTTGGAGCGGATGACCAACTTGGAACTCTTGGTCTTCGGGGAATCGTCACATAACCTTGTCGCGGAAGAACGATGGGTACTGCGGGGGAGAAGGGGGATTGAGATCGTGAGTAAGGCAATGTGCCAAATCCATTGTACAAAGGGCTATGAAGTGGTGACATAGGGTGGAGAGGAAGTCTACCAGAAATCTCCATAGCAGTGGATGCTGAGCTACCAGCTGGAGATGCATTCAGAACTCTTCCAGGAAATGCAATCAAATCAGGAGGATAAGTATCATCGAGCTTGTCTGTAGATCTATGCGGAGTAGCTTCTATACTCTCAATCGATCTTTCGTCATCTATCACCGCACTTTGAGCTGAAACAAGATAAAAAAAGAAAATATTGTATTATCTACATTATAATAATTAAAATTTTGATACAACCACATACTTCTTCAAAAGTCATTACGAGTCTGGATTTGTAAAATTAAAAAGTCATACATCTTAGAAAAGAGCGTTAATTTTCATTTCTACGTGATGTCAAGCAAAATTTGTTTGATCAGACTTGGTTATTGAAAAATTTGTCTACATAGTGAAGTTACCTATTCACCGAATTTGCAATCGAATTGTTGACCTTGATTCGATCATGATCTAGTAGGGCATCATCAAAAGTTGCTAACTATCCTCCGTGTTAAAGGAAGTAGTAAAACGTTCAATAAACAAAATAGGTACCTACATGAGTTTTTATTACTTTAGTAACTGGTATTTAGAGGAGGATACGTCTTTGGTACTAGTTAAGAGTTTTTATTAGGAATTTTTCAGGACACTTGTGCCAATGTTCAAGGAAGTAACTTACAATATGAAACTTGAAAGGTTGGAAGGAAGAACGTTGTTTGTCGCAGATCGCGATTTTAAATAAGAGGAATTGTTATGGGCACAGTTCATATCCATGGTTATTGGTTCAGCTCCAACTCCAGAGAATGCGCTAGGACTTAGTAAACACCAAACCCCAGATTACTTTCCGGTGGAACAACGTTATATCTTGCCACGCCGCTAACCTGCTCCTATCAGCAAGTTCAAGTAAGTACTGCAAGCAATAATAATGCTTGGTAGTTTTTCTGCGTTCCTGAAATCTTGCTACATACAGGACATACAGCGTTCTTCCCACCGCTCTGGAATAAACTTGAGTTTGAATGTCAACACTAGACACGCGAGTGTATGTGAAATCCATTCTCTTACTCTATGAAATCGATACAATGGGGAGTTTGGATGCCTTATCTAAAGTAGGTAAAGTAGGCAAATATCTGAACCAAGGTTAGTGTGGTTAGGTAGTGAAAAATGACCTAATAGTTAATCTTACCGATAGACGATCCATCATCTAAAAGCTTTCTATTAAGCTCTGATATTTCGGCTCCAGCGTTCGGAGGAGTTTGTGCTTCGTATCTTCGGGGAGGCTTCTGAACAGGATTTACTGTTAAGAGGCTTTTTTCTTGTTCAGATGTTGCACCAATGTGATGACTCACATCACCATTCGGGGATAAGCCATTGACAGGAGATTTCTTCCCAGGGGTGATCTCTCTTCTACGGCAAAAACAGCAGCAAAGCACAACTATGATGATGAGAAGGGCAATAAATCCAATTATCAAGCCCAATATAAGTGGCCACGAATCACTATATACACCTGGCCCAATGATACCCCCTTGAGATGGTTCGACAACCAGGGTAATATTCCTTTCGTCCACGCCTCCTTTACTCTTCGCAACACATCTGAATTCTCCTCTATCTTGCGGTCTAACTCTGGTAATTGTCAGGTTGAACCATCGATGGTTTTCTCCACTAGAGGATCTGATCAAGTATCTCAAGTCCCCGTACTTGGTACGGGTATCATTTGATATAATTCGTGTGTTATGAACCCAATGGACTTCAGGTGGAGGACTCCCAGCAACACGACAACTGAGAGTCACATCGGTACTATCAGCATTAATTACGCCCTCAACTTTGGGCCAAGTGATTTGAGGCTTACAGGCGAAGGCATCTGATTCAATTTCCATCCAGCCTTTGCCCTCCAGATTTTGGGGCTCTTTGCAGGACGTAGGATGGGAGTACAGATTATGTTCTACCACCCAATCCCGTAAAGGTTTCAGCTGGCAGTCACATCGCCACGGATTATTGTGGAGAACCAGACTGCGCAACTTGCTCAACTTTTCCACAACTCCCATTCTCATGTGTGTGAGTTTATTACCGTCAAGGGCGAGTTTCAAGAGATTAGAAACATTATTGAATGTTCTTAATCCGATGTGGAAGATTTGGCAGTCGCTCATTTCAACAGTCTGTAGAAAACCCATGTCTTTGAACAATCCGTCGTCAAGTTTCGTCAGTTTATTTTTGTTCATTGTTAGCACTCTCAATCTCACATTTTCTCTAAACGTTAGAGGGTGCAACGTATGGATTCGGTTGTCAGTGAGATCCAACTCTATCAGTAATGAGAGATGTTTGAATGCATCTTTGTGAATTTCCTGAATCGAACATTCCTTCAGGTAGATTTTTTGAAGGTGCACGAGACCGACCGATTTGAATGCCTCGCTAGGCAGAGTGTGTATGTTATTCTCGGACAAATCGATGAACTGTATTTCTTGACTGAGGGAATCTGGCACTTGGGTGAGCTGTTGTCGCATGCAGTCTGCCGTCTTCCTTCCAGAAATCCACTTGCACTTGCAGACAGCGGGACAGACAGCCCAGTCGGAATCGTCGCTTGCCACCTCTCCAACCGCTAACAAAAGCACGCCGACACTGATGACTCCTGAAAAACCAAAGAGAATAGTAAACAAATCGAATAGAAAAATATCGAGAAAACTAGATATGGAATTGAATTGGTCGAATAAAAAATGTGGAAGGAATCCTATTAGGAATTGCCTCTTTGAACCAGTAAATTATAATGAACAGTAACACCCTTCAATTTGAGAAGGCGAGTTGCAACAAGTTGAAACTATTTTTTTAAAATCAAAAGTTATTGGTATCTATTGATTCAGAATTCCATCAGCTATAGTTTTGGTATCGTTTGAAGGCTCAAAACCGGCCGAAAACACCTGAACCAAAAATAATTGTCCAGAAGCACATCGAGCTCAATTTTTATTGCCCAGTTATTCGTTTAGAGTTTATTCTGTTGATAGCATTGTCTGGAATCGATTACAGTAAGGATAAGGTTCTACTGTTAGCTTCATGATGAAAACAAGAGAAATCCTATTCCGAGAGAAAAGGCTCGCAAAATATATGCTGCTAAAATTATGTCGTCACGTGGACACACTGCAAATGTCCGCCTCGATAAATTCTGGAGAAAACCCATTTTCGTCGAATATAGACGTCTTTTATAGTTTTTTAATTTGATTTTATTTTTAGCAAAATGAGTCGTCTATGAGAAATTACTAAAATCTAGGCTAATCTGTTGGTGAGTTGACGTGAGTTGACGACGAAGAGTTGTCTACAACTACCATATCATACGAATTAATTTTGGGTGATTTCAATTGGGAAAAGCGTGAATTTTCTCAGTATTTTTTAGACATGACAACAAATTAACTTCTTACAATGTAATAAAGCAATAAGCGGTAGGATAATAAAGTGATAAAATGAAGAATAATGAGTTTATCGGGAATCAGCGCAACACTTCCAGCATACATTGAGTTCAAACTATTTTTTTCTAGAAAAATCACATTTTCTTTCACCGATCGTCTCTTGATACCGATGTCAATTTCACGTGAATATGAAAAACTATTATTGTGGAGGTATTTTATATTTTACCGATTGTACCTATGGAAGGATATTTGAAACTACTATAAGGATACTATATTTTTATGTTATTGTGTTTCAATGTTGTGATAGAATATCGAAACTTGCAGTAACGGCATCCTTGTAATGAATCGTGATAATTCATGTAAATTTCCTAGATTAGCAATAGTGTTATATTTATCATCTCAGGAATCCTCAACAATAGATTTCGGAAACTAAGAGTGTGAAAAAATTGTTTTAATTACCGAAAAGGGACATGCCAGCCAGTCTTCTTCAATAATTTGTGATGTTCCAAATTTTCATCGTACTCATCAATGGATCTGAAAGAAAAAAAGAGGAGTTATAATACTGTGAAAAATTGTAGCGAGAGGAAGCTTCTTTGGTAAAAATACATGGAGAATGTAAGCAGATGAATCCCAAATTACTCAATACAATTGCCCAAGTTTTTCTTAATACTTGAAATTGGTAACTCAGAGGTCAGAGGTGCGTCCAAGACTTGCAATTTTTTTAATGACCCCTCCCCCCACAATCTATGTTTTTTAAATCCATGTCAATATCCCCAATTCATTACAGATTTCGTTCAATTTTTTCAAAAGGCTTCTCTCTTTGATTTAATTCATTTCCATGATTCGAGCCCACACCAGCTCTGGGCTAGTACGAGTCAACACGGGTTGTGATGACCGCGCTTTCAAAGTTTTGACGAGCCGTCAAGGTAACCTGCCGATACACTCCAACTGATCTGATGGTGCAGCTTTCATCTACCAAACCGTCGACTCGCTTCAGTGGGCAAAACAAGCCTTTGAAAGATGCGCTTTGTCGATAGCGACTCATTTTAACATCCACAGTTGATTTTTCTTCATCCCTTCAAATTGAATTGCGTACAAAATGACCTCCACCCAGCTTGTATTACTGTTAAATATGTATGAACATATTCGTATATTCCTGTTTAATTCTCCAAAAATCTGAACGCTCATCGATTGTTCAAAATCTGGATCCCTGATTGAAATCAACACAACAAAATTCGAGGTCGAAAAAAATAGTGCGTGAGAAGATAAGGTAAACGTGTCCACTGGACTTGTAGATTCACCAAATCTTCATTTTGATTAATAGTCATTTGTGAATATTTATGTGTATCAAATTAGTGCTTTGTCATCTAATACTTTCAGGTTTTGTTGGACAAATTAGGTAGTTCAGATATAGTTTTCTATCAAATCGTGTAGAATGTACATAAAGAAAATTTAATCAAATGAAACAAATATATCTTCTACACAGAGATACACAAAATGAATTTTTTGGGTTTGTGAAAAACATTATATAGTTATCGCAACAATTTCGTGACATATTTTACATTCGGTAGCTACAAGGTAGAACAGGAAAAACTACTCGTAGTGCAATAGGAAAATTGCGCACTTCCTGGACGAAGATGGAAACAGAAGCGTTATAAAATCGAAGAAAAGGAAGAAAGAATGACAGAAAGTAAACAAATACAAGCCACTATGGGGAGCTTGTCATTCATTGTGGATGTGGCATGAACGATCTGATACGAGTAAAAACCTTTCCAAGGAGCTGCACGCACACGTAACTGGTGAGTTATTTTACTCTCTTTTCGACAAAAATATCGCTGGGCGGGAAATGAAAATTCCAAGACGACTTTGGTCAATAACCTGGCAGAAATCTCGGACAATTTGAGATCCTAGCTATTGAATTCACAGGAACAATAAGGCATCAATGAAGAAATAAATAACACCGCACGGAAATCGAATAGTAGTGGACTCCGAGGTTTTAAAGTGATCTTAGGGGGAATAAGTAATTACTATTTTAAGGAATTCCTTATTATAAGGAATTACTCAATGTAATATCGAACCATCGCTAATATAAGGTATTAAAAAGGAGTGGAGGATTCCTCCCAGGCGAAAGAGATGTGAGTGACGTCTGTAAATCGCCATAAAATCACGAGATCCACCCCTAATTGGATAGCTTTGCAGAAAGCTTTTCCTTAAAACCATTAGTTAATCAAATAAAAGTCTAATCCCCCATTGTTGGATTTTAAAAACAATCCGAACAAAAAGTTCGGTGGGCGATGATGGTTTTTTCACAAAGCATTTTAATAATATCCATTCCAATTCCAATGTGGAGAGGAGATTGAATTTAATTTTATTAGTACAAAATACAAAAGAAATTACACCATAACAAGAAAAATGTAACATTATTGAAAGGCTATAGGCCCGAATCGTAGCGCCCCTCAAGAGTTGTACCAAGCGTAAATACGCATAAATAATAATAATGTTAGTAATTTAGAAATAATTGTACAAATCGAGGCGAAAATTAAATTAAGGGAATGTAAATACTTGTTATAAAATTTTCCGCCTCCTCTCTGCTTATTCTCACAAACCAAAATACTTTTCTCTAGTATGAAAAGCGTGAAAACATCAACGGAGTTTCAACATTAACATCAATTTCACACGACGTTGTATCATGTGTACACGATATCATGAACACAACATATTCTAGACTCTTAGAAGCAATCTCGAGAGCTATCTTGGGTTATTTTATGAACATATCACACACGAAACTGAAAGAATTTCTCCTTGTTTTTGACCGTTTGAAGATTTAAAGTTTATCTTATTTAAAATTTATTCAAAGTTTATTTTATTTAAAAGTTATCTATTTTTATTGTTTAAAGCCTCGCTAACACGTGGCCCCCTCTGTTAAGGCGAACTATTCGCGAATCATTTGTTGTCATTTTGGTATCGAGCAAGAAAAAAAAATTACAACAATAAAAAATTTCACCCAGTATAGATAGGTAGCACATCCAATGTTGTGAGAAATTCGTGGAAGGAAACAGGCAAACACGTAGATCCGGAAGCGGAAGCAAAACTATTGCAATATCGCTGTTTATCTCTGTATGTGAATCTAAGGAGGCGGGAGTGTTGGAAATATAAACAGTCCAAGCGTGTAATAACCCAATCTCAGCAGCCTGGCACTCCTTTCAGCCTTTCGCATTTCACACAGAAATTACGGTATCTCCCTCTGTTTGCCTAGACAGAAACTGAATCCTTTCATTTCCTGGCCACCCTTTGACAAATGAACTCTTAGTTACTGGCTACCCTCCAGATCCATCCACACTGCGGCTCCCACCCGTTATCTTGTTGATTTACCAAAAGAAATTTAAGCGACAGTCCGCACTCCTCGCTTTTCGCACTCAGCAGTGTTTTAATAGAAAGACCATAAAGCTAGAGAGGCGAGGAAAAATAGAAGACATTTGGAGGATTCCAATTCGATCGCCCACGTGGCAGTTTTCTTGTCGGTTTTTGAGATGTTTATTATAGAAATTTAATTTTTCAAGTTTGAGAAAAAACCAGAGGACAAGAGGCTTTATGAAGAACTTTAAACAGCGAACGAAGCGTTTGTTTACAATCATTGTAAACCAAAATTCCTAGTGACCAGGTGTAATTTATTAAATACCTAGTCTTAACTAATAACGAAAATCGAGATTTGTATTGCCGTTCACGTAGGGAAATGAATGGAACGACCTAGTTATTATATGAATTTACACTAATCAGGACCAATTATGCCACCACCGAATGGGATGTCGAACACCAGAAACAGCCTCGCATGTACACCAGATTTGCTCAGCCATGGTAAGACCCAGGTGTGCCCGTCATAATTCTGCCCTGAACCCACTAGAAGGCTATGCTCGTCGTAAAGGATGGCCAGTATGGCTTGAGCCACACTTCAACCTGGAACAGCGAGGTTATCGTTCTGACCTCTTGGTGGTAACACCAAGAGGAGCTTTCATTATTGATGTCTCAGTGGTCTCCGGCTCTGGCCAGAGATCACTCGCAGACATCAATGCTTCCAAAATTCAAAAATATGAAGTTGACGCATTACTAGAGGCTGCAGTAGCACTTGCAAACATTCAGCGAAACCAACTAAAGGTGATTGGAGCAAACTGTAAACTCAAGTTGTAAACTTACATTGTGCCATACAAAAGGGAAATGGTTTTTTATTAGAAACTAGTGCGCAAGTTCTAAACGGTTGGATCGATTGTAATGAACATTTTTTTCGCATTGTTTACGATAATATTACCCTCGTATTACTGTCTTGAATAGGGTGTCTGACGTCAAAATTAATTTTTATGGATGAGTTGCACGATGAATGAGCGTATTATGTCCGGAATCGATTACTCTCAGTATGGTAAGGTAAGGTAAACAACCATTTCAGGTTGAATTTTCGTCTGACGTCGCGGACGTCATCTGCTGTCTTCCAAAGGGAGGTCAGAATTTGTTCTGATGATTTCGCTCATGGCTTCCCATTGCTTCACCGCCCTGGGTTTAGACGAGGGGGGGGGGAGCCGTAACTGCCCGAAAACACGCACGGTGACCGAAACTCGAACCTACGATCTTTCCCGCAGAGATCAGTTCTTATCTCGGCCCAGAAACGCGTTGGCGAACGATCATGGCTACCGGAACCCCCTACTCCCAATATGGTTTAATCTTTATTCATGCAATCTGGTACGAATATGAAGTAGTAAGTTGTAAACCAAGCGCAACTGTGCGTAATTGTGTAAATTTTGTAAGCTGCTAAACCTATATTGGGAATGTCCAAATTCAGCACTGTGTAAACAGCTAAACCTTTAGGTTCGCCAAAAGTTAGTATGTTTATGCAGTTCACTCGAGGGCTGAGAATATCATTTATTTTAAAAAAAACTTTGTTTTTTGGTAGCCTTGGCAGAGTAGGAGGCACATCAGACTTATTGTGTTGCCCTGGAAATGACCGTATATGTACATTCTGATTGGAAGAACTGTAAAAGATTGAAAGTTATGAGAAGCCTTTCTTTCACCACTCATTTTGAATGGAATGCAAGAACAGCGCAAAGATCGGAGATGCACCTCTTGGATCGGAGGACGAAGTGACGATCAAGACTGCCACTGTTCCGACTGGATTTCCTAGATTGTCAAGGGAGTGTGATAACTGCCAAGAGTAGGCAGTATAAACACTACCGAGTGAAACCCCACCTGTTTTACCCGCCGGCACTTTCGCGTCGTGAAATTACCTGTTAAAGTAGAAATGTAAAGCAAACAACCATTTCAAGTCGGATGTAAGTTAAATAAAGAAAAAAAGTTAGGGGTTTCATAAAGTAAAGTAAACAATCATTTCAGGTTGGGTTTTTCGTCGGTCTGTCGCTCCCGGTGTCACGAACTTCATCAGTGGTCTCCCCAAAGGGAAGTTCAGAATTTGTGTTGATGAATTGGGCTGATAGCTACTTATTTCCTCACCCCCTTAAATTAAAAGAGGTTCTTTAACGATCCAACTCCATAAAAGAAACATGTGAATCCGCTCGCAAGCTCATCCAAGCATAAACCCGAGTTGTTTGGTCTCCTTGGAGACCACTGGAAGTGAATAAAAGGAACTCAGATCAGTAGTGAGATCTGAGATATATTTTTTTTCTGTTTATTGAAATCGTCCTAGGGGCCATTAGAAGTGACAGGGAGGAAGTCAGACAAGAAGTGTGAGCAATTACTTGGCAGATATAACTGATTGACTCTTGAGAACCACTTCAAATGGTAGGAAAAAGTCGGATCAGCTAAATGAGCGACAAAGTTGATTCATTTTGGGTTTCGATTGCTAGATACACACAACTCCGCTTGCAGTTGAGCTCATTGGGAGGAAATCAGATTGGCGGGTTAATGATCACTAATCAAACTTTCCTGTTCATGCAGTGGCAAAATTTGTTGATTATACCAGCATTCAATCAACACACGTACATCTACAGGTAGGATAGCAAACGTGTTCATTTATTCCATTTCCCTTACCGTACACGAGGGGCAAGACGTTGCGATATAGAATCGTGCATCCGATTCTCGTTCAACGTTTGCCACACAAGAGTAACTTATACGACTGAAGGAAAAGTTCTCCCTCCACTATCACTAGCAATTGTGCAACTCCATATTTAATAGGCCATTTCATCCTCCCACTTTTTGGGAAAAAATCCATTTTATTTCAAATAAACTTGTGAGTGTTACAGGTAGGCTTGCGAGTATCACACCTAAACAAACATTTTTGCGGGTGATAATTTTACTGGGTAAAAGCGCTACACTAGCTCCGCATTAATATTCCCTCCTCGTTAAATTGGGTTGAAATTTTAAACGTTGTTTATGTTATTAATGAGCTCACTTTGAGAGAATGGTTACGTTCGGAATTTGTATGCAAGACCCAACAACATTACTCCGCATCCTACGACCGCTGCTTTATTGCTTTCTGAGATCGTGACCTCCTCCATTTCCAATTCTTCGGTTGGGTTGCTTAACATTGTATTTCCCCCTCATTTAAGTGCGCCAAAAAAAAAGTCTGCCAAATTAGTTGGGCAGTATAATCACTAAACCTTTCGTAACATGGTACTTGGGCTTGTAGAATTAGTGCGTTGATTTGGAAGGAATGTGAAAACATACATTCCTGTCATGCGATTGTTGAACCACAACCTGACTGTATACCTAGTGAGCAATTCTTATAGGAATTGCGAAGAACGCACCATATTACCTCACGTACCCAAGAGTTGTTTCCAGAGTGCCCATGTGACTCTTAGCAACTTTATAGGGAACGGAATAAAAACAGTATCACGACTACTTCGCCTTTGTAATCTTGCGATGCTAGGTCCAACATTCAATAATTATTATTGAACGCTATGATTAGTTATTCTGCATTAATACCACGGAAAAAGTTAATAGATGAAAATTCTTGGAGTTAGGCTATGATAAAGAACTTTTTCTTGATTTGGGCCATGGTGCGGGCGCTTAGTTTGTAACAGCAGAGACGGAAATTCAGTGTTGCCATTCATTTATACGACTATTTACGAAATGTAACACATTAGGATTGAATATACTGTTAGGGAGTTGAGTACTCCATGGATTGTTATTGTTACCGTTATTAATCAGGTGTTGAGGAAATGTAAGTTGTTTGCGAAATAGAAGATAGAGTTCTGTTCTGGTCTCGATGTGAAGTGTTTCTGTTTCCGATAATAGTTAATATTAGAACCTAGGGTACAGTTCTAGGGACCCACCGTAGATCACAACAATACTCTTATTATGAATATGAAAATACTTGTATTAAAGTCTAGTATTGCTTTACTTTTTGGGTGTGAAAAAGATCACCTATTGGTTTTGGATGGCGCGGTTCCAAGCAGTAGTTCCCCAAAAATATCTTTAGACACAATCAACAAGTTGGAACTTTTAGACAGATTTGTAATCATTCTGGTTGGTATAATTGCGTTTGATAGACACCAGACAGAAATACATGCCAAGCGAATCCATGATACAAATCAAGAAGGCGAGTTGTTATGGAAATAAAAATTAAGTTGTACCAGCTCAAGTTTAAATCCGTGCAATAAAGACACAGGTAAATCCTGAAATTTGACTGATTTACTTTTGAAAACAATTAAAACAATTCTAGACGAATATTGAATTTATCACAATCTAGTTTATAAATAATAAATAAGATTGCAAAAATGCGATAATAACATGCAGTATTGGGCGACGTTGCGGGAGAAGAGTTGAGCTAGGCAGGGTTGCATTTCTTCTTTGTATTGTTGCATATGTAAATGATCATATAAAAATAGTATTTACTCAACCACTAATACGAGAGTGTAGATGATATACGGCAAGTATTTTAGAATGTAAAAAGGAACCATCCTATCCACACATTTGAGCTAGATTAATGGAGTCTGAACACCCTGGAAACTGGAGTAACAAAAGAAGAAGTAAATGAACTTAGAGGAAGAAAGGATTTCATCTGAGATGGAAGGAAGGAACGCATGAAGCTATCTCGTTATTGTGCTTCGAGCCAAGGTGAGCTCATTTTCCAAGGAAAAACTACCACTGAAGGAGATGCGATGGGTCTTTGTGTCATCCAAAAATAGCGACCCTTTGCTTTTGACTGGACAGGAAATTCCCTTTGAGAGGTCTTAGCATAATTGAAAAAACCTTATCCTACATATTCAAACGCGGAAAGTGAAATATATGGGCGAAACTACCATCTCGAATATACCTAGTTACATTTGTTAGGCAGGTCGACGTTTGTGAGAGCATCAAATAAAAGTGACGGGTCAACTTGAAAGAAATAAAGATAAGAGGAAACCTTAGCTACCCTAATAAACTATCAAATTTCCTTTGAACAAAAAAATCTAGTATCAAAAATCAGCACAAAACCAAAAAAAGTCCATTCATTCAGCATGAGTTAACGAGCGAATTTTCAAAGAAACCTTAAAAGCTATGGTTAAGAAAATCGGAACATTCATTTTGGGTATCAATGCCCAGGTCAAAACGCTGCGAATTATTACAAAAAGGTTTATTATTTTTCTATATAGATCACTCGTCTGCAAAGAGCACGGCTTTGCCATTGTCAACCAACCATAGGTACTACCTATGGTAGGGCCTACCTACCTACTTCACAATCAAGTTAATTTGGAACAAATAAACGCTTCACACTGAATTCGAACAAATGGGGAGTTAGGGTCTTCATTAGGAAATATGATTACTGGTTGCTGAGGACTAAAAACTGAGTACAACGAAGAAACGAACAGCAATCGCGATTTGGTCAGCTAAAATTTGAACGGATATTAGCATCTTTTGCGATTCACACTCGTGTTTCTGATTTATCGTAAACCCAACCCTTAAGTTTTCATAGGGATCGAACGGTTGGTCCTACAGAGCTCTGGGTGGTCTCATTCGATTCTAAAAATTCCATACCATCTTAAATTGACGGAAAAAATGTCAACCCTTAGAAGTGACTGACATCAACCAAAGGCTTCAGGGCACAACTAGACCCCAAATGGAGCCTATATACCAATCACTATACTAATCACTGATGACAATGGTATGAATATTGAAGTGAATAAACGAATCCTCTCAGGTAACCGTGCATTCTTTGCAAGCATCAAATTGTTCAGATCAAGGTTGTTGTCCCGCACTTCAAAGCTGCTCCTATACAAATCGTTAATAGGTCTAGTCGTCTGCTACGGATCTGAAGCCTGGACTTTAACAGATAAGGATGAGAAATCTCTCCGAATTTTCGAACGAAGAATAGTCCGAAGGATAATGGGACCAGTGAACGACCGAGGCCAATGGAGGATTCGTACGAATCAAGAAAATGACGATTTTCTTCAAATAGAAGATATTGTCCGATATATTAAAAGTAATCGGATACGTTGGCTTGGGCATGTTGCACGTCAAGACGCAGATGCTCCCATTGTGAAGCACTTCAGGCTAGGATGATGGGGACTTGACGACGCGGACGACCAAAAGTTAGATGGCTGGCTGATGTAGTGGCCGACCTTCCAAAGCTGGGGATAAGAGATTGGAAGAATGAGGCACTGGATAGAGTGGCCTGGAGGAGAAAAGTCTTCGAGGCCAAAGTTCACTCCGAACTGTAGTCATTGAAAAAAAAAATGCTGAGAAGAAATCTGAGTGAGTTGAGTTTGACTACTGGTGCAAATGTTTCGTCATAATCAAACCCTGGCCTCTGTTCAAACCCTCTTGCGACTAACCTTGCTTTTCTTCGGTCTACTTCACCATTTGGCTTAAGTTTTGCAAAATCATTTTGGCTTAAGTTTTGCAAAATCATTTTAAATCCAATCAGCTTCTTGTTTTTAGGTTAATCTGTCAACACCCATGAATAATTCATGGGTGTTGACAGATTGACAATTATTGTTCTGGAGATGTGACAAGATTTCGTATTTGATAGCTGCGTGCCATTCATCTGCATCTGGACCATTTAGCTCATCATTTGTGAATGCGCTGATATCATAATCTTTGCGTTGGTGATCGCACCTAGCGAATTGAAACAAGTTAAAAACTGTCACACAAGCAATTTTATTTCGGGAATGTCGAAACCAAGGTAAACATAAATTAATAACTTTGCAGTGTCCCGTGATTACGACTCTACAACACAGAGCAATTGATACAGAGGATAAATGAGTCGACGTAGCAACAGGAGCTAATAAGGTGGACCAGAAAATTGAGCTATCATTCTAGGGAAAGAGAAAAACGCCTATTCTTCTAGAAAACCAACAATTCTTTCGCATGGACTAGTCGAGCAGTTACAGAAAAACAGAATAAGGGGAAATTGAAACGCGTTTGCTCAAAGTGAAGAGGAGTTGTAGCTCGTCGGGATTAAGTGTAGCGTCCTTGAGCCATGTTAGGCAAATAGGCGAGGGAGGGGAGCAAGGCACTACTGTACGATAAATGGAACCGAGATAGAGATGCTTTACGATCCGGGAGCAGCCCAGACCGTAATCATTAGAACTGGAAGATAAAAACCTTTTTAACAAAAAATGGACTGACCTCAAAACTGATGTTTTGAGACACCAAAGGGGGGAAAATAATAATCACAGCAAATTCAGATATGTCGTAGGTAGGTAGGTACGCAATGAAGTCGCCGCCGTGCCTATCTGATGACAGACGTACTTCTGTATCTTCTACATAAGTATTCTTTTCTTCGCAAATACACATCCGAAGAAAAGAACACAGACAGCCCATAAAATTGTGGGTGGGTGTGGGAGGTTTTGAACGTTAATTTGGTAACAACGCTTCCGAACGTGATAAGCTATATTATAGTATGCCCACCAATATAATACACAATCACAACACACAGTAATTCCCCTACTACCTTTAGATTAGTCCCCTCACACTTTTTGGATCAGTTTCAGTTTCAGTCATTCAGTTCAATGGAAGGTGGTTAGTTTGTATCTACAGATGGGCACGGCGGAGCTTCATTGCGTGCCTACGACCTATCTGAATTTGCTGTGATTATTACTTTCCCTTTTTGGTGTCTCAAAACATCAGTTTTGAGGTCGGTCCGTTTTTTGTTAAAATTTATATATGTTTTATTTTTCACTTTTTAGTGATTTTGAATTCATTTTTTAGATTACATTTTTAAACTTTTTTTTCAATTTAAAATAACTTACTAAGTAGATACTTTTTTCTCGATTTTGGTTCCGAGTCTACCAAGGTAGCGGAAGCTTTGTTTCACTTTTCAAGGATGAAAAAAAAGTTCTCCAAAATCAAAATTTTCACTCGCGTTTTGCGTTTTAGACCTTTCTGAACAATTTTGGTTCCGTGTCTGTCTGTTTGTGTGTCTGTCACAAAATCCTTGTAACGGGCATAACTATATGAAGTTATTGTCCAATTTCCATGATTTCAGGGATTGTGCGAGTAGGCGTGTAGACGGTCCCCTATGAAAATCATCATCCCCAGACTGATAGAAGCGACTGCGCATGCGCAGACGTGAATTTCCTTGTAACGGCCATAACTTCAACATTTTCCATCCGATTCCAATGAAATTTTCAGGGATGTTACAGATTAGTTTTCAGATGGTCCCCTATAAAAATCTTCGGACTGATAGTAGCCACTGCACATGCGCAAACGTGAATTTCCTTGTAACGGCCATAACTTCTACATTTTCCCCCCTTTTGTCCCCAATGAAAATCACTACCTTCGGACTGATAGTAGCCACTGCGCATGAGCAAACGTTTTTTAATTGCTTCCGAGTCTACCAAGGTAGCGGACTGTCTAGATTAGCGTGTAGATGGTCCCCTATGAGGGTAGTGAAAGGTACTTAGGGAATGGTGTTTTTAGATTAGCAACTATGCATCGGATTATCTATATAATCGGGTTATGGATAAGAGGAATCTATGTGCCACACCCACTTGGCAGACGTTTTTAGTTTTTACTGCATTTTTATCAAATTTAGAATTAATCAATATTAGGTAGTTTCTTTAATTTAATTTTTGTATTTTTTCTATTATCCAGTATTATTGTTTACAGTTGTTAGTGAGTCCCAAAAAAAGGTATTTAAAAACGTCGAGTGCAATATAAAATTTCAAGACAGTTATAATATAGCTATCACAATTTCAGAAAGTCCTGTAAAAAACATTTTTCTGTACTGTATATCAGGCGGATCAGTGGTTGTAGATGACGCCATGTACTACGTGAATATATGATTTTTATAGGGGCCATCTACACCCCAAGCCGCATAATCCCTGAAAATTTCATTCGAAACTTTTTCATGTTTTGGGCGTCGCGGATGCTAAGTGCACCCACTTGGTAAACTACTGGCAATTTCTGCTTATCGGAAACACCAATTTTAGTGTGGAAACAATGGTCCAAGGTGTTCTAAGCATTTGCTCAGGAAATCATCTGTTCAACTTTGTGAGTTTCCATGTGCGTATTTAATTGAACGCATATTTGGGCCCTCCGAACACAATAAAGAAGATAGGTACATGTATAAATCGGACTGTGAAAAGGAGAATATGAGGTTCTGAAGATTTTGCAATTGTGTACGTGCACAAGTTACTGTCAACCTGGCAACAATACCAAAGGGTCCATTTCTAACAATCCGCACATACCCTGGATCTCACTTCAATCAATCTCCGTTACTACCAATAATAGAAGACGAAATTCAATTCAATCGAAATTCAACAATAGACAATTAAATAATTCAATTCAACCAATAATAGAAGACGAAATTCAATTCAATCGGTCTCACTTCAATCAATCTCCGTTACTACCAATAATAGAAGACGAAATTCCATTCGCGAGATGTATAATTCATGTTGAGGGCCTTGACATTCAACTCGGCGCTGTATATGTGCTTCCTGAATGCAGAAGTAGAAATAGAAAACTCAGTATGGCTACTCTTCTTGGTGTCGTCCACCAACTTGATCACACATTTTTAATAGGCGGGGATCTGAATGCCAAGCATCAAAGGCGGAACTCACCAAAAGCTAATATAATAATGGGTATGGCAAACTAATTGATACTTGGGCTAGAAGGTACAACTGTGGAATTGAACATGCTGGAGTTCCTACCAGGTACGATCCAAGGCCAGGTATAAGACCAATTCATCTAGACTTATTTATCCAGAAAGGTCTGGCACGTAAGATTACGAATATTCATGTCAAGAATGATCTGAGCTCTGACCACTTGCCTCTTCATGCTGTGCTTCACTCTAAGCCCAAAATCCGTCTTCTCTAAACCATTCTTGCTACAGCATCCCATGGACTGGACAAAATACAAGGAATACTTGTTTCGAGAACTACCACAACATCCTTTGAGGACGACGGAGGAAGTAGAAGATGCAGTTGGAGAAATAACAAATCTGATAGCGGAAGCTGCGAAATATGCTGGACCAAAATCTGTTCCAAAACCCAAAGTCAACTTGAGCTTTCCTCCTTATGTCCAAGAAATTTGGGGTGAACGAAAAAAGGCGAGGAGGAAGTGGCTTCGTTCTGGTAACTTGAGCGACAAACATTGCTTTAACAAATTGAGTAACGCCCTCAGCTACAAAGTGGCCGCTTTGAGAAATGATCTTGAAAGAAAAGAAATCCTGTCAATTCAGAGTCAAAGTGGATCACTGTATCGTAAAACTAAAATGCTCGCCAAGTGCCAAAGGGATATACCTCAACTAAAATATGGTTGTCAATGGATATCCTTACCCAAACAAAAGGCGGATGTGTTTGCCGACATGCTCGAAGATCGATTCACTCCACTCCAATCCAACGAACCACATCCATCCAATTGTGAATCATACATCCAGAAGTGAAAGGAGTAATAAATCGGTCAGCAACTCGAAAGGCTCCAGGTGTGGATTTACTAGTGCAACCACTACTCAAACATGCTCCCAGGAAGGTCATCACTCGACTAACAGAAATATATAACGCAGCGTTTCGACTGAGCTATTTCCCAAATCAATGGAATCATGCTAAAATCATAATGATTTTAAAACCGGGAGAGCCAGAAAACGAAAAGGAGTCTTATCGGCCAATTAGTTTACTTCCGCTCCTGGCCAAAATATTAGAGCGTTTGCTCCTTCCACTCATTAAACGGTTTACAGGACATTTGGTTCCCGATCAACAATTAGGCTTTAGAGAATGCCATTCTGCAGCTCCAACGACTAGTAAATTTCATTAAGAGTTCATCCCATAAAAAAGAAATTTGTATAATCACGTTTTTTGATGCGGAACAGGCGTTTGATCGAGTGTGGCATACAGGCCTGTTGATTAAAGTAAAACCCCACCTCTCAAAGAACGTTTTCGACCTACTTCAAAGCTACCTAGATAATAGAACATTTGTTGTCGATATTAAAAACGAGAATTCGTCAGTATCGTCAGTTCGAACGATAAGAGCTTCAGTTCCGCAGGGAAGTGTCTTGGGGCCTTATCTTTACACCCTATTTTGCCACGATATACCCTTACCAGTCACTCCGGAATTTTCTGGGCTCTTTGCAGACGACCTTGTTTATGCCATAAGCCGTACCGATCCAAACGAAGCCTCTCATGTCCTGCAATCATTTATTGATGAACGTGGTGCACCAAATGGAGTTTTAAAATTAATCCTGTCAAATATATTGCTGTCACTTTCTCTTACCGTTGGAAATTTCAGGACATCCCGCTCTACTATGATGGCCTTCAACTACCTCTGCCTCAAGCCACAAATATTTAGGGGTCACCCTAGACCACCATTCAACTTTCAGGGACAATATTACTGACGTCATAAAACGAACGAAAAATAGAACCAACCAGCTGAGGCCATTATTAAACAACCGGAACCTTTCTCTGCCTAACAAAATCCTAATTTACAAAATGTTAATATGTCCTATCTGGACCTATGGTGTAGCAGTCTGGGGGACGTGTTCGGATTCCCAATTCAAGCGTCTTGAGAGTCAGCAAAACATAATCCTACAAAGAAATGTCATCCACACGCCACCATTCGTTCACAATACTACAATTTATAATGACTTCACCATGGAAACGCCAAGTGAACTTCGTCTATCATGTATGGACAAATTCTGTAGCCTTTACTCCGACCATTCCAATCAACTAGTCATCGAAAGCTTTGCAACTTTTGACTACAGAAGACTCACCAGACCGCGGCATATCAAAGACTTTATGACACCATCATCTGAATAAATGCCAACTTAACAATATTTGAGTATTTAAATGTGCTTACACACTTGTCTATGAGGTATGACATTATTATATAACAGACTCAAACAAAATAAACAAAATTATAATTAAAATTAAAAAAAAAAAACATACCCTGGAAGTTGCATTGAAATCGGGCTGTAACTTTGTCTTGCAACAGTGGATACCAACTAAAACCTTTCACAAATATTAAGGGGTCACCCGCAACCGGCTCCTCACTTCTCACCCACACGTATCTGAGACAATCAACCGCCTACGAAACCGTACCAAACAGTTGAGCTCCCTTCTAAACAGCAAACATGTCTCGATGCAAAACAAGATCATAATGTTCAAAACTTTGATTAGACCGATCTGGATTAACGCCGTTAGTTTGTAGGTATATGGGGCTCATGTTCGAGGTCATAGTTCTGAAGAATTGAACAGCAACGGAGTAAAACGCTGCAGAACTAGCTCCACCATTTGTGCGAAATGATACCTTGTACCACAACCTCCAGCTGGAATCGCCATCCGAAATCCTGCTCAATGAAATGTCCAAGTTCATCAGCCGCTACAATAATCATCACTGGTTCCTATAAGCTTCCAACTTCCCACTGATCGACTAAACCGGCCTAGACCTCCTGAATATGACCAGTCCATAATTCATTGACATTTATTTCAATTTCACTAACAATTTGTTACAATTTTCTGTCAACAAACCAGGTTGACACCAAGCTTCAATCAGGAATAATGTAATTCAGACTAATTCTACTCGTTAGACGATACCTTTAGACAATGAGGAATATTGTAATAAAAAAATGGTCTCAACAAAAAACTTTGTCTTGCTCGTTCAAGGATATACGCCCACGCATACAAATGGACTTAGAAGCATTTCTCAGGGAGCCATAAAAGGGAAATAGGAGTGCTAATTTTGGTGGGCAACAAAACGTAGGAAAGGAAGGAGAATCGCGAAGAATTTTCAATTTACCTGGGTAGAAGATGTCGAAGGGGAGGGACTATCCAAAGGACATCCGACGCCTGACACCCCCCACCACCACAGTCATCCGTATTCACATTCCCCACTGCGACGCCATCAAACTTTCTAACTACTCTAACGCGTATTTTTTATTCCTATTCCCTGACTTTTTCAATCAATTATCTCAAACTTTGGACAACAGCTTTCGTCGACACTTTTCCTCAGAACTGAGGCTTCAGAACTTTTCTTAAATGGTTTAGTCCAACAATACTAACCATACTTCAGTCAATAATGTTGTTAGAAGAGGACTAATATAGTCATATAATAGATAGATAGACATAAGAGAGTAGGTATATGGTTGGAAATTGAAAATAACAAGAAAATAACGGCTGCCAAATGGGTGTGGCACGCAGCTTCCTAGTATTCATAACATAATCGGGTAGATAATCAGATTGTATATAATAAAAGCTAACCAACCAAACAACTAAACTAACCAAAACAACCAATTAAACCAACTCCCAGCTTACCGATTAAATACGAGAAGATCGGATGAGTAGGAAATGAGAAAATCACATTTAGACGAATTGAGATTTTAATTGCTCAATGGATTGGGGACTATTCATGGCCGAGCCTACACTATCTCAATATTTCATCGGAATTGGGAAACAATAGTGGTTATGCTATCAATTTGAGGGCAATACAAATATCAAGGTATTATCCACATTCTAACCCTCTTAACCCCTTAAAATGTCAACGAAATCGGATGGGAAATTCAGGAAGTAAAAAAAGGAATGGAGTCATAGGTTAGCAATCTCCCGCTTACTCGTGAAGCGAGTATAACGCTTTCGCTAGCTCGGTGGTCTTGGAAGCACAATTTCACCCTACAATAAATGATAAAGTTTCTTCAATCTAGATAGACTCCGAAGCAGAACATACTTTTCCAATTCTCATGAAAGTACTTTTTTAATAGCTCCCGACACAGAAAGGTGAGGCACGGCGGAATTTATGTCCCAGGTACGTGACTTTGGAGCCCAGTTATGAGGAGAGGAGGAAGGGGTTCTCAAAGTAATGAAGCACCTCCCGGATTATTAACGAGATATTCCCTGCGATTCGTCACCTCAAAGTAGCTCGGGCATAATCAGAATGCGAGTCTCGTTGAGATGAGACGAGTCTAACGTGTTGTAGTTCCTCATAAGGCTTCAAGAACATGAACGTGGGCGGAATGGAGATTTTCATTTCGGAAGCACTTTAAAAATTGAAAGCGCCAACAAGGAACAATGAGGAAGTTCCCCGTTTCAGAGGCCGAAAGTGGATATAACCTATTGCCAAATTGTGAAACATTCTCGGTTAGCTCACGAGCTAGACTCGATGTTGGGAAACAATTACACACAATGACAAGGAGAGTTGGGGGTCTAGCCCACCTAGAGGGTTAGGGCCAAGCCTAAAGGCCGGGTCACACTTGTCATGCAAGCTTCAGATCCGAGTCCGATCAGAGAATCGGATAGACGTCGGAGGGGGCGTCGGATCGGAAAGGGGTGGGCACACCTGTCCGATACACGCGTCCGATTTGTTCCCCTGACCACTCGTCAGTCGCCTCCCGGCAGTTGTCAGAGTCGAGCGAAAAAATGTTTTCTAATTTTTCTTTAAAAGATTTAGCAGTTGTGGCAGTAGCTCTCGAGGAGGAAGATGAGAACAACTCAAGATCTCGTAATACTCAAAAACGGCGGTTCTGGGTCCATCCTGCGTGGAACGGAAGAGACAAAGAAGGAGAGTTTTTTACTCTTCTACCACACCTCGTAGACGATGAGACGAAATTTTACCAATACTTCCGGATGTCGAAGTTCTTCCGGGTTGACGGAAGACATTGTAGGAGTACTAAAAAAATATAATAAAAGATTATAAAGACCATTTACAAAACAAACACACGAGAAACACAACGACGGCGGACAAAAAAAAAACTAAAAAAATACCTACCTTCCTTCCGATGCTCTTCCCGCAAATCGGACAGGGAATGGTTGACAAAATCTGAGTGGGATCGGAACAAAAATCGGAGAACATTTGGAGTGGGATCGGTCACGGGTGGGAGAGGTGTGAACTACGCCGTCTAGAGTCCAAAGACATTCCCTCTTCCTACTCCCCTCCGATTCTCTGATCGGACTCGGATCTGAAGCTTGTATGATAAGTGTGACCCGGCCTTAACAAGGGAAATTCTGTCAAGCCCGCCTTAGATTGACGGCTGATGGCCGAACGACCCACCACGTCAAATGTCCCTCACATTCAAAAAAACGCTGCAAATTATTGCACAGTGGTTTATTATTTTTCTATATAGATCACTCGTCTGCAAAGCCACCAACCATCCAACATGAAGAAAAACATCGATCGCATTTCGGTCAGCTTTAATTTGAACGGAGATTAGGCCTCTTTTGCGATTCACACTCGTGTTTCTGATTTATGTTACGTAAAACCTTTACATTCTCGTAGGGAGCGAACGGTTTGTCCTACAGGGCTCCGCGTGGTCTCAAAAAATTCTAAAAATTCTATGCTATCTTAAATTAATGAAAAAACAATACCTTTATATCAAAATTTTTTGAGTTAGGGCGTTTTCAAAATTTCGAAATTAATTTTTGGAACCTTAGAAGTGACCTACATCAACCAAAATCTTCGGGGCACAACTAGGTCCCCAAATGGAGCCTACATACCAAATTTCATCAAAATCAGTCAATGCTAAGTGGGGAAAGTGCCGCGTACGACGTACGGCCAAATTTTTATTCGATTTTTGGATTCTCCGTACCTTGAAACGTAAACCAACAAATTTTGAGGGGGTGTTAAAAAAAATTTTTTTTGGTCGATTCCAGAGGTTCATTATTGAAAATAATAAACCAAAATTAACTCACGCTAAAGTAAGTAAAACTAGGTATTTTATACAATGATAATTGTTTAGGTAAGGGTTCTTATGAGCAATATACTTTCAGACGTGATAAATGAAACACCTACTCGTCAGTAGCGGTTTTTCGCGTCGAACAAGAAAGGAACCACGAAAATCAGTTGAAAACTAAGGCCTGGGCAGACGACACAAGATTTTGTCACACACACGAACAGATATACACCTATGGTTTTTTTTCGCGGATTTGGATTCAGAATGGTCTAAAACGGATTAGTGTATGTTTTTTTTCTGTTGAGTGCTGTCCACCTTTTCACCAGATTAGTCGCATAATGACTCCCAAGACTTACTGTGGGACGCCCTAAAAATCCGATGAGCGTAGAACGTATCTATAGTATGAGTAAATGAGAAAAACAATGAATGGCACGTGATTAAAATAGTTTTTCATGGCTGAATACCGAATGTTTCCAAGGTTTTAGATGGTACTGTTGTCACCCACAAAAATTTATTAAATTGAAGAAGTTTGTGGGTGTAAAATGATTCGCAGACGATCAAGAGGTCCAGGAAGCTGTCCAGAAGTGGTTAAAAGAGTTGGAAGTCTAATGACAATAGCATAATAAACCTGTTGCCCAAGCTACAGAAATGTCTCACACTATACAGGGACTACGTGGAAAAATAGTTTAGTACATTCTTGAGTATTCTTTAAATTTAATTAACGACTGTTTCCAACGGCATATCAACAAGTAACAAAAATGTCACCGTCTGAGAAGTTTAAATTCAATTCAAAGTGATTCTGCATGTGTTTATGCAGGAGTTGAAAGGAGTGATCAAATCCTTGGATTCCGGATGTTTGTGTTCCTCTATAGCTTTGTGTTGCTTTTCCAATGAGATTGATTAGGCATAGAGGTGAGACTAAAGGACTCTGCCTGGAGAAGAGTAAGTGATAAACTTGAAGGGGTTGGGTTGGAGGACTTAATATAATTGGTGGAACCGCGTTCCAGAGGGAAAACAATATGTTTACGTTCCTCTACCTCTCTATTGATTAAGGCGGGTCAAGCCAGCCGTATTGTTATTCCTTTGGTGTAGACTTCTACTCTTTGGCTAATTCAATAACCTGCCCCATATGTTGGGGCCTTGACAACATTTTATTGTCTCGTCTTTAATTCGTGGAAGCCTTACCCTCTTCTTCGATGGCCCGAGGTGGGGTCTAACCAAAAACCAATCAGCTTTCCAAGCTTTAGCAGAACCACAGGCGTCCCGCCACAGCCCTTCCTCATAATTTATTTATCCGTATTAGATGTTTCCTTTCTGAGGCATGTCACATACAAACATAATAGGATTTCCAGTGGATTAACTGCACAATTCGGAAGAGAGATAAACGCGAAATGGAGGAGAATCTCTACCACGTTTGACAACCAGCGCACTTAATCAAATCACCTTCGGCATTTTGGATGTTATTTTTGTTTTAATGTCGAGTACAAGGCTGTCCAGTGGTACTTATTAAGTCCAATTCGCGCCTTCGTCGGCTTTGAAGTCGGTCGACAAAACGACAAACTCTCCTTGAATCGGAAAGGAGTTGATGACAGTTTTGTTAACTATAGTGGTTGAACCATTTGTTATACTGAACTCCCAATCGTACAGCATGAATGAATGAGCGAATTTTCGAAATTTACGCTGTAACGAGTCCCACTCTCTGTAACATGCTTTCTACTGGCCACCGTGTAAATCTGATAGGCTTTCGAGTTGGGCGATGGAATGCGCTTGGTGGCTCAAGTGAGATAAGGAATGTACGTGTAGGGTGAAATCTGCTAACTGAATAACATTGGCTTAAACTGTGATGTGTTAAACTGTGTGGACTATAAAGGTGATACATAATGTATGTTTCATTTCTTACTTTTAGAATTGAATGTTAAACTAACGCATTACTAAACGATATGTTTTGAGCTATTTCAGTGGTGACAATAGTGGACTCTCTAACAATCGAAGTTATCTAAATCTACCAAATGCAGAGATAAATATTGATACAATACCTTCAGCAGAGTTTCAAAGCAAGGGATGGTGCAGGCTTCATGTTCGTCAAATGCATCTCAGGGCTCCCGGCAGGCGACTTTTCCTCCTCCTGAAAAATAAACGAGAATCAACACTCGCCTTTGAAAGGGGTCTCGTAAATCTCCTCCTTTGCTTAGCTACCCGAGCACGCTGGAGTTGGTTTCGACTTGGTAACTCCGCGATGTGATGCCTACCTTACAAATAGGACTACTTACAAACTTTGAGGGGAGATCGAGAACTAAGTGAATTGTTGATGGCTCACCAAAGATAAAGACATTCGTCAGCGCAAAGTTTGTCGACGTGCGGGAATGCTCAAATAATTTGATTAATGCCTACAACTAACGAAATAATCTACTTTGTCTACTCTGTCAAAATAACCTCTCAACAGTTGAAGGCGGAACTGGTTTGGAGAAACAGGGGTGAGGTAACTTCCGTCCAGTGATAGGTACCGAAAGATATAAATTTATCGATAATTTTCTCAACTTGAAAATCTCGTGAAAATCGGGCTTTTGATTGAGTTTTCCAAACTTTATTTGTGCCAGATTATCGAAATATTCATAAAATAATACGAAAGGTTCATAAAATAATACGAAAAACGTGCTACTTATTACATATTTCAATTTTGGAATATTGAACAAGAAAATCATTCGAATTCAACATTTTCTCTCGAGTTTTACGTTTAAGATCTTTGGAAGAGTTTTGGTTCAACGTCTGTTTGTCATAGGTTTTGCAGAACCTAGAACGGACAAAATAGGTCTAGTCATTCAGACGAGTTGATGACGCTTATGAAAAAACTTACAACCTAATATACTCGTACAAAGAGTGATTTTTAACAGTAAGTCTCCTCGTATCGCAGTTTACGAAGTACAAAAAACATGATATAACAGGTCGTTTGGTAGAAATTTGAGTAATGTACTTCTTGTTAAGGATAAAAGGAAAAGTTATCAATTAGATAAAATTTTCTCTAGGTCTTAAAATAGTCAATAGGTACTAGATTGGTGCTGGAACAATTTACCCCAACCTAATTTCACGAACACGAACACCGTGAAGGCAGCTGTCGATGGCAGTTGAGTCAGCGTCTGAGGCTTTGGATGCGGTTGAGGCTAATAACATGATCACAGACTAATAACATCAGGCTTCCAGCACTCCTCTGACGAAAGGCCAACTCAGATAGTGAAACCCAACATGATTCAGAGGAGGGAATTTAATGGAACAAAGTAAGGAGGGGACAGATTTGGAGAAGAAAAAACGCTGCAAATTATTACACAATGGTTTATTATTTTTCTATATTGATCACTCGTCTGCAAAGCCACCAACCATCCAACATGAAGAAAAACATCGATTGCATTTCGGGTCAGCTAAAATTTGAACGGGGATTAGACCTCTTTTGCGATTCACACTCGTGTTTCTGATTTATCGTACGTCCAACACTTAAATTCTCGTAGGGAGCGAACGGTTTGTCCTACAGAGCTCCGCATGGTTTCAAAAAATTCTAAAAATTCAATAGAATCTTCAATTGAAGGAAAAACAATACCTTCATTTCTAAATGTTTTGAGTTAGGGCGTTTTCAAAATTTCAAAATTTATTTTTGAACCCTTAGAAGTGACCTACATCAAACAAAATCTTCGAGGCACCACTAGACCCCAAATAGAGCCTACATACCAAATTTCATCAAAATCGGTCAACGCTAAGTGGCAATATTGCCGCGTAAGGCGTACGGCGTACTGCGGACGGACTTCCAAATTTTTATTCGATTTTTGGAATCTACGACCTAGAAACGTAAACCATCAAATATTGAGGGGGTGTTAAACATTTTTTTTCTTGGTCGATTCCAAAGGTTCATTATTGAAAATAATAAACCAAAACGCAGGACGAAATTGTACCGCAATATATAATACAAATAAAAACTTTATTAGAATAAACAGTAAATTCATCGCAGCAAATTATAGTAGTACAAATCCAAATATATTTTTAATGAAAAAAAGTAGCTTTCTCGTATTTATTACACGATTACATAGATGATCCGATGCATAGTGGATAATTTAAACTTCAATCTCCAAGTAACTATCAATGCCCTCGCAATTTTATCATCAGATGAAGATGAATGTAGAGGAAACCATCCAGTTTTCCAACAATACAACCGAAATGTGGTTCAGGTTGAACCTCTTTCTCCCTACCAGAATGATCCTATTCAGCCACTCAAAATGATCCAACTTTCTGAGTTAAGTCCAACCGTTCAAAGCATTCAAAAACGGAATTCTTGAATTTGGTATGGATCCAACACCCTCTTCATCAAAACAACTCAGGTAAGATGAGCATATAATCAGTGTAAGCTCACCGACATATAAATCGACAAAAACATTTTAGTTGAAAATGGTATATTTTCACCAAAACACAAGAATTAAGGCCATGATATATTATAGTAAAACATAAGTTCAATATAAAAACGTACAGTGCGATCGTGCTTCAATTATTTGAAATCGCCTCATAGGGATGAAAAAAGATCGATTTTTCGCTGAAAGGAACTATATTTTCGCCCGCCATTTAGAAAAATTTCAGTCAAACTAAAAAAAATTATACCATCACGTGATTAAGCGTCAAAACATTATTGTGCTATTTTCACTACTTACCTACTACATAGCTACTTCACAATCAAATTTATTTGGATGAAATAAACGCCTCACATTCAGTTTGAAGAAACAAAGAGTTGTGGGTGCCCTCATTAGGAAATTTTATTACTGGTTGCTAAGGACGCAAAACCGAGGACAACTCGAAGAAACGAACATTGATTACATTTTGGTCAGCTAAAATTTGAACAGAGATTAGGCCTCTTTTGCGATTCACACCCGCGATTCTGATTTATCAGAAAGCCAACCCTTAAATTCTCATAGGGACCGAACGGTTGGCCCTACAGAGCTCTGGGTGGTCTCATTCGATTCTAAAAATTCAATACTATTTTAAATTGATGAAAAAACAATACCTTTAAATCAATATTTTGAGATAGGGCGTTTTCAAAATTTTAACCCTTATTTTTCAGCCCTTAGAGGTGACTGACATCAACCACAAGCTCTGGGGCTCAACTAGATTCCAAATAGAGCCCATATACCTAATTTCATCAAAATCGGTCCATGGGAACTAAGGAAAGTGCTGCGTACGGCGGACAAATTTTTATTCGATTTTCGGATTCTACGTACCTTGAAACGTAAACCAACAAATTTGGGGAAGGGGTAAACTTTTATTTTTCTTGCTCAATTCCAAAGGTTTATTATTGAAAATAGTAAACCAAAACGTGTGTCTTACTTGGGGTTATCCAAAACCTAATTTTGGTGCAATCGGCGCCGGTTAGATATCAACCTTACCTAGAACCGATAACAGGTAATTTAATACTCGTAGATCCTGGCTGACGACCTCCTTCTCCCATCATCTAAATAACTATTAGAATAGGGTTTGATTAAAAGATCATAAAAACCTTGAATTTGATTAGGAAAATCTTGATTTTGACTCGGAAATGCTATATTTTTGACAAAAATGTTATACGCTGATTCGAATAGTTCTCTTTCTATGTTTTAGGTGGGGAAAGAAAAAAACCATCTCATGAAATCACTGAATATGGAAGTTGGAAAGGTACGGAGCGAGATTTCATAATTTACCGGATCTACGTCATGTTTGACTATACAAACGGTTGGGGATTTAAAATTCATCAACCCGAACCAACATGGAAAATTGGGCCTTTGTTGACACGGTCGAGCATAAAAGGTGTGAAAACGAAACGTGAAAATTCAGCAAGGCGGACGGAAGCGGAAGAGCGGGGCAGGCAGTGTCGACGGTCGCGGCGTCATTATGCGCAGGGGTTGTTTGGTCGGAGGTACCTCGAACAATGCCGAGGAAATGAAGGTAAATGCCAGGCCCAATGTCCCTTCGCCGCCCCCCGCGGCCTCTATTGTAACTAATAAGCTCGCCTAGTGTACACCGCCCTGGACTCATAACACCGGCGGTGTCGTATTCAAATTCCACGGTTCTGCGGAGGCGTCAAACGCCCGCGATTCATCGGTGCGACGAGGCGTAGGCGCCAAGTACCGCAAGGCGGGGAACCAATCCGTCAACGGAGTAGATAGCGTTCTTCATTATGCACAGGAATTAGCATTCAAGTACTGCACGTAGTGATGTGATGGTAATACAATTCAAGTATCAAGTACTCGGAATACACTGAGTGTCATGGCTGAAGTGGATTAAATCATAGGAAACCATGTTAGAGATAGTCGTGAAATAGAATATATTGCTTTTCCAAACCAAATTCAAGATTTTCCAAACCAAATTCAAAATTTTTAAAACCAAATTCCAGATTTTTCAAACCTAATCCAAGATTTTCTATACCAAATTCAAGACTGTCTTTGAATTAGGTACCAAATGGGGAATTCGCCTCACAATATTTTTTTTTTTTCGAGAGTTCTGATATGGAAGAAAACCATAGTGTGCTGCTCGAAAATGCATCCAACAAATTTAGATGGAAATTTTAAATGTTGCCACTACATTTACAAAATATACATTTAAAAAAAAGTGGGTGTGGCACATAGCTTCCTCGTATCCATAACCCGATTATATAGATGACTCAATGCATAGTAGTTAATCTCAAAACACCAATCTCCAAGTACCTTTCACTACCCTCATAGGGGACCATCTACACGCTAATCTGGTCAATACTAGAAAATGTCATCAAATTCGGATGAAAAATGTAAATGTTTTGGCTGTTACAAGGATTTTACGTATGCGCATGCGCAGTGGCTACTGTCATTCCGAAGGTGGTGATTTTCATAGAGGACCATCTAAATAATAATCTGTAACACCCCTGAAAATTTCATTGAAATCGGACGGAAAATTTAGAAGTTATGGCTGTTACAAGGAATTCACGTTTGCGCATGCGCAGCGGCTACTATCAGTCCGGGGGTGATGATTTTCATAGGGGACCATCTACAACGTAATGCGCGTAATCCCTGAAAATTTCATTGAAATCAGGTGGGAAACGTAGAAGTTATGGCCGTTACAAGGAATTCACGTTTGCATTCACGTTTGCGCATGAGCAGTCGCTTCCATCACTCTGGGGATGATGATTTTCATAGGGGACCGTCTACACACCAACCCAAAATTCATAGAAAATTTCATAGAAATCGGACAATAACTTCGTATAGTTATGCGCGTTACAAGGAATTCATGACAGACACACAGACACGGAACCAAAATTGTTCAGAAAGGTCTAAAACGCAAAACACGAGTGGAAATTTTGATTTTGGAGAACTTTTTTTTCCGTCCTTGAAAGGTGAAAACAAAGCTTCCGCTACCTTGGTCGACTCAGAAGCAAAATCTGAATATGGGGGCAGCCATGTTGTGACGTGATGAGCTGCCCCTTACGACAGCAGTGCTACCTCTGGAAGCGTACATGAAACTATTAGCTCACGTGATCGAACACAGGAGTGTGCCACGAACTGGCAAGAAGAACGCAAATGCGAAAGTGACCAAAAGAAGCCATTTTGCTCACCCGTTCTACCTATTAGTTTATCAAGCATTATTAGTCTTCATCTTAGTTCTTTCTTAGTTTCCATATTAGTTAGTTTCGATATTTGAATCACATGATTTGAGTGGATCGTTTCATGTGGTCATAAGGGCGTCTACAACTCTATCTGTTGACACTCTGACACTATTTGCCGAGACTTTTTTTACGCTTCGCAAGAGCACAGTTTTGCGGGAGGAACCCCGTGGTGCGACGTGATCAGTTTCCCCCGATTTTCAAGGTGGTTTTCGACAGAGGCTTCACTTGTTCAGGCATTTTCTCCACGGTAATTTTTTTTCTTCTCTTGGGTATTCCTGGTGTTGAACGTTATTCTAGGGCCCAATTATAGGATTTGACTTGAAATTTCAGAATCTAAAATTGAGGCAAATTCCCCATTACACATTTGTGGAGAGTTGACAAGTCAATTTCAGAGTGAACATAACTAATGTTTATATCGGTGATAGTCGCCTGCAAAACTCAGCACCTAACTGACCTAATTTAAAGTTATGTAATTAAAGAATCCAAGAATTCCTTCTGTATGTCTATTCCTTCTTTACGCGCGCCCCTTCTTTACACGCATCTCTTCCAAATGCTGAAGGTTGAAAACTATCGATGTATTGTTCTGCTTTTTTCGTTTAACGAGTTCGTGGCGTTGTTTGTGCAAAATGTACATTCCTTGGTTGAAAATGGACTCGATCGTAGATAGTGACTCGGATGGGACATTCCTTTTTAGCCGGCCTCAAAATCCCCGAAGTGGCCTTCGAATTGATTGAACAACAACACGGAGTACGTTCGCGTAGACAACGAGGTAACTATCGCAAACCAATTTGTTATGGAAGGTAACAAGATAACTAAGGTAAGTTCATGAGGTAACTACCAAATCTTGAATTTGGTATGGACAACCTTGCATTTGGTAAGAAAAATCTTGAATTTGACTTGGAAATACTGTAATAGTTGGAGCGCATATTTTATAAAATCGTTACGCTTGCAAGCTAACATCTACAGAGTGTCTCAGCTAAGATGGATCAACCCCCCCCCCCCCCCCCTAAATTCCTTTCTTCGTAACATAAAATCTTCATAATTTTTAATGAGGATTTGAACGATGATATTTTCGAGCAGTACGCATTTGTGCAACCGTGCGCAATTGAAACCCTATTTTTTTAAATTCCAGATCAGACAAATTGCTATCGTAAGTCACGACAGATCAAAGAAAGTAGTGATTTCAACAAATCAGACAACTTTAACGTTTAAGATTGCTTTTGACCCTTCAGTTCAATCTCAAATGGAAAATTAAATTTAAAAATTAAAAATTGACTTTACATTAGATTGATGGGGAAATTAAAGCTCTTTCCAATGGTGTAATCAGATTTTGATTAATTAAAAAAATGAGGGGGTTATGGCCATTTTCTCTTTCTACTTTTACTTTACTTCACTTTCTTCACTTATCGTGAACTTTAATGGTGGCTTATTAGGCGCCGGAACTTCATTACTTTACTTTACTTTCCCTGCCATTCGCAAACTTTGACGGTAACTAATAGGCGCCTGAAGTTCATTCCCATATTTTTAATCATTAAGTATCTTAATTAATTCACTATCCAATAACGGTCGCTCAATCGGCGCCGGTTAGATATCAAACTTTGCTAGAGTTGATAATGGTAACTTAATACTCGTAGATCTCGGCCGACGACCCTCCTTCTCTCATCTTCCAATTAACTATTAGCATAGGGTTTAGATTAAAAACCAAAAGATCATTTCGAAGAGTAAAATAGTCAATTAGGTTTCACATAAAAAACACGTAGTAGTTAGATCCTTTACAATATACATTGTAGAAATTGTACATATACGTACTTGTATTGATTTTTTTTAGATTTTTAATCGAAAGTAGACTACATCCTGAGAATTTTGGTGCCAACCGCGACCTTCTAGCGTGAGTAGATCTGTTTCTTTGATTTTTCAAAGTTTCGACCGTTTATGACGTCACACGCTCCACTCGCCTGGACGGGACCCCCCAGCCCACTGTGACGTTATAAACGGTCGAAACTTTAAAAATTCATAGGAAAAGATTTACACACGCTAGAAGGTCACGGTTGGTACCAAAATTCTCAGAATGAGGTCTACCTTAGAATAAAAATAACAATAAACAGTTTTTCCTACCCAGGAGCACACCCTATTGAGTGACATGAAACTCAGTTCAAAGAAAAGAACCGGTTCTATCCGCCTAACTCTATTCAAAGAATCAGTGAAGAGTCTTTGGCGATTCACATTCGTATTTATGAATTTTTGTAAGTCCAAGCCTGAAGCCCTCATGAGAAGCGAACGGTTTGTACTACAGAGCTCTGGGACGTATCATTCGATTCTTTAAATCAGTGATGAAACAATACCTTTATATCGACAGCTTTCGAGCAAGAGCAGTTTGAAAATCGCAACACCACTTTTAACCCCTTAGCCCCAAAGAGGGCAAGAGGAACTCAGGTTCCCTTATTCTTTCAACATTTTCCGAAAATAAGGATAGAGGTTAATCGCGAATATCTCCCTTCTCTCATGCAGCATTATCAGTTCATGGTGGGCAAGGCCTTTTTCGTTCGATCCTGTCGCCATGAGCAACTAGTAAGTTGCATGTGATATTTTGGCAACTATTTGACAAAATTAATGCCTACTGATTCTTGGATTTCGTGAAATAAGTGTTCTAGTTCTCTGAAAAGTCCAGATAAGTTGCATTTTCGTTTGGTTTTGTCGGGTAATTTTAGTTGTCAAATTAGACTTTTTTAAATCGAAATTTGATATATTCACGATAAGACTGTAATTGCTATCAAACTCTAAAAATAATTTAATTAAAAGAACATTGTTTTTGAGGTACCAAATCATTTTTACTTTCGGGAATGTCCCCAATTCTTTGTATACCATCAGGGCAAAGAAAACTTAAGTTACCCAATTCCATAAAAACTATAAAATTACCATTTTAATTATTGTGGAGGTATATTCTGTCTATTTGAAGCCTATAAAAGCAATTCACAAGAAGAAAAAAAAATTTATGGCATACAGACTTGCCCTTTTAAGGGTTAGAAGTGACAGACACTAACCAAAAGCTTCGGGGCACAACTAGACCTAGAACCAACTAGAAATGGAGCCCATATACCAAATTTCATAAAAATCGGTCCATGGAAAGCGCCGCATGAGGCGGACGGACCGAAAATTTTTTTATTCCATCAAATTTTGAAGGGGAGTTAAAAAAAATTTCTTGCTCGATTCCAAAAGTTCATTATCGAAAATAATGAACCATAGGTAAGTACAATCCCACCAGAGGTGCGTGCGGAATCTTGCTTGCCAGGTGACTAAAAACCCACTCGACGACAAGTGTTCTAAACACCTACTAGAGTCAGCGAGCGTGCATTCTTGTAGATCCTAAATATGAAAAATGTACCGCTACCCTTCGAAAAAAAACTCAGATCTGCCTCGAATAACGATAGAGAAGCATGCAAGTTACCAGAGGTATGAGTTGTGAACAGGTATTTCAGACGATCGAGGGACTTGTAGAGAATTTCATCAAGACAAAAAAAAGCGCTTCTCTGAAGGTAACTAGTTTGCCGACTTGACATTGGCAACTTCAAGTCGGCTCCGCGAACTTTTCCAATAAACGATAATCCGTTGACCGGACGACCGCGCTGTGCTCGAGCCGTGCTGTTCAAAAAAAAAAAAAAAAAAAAAAAAAAAAAATAGAGAACTTTTCTCCTTTAAAATTTTTTCCTCTAAGCAAATATCGCTATGGGGGAGCAAATAGTATTCTCGCTCTACCTACCATCATTACACGAATAGAACGTATTCCTTTGTCGGTAGTAACATGTAATGTGTTGTTAACTCTGCGTTTGAGGTTCCTGACTGTATTAGCTTTAACCGATCATCCAATCAAACTTTGAATGAGGCATTATACTCGTAGTTGATACGGGTCTGGGAGGAAATTAACATTTATAGGAATATTGAGCGGTGGGCGGGAGGGGAGGAGGACAAGAGAAATTGAAGATGTTGGTTAGGGTTCTCCGATTTTTTCCTACGGGGAACTTCATGTTCTACCAATTAAGAACAGACAATTTTTCCTAATTCACTTTCCATGATTTAAAAAAAGTGCCTTTTAAACTCAATTGAAACAACAAAACGCTGAAAATTATTACACAAAGGTTAATTATTTTTCTATTCAGATCACTCGTCTGCGAAGAACACGGGTTTGCCATTGTTACCACCAACCAACTTGAAGAAAAACATCGATCGTGTTCCGGTCAGCTAACATTTGAACGGAGATTAGGCCTCTCTTGCGATTCACACTCGTGTTTCTGATTTATAAGTCCAACCCTTACATTTTCATAGGGAGCGAGCGGTTTGTCTTACAGGGCTCCGCGAGGTCTCTAAAAATTCTAAAAGTTCAATACTATCTTAAATTGTTGGAAAAACAATACCTTTATATCGAAATGTTTCGAGTCAGGGCGTTTTCAAAATTTCAACCCTCAGTGACCTACATCAACCAAATTTCATCAAAATCGGTAATGCTAAGTGAGGAAAGTGCCGCAGTGACGGCGGGACGGCGGGCCAAATGTTTATTCGATTTGGATCTATGTACCTGAAAAGTAACCAACAGGTATGTACCAATGAACCAAACAAGGTATATTTTTCATCCTTCAGTTAAGTGTCGTTATAAAGAACGAACGATTGACCCTGCCCAGCTCTGGATGGTCTTCAGATTTGAACTTCAGTACCATTTCAAATTACTGAAAAAATAATAACTATACCTAAATAATAAAATTTTAACCAGTGGGGTTTGATAATTTCAAACTCTATTTTGGTTTATTATTTTCAACAATGAACCTTTGGAATCTACCAAGAAAGAGAAGTTTACCCCCCCCCCCCTCAAAATTTTTCGGTTTACGTTTCAAGGTCCGTAGAATCCGAGAATCGAATAAAAATTTTGCCGTCCGCCCGAAAATGTTGTTCTCCATCCATGTTGGGTCATCTGAAAATTTGTTCTTCTCCGTTTATCTCCGTTAATCCATTACTCCCTACAATACTCGTACTGTTGTTGGTAGGTACTATAATTGACTAGGAAACGTATTGTGTTAATAGTTGATTATAGTGATTGGCCGTTGGAAAAACTGGTGAACACCAATGTTTGAAGATATTTGAAGAATTATTTGTATTGCTTTGAAATGTCAGAATGGAATTTAATAAACCCTTCTCCTTTCCAAACATACCTCTTTCTGATTTCCAGGATACTTCTTTTTATTGATGACTCTCCTTTTTTGTAGGACGGCATCTGGGAACACTGGGCCTCTCAACCTGTGATCAAACTTCGAACCTCTATTTAGAGCGTCCCTTATAACCACCCCCCCCCCTTCCCAAAAAACCTTCGGACCAGGGAATTGTTGGGATTTTTTGAATTTTTTCAATCAAGCACCAAGAGGGATTTATTTCAGTTTTATTCAGTGACGAATGATTTCACGTAGTTCTTTCATCCGTATCAAGCCAATTTTTACGGTACTACTCGTATGTTGAACCTTTTCCACAAGCATTTTTCAGGGGATTTTCAAAACCTCCACAGAGAAGGTTCGTTCGATCATGACGAGTAAAATAGTCACGCACGAAGCAGTTGGAATGTTAAATGAAGCGGGGGGAAATAAACAACCAACTCAACACAAAGGCTTCCACCTTCCATGTCAATTGACTGTGAATAATGTCGCATAAATCTGTCCGAGTTGCGCTCCTAGTTCTCAGAGATCATTGATAAGGATGACATTATCGGCCTGAGTGATGACGTAGGTACCTGCAAGTGAACGCTGAGTGGATCTCGGATGCTCTCCAACGTAGCATCAATCACAGCCGGTACAAGAGCATGCTTACTGCACATTGCATGAGTGTTGATTATGAGTTTGTGAGCATTTAAAAGGCAAATTTTCTGCAAAAAGCACCTTAGCTATACGAGGTGATTCACGAACTTAGAAGTTTTTCACAAGAAAAGAAAGGTACCTTATAAAAGAGAGGCGAAAAATCTGTCAAAGATGGTGGACACTTTAGATTTCTACGGCTCCACACACAATAATTTGGACAAATTGAATGGGGGGTGCGCCTTGATTTTTTTTTAATTTTTAATCGAAATAACACTGAAAACTTCAATTTTCCAACAAATTATGTACTTTAATTATTGATCTTTAAATCCGACTGGGGTGAATAGACTAAAATAACAAATTTACTTCTCGTGATTCGTGAATTTCAAGGAAAGGTCATTATTTGTCAATGGAAGTAGGTCCTACAAAAGCGATTAGGTCACGACAGGATCACAAAAATGTTTCAGTGACTCTTCAATGAAGGGTTTGACTCACAAATCAATGAGCATGCCAGTGTATAGCAGAAATATTTTATGACCAACTGCGATGCGTCCAGCACGGGGGAGGACTCCCTAATGGGATCGTTATTTTGGTGTCCATCTGTTGTGAGGTGGCCGCCGTTATCACACGATACCGGAAACTAATTTTGAAACGTAGAAGTTATGTTCCCCTATGAACATAAGGTGTGACAGAAGAGGGTACTGCAGATGGTGTTTTTTATAGCAGCAACATTGTTTTACAACTAATTCTGAAGCTGTGATTGATGATGCTTTCCCCCATGCTCTTGGAATGATGATTCAAGGAGGAAGGGGAAATCTAATAACAGCGGTTTCACGAGTTTCAGACGCAGGGTGTTTCTCTAAAACTTCAATTTGACTATTTGAGGAGTTGGTAAAAGAACGTTTTGCACTATCATGAAAGATGGAAACAGAAGACCGATGTATTATGTGAGTCAAGACGGATTTGTAGCCGTTAAAATTGTAGTTGTCTTATGAAACAAGGATGAACTAAAGAAAGGTGGGGCAAGCGCTTAGCGTGGTCATAACGCGTGCTGTTATGATTCAAATTATTAGCCTTCCAGTAGTTTAGGGTTAGCACCTTCATGCCATGTTCACTAGAACGTTTTACACTATGAATGGTAACAGCACTGGGAGGTTATTTAGTCACGTGGTACACTCGGCTGTCAGGTTGATTCTCGTTGTTTCACGCTAATGTATCAGTTAGTTAAACAACTACAACAACAACCCACTTCCGAATAAAGCTAAACTTTATTAATCTTAAAAAATATTTTCATTTTCATTAAAGTTCTAGATTTGCTCCTCAAACGTTGTCTCATTATCTCAGGGAATTAGGCTCTACGAGGCACTTACCCCACTATACTGTCAAAGAGGGGTGAAATTTGGCATACAATAGGGTGTGCGCCTGGGTAGGAAAAACTGTTTCTTCTTATTTTTGATCTAAGGTAGACCTCATTCTGAGAATTTTGGTACCAACCGCGACCTTCTAGTGTGTGTAAATCTTTTCCTATGAATTTTTAAAGTTTCAACCGTTTATGACGTCACAGTGGGCTGGGAGGTCCCACCCAGGCGAGAGGGGCGCGTGACGTCATAAACGGTCGAAACTTTAAAAATTCATAGGAAGAGATTTACACACGCTAGTAGGTTGCGGTTGGTGCCAAAATTCTCAGGATGTAGTCTACTTTCGATTAAAAATCTAAAAAAAATCAAGGCGCACCCCCCATTCAGGGAAAGTGTTGGTATCCTGAGAACAAATCAACTTCAAACTTTCAAGTTTCAAACTTCAAGTTATTTGAACGTTGCTTTTACAATAAATTGTTTATGATGATGTTTAAGTTTATTTTGAGAGCTAAATAAATAAAATTCTAGAGAGTTTTCCAAGAAAATGAACCTGATTAGAACGATTTAATGAAAATAATTTCAACTTGATTAGAAGTAATAGTGAAATTCTTGTATATTTCGTTCGATTTTGGAATTTTAAAAAGAAGAATGATCGTGAGACGATGTTCTTTCAGTAACCTCTCCATTGAAAAAGAAAACTTCATTAGCGAGATTTTCTCAAGACATGAGGTACGTGGATACTGTGCTACCAATTGAGAGCCTATGAAAATATACCGGAGGACATGCATCCATTTCTTGACATTTCGAAATATTCGAACCATACCAATATGCTACCACTATCGCTTTGGCTATGCCACAAGACACACTCCCCGTATGAGCGCAAATTTTGTAACAGCCGATAGCGATGTGGTGTGCTATGAATTCATCATTTGAAATACCCACTTCGCCATCATACGGAACGTACTAACTTAAATTACGAATGAATTGGAATCATCTCAACGAAGAGATGCGAGACGTTTGCTAGATAACTAAAGAGTAATTTAAATTACATTTTGTAGATGGATGCTGCAATGTCAGGGTGAGTATAGTATCCATTTCAATGCAGTGTTGTCAAGCTTGGAGAACAAAATACACCTCACATTCGTTTCACTTCATACAACAAACTGCTGTTAAGTAATCACATAATTATGTATAGCATTATTGACAAATACAAGAAAAACTATTCAGTGATTACAAGGATTTTTTCTACAAAAAGTTTGGAGTCCGGTCGAAGCCTATGTTCCAGCCTCTAGCCAGGGCGACAGTGGTAGTATGGTTGGACAAGAGAATACAGAACCAATAGCTCTTAAGGATATTTTACATCAACATTTTTGTTTCCCGTACTCCATAAGTGTACCGAGGTATGTGGACCAATTTTCCCACGTATCCTTTGGGTCGGGTTTCAATTCCAAAATGGTAGCTACCAATTCGGGTTGTACCAGTTTTCCAACCAGCGGGAATCTGATCTGATGCAGCCACACTATCTATATTAGTTTTTGCGAATAAGAAAACAATCAATGTCACACGTTTGATTTATTGTCGCCCACATGCACTGTTTATTTTTCACTTGTCTCTCCTGAACTGTTGAGATTTTGAGGCGGAAAATTGGGCTCTTCTAGGGTGCTAAATCCGATTCTGAGATCAGAAACATCAAATTCCAAATTAAAATAATTCCTCATTTCCCTATAGATACGACCACGTAAGTGTGCTGAGTTCAACTCAATAAGGACTTTCAGGAAAGAAGAGGAAGAATTCCTTCTGAGAGTGTGTAAAATTTACCTTGCCCTTAACCTTTGGGTGAATAAACCAGAAGATTCCGGGGAATCTCAACTCACCTGAAACAAAAACATATCATTAACCCACTCTCCAAATAATACGTAACAACATGAAAATATATATTTTATTAAAATGTCTCCTGATTAAGCAGGTCGTCAATGATGACGGACATAAATATTGCGTCAACAATTAGATAATAAACACATAAACAATAACGTGGGAATAGCTTGACTCATGAATCAAGTAATAAAATATTACATAGCTCGTTCCATAAAAAAGATAAAAATAAAATAAAATAAAAAAATAAATAAAAAAAGACTAAAACAAGTATAAATATTAAATAAATAAAAAAATATGTATGTGTTTGTATAATATTAAATATTATTATGTATAAATATTACATATCCATTCTTTACAGTTAACAGCGGGTAACAATATTGATAATAATCAATAATCAATTATTGATTTATATCTTGTTCGCATTTCCAAACCCTGTGTGGTGCGGGGGGAGGGGGAAACTTTCGCACTTATGAAAACTATGTTTCCTTTTTGAGAAGTGATGAGTCTCAAACGTTCTTTCACTATCTTTTCGATACATTGTGTTGTGTTTATGAGATGGACGAGGAGGCAGGTCCGTTTGCAAGAGCACAAATGCTACTAATACTAACAAGCAGATTTGCACGGCAGATGTAGTAAGTCTGAACGGTAAGATCGAGTGATTTGAACCGAAAATCTCTTGAAATTAGTTGAACGATATCGGGCAAGAATATTGGTCGAATTGAACTGAGATGTCTGTTGTTTATCTGCAGTGTAATCGGTATTAGCGTTGACTCTGCTTCGTGCAAACAATGGATTTAAAAAAAAGAAGGTACAACGATGAAATAGAGAATTTGATCGAACTTTACTCTGCAATCTGAATCATCCTGAATAATTGACTAAATTTGCAAATGACGACGCGGCGCCTAGGCGGCTGAGGTAAGTAAACAAAATTCTGAAGTTTATGCTATTATAGTGAAAACGAAAGTGCAAAACTTGAGAACTTGCTTCCGAAAAGAACTGAAGAAGATGAACGCACGACAACGGAGTGTAGCAAGGAAGTACAGCCAGTAATCATCTGCAGATCTCAGAATTATTTTTACGTGTCAAAAGATTTGTATTAGCTCGTTAAAAGGCAATTAATCAATTGCAATCGTAAAAATTCCACAATGCAATCAGGAAGACTTCTTATGCCGATATTTGACATCTGATCAAATCGACCTGTGAGATAATTCAATAAATCTGTAACTGACTTGGTTTTGGATAATTCAAATCTTTTGACACGGGAAAAGATTTCTGAGATTTTGCGGATGATTTGTGGAATTTTTCGCTCGTTAGAAGACCATGGCAGATCGTAAATGGCCTTGTATGTCAGCAATTTATTAATTTTTCTAGTACAAACTGAGCACTCCCTATTTTTGACAGGACCAATGATTTTGTTCCTGAAAGAAGTCATGTTGAACTTCATGATCTGAGTTTTCTCTTCATTTAGACACCACACTTTCATTAGTGAACGTGAGTACCTATTCAAAAACTGTTAACATAAATGACACGATAAGCGAGTTTAGTTTATAAACTGAGTCATTTCCCACGGCTTAGTTAGAACAAGGTCGACCAAGATGAATCTGAGTGATTCGTGTTAGAAGGGATTTGTATCACATCGGCTCAAAATCACGAGTTCCCTCCCACTTCTCTGCTCCACTAGGGTTTTGTGCTAAGGGAGTTAACGCAGAGCCCTTTGGTAACCGGATGAATTAGAGTGTAAATCCACCATGCATATTCCGAACAACGCGGAGGTAAGTTTTGGGTATCAAGTTCGAGACGTTAGCATAACAGCAACCACACAGCGAGGGGAGTAGGCTCGTTTTCCCAAGAGCGATCCGACACGGTGTCGTGTGGTTTATCTGCCAGGCGAGCTTTTGAAGCGAAATCTACCAAGCTCTAGGGAGTCAATATAATAAATCATCAAGGCTCAGCGATATGATCTCTTCAAAGTCCGAAACCTCCTAACGAATCGTGGCTGCGGTACTCACGCGTCTCCCACCTATATCGCTTGTGCTCGGAGCTTTTATAGCTTCTTGGAAATGTGATAAAGCTTCATGGCCGGAAGAGCTCTCCCTCGGTTGAGGAGGGTATTGAAGAGCTTCGGTTCCAAAAGCCGAAAGTCAGTTTTCGCCACTTTTAAGAGCGGCTCGAGGGTATCGCAACTGGTTCAGAAATGGAGAAAGTACTCTAGAAGGTAAGAATATAGTGGATAAGAAAACTACCTTTCTACTCGTATTTGCCACTGTTAATTTCGGGTTGGGGCAGTTCAGTAATATAGTTTATGTATGACAGTTTCTCAGTCACTATACAGGGTGACAACAATTGTGCTGGTTCACTTCATTTTCCTTCAGATATGGATAAAAGAATTCGGATTCTTTCCATTCTATAGAATTTTTTCGTTGGAATGGACGAGTAAGGAAAGTGGGAGGCTATTATTTCGAATGGACGGGCCGAATAGGGTCGGTCTTGTAGCAACCATACTAATCGGATAACTAAGTAAGTGAGTTGAAACAGCAATGGCAGAGTTGGTATATTCGTACACTCTTGAACCTAACGTTCTGAAATTTTCCAGAAGAAAGTACCCATCACACGAAGTAATAAAAATATAGTAACTTAAAAAAGGCACATGATATCTCCATAAACTTTTACACGGGTTTTATAGCGCCTTTAAAGAAGACATTAAGACGATTTCCCGGCAAAGAGCCAATAGACGATACACATTATGGACCCTTAATCCAGCTACGATCCCGATTTCAGAGGCCGAAGTTGTTGGTCATTTCCTGTCGGTGGTGGAGTTGTTAGTTTAGTAATTTCAATTTTCGTGTTGCATCCAAGTCTGACAATATAGCAGAAAAAATACTGCATATTTTCGGGCCCTCATGATACTAGAAAAGTTAGGGTCCTTCCCTAATATACTAACAGAATAACAAAATGTTGAACAACTGAAATTGGTGATTAGAATGCAACTAATATGAACTAAACAATATGTTTTGAAAAATAAGGTAAGCCAAATATTGGCGTTTTAAAGGTTGTATTGAGCGCCACCGTATCATCAAAATCCATCTTATCGTTTAAAAGTTGTGCACAATTTTCTTCAGCAAACTATTCCCTCTAGTTGGGCATAGGTACGGGACAAAAGAGGAGTATTCACGTTGAAAGATTTAAAAGTTGAGCAAAACTGCGCACAGTTTCAACATTGTTTCGACTCAGTAAAGGATTAACTGAAACTCCCTCATATTTTCTCAATTAGGATTGAATATTATAAAGTGCATTGGCTGGAAGACAGAGTTAATTGGGAGGTACCAATCTATGCGGATCGACGCTCCATGATAAAAGATTGAAGAGATACATTGTGACCCGACAGCACAATAATAATTTAACATTTCTCTCATCGCCTCAATTCTTGTCTGATACTAATTAATCCACCGTAATAAACCTGTGAATATTTCATTTTAATCAAATTGAGTGAGGAAAATTTTTATTTGCACAGATACGTCGTCCAATCATGGAAATAGACACTAATAATAGTAAAAACAATAGAATAAGAAACTTCATAACTAAAGAACCTCAAAACTGATCATAGAAACCAACAGAATGAAAAAAGTCTGCAAAGTGGGTGTGGCACATAACTTCCTCGTATCCATAACCCGATTGTATAGATGATCTTATGATATGTACCTCATCTCAAAACATCACTCTAAGTAGATACCTTGGACTACCCTCATGGATTTCATCGAATTCGGGTCGACAAAATAGAAAATATGACTGTTACAGGGAAATTCAAGATTGAGCATTCGCACTGGCTACTATCAGTCTGGCGGCGATGATTTTCATCGGGGACCATCAACATCCCGATCCGTACATTCTCTGAAAATATCATCAAAATCGGATGGAAAATGTGGAAGTTATGGCTGTTACAAGGGATTCACGTTCGCGCATGTGCAGTCGCTACTATCAGTCCGGGGATGATGATATTCATAAGGGATCATCTGTTAACGACGTTAATGACCTATTTGATTTTTATCCTCTGTGTTATTAACCTGGAGTTATTTTTTTACCCTTTCTACAGGGTGTCTACTCAGAATCTGAACAAAAATCCAAGGTTCGATTCTACAAGGTATTTCCACCAGAAAATGTCTCTTAGCAATTTTGTTTTAGCCCCTTGATTTTCAAAGTTTTTACAATTTTAAGATTTTCCCTGTTTTGACCGTATGCCATTCAAACCGCCCCAACTCCCGTTATTTAGGAAGTAAAGTCAAACTTGGGGATATTGTTGGAAAGAGCGTTGAAATTCCAAGCTACCTAGTGCAAACTCAATATCTTTTAAAAATGATACATTTTCAAAAAAAACTTTGCTTTGCCTTGATGTTTTTAAATCTGACTTTTTAAATCGTAGTTTTCATTCAAAATCCCAGCCTATTTTGATGGGCGCTCTTCGGGAAAAACATCTTCAATTCGTCAGCTTTCCAACGGTACATAATTTTTCAGTTTTACTATAAAATTTGAGGACGAAAATTGTTTGAATACAAAAAAAGTGTTGTTCGTGCTAAAATTAAGGGTTTTTCCCAATGTCAAAGTGAAAAAATCGCATTTTAAGCGTGAAAAAAGAGGTAATAGGGAAACGTTATTATAAATTAAGAGCAGAATCGATTCCCGAAGAATTGCTGATATGGTCCGGGATATTCTGTAAAGCTGTTCACCAACAATCCTTGAAAGGCGAAAAAACTCTAAATTCTCGCTGAAATATAGCTTTTTTCGCATTCAAACAATTTTCGTCCACAAATGACCTATGTTTTATGATAGTTAACCTGATAAATGATGGACCGTTCAAAAGTTACCAATTTGGACATGTTTTCCCCGAAGAGAGCCCTTTGAAATGGGTATGAATTAAAAAGGACGTGAAAACTTCGAGTAAAAAGTCAAATTTCGAAAAAAACTAAACTTTGCTTTTGGACTTGATTTTTAATTTTTCAGTTCAAATCTTTTAAAAATGACAGCTAGGCTCGCAGGGAGCTTAGTAATTTTGATTGATCTCACAGCTGTGGTTAGTCTCATTCGATTCTAAATTTGTATTTTAAATGATCAAAAAAAAAAAAGAATACCTTCATAATTAAGGTTTTTGAGCGTTTTGAAAAATTTCACCTCCACCTTTGAGCTCCTAGGAGTGACAATAAAAAAAAAAGCTTAGGGTACAACTAGACCCACAATGGAGCTCATATACCAAATGTCATCAAAATCGGTACAAGGGAAAAGTGCCGGGAGAAAAGTACATGGGAAAGTGCCGCGTACGGCAGACAGATGGTCAGTTTTTATTCGATTTTGGTTTATTATTTTCAATAACGAACCTTTGGAATCGACCAAGAACATTTTTCCGTCCGTCCGCCGTCCACCGTAAGCGGCACTTTCCCCTCTTAGCATTGACCGATTTTGATGAAATTTGGTATGTAGGCTCCATTTGGGGTCTAGTTGTACCCATAAGATTTTGGTTGATGTAGGTCACTTCTAAGGATTGAAAAATGAAGTTTGAATTTTTGAAAATGCTGTAACTCAAACAATTTTGATATAAAGGTATTGTTTTTCCATCAATTTAAGATAGTATAGAATTTTTAGGGACCACGCGGAGCCCTGTAGGACAAACCGTTAGCTCCCTACGAGAATTTAAGGGTTGGACTTACGATAAATCAGAAACACGAGTGTGAATCGCAAAAGAAGCCTAATCCCTGTTGAAATGTTAGCTGTCCGAAATACGATCGATGTTTTTCTTCAAGTTGGTTGGTGGTAACAGTGGCAGAGCCGTGTTCTTTGCAAACGAGTGATCTATATAGATAAATTGTGTAATAATTTTCAGCGTTTTTGGATTCCACATACCTTGAAATGTAAACCATGAAATTTTGTAGGGGGTTTAAATTTGCATCCTCACTCGATTTCAAAGGTTCATTGTTATAAACCAGAATAATAAACCAGAATATCAGAAGCGATGAAGAGGGGATTATCAATCAGATGACCAGGGCACATGGGAGCAATCAGAACGAGATGAGAAACAAGACATTTGCGATTTCCTTCGCCCGGCATTGGCAGCTCCCTGGTGCATTTGGAGCTCCTGCCAGAATAATTATTGTGCGAGAGTATTAGACCGCCGCGACGCGAGAGGTTTAGCGTTGAAAGCTTCCTTTTTAACAGGAGGTTTCTCAGGCTCAGATGCGGAAAGAGTCTCAAGCGACGCAAGAGCTTAGCCGCACAAAGAACCGGAGACTTTTCGTTGTCGAGCTTATTAGACAGTCGTCTTTTTGCCCCCGAAAAACCGGTGACGAAAAGGAATGCGAGGTAGAGACGTTTTATTCTCAATTCAGGCTTTCTCTCCATGAAACAGGCATAAGAGATTCCAATGGATTCAAAATTTTTAGGGAAGGGCTAGAGAAGCACAAACTTCTTGAAGGGTAGTTTAAACTTCACCTGTCAATAAGCAGGGATGTTTGGTAGCCTAATACACACATCTGATCAGTCGTTCAGTGGCTTACGATGAAGATTTAACACGGAACCATCGGTAGAAATAAAATCTTACTATAATAATACATCGCACTGAATCAAAACAATCCCTCACAACTTCTCCACCAGAATAGTGTCAGTTTCTCTCCACCAGAATAATCATTGCTTGGTATCCATACCAAGCGTCCTTTGACGGTGGACTTTCGCCATGTCAGTTTGGCTAGTCTAAGTTCTTGATTTTAGTAAGCTACGGCGAAGGGTGACCTTGGGAGATACCCAGTCCAATAACTCGACGTGCTGAGAATCTTGGGCGTCTTGAATGGTCAGAAAGGAACAGCTTGAATAAATGGATTAATGCCATAATTTCTCAATATTTCATTGTTTCATGCCTGTCAATATTTACAAAGGGAATTGCTTTGGTGATCGCAGTCGATATTAGATCTGAGCTAAATCTTCCACCTCGTTGGATACTATTTAACACGATTAACGTAATTACTTCTCCAGATCACTACTAATTAAAAAATTCGTCTCACTTTTTAGACGGTGGATTCAACTATTATTTCAATACTTGTTGGAGAGACCTTACTGTTCAATGTGATTGATGGATGATCTACCGCACCGTAAATAATATTAGGTATTCAATAAATAAGAATATACTGGAAGGGGAAAGATTCTGACAATATCATATTTCATCTGGAACATACGCGGATATTCCACGGAGCAGCCAGCTTCTCCTCTGTTCATTATATGGAACGAAACTTGGGGCAGGAACAAATGCCGAGAAATACTAAACTTCCGACCGTCCAAATACTCCCGAAGCAGCAAAACCCGACACCAAATAGGCATACCCGGGAGGGAAGTATGATCAATTGTTTGATAATACAATGGACTAGTCTGAAATAGAAGGGCCATGGCCCAACAAACGGTAATTAGAGCCTTTTCTTCTCCCTTGTGCCTCCCCACCCTTTCAACATCCGTTCACCATTTGATTGGCTCCAAGAATAAACCTTTCGACCCCAATCACTCAATTTTCGCTCGAAGCCTTTAATTCGGGAATAAATACATGAAACGTCAACGGCGTTTAGGGGTTGGATCAACAAATTCATAAAGACTATCATGCACTGAAAAATGCAGCTTTTAACCCCGTTCAATTTTATTGGGTCACAACAAGCAGAGAGATTATCTTTTCTACTGGTGTGTAGATAGTCACCACATTGACTATATCAGTTTAATAGGTTCTCCAGTGAGCACCAACTCCTAACATTCAAAGCGCTCTACCCTTTTGTACTCGACTCGCTGGTTACGAAGAGTTCTCCATTTAGGTACGTTAACAATAATTGTAGCCATCATTGTCTTGATGTGTATAATTTGCATACTAAACTACGTGTTGATGATTTATTTCAGAGTTTTATCTGTAATGAGATCTGTAAGCACATAAATGTGGTTTACATTTTCAAAGGATTCAAGGACCTTGATGAACGCAAGGGTTCTATGGTAAGTACCATCTATAAGACTTAATAAGTGGGTTTTCAACAAAAAGAGAACAATGTACTGATACCCATAGTAAGCATTTGGTGTATTCGTGAACACACGAAAATCTCAAACTCCGTGAATAACCTTTGCTTCCATATTCATTCAAGCTTTAAATTAATTTATACATTACCTATGGAAGTATTACGAAAATTAAATCAAACTGAAGCTTCGTCCAAATGGGAAGATGTTTGGTTGGCTACCCGTTCACTAGATGGCTCTGAAAAAAAAAAAAAAAAAACCGTAGTTGATAAGGAAGTACGAAGTTTGGCGTTCGGCACGGTCGATTTTGTTATGTAGGTACAAATACTGCATCTCCGGACGAAACGCGTAACTCTCAATTTATGGAGCTTATGTAAGGAACTAGTCAACTTTATTACAGGAACGTTGCCTCAAGAAATGTCAATTTCAGCTCTCGGAATCTCTGTTGAGATGTGGGAGCATTTGTAATGTAACTGCACCGCGAAAGATACACTGATATATTCCACAACGTTCTCACCCACTCATTATCCGGTTTAGGGGGAATTCGTGTTCCACCACTAGTAGGTAAATCACTCTGATGATAATTACAACGGTAGTATTTTATTCCGCGTTAAAGCGTGGGATCGTGGTTTAAACTAAATTGCCACAGGAACTGGACGACATAGTGAACCGATGTTTCCGACCTTCCTAACCGCTGGCTCATGGTTATAATTACGAGTTTTGAGATTCATCGTAATCTCATTCAAATCTTCTATCCCATGACATTCACATAGAACACAATTGTCCTCAAAATGATGGTAGAGTGAACTGGTGTTGAAATGACTAATATGTGGAAAATTAATGGAGCAAAAGCTTGTGATGAAATAATGTAATACCCGCTCATATAAATATTAAATAGCTCGATTACATATTAAATGTCTCTATTGCATGTTACCTTGACAAGTGCCTTATCTTCAAGAACATAAGAAAAATGCAACGAATCGACAGCAGGTGGAAACGCCAGGCAATTATTGGGGTGCACGAAAGGAAGACTACATTGCCTGGAAGCGCCGGAAGATAACAACGCTGCAAATTATTACACAAAGGTTTCTTATTTTTCTATATAGATCACTCGTCTGCAAAGAACACGGCTTTGGTATAGTTACCAACAACCAACATGAAGAAAAACGTCGATCGCATTCGGTGTGCTAACATTTGAACGGAGATTAGGCCTCTTTTGCGATTTCACACTCGTGATTTATCGTAAGTCCAACCCTCATGTTTTCGTAGGGAGATAACAGTTTGTCCTACAGGGCTCTAAAAATTTATTACTATCTTAAATTGATGGAAAAACAATACCTTTATATACATTTTTTTGATTTAGGCCTTTTTTTAAAAATTTCAACCCTTAGAATTGACCTACATCAACCAAAAGCTTCGTGGCACAAATAGACCCCAAATGGAACCCACATACCGAATTTCATCAAAATCGGTCAGTGGGAACTAAGGAAAGAGGCGCCGCGTACGGCGGACGGACGGCCAAATTTTTATTCGATTTTTGGATTCTGCGTACCTTGAAACGTAAACCTAAAATACTTTTTTTTTCTTGGTCGATTCCAAAGGTCCATTATTGAAAATAATAAACCAAAATCAACCGAGAATCATCAACCAATATGGTTAACGCTGGAAATCATCACAAACCAGCTATCATGACAAGCATTATGACAAAAGTTTCAATTGATTCGTAATAGTTTGAAACGTGTCCAGACGTCTAAATCATTGGTGCAGCGCGGCGTGCAGAGCGCATACCGAGGCCTGCTTGTAGTGAACAAGCTCTGGTTGGTCTCATAAATTATCCTTCAGGTACTGAAGAGAAGGAATGCGATAAGTTTCCGACCCAAGTTCGTCCAAGTTTGGTCATAGTTTTATTTTGTTTACGAGGTTACGTTGTTATATTACTGTAGTATATAAAATACTCAGACTTTAGTTTATTGTTTTCAATAATGAACCAATGGAATCGAGCAAGAAAAGAAAAATTTCAACCCCCCTCAAAATTTGATGGTTTACGTTTCAAGGTACGTAGAATCTGAAAATCGAATAAAAAATGTCCGTACGCGGCACTTTTCTTTGCAACCATGGACTAGATTTTGTTGAAATTTGACTCCATTTGAGCTGCGAAGCTTTTGGTTGATGTCACTTCTAAGGGGTGAACTTTAAAGGTTGAAATTTTCAAGAGTGCCCTAACTCGAAAACTCTCGAAATAATAGTTTTTCACCAGTTTGAAATAGTATTGAATTTAAAATATTTTTAGAGACCACCCGGAGCTCTGTACAACAAACCGTTCGTTCCCTACTATGATAAATCAGAATCGCGAGTGTGAATCACTAAGGAGGCCTAATCTTCGTTGAAATTTTAGCTAACCAAAATACAATCGCTGTTTGTTTCTACGAGTTGTATTGCGTTTTGCTTCCATAGCAACCAGTAATCAAATTTCCATAACAAACTCCCTATTTCTTCGAATCGAGTGTGAGGCGTTTATTTCTAACAAATAAACTTGATTGTGAAGGTGTGAAGTATGTAGTAAGTAATACCCACCTATGGTTGATTAAAAAAGAAAATAGTGGCAATGGCAAAACAGTGATCTTTGTAAAAGAGTGCAGAAACATAATAAACCCTTGTGAAATAATTTGCAGCGTTTTGATAAAGGTATGCCCCATGTTCGAATATCTAAAGTGGATAATCCTCGTAATTTGGGTAAACAAACCCTAGAAAAGCAGTTCATGACATAATTTCAAAATTGAGCACCACTAAATAATGGGTATCACTGGACAGGCAAGGCATTCAATAAAGACACTGCCATTAAGCATAGAACGGTTTATTTATTATTATTATTATTTTTTTGTTAAGCAGGAGGGGGTGGGGAGAAAGGCTCTCACAGGGACACTGACACGTGGGTGTTAGTCTTCGTATAAATTCCACAATAAATTATTGCTCATTTAACTGTAGTTGATCGTTTGGGTGGTTTCACTCTTATCTAAAAATGGAAAACTCTCTTAAATTGATGAAAAAACGCCATGTAACATATATTAATTAGGTAATTATTTATCCTCAGCGAAAGGTTGGGCCTACAGAGCTATGGGTGGGGACATTAAATTCTTTAAAATCGTCACTATTTAAAACTAACAACACCTTGTAATCGAATGTTTTTACCAGTAGGTAAGTACCAGTAGATTCTGGCACAACTTCATTAATTGAGTACTTGACCATCTCAACTGCAGACCGCTAAAAGTCAATCGGGTAATACTCAAAATGCACTTTGCTGAAATTGGCCTAAATGACTCGGATGATTATGGTCTTGAGATAATGGTAATGAGAAAATTAATCACCACTCTTTGTTGTTCACGACCTAAATTTGATTGGTTTTAGTTTTTCTTCACAAAGTCGTTACTGTACGATTAGCACGTTAAAACGGAATACAGCTCGGGAAGGTATCGACGAGGATGTACGGTGAAAAAGCCTCACCGATGAAACTCCCACATCCATTGATTATGATTAGCAACCCCCCGCCGAGCTTCGATATTTGACATCGCTTATAAGCCATTAGTTTCCATTAAGGAAATATTCGGTGCAGTTCGATTAGCTCGACCAAGCGGTCCTACGTTGAATTGAGTCAATAAAGCTCGGTGAACACTCTCTAACCGGGGCTACTTTTGAATATTGAACCATTCCTATCATGTAATCATATTTTCACCATCATTTATACTGATAGATAGTAAATAAGTACAGTGGTTAAATAGGGGTTATTCGTGATATTGTCTTACAATATTTGAATCCGAATATACTCGTACAGTTCCATTTCTCACGTACATGCATACGAGTACGTAAGGCTGTTGACGGAACCTCTATTACGGCTAATGCATAAAAAATATACCTAGAGCTTATTGCAGGAATGCACTTGCACACGTCCAACATAGACCGTAAGGTAATTTTATGAACGTTTGTTGGTGGCATGAGGCAAATTTAAATTGTAAGGAAGGACCGAAAAATGAGCTGATCAATTCTTGTGTCCGTTAAAACCCATTTCTACGGCTTGAGCAGATCTACACAACCCGTTCTAAAGGCCACTCCCCATTTTCACGGGACCTACGACGATATCATTTTTCATAAATTTTTATCCGATTCTTGGATTTTACGTACCTTGAAACGTAAACCATCAAATTTTGAGGGGGTGTTAAAAAAAAATGTTTCTTGGTCGATTCCAAAGGTTCATTATTGAAAATAATAAACCAAAAAAGGAAAGCTAGGAAAAACTGGCAAAGGAGAAAATAAGATACATCAGAAAATAAGAGGCAGTTGAACAATCTTTGTAATTAACTCAAAGCTATGATCAGAAAAATGGAAGAGGAAACATTCGCTCTGTATGCCGGACTCTGTATACCGCCGGATTATATTTATAATCCGGCGTGTTTTGATCCCTACCGCTCGGATGGGTAATTTTTTCTTTGCCTGGTGAATAGCTATAAACCTCCTTACTATACATGCATAGAAGACAGAGACATCGAGAGAGATCTCTTCATTCACTGTAGGTAGGTACGCCTTTTGTGTGAGTGATTTGAAATACAGCTAGTGGACGCTCGAGATAGCGTTCATATTCATGTTTGGCCTGTTGTATAATATATCAATGAAACGCCCCTCGGCCCAAGTTCCGACTGAATATTCCACGGGCCTTTGATATATATTTTTTTCACAATCTTTTTTTCGTGTCATCGGAGTTTCCGTGTTTTGATACATTTACCTCGAACCACTGGCCCCCAGCTCTAATTTATTTCCTTATAACCAGCGAAAGCTTTGAGCTCACCTTCACGCCTCTGTACAGCTTGATTTGACCCCCGGAGAAGTGATGTAGTCTGGGGGCTCTTTGGGGGCCACCTTTGTTGAACCGCGCTGAATATTCAACGAAGAAAGTCTATCTCGGCTCGCACAATGAATGAATGCATTGGAGGACTTTGCCGTCTATTTGTATACAGGACCTCTCTTCCGCGACACCCCGCTATGTACCCCTCCCAAGAATTGATTAGCAGGCTTTTGTTTCCGATTTATGTTGATGATAATCTACAATTCTACTTCTTCTTAGTTATGTCTCTTCTGGAAACGGATCTTAGGTATGATCGACGCGTATTCACAAGAAATCCAATGAAACTACTCGTAGTTCATAGTAGAGTTGATGAGGGAATTTTCATAGAAATCTTTAAAGCTGAGATTAATCGAAATATAAGCTACATGAGAGAGTAATCAGCCTTGAGCGTGTGACACATAGCAAGAATCGTTGAAATTATACAATCAACCCCTTGGTTAAGGATGAAAAAAAAAAACCCTGGAAAAAAAGTCCACTAATGCTTAACAGGAAGGATGCTGAAAATCATGAAGGTTCTAGAAAGAAAGAAGGGATATGAAACCGACACAAGAAACATATTGTTAAGTAATGCATGCATTCCAGGGGACGTCGCATTAGATAAGCGGTCGATCAATTTAAACCAGTTGATAACCGATGAAACTGTTTCACTCGATGTAATTTATTTAGTATTTCAGGCAAGAAATAGTGGTTCACATCCGTATTCAAGGTGAAACACAAAAAAATATGAAAAAAAAAGGAAATATGCAACAGGAAACAAGCAGGAAATGGTGCTCTGGCACCATGATGGCACCACTGTTAATTCTATGGTGGTAAAGAGAATAATTCATGAAAATCCGGAGGTACAGTGAGAATTGTTCCTCAATTTCAAAGCTTGGGTACAATTAGTAAGCAGTAAAGGAGCCAAAATATTTAAAAGTCGGATATTTTGTGAATATTGTCCCCCCCACTCTCCCCCTCCTCTTGCTAATTTTGATACTCTGGTGAAATAGTGTGCAATTTGAAAAAATTTTGAGTCGAAAAAAAAAGAAACGCGCAAATCGGTAGGAAATTAAGGCCTGGGCGGAGTTTACAAGATTATGCCCGCAAAGGCACGTTTTTTAGTCATTAACCCCCCCTCTCCACCCTTTAAAAAGCAAAATTCGAAATTCTAGTGACGTAGTGCACAACTAGATACCTAGATTTCCGCGTCGAATAAAAAAAGAACGACGAAAATCGGTTGGACATTGAGGCCTGGGTAAAATACACAAGATTACGCCCAAAAACGCACGTTTTTTGAGCGTTAACCCCCCTTTCCCACCCTTAAAAGACAAAATTCGAAATTCCGGCGACGTAGTGCACAACTAAATAGTTTTCCGCGTCGAATAAAAAAGAACCAGGAAAATCGGTTGAGAACTAAGGCCTGTGCAGACGACACAAGATTTTGTCACACACACAAACAGACATACACCTATGATTTTTTCGCGGATTTGGATTCAGAATGGTCTAAAACGGATTAGTGTGAGGTTTTTTTTCTGTTCAGTGTTGTCCAACTTTACCCCAGATCGCTCGCATAAGGACGCCCAAGTCTTACTGTGGGACGTCCTAAAAAGGACGAGAAACATCGCTGAGACCGACAGACTCCAAAGTACAGACAAGCGTGTTCTCAAGAGAGAAGGGAAAACGAATCGCTCACGAGGTTCTAGTCGTGAACATTTTTTTCTGGACGGGGAGTGTTGTGAAACTCCCCAAGTTTTCAGAAGTTTATTTTACTCCGTATGATATACTGATCAAATGTTTTCGATAATATAATTCGTTTTGTTTTACCGTGAAATTCGAGATTTCTTTCCTTTGGAAATTGATGTGAGAGAAAACGCAGTGCTAAGAACTTATGTTTACAATGGAGATGTGAAAACATTGAGGCTAATAGATGTGATAGGAGAAGTATATCGCTCGTATACCTGGAAAACCTCGTAAGTCTGATAAGGACATATTCTGGTAGAGGAAATGTGTCTGCGATCCCTCGCAAAATCTCTCATGTGCAGACCAAACCGTTTTCCCGCAATCAGCTGGGAAAAAACCTGTAAATCACAGGTTCTTTCAGATTGGTACGAATACCATGTAAGTCTGAGTTCCGCCATTGAGGAAGGAGTCGCTCCCCGCTGGATTAGGAAAAAGTAAGTATTATTCAGTGTTAAATTACTGCTCATGTATTTTTATCAAACTTCTATAGACTATTTTACCAAATCTATGGAGCCATGCGTCCGGAAACGTGGATTTAGAACGTGAATGGAACGAAAATATCCATAGATACAGACTTACAAGGAATTCCATTCCATGATGACTTTCGCATTGGGAAATGTGGCAGACTTACACGCTTTACCTACGCATTTTTCTCACATTTGTGTGAGAAGAACGAAGACTATTTTTTTCTGAATTACTAAACATATTATTTAAAAAATTGCCCAGTCTCATTTGAAACTGCATTTGATAACCTATCGGAGACTCCACAAAGGCACATACCTAAAGACTTTCCCCCCCTAATTCTCAAAAATAGGAATGCATTAACATTGAATACCCCGTGACAAGATTAATTTGATTTTGTTATTGCTTCCTTGTCTTTAAAAAATTGTAAAGATGTAGGGAGGTATGTAATCACTTTGGAGGGCTCCAAAATATCAATAAATATTGAAACATTTTATAGAAAACGTGTTAAAAAATAATAAACAATAAGTTTGAAAGCAGTTTTTAGTTTTAACCACATTAGTCTTGCAGAAATCTAACAGAAAACCTTCTGAGTCCGCTGTAGGGTATGAGGAAAAACTCATGTATTAAAATCGGCCTCATATAGGTAATGGGTAATGATGGGTAATGGGTAATGGTGTGCGCATGGTTCGAAAAAACTGTTTATTTCTATTTTTAATCTAAACTAGACCTCATTCTCAGAATTTTGACACCAACCACGACCTTCCAGCGTGAGAAGACCTTTTTCTATGATTTTTCAAAGTTTCGAATGTTGATGACGTCCATGACGTTAATGACGTTCACTGGGTCCCGCCCAGGCGGGAGGGGCGCGTGACGTCATAAACATTCGAAACTTTGAAAAATCATAGAGAAAGATCTACTCATCCAAAAATAAAACGACTGGTGTCAAAATTCTCAGGATGAGGTCTACTATCGATTACAAATAAAATAAACAAATAGAACAAATTCTGATCTCCCCTTTGGAAGACAGCTGATGACGTCCGCGACGCCAGGAATGGCAGTCGGACGAAAATCCAACCTGAGTGGTTGTTTACTTTCTTACTATACGAGTTTACACTCGTAAGCGTACCGAGAAACGAAGTAGAGAACAATCCCTGATTTACAACAAATGAGTGCTGTTATCTGTCATACAAATTCAAAACAACCTTGATTCATGTATAATACTCGTAGATGTCTTACATTCTTCGAAAAATGAAAAGCCAGAAGAAAATAAAATTATAAACTCTATTTCTCTCAAATAAATTCATAAGCATATTCTACCTTGCTGAGGTGGACATCGATTTAAAAGTGGAGTGAATAATATGGAGAGGTATAGAGGATAATACAGACTGAATGTCTTCATTACTTAGCGATTTTCTCTTGAAGAGGCGGATACTGAATAGAATAAAGATCCCACGAAGTGGCTGCCATTACCGGATCGATGAGTTTTCTTCGAGTAGGTACAGTGGATAACTAATTATACGCGGCCTGACGTTCAAGTTTTCTTCAACAACTTCAAGCCTCAAGTTTGAAAGAGTAGTCACGCTAGTACGATTTCAATGCGCATAATTCGAAGCTCACCTAGATTATGAGGCGGGGTAATCTATATTAATCTACTGTGTCAATTTGCTTTTGCAATTTTTCAGGGAAAGCGAGCCAGTTATTGCAAAAAACAGATGGGTCCAATGGGAGGTAGAGTAAACTAGGACAAGTGCATAAACCGGGTAAATTGCAGATCGGGTTACAAAATGATACTCATAGAATGAGAAATTGGATGCTATCCAGTGGCTAAGCATAAGGCTTATGCCATATGCTCAGCCATTGAATTCTTATCCGGCAGGAAGAGAGAGAGACCAAGACTATCATCTTTTCCTTGTTTCCTGAACTAAAGTAACATGACGCTATCTTAGTGGTTTTTTTATCAATTCTGAAAATGTATGGATTTACTCGTTGGGAGTATGATAATATTTAAGGTAGGATAGTTAATCCTTTTTACAAGTCTTGTAACTCCTTTTTACAATACAAGTTACGATGTCATTTGATCGTCAGACTTACAGAGGAAACAGTTGCGAGCATCTCTGGAATCAGGGGACATAAGAATTAAAAAATTAAATTCGTCAAATAATGCTTCGCACGATTGAAAGAGCTAGAACGTTGTAAAAATAAATAAATAAATCTTTTTCTCAGTTTGCCAGTCTTTCAGGGACTGAACATCACCAAAATTGATTCATGAGTACGTATGCTCACTGGATAGGGGCTTAAGTGAGAACATAGTGCTCAACTTTATGTAGCTGTAATAAACGTTTAACGTCTAGGTGATGTTGATGGACATTTTAGCATGGTTCTCATTACCCTTGATAATGAACCCTGGTGTTTGAATCAAATTTAAACATCAAGAATATGATCTAACCATATTTATTCTTGAAGGAATTTTTAGAAACTACGGTGGAGTAAACGAAAGTAAGGACCGCCCAGGGGATCGGTCATCGATGGGGATCGCAATGCGCAACGTGGTCAATTTAAGACCCTTGAACAAAACATGTAGATTTCAAAGACAGAAGAAATTTTACTTCATATATGACGGTTTCGGGTGGGTCTGGTGGGACACGCTTTATAATTAAAACCAACGTAACTATATTCGTTGTACCCGATGAGTACCTCCTCTTTCGCGCGCCTTCGGCACGTTGAAGTCGGTCAAAAATGCAATAGCCTTGTGGGTACTAAGTGAGTTTGTGGAGAAGAGTAGAACATGAATGAACTTCTAACATCTTCAAAACATACCATGGTATGGTGCATACAGTATGGCGGTAAACAGAAAATAGGAAATAAATAACAATTTACATGTCGGTACTCTTATCAGTTTGGGGTTACCAGGGAAGTACTATTTTTTGAATTTTTTTAAAAATAAATTTTAACCATTGGTTGATTGTATAACTTCAACGATTCGTGCTGTGCCACACCCGCATGACCCACTTCTCTCTCAAATAGTTAATATTTGGATTTTTGACATTTTATGTCTTCACTATGGCACATAAATGAAAAATCGTCACGCGGGGATCGTCACGCGGGGAGCGTTATGAGGGGAGCGTTACGAGGGGAGCGTTACGCGGAAATTTCTTCTGATGTTCACGTACAACCAATCGTTTCTAGGGAAAACTAACTTCCTCATTTTCCACCCCACAAAAATCGTTCACCACTCATTGGAAAGCTCTCAATTTATTAAACATAAGACATAAAATGTCTCTCGTAGTTGTGTACTTGTACGAAAGCTGTATTTAGGGGGGTTTGCTCAGTTTGATTATAGCTTTAAAAAATTCTATGAAAATTCGCTCATTTACTCATGCTGCATGAATGAACATTTTAACTCGAGTTACAGCGTGGCACTCGACCAACGAGTTATTCAACTATAAGACTATAAGTGTAGGGCATGGCGTTCATTAAGAAGCAGGTAAAATAAGCAGTTTAAAGGGACAAAATGAACAGGATAGGTACTTAGCGTCTTCAAGCTCATCATTGAACTCGTACTTACTCCTCTGACCTTGGATTCACTATTCTGGAGGTCATACTTCGGTTTAGCAGTATTAGTCATGATTCCTGCTCGCTAGCTGAAGTTTCGGAGTCATCAAGTTTATTGTCAATATCTTCCTGCTACAGAGAATGGGGGGAAATATCGTACACATAGTTTAAATCAGTTGGTACAGAATCCGTATCGATTAACAACGCTTATCAAACAATATTCGTATTTGTCACAGTAATATTTTTTTAGATTTAAACAGGAAGAAATGATGCTCAAAAAATGACCGATCCAGCGCCATCACGTTCTTATGATCTTCTCCAAACTCTTTAAAAACTGCTCTTTGTTCAACCAGTTAAGTTCATACATAAGGAGCTTCTGCGCGTATTCAAGCATTGAAACAATCCAAAGGGACGAGAATGAAACGACTACAGAGGAATTCCAATTTGCAAGCTTTCAAACGCCCCAACGGCTTAAATAAATAATTGAAGTTTGGTGGCTGCGTGAAATCAGTGAGTAGATACTTTTGGCCGACTTAATTCAACGAATCGTTTTGCTTTTTTCACGTCTGGAATGGTTCTACACACACCCCATTTATCCCAGCGGCCACCGAAACCCGTCTGGTAAAATAATTGCTGCGTAATAACGCTGCGTTTTTTGTCTCTTTCCCCCGCAATTTAGATGAAAGTCGCGAGGGGCAAACCATCAGGATTTTCAACAACAAAAAGGTTTTCAGAATTCTCGTTACTTATGAACCTCATCAGCGAGTAAACATTAATTTCAACCCTGCCTGGCTCAAAGAGAACGGGAGCCATTGCGCCAGGTAGTTTGGCACACAGGAATAGTGCACCGTCTCCGGAGAAAAGAGAAGGCTCTTCCAGCAGGTTCTTCAAAATCTGGTCGAGGCAAGGAAAGGGGCCAGTGGAGATTTGTAGTTTGTTTCACTGCTTACTGGTGGAGAGCTTCGTGGCCATGAAAAACCATGAATGCAATGAATCTACTATTCTGTATTTCTGTATTTATAGTATATTACTATATATTTAGTATATTACTGTATTTCATGAATAAATTCGCTAAGGTTTAGGACAAAAGGAACAATTAAAATTGACACATCCTATAGAAGGATAAAAATAATTTTTCTCACAGGTTTGTCTGCCCAGACTCGTCCCTGGGCCCAGAGTAAAGAGGTGATGTCCATATGATTTTCCAGAAACTCAAAAATGATTAATGAGCGCAAAAATTACGCCCCACAATTCAAAATGGGCAAAAACGACTGATTAGAATTTGAATGTAAAAATTAATTAGTCTTCGCTTTCTAATTCGGACAGATACGAGCTTGTCCTCTTGAGTGCACATTACTTACTGACTTGGGGAGGTAAACTCCTCTAGGGCGCGCTCGGATATATCTCACTCCAAGCTCCAATATTACTAATTAATTACACACTTCGCCTTAAAAAAACGGGTGGTCTATTTTATGTCAAACTTGTTTCCCGCACACAGTAGAAGTTGAAACTACAAATTTGCAATTAACTGGTTAGTTTAATTGGACATAATTTTGTTTTTAAAACTTGAGAAACTATGGTTATCGAAATTACTACGCCAAGCGGGATTCGATCAAATTTTACTGTGAAATTCAAAATGAATTTCAAAAAATATGCTCAAGGTGACAATAGGCTCCTCCGTATCAACAGCATGATTGTCACGATCTTTACACGACAAATTTATGTTCATTAACTTATTAACAAAATTTGAACAAAACTCAACACAACATAATATAATAACGTAATTTGATCATTTAAAGTCAATCTTTTAATGTGAGATCTGCTCCACTGTGTCTTGGTTTGGTACTTCCTGTTTTCAATAAACGAGGTATTTTTTTCTTGAGGGGAGACATTTGGATCAAGGTGCACCCTAACTGCAAATTCTCTACTCCTGCATTATTCATTCATGAGAGAGGGAGATTATTAGCTAGCAGCTAGCCCTTTTCTTCTGTTTTGTGAATCAGGTGCATTTCGGTTAATGTGAAGTGGCGGGAGTTGCGGGGGGAATGCTGTCAGAAGACTTACCAACTTGTACAACACAAGTTTTTCAAGTTTTTTTTTATCCTTCTTCTCAACCTTCTCTGCTTTTTTTCGACACAGAATTCACATCCAACAGTTCATCCAAAAGAACAGAAGTTTAAAGTAACGCAAACAACTTTTACTTCCTTTTATTTTCCCCTCTCAAAGAAGAATTAATTGGATTGTTCCATTGTTCACGGAAGAAACAAGCGGTTGAGAGGAGAACCAAGTGTTCCTCCATTGATCAAAAATCTATTGTACTCAAAGCTTCAAAGCAACGGACATTTTCGGCGATTCTAAAGACTATTGGTATATTATCGGTGGCGCAACTATTCCAGGCGTGTTCTAGAACAGACGATTCCGAGCGGCAGGTAGAGGGATCTGTGTCGTCACTCCTAACGTTCTAACCATGTGATGGTGTATCATATTAGTGAGGGAAGAGGGTGAAGCGCCTAACTGAGGATCGTCATGAGCACCAATAAAACTAGAACAGCGTTCCTTAGCGTCGGGCTCTTCGAATAGTTTGGATTGAGTCTGGATCATCCAATATGGAATGAAAAAAAAAAAAAACGTCTGCTAAGTGGGTGTGGCACATAGCTTCCTCGTATCCATAACCCGATTATACAGATGATCCGATGCATAGTAGTTAGTCTCAAAACACCACTCCAAGTACCTTTCACTACCCTCATAGGTGACCATGTACACGTCAATCTGGACAATCCTAGAAAATTTCATCAAATTCGGATGAAAAATGTAAGTGAGTAGTGATTGGATCAAAAAATTTCTTGGCTTGGCTGAGAGTCGAACCCGGGACTCCTGGGTGGGAGTCCAATGTGCTACCTCCGAAGTATTGAGACCTGGTGGTGGTATGTATAGGATTTGAGATTCTCACGTCACACATGTGAAATTAAGCTGGGAAGAATTGGGAGGGCGACAAATGCACGGGTGTTACAAGGATTTTACGTTTGGGCATGCGCAGAGGCTACTGTAAATTTTAAGGCCTTGATTTTCATTGGGGACCATCTACAACCGAATCCGCATAATCCCTGAAAATATCATCAAAATCGGGTAGAAAATGTGGAAGTTATGGCTGTTAGGTACAAGGAATTCACGTTTGCGCATGCGCATCGGCTACTATCAATCCGGGGGTGATGATTTTCATAGGAGACCATCTAAATACTAATCTATAACATCCCTGAAAATTTCATCGAAATCGAATTGGAAATGTAAAAGTTATGGCCGTTACAAGGAATTCACGTTTGCGCATGCGCAGTAGCTTCTATCAGTCCGGGGATGATGATTTTCATAGGGGCCGTCTACACTCCAACCCGTACAATCCCTAAAATTTCATAGAAATCGGACAATAACTTCGTATACTCGTAGTTATGCCCGTTACAATGATTTCATGACCGACACACAGACAGACAGACACGGAACCAAAATTGTTCAGAAAGGTCTAAAACGCAAAACGCGAGTGAAAATTTTGATTTTGGAGAACTTTTTTTTTCATCCTTGAAAAGTGAAAACAAAGCTTCCACTACCTTGGTAGACTCGGAAGCAAAAAGAGGGTACCGTTAGGGGGAAAAAAGGGAGCATTAGAATGTATCTCCCATGCGAATGTGAGCAAAAATGTGATTCTCCACGGTATAATTGTGGAGAACGTTACTTACGTGAGGTAATTTCGTTTTCTACGAAATAAACGTATCATGTGAAATATTAAATGGCAGGTAATACCTAATACACATATATGGGATTTAACACAGTTTGACAGACATGTTTGGTTTTGGGTCTTCTCCACTGAATCTCTTTACCAGGACAGCACATCCTCCCACTTGTATCCCATTTTCGGCCAAATAAGGGAATGCTTTCTAATGTGAATGGACTGACTCTGCATTCCTTTTCTTTCTCACGATTTAATGGAGAAATATTGATAGGTAGGCGTGGACAGCTTGTATTGTATACTGTTTGGTTACGTAAGTGATAAAATAAGATGAGATCTATTGCATTCTAGAGATTCAGAGGGTTTCATTAGTATGGTCAAGCACGAGCTCGTGCCAGACTTCAGATCCTAGGATGAAGTGCTTAAAGCCGCCTTATCAACGGCCAACAAGAGGAAATGGTGGTGTAGAAAACGAGCTTTTAGAGGGCAATACCTACTGTTCACTAAGCTGGAAAGGTCCAGTGGAACATTTTAATGTCTCAAGGGTTTAGTAGCTACAGCCTAAAGAAAGTTAATTTTAAAACAAATTTAAACATATTTATTGGTGTATGATTTTAGGGGAGGTGTCATACGTAGCTTATTTCCCAATTTAGAAAACTCTTATAAAATCAGTCATATCAAACCGTGCCGCTAATTTGATTTTCAGCATAAGTTCTGTAATAATTGTACCTCCTTCCACAATTCATGATCAACGATATCAACACGTACATCAGTAAGATACCCACCAACTCATGTGTCAGTCCGGCACCATGAGCTCAGGTCGGTGTGGGAAACGTGCATGGGCTTTTGCCAAAATATCCACTGAATTTAATAATATCTTCCGGATTTCAAAGGTCATTGTGGGAGGGGGGAGGAGGGCTTTTGTACTGAAATTCGGAAGAAAACGTCTCGGAAATATTTGAAGAGGCGAATTTTTTTTGGACCTTACAGAAGATCTCCTCATTCCCCGGTTCCTGACGCGATTTGCATATTCCCGGCGATTCAGTTTTATCATGACAGATTTCCGAGTTGATTAAAACATAACAAAGCAAATCGGTTGACAACTGAGGTCTTGGTAGTGAACTCAATATTTGATGGCATACAAACTCTGGAGCGAGATGATTGGAAAACGGTACTCAGTCTAAATCATCAAGAGAAGAGCAACTTTTTAAACGGTAAAACATTCAAAGGCGTCTCACAGGAGCCTAGACTAATCTCCACCCAAGTACCAGAAACACAACAGAGTAGTTGGCTACGAAAGTAGGTAAAGACCAAAATTCTTTCGATTTGACTGATAAAGTGATGCTACAAAGAAGCATGGGAACCGGTATTCATAATGCTGAGAATTGAATACTGAACGTTGGGGTCAATACTGTTGTTATTTTACTTATGGAAAATTCTTCAAAAAACTTTACAAATAAGAAATTTACTATGTAGCTGAGTAACAGATAGGAATTAGTTTCTGGTATATTAAAACCAGGTTACTGGAGATATAATGAGGATCCTAGACTTTTCTCTACGTTCGAAATAGGTATATTGAAAGAAGTTCTAGCTTGAGTGTTTAGATTCGAAATGGGTATCGGTTCTCCCTCGAATCGGGCTTGCACAGGCGTCCCAGGGCCAATGAACAATACTTCAGGAATCGATTCTACAACTAAGAGTAATTTGCAAAAACCTTTCCCTCACAGCAATTTTTTAACCTCGCTCAAAATGCCACGTTTTTTACATTGAAGTTTTTTTCATTTTCGACCTTAAAGCGCTAAGATGGTCCCAAGACTCTCACATTTCCCAAGCAAATTTAAATATGATTTTACCATTAGAAAGAGCGATAAATTTCCCAAATGATGAGCTCTTAACAATTCAAGAAAAACTGCACACGAGGATAGTCTTTCCACCTCAAACTTACAAAGATGTAAATTTCTGTTTTATGCGAATTTTTAAGGAAAACTAAGCTGTTGCAATGGACTCAACATGTTTAGCATAATATGCTAAAGTGTATATGATACACTTTTGATTTTTTCTCTTCACTGAAATCCGTTCTGGCACAATCTAATAAACGATTCCTGAAGTTTTTCCAAGAATCATATGTGTACATATGATCTTTTTATCAGTCAAATAAAAAGAATTATCATGAAAAAGGGACGTTTCAGAAAATTGAAATTTTGACTGGCGTTCATCAAAAATTAATAAAGTATAAATAGCCAAAAATTCGGTAGAAAGATCCTTTAGGTTACTTTTCGAACACTTGGAAACTTGTATTTATTGATTTGATTTTTCCCCCACTTATTTATATTTATGTTGATGTATACTGCATTTTCATTGCCCAAACAACGACTTCCGCCGTCATGATTGAGACTTTGCTTTGATTTAGTTCGTGAGGGTATTCATTGTTCCGGGAGGCTATGACATACCGGTATGCATGCTTATCACGTTTTTATGAACGGATTCTCCATGGCGAGTTTAAATATTCCATTTCTTTCACGAAAGCCGTTCATCCTCTCGAGGGATGAAGGTTTTATCACACAATATCCGACCTTTCTCGCTCCGCTGAGATGTCAGAAGCTTTTAACTCTGTATGAATGAGAAAATCATGAATGGCAAATCACACGCTCCAACCAACTGATGTTCAGGCTTTGATATTTCGTTCGTTATAATGTGCCTCGAGAGCTTGTTAACAACGTATTTGTCACCTTCTGGTTTGGACATTGCTAGAAGTTAATCCCTCCGTATAGGTACACCTATTTAATTTATACGTATTATATAGGATCACTAGCGATTACTACTATTACAAACTTGGATACCATCACGTGAATTCATTCATTTTTTTAATTTTTAAAAAATTTTTTTTTTGTGTGTGTCGTTGTTTGATTGCTACTAATAAAATACTTGAGTTCTTGGTTTCAACCGACCTAACTTGTATCGTGGTATTTTTATTGTATAATCATTGCTATAAGTCAGCTTAGTGTTCCAGTTTTGCATAATAATATGCAAAATTTTCTAATTCAGAATCGAAATATATGTAGTAGGTAACAACCAAACTGTAGAGCCCACTTTGTGGATAGAACATAATTTTTATCATTCTTTATGCAACCTCCTCCACGCATCTTCCACCATGCACTCTTCCATTTTCCACATGCATGTTCTTTGCGGGGTTGTTCAGTCGTTTGAGCGTGGTTTAACGGTCTCAGTTCCAGCCTTTTAGACCTGCCAGACGCAGACTAATTTATGGGAATGACCCCCCAGCAGTAAGATACATCGATTACAAATCTGAAATTGAAATGATCCGAATCTTTTCAATTGTGTATTACTTGTGATATCAATTAAGACTAGAAGGTAATATGAATGAAGACTAGTTGCTAAATGAAATTGTTGTAGATTTCCCCAGAAAACATGGATATAAATTTCTTCGGTGACTATCAGGTCAATGACGAAAATGAAGAAAAGAAAGTCATTCTCGACTTGTTTGATGTTTGTATCTCACTGCACAAAACCCATTAGCAACCTAGGCAATAATGAAGTCGGTGAAAATGGATGAATATCCATTGAAGAAAAACAATTTTGTTGTATAGTTGATACCTGTAAATCGAGGAAAGTGATACGACGATGAGAGATAACTCACCTGGAACAAAAGAAACTCAAAATTAGATTATGGATAAAGACAAACACAGAGAAAATTAATGTAATTAAAAATAAAATATATATCCAAACAAAATATGAAAAAAGTATAATATATTATAATAATTAGATTATGCCTTATTATATTTTATTAATATTAATATTATATTATATATTATATTGTGTATAATGTAAGATTATGAAGAGACAATTACTGTAGCGCTTGCGTAGACGCCACTATTATTTATCCGATAGAAATGAAACTCATATCAACGATATGATTCTTCTTCTTCTTTCCTTCGTCTCCTCAGAAGAAGATCATCGTGGTCCTGGAAGCATTTATCGAAAATTGGTGACCTTTATCTCACAGTGATGCTTGCTGGGCCACGGGAATTCCTGCTAGGATATCTTCATCTAGATGTCCATGTGAGGTATCACAGCTTTCATGCTATTTTTCAGAAAACGACAGGGGAATCCTCAAGATTGAAACAAGAACTTTGTTCAATTGACTTTTATTGAAAAACGCTGCAAATTATTACACAATGGTTTATTATTTTTCTATATAGATCACTCGTCTACAAAATTACCAACCATCCAATGTGAAAAAAAAAATCAAAAAAAAAAAAAAAAAAAAAAAATCAAAATCACCAACCATCGATCGCATTTTGGTCAGCTCTAATTTGAACGGAGATTAGTCCTCTTTTGCTATTCACACTCGTGTTTTGATTTATGTATACATATATATTTCAATATAAACGCTTAAATTTTCGTAGGGAGCGAACGGTTTGTCCTACAGAGCTCCGCGTGATCTCAAAAAATTCTAAAAATTCTATAGAATCTTAAATTGAAGGAAAAACAATACCTTTATATCAAAATTTTTTGAGTTAGGGTGTTTTCAAAATTTCAAAATTGATTTTGGAACCCTTAGAAGTGACCTACCTCAACCAAAAGCTTCGGGGCACAACTAGACCCCAAATGGAGCCTACATACCAGATTTCATCAAAATCGGTCAATGCTAAGTGGCAAAAGTGCCGCGTACGGCGTACGGCGTACGGCGGACGGACGGCCAAATTTTTATTCGATTTTTGGATTCTACGTACCTTGAAACGTAAACCATCAAATTTTGAGGGGGTGCTAAATTTTTTTTTTCTTGGTCGATTCCAAAGGTTCATTATTGAAAATAATAAACCAAAAGAAGGAAATTACTTTGCCAGTTCACCATTTCTTTAAATGATTGTTTTCCTCCGAACTTCTTGATGCTGAACCGAATAAACCGACCCTGAATAAATGTACTTCGATCCATACATTTAACTGCGTCCCAGTTCATAACTGATTTTTTTCCCGAAAAGTTTTGATAAAATACAAGTGGAAAATTGAATCAGAATAATTCTGAATTGAATTGTCAGTCACAGGCTGAGTGAAAGGGACAGTAAAAAACGTACAGTTTGATGATTTCAGCGCAGAAAAGTTGTGTAATCACTCTGAATTTACATCAAAAGAAAGGTTAAGTTCGTTGAACAGAATTTTTGCGGATGGGGTTAAAATTTCAAGTTCAAAATGTGTTTTGGTTTATTATTTTCAATAATGAACCTTTGGAATCGACCAAGAAAAAAAAAAAAATTTAACACCCCCTCAAAATTTGATGGTTTACGTTTCAAGGTACGTAGAATCCAAAAATCGAATAAAAATTTGGCCGTCCGTCCGCCGTACGCCGTACGCGGCACTTTTGCCACTTAACATTGACCGATTTTTGATGAAATTTGGTATGTAGGCTCCATTTGGGGTCTACTTGTGCCCCGAAGCTTTTGGTTCATGTAGGTCACTTCTAAGGGTTCCAAAATCAATTTTGAAATTTTGAAAACAACCTAACTCAAAAAAATTCGATATAAAGGTATTGTTTTTCCTTCAATTTAGGATTCTATAGAATTTTTAGAATTTTTTGAGACCACGCGGAGCTCTGTAGGACAAACCGTTCGCTCCCTACGAAAATTTAAGGGTTTAAATTGAAATATATATATATATATATATATATATATATCAAAACACGAGTGTAGATCGCAAAAGAGGCCTAATCTCCGTTCAAATTAGAGCTGACCGAAATGCGATCAATGGTTGGTGATTTGGATTGGTTTTTTTTTGATTTTTTTTTTTTTTTTTTTTCATATTGGATGGTTGGTGATTTTGTAGACGAGTGATCTATATGGAAAAATAATAAACCATTGTGTAATAATTTGCAGCGTTTTGTTTTTAGTGGAAACTACCAGGAGAGGAAGGCGCCGGCAGACAGGCGCAGGGAGAGGATCTTCATGACTTGCGACACTACTTTTGTGCCCACTTCCAAACATCGGATATCCCTCATACGGCATCTGAGGTATTCCAATGAAATAATTGAATTACAATGGCCGGAATTTCGCAACTAAATAGCTAAAAATCTGAAAATAATGCTAAATGCTAGAATTTACAAATATTTCTTCGAAAATTCGCTGTGTAATTTAAAACTTCACTTATTATTCTGAATATCATCCATAGGGGATTAAAAAAAAAACCGATGCACTCAATTTTTGTTAACCAGGAAGTGTTTTTGGTATTGAGCGGCCCATCCTAGAAGTGCAAGTCAGTAACATCACGCGTAACTTTTTTCCCATGCGCCCAATGGCGGTGATGGTTATTCATGTCGCTTTGTTGCTTTGCTCTGGTTGTGTTCGGAATGCATTTTTAACCTGCACCCCATTCAACCCGAGATCTCACAATCGATTCGGTATCCGGCGATAATCTATTCATCGGGCCTCGGATCTCGGAGAAAAACTTTCATTGTGAAACTTATCCGAAGGTTTCGTCGCCACCATTCCGTGTTGACAGCTGTGATATTAATGTGGGAAATGGAGGAGGCCGATCGGTAGCGTATTTTCCCATAACTTTTCGAAGACAAGGTTTTTACATTCGATTCAACAGTGCAGTATTTGTGCAACGCGGATGATACTGTTGTCCGTGCGTTATCCATTGCATACAATAACCACGTGCCAACTCCCCATGAAAACCGATACACTAATAGTCAAGAGTGCTCTGAAGATATATGTACGATAGGTCTAAAGTTATGTACGAGAAGGCTCGTAATTAAGATATTCACATTTTTCTCAGACCACAACTTCCTATTTCTATCTAGGTGTGCAGTAAAGAACCCGAATCTACGCATGATGAGATGATAACCTTCATATCGAAAAAATGATCAGAGGTATCGCTCTATAAACATTAGATTCAGAATTTTCGTACTGAGTAAACGTAAGGAAGAAAGCTTTACTTCGCTCCCAACTGTGCAGGCGGGTTTTTAAGACGTCCCACAGTAAGAATTGGGCGTCCTTATGCGATCGATCTGGGGTAAAGTTGGACAACACTCAACAGAAAAAAAATAACCACACAGTAATCCGTATTAGACCATTCTGAATCCAAATTCGCGAGGAATAAAACCATAGGTGAATGTCTGTGTGTGTGCGTGTGTGTGAGTGTACGTGTATGTGTGTGTATGACAAAATCTTGTGTCGTCTGCCCAGGCCTCAATTTCTAAGCCTCAATTTTTTTGTTTTTTAGGTGTGTGTTTTACCTTGAATACGGATGTGAACTTCGACGGACTGCCAAGCAAAACTAATAGATGAAAGTTCAACGTTACGACGTATTTCCGCTTTGGTGCCAGACTAGGTAGGGGAACCAACTCGAATTCGTATGTTGGGTATCGTAGATCATGGATTTTAAAATGCTCTTCAAATTCGAGGCTCCCACGCCGCTAGAAGTGTCATGGGGGATAAGGGTGTGGGGTCCCCCCCCCCCCAATCCATGTCTGAAATACTAAATAAATTACATTGAGTGAAACAGTTATATCGCTTACCAACTGGTTAAACTGACTGCTTATCCAATGGGACGTCCCCTGGAATGCATGCATTACTTAACTATATGTTTTTTCTTCTTTAATAGTTTTTAATCGTAATCGAATTTGGAAATATTCACCACAAATATATTTTTCACGACGAACGCAGTTCAGTCAACTTCTGTTGGAAACCGAGCGAGAGGCATGAGACAGCACGCGGGCAGTAATAAACCTCCTATTGGCTCACTTTGGGAACGGTCCTGGGCAATCACGGTTTACCTTTGACTCGGCTATGAGCAGGCAGAAATACTAATGTCACTGCTCCCCTTGCTTATCACTCTACGAGTGACCACCATGATCCAGAATATTCTTCTTCTATGGGACTGAAAGAGGAAGAGCCAGCATACCTCTGTAAGCAGCCAGAGCACTCCGGCTGGGATTACCCCATGTAAATTTTAAGAGGTATAAAATAAAACACCTTTCCTCCGTTTGCAGCTTGAGAGACTCCCAGAGGGGAGTTTCCCGATTGGAATGATGATACATTAGCTTACATATACCAGCCTTCATTTTTCCAAATTCACGAAGAAAAGGAACCCACCCACGGCTCCTACAAGAATCCATCTATTCTTGTTTACTAGAACAAAGGTAAAGGTTAAATTCACAAAAGCGGAGTCTGTCTAAGGAGAAATAAATTCCGACTTTGAAAGAGGTGGCGATTACGCTTACAGCGCAGCGGTTAGTTCCAACGCCGGGCGGACGCAAACTGGCACACAAAAGGAAAATCGGGAGGGCTGGCGACGGCGTGAAAAATATAATTACATCATTCATACAAGAAGTGCGGATTCCTTGAGACAGGCGTATTTCCCATACAAAAGGAATTTTTACATAACAGCTTTTCCAACTCAGTAGACGGGGAGAGTGAAAGAGAGGCGATGTTGGTCCTGAGATGGTGCCGAGAAATGGGGGGAGCCAGCGTTTTCATGCCAGGAGGAACAGACGTCGGATTTAGGAAGTATATGAACAACAACAGCTCTACCGCATTATCGCTCGGTCGGGGGAGAAAAAAGACGTGACTTTCCCATTTGGCCCAGTTCCTCGTTATTCGACTGACCGTGTCTGTTATACGTTCAGTGTTTCGAAAAGGGTCCGACAAGCGTTCAATGCGTGAGGGAAATCTGCACCGTAAACAAACCCTTTCCAATTCGAACTGATGGTAGCTCAAGACAACATTCACGACTGTTGCAACCGTAGAAAACAAAAGGGCCCCACAACAGGGGCTCAGATAACAATGAAATCAATATGCTCCATATCCATGCATCAATTGCACAAACTCGTTACTGTTTCTATCGGCTACGATACCAATATATCTTTTTCGGACAAAAGTCAATGGATTTCTTTCTATTTCGAGCAAGCTAAAATGAATATCGCGTACTTACACTACTTTAAATTTTCCTCTTCATACTTTATTTGTTTGTCGTTAAGAAAAAATAAATGTACGTAATAAATGTTTTTCACATTTCGCATTCCAATTGCGCACAAACAAAGAATAAGAATAAAATGACGTGAGGGGGGGCTACAGGGCTAGAACTGTGAAGGTCATCATAGCGAAATTCGTCCCCTGCCTTTTTTAGGACGTCCCACAGTAAGACTTGGGCAGTAAAGTAATATATATTTATACATATGAAGAACACGTGAGTATATTTGTCGTACCCAGAAATTCAGTACCCTTGTGGGTACTCTATGAGTTCGGGGGGAAGAGTAGAACATAAATATGTGCTCCTAACATCTTCATAGCATACCCAGTGCATACAGTATGTTGGTATGGTATACTGAAAATAAAAAAAATAAAAAACCAAAAATAGCCGTGTGGGTACAATGAGTTCGAGGAGACGAGAACGTGAATATGGACTTTAACATCTTCAAAGCATACCCTATGCATAAAGTACGTTCGTATGGTATACTAAAAATCGAAAAAACCAAGAATCGTGTAAAAAACTTTCTAAAAGAAATTGCAACATAATTGGTTTTTTTTTCTTAACCATACCTTCAACTGAAAGATTTCTTTGGAAATTGGCTCATTAATTCATGCTGCATGAATGGATTTTTTTGTTCGACTCAGAAATCTACTGAACTGCAAACTATTTCACCAGAGTATCAAAATTAGCATGGGGAGGGGGGGAGTGGGGGGGATAACATGCACCAAATATCCGATTTTTCAATATTTCGTTCCCTTTACAGCTTACTAATTGTACCCAAGCTGTGAAATTGAGGAAAAATCCTCATCATACCTATGGATTTTCATGAATTATTCTCTGTACCACCATATACAGCATATTTCTTTTTTTTTCTTCTTGAATACGGATGTGAACGTCGATGGACTGCCTAGCAAACCTAATAGATGAAAGTTCAACGTTACGACGTATTAACTCTTTGGTGCTGGACTGGCACCATTGGATGGGGGGGGGGGGGTGAACTTGATTTCGTATGTTGGGTATCGTAGATCATGGATTTTAAAATGCTCTTCAAATTCGATTCTCCCATGCCGCTAGAAATGGTATGATGGATAATGGTGAGGGGGGAGAGACCACTATTTCTTGCCTAAAATACTAAATAAATTACATAGAGTGAAACAGTTTTATTGCTTAGCACCTGGTTTAAATTGACCAAATGCTTATCCAATGTTTTTATTATGAACTGGCGTAATATCTCGTTCGTGAATTAATAGCGAGAAGAGACACGAATACCAGTGGAGCTGTAAAGAATCAACAATAATATGTAAAATTCGTCAAATTAAAAAGGCATTTACGATTGTAAGAGAGCTCTCGTGGAAATTGGGACTCCGACAGTTATATCTTGTTTAATCTGTTTAACAACAGAGATGGGACTGCATGCTCTATATTTTGAACCGCTAAAAGACTAGAACACTAGAAACACTAGCGGTGCATCAAATGATCCGCCACCATTTGTTAAGGGGTTCTCAGTCGGTCGCCGTTCGTTCCTCGTTCCGGGTTAATATTTTGCCAAATCGAAGGCGCAAAAACATGAAACGTTGTATCTAAATTAAAAAACATGAGAAAAACCGTTTATTCAATAGTTTTCCCATTTTTCTTTGGCAATTATTGCTCAATTTTGATGGTTCCAGCGGCAATATTTTAGTTTTTCAATTCCCTAGGGCCGTGCACTAATGCATTTCAAAAATACTTAAAATTTTCAAATTTAGGTACAACTTTCCAAGTTTTTGCGCCTTCAATTTAGCGAAATACTAAGAACGAACGGCGACCGACTGAGACCTCCTTGAGGAATTGAATATTAAGGTTTTAAAAGTGGCGGTTTCAAATTTCCTCAGGAGTATAGCACCATGAAAATTTGAAGAATATTTTTAAGGAAGGGATGTACAGAATAATTTGGCTGGGGGGGGGGGGGAATAATTAGCCATGAAAAAAATAATCATAACCAATTCTGAGATTACGGGTGATGACGTCCGCGACGCCAGCAATGGTAGGAATGGGACAAAATTCAACCTGAAATTGTTGTTTACTTAACATTACTACAATATTGGTTGCGGAATAATGAACTACCTACACAATTAAGGACATTTAAATCGCTCTCTGCTTTAATACATAATGTATTCAGTTGATACTCGCGCTTCGACTCGTTTGATATCAACTATACATTATGTTACAATTAACAGATTCATTTCATTACTTTGATTGTCTCTGTAACGTATCGGGACGATATAAATGAACACGGGTTCTTCAGAGAACAATAATTATATTTTAGGAAGCACAGCGATAAAAGCAATTTATCCGGGGAAGAGAATGAACATAACAGGTGATACTGTAGAGAGGGGAGCCACAGCCTACCTCATCTACCAATAGTTGATTAGGTAGGCATCCAGTAATTAGCCTCATTACATGTCTTCCCCCTTAAAAAAAAAATAGTATAATTTTGAACAACGTACATGCAATTGTCAATTTATTATATCCTATACCTAATTAATTATATCCTATACCTAAACCTTATGCAAACATAGGAACAAAAGTAGTTAATAGGTCAGTACATTAGTTACCTATAATTTATCTTAGTCGCTAGAAATACTTTTCTTAACGGTAGTCAGTAGTATTTTCTTGCAACCCAAAATACTCTTAGCATATAAGTTAGTTTTAGCATATCATTTTTTTTTTAACGAGAAATTTTCAAATTTGTGTACGTAGGACTTGTCTGTGAAGCTGCCAGGCTCACATTTACTTCCTTTATATTAATATTAGGACTAGTCTGGGTTTCTTGACTTACAGTGTATTCTGTGGAGACAGGAAACAAGTTTTGTACATTTTTACAAAATTGAGGACTAATATTTTCATTGGCGCACGAATTAGGAGCTATCTCACTAATTTTCCCACGAATGTGTTGCACATGCCTAATCCATTGTAAATTAAGTTCAGGAATGAATACTGACACTCTTCGAGGTCCCTGAATTTTTTTGATTTCACATGCTACCCATCTCTTTTCATTTTGTCTGTAATTTCTAGCCCGAATTTGGTCTCTAACGGCCCACGTTTTATTATCAGAACCCCCATGGTTCTTAATTTGAACCTCTTGTTTTTTTCTCACATTTTGTTCCGCAGTTGGAGGTCTAATAAAATCAACCTGGTCCTAAGCCGTCTACCAATGAGAGCTTCGGCAGGAGCTTTGCCGGTGGTTGAGTGCTCTGTATTGCGGTAGTCTAGCAGGAATCTTTGGAGAATAGTTTCCAAACTCCCATCTTCTTATAATGCTGAATTAATAGCTCGCTTAATAGTCCTCACTGCATTCTCTGCAGCTCCGTTTGTCCTAGGCGAATAAGGAGCTCCTGGCCTAAATTTTATACCATTATTTTTCAAAAATGTCTGAAACTTCCGAGACGAATGAAGCGAAATTATCGGCTTTCAATTCTTCTGGCAAACCAAACCTAGCGAATATTTGGCGTAGCACATTTATGGTAACCCCTGCAGTCATTCTTGTTGTCGGGAATGCCTCGACCCATTTGCTATGGCTATCGATTATAACCAATATGTAGTGGTTTTGAATGGGCCCTAGGTAATCTAAATGTAGTCTAACCCATGGTTTATTTGGCCATTCCCATGGAATCAAACTACTCTTCGGAGGGTTATCCTTCGCTTGAGCGCAACCCGGACACTTTGCTACCAACCTTTCAATTTCGGTATCTCTTTGGCCACCAGAGATACGAACGAGGTAATGCTTCAACTTTTACAGCCCCCACATGAGACTTATGAAGTTCAGCTAAAATTTTCGCACGCAGGTCACAAGGAATTATCACTCGATACCCCCATAATAATACATCTTTTTCAATGTGGAGCTCATCTTTGATCCTAGCAAATGGAGCAACATTTTCGTCGACCGTGTCTGGCCAACCACACTTGGTATACGTAACTACCTTTGTAAGAATTCTGTCTTTTTTGGTCGCCTTCACGATATCCTGATAACTTAAGGGTACCTCTACATTATCATTGAAGGTGTAGTTAATGGTCAGACAGTCGGTGTCTGGTGAAACATATTTGTTATTCAAGTCTGGTGCCCTGGATAACCAGTCAGCTATAGTTTTTGCTGAAGAAATATGTTCAATTTTGAAAACGTAATTTGACAGGAACAGTGCCCAATTTTGTAATCGATTTGCACTGCAGGCTGGAATTCCTGTTTTCGGTCCAAAAATCGTGACTAACGGTTTGTGGTCGGAAACCACTCTCTACCAAAAAGGCATATGTGGAATTTTTTAACGACATGTATTATTGCTAAGGCCTCCCTATGGATAGCTGGGCATTTCTTCTCTGTTTCTGACAGCACTCTGCTTGTAAATTCTAGAGGCTGCTCGACTCCACCTTGAACCTGAGTAAGGACCCCTGCTATACCCGCTCCTGATCCATCCACAGATAACCGAAGTGGCAATTTTGGATCATGGTGGGCAAGAGAACGATTTTCCTTAACAATTTTTTTGATATTCAAGAAGGCTAGCTAACATTTTGAGTCCCAGTTCCAAGGATTACCTTTTTTCAGCAACTTGTAGAGAGGATGTAGGGTATCGGCCAATTTAGGAAAAAAATTAGATAAAAAAGCGATGAAACCTAGGAAAGCCAGGTCCTTAACTGAGGCCGGCTCAGGCGCGTCGAGCACTGCGGCCACTTTCTCATCAGTGGTGTGGAGCCCTTTTGCGTCTATTTTGAACCCTAAGTACTCCAATGACTTTTCTCCTATTTCAAATTTTGACTCCGATAGCGTCAAACCTGTATTTCAAAGTCTAGTTAAAACGTCCTCTACTTTAACCACGAGATCATCTAAGGTTCCCCCCCCCCACCAAAATATCGTCCAGAAGAACGGCTGAATTTTCTATGCCTTAATCAGGGCTTCAGCTCTTTTTTGGAATTTCGCAGGCGCCGGGGCTACCCCAAAGGGTAATCTTTTACTCCTCAGAAGACCTATATGGGTGCTAAGCGTTGTTAAATTTTGACATTCGTCGTCTAATTCAAGTTGGGCATACGCCATGGACAAATCGAATTTCGCGTAAACTGTACAACCTTGAACTGTTTGGAATAATTATTCTGCCGATGGTAGTGGATGCTGATCTATTTCCAGCCATGGGTTTAGTGTTACCTTGTAGTCGCCACAGACTCTAACCTTAGTGCCTCCACTACGAAGAATTGGTACAATCGGTGTGCCCCATTCGCTATATTCAACCCTTTCGAGAACCCCCTCATCAATCAGGCGAAGTAATTCGGCTTCAACCATACCTTTTAGCGCAAAAGGGACCGGCCTCGGCCGAAAAAATTTTGGCTGGGCCCCCTTTTCAGCGTCAGGTGGATTTTACCTTTGTTGAAACACTCCAATTTCGGGGAAAACACTTCTGGGAATTTTCTTTTCATTTTAGCTAGCAATTCATCATCATGAAGCCCTATGAAATTAACCTCTTGCCTATTACCCATCAACGTTATCTATTACCCAAATGTCTCAAACCAACCACGACCCAGTAAGGGCGGACCTTGGGTCTCGACAACATATAGTGACAATTTACCATATTCTTTTCCATTAAACTTTACATGCAAAACTACAACCCAAACTGGTTTTTCCTTAGTATAAAAATATGACAAAAACGTCTTAGTTGTAGGTTGAATTTCACAATACTTGAAGTGCGAATTATATAAAGACAATGGCAAAATACTAGCAGCACAGCCTGTATCGATTTCCATAGAAATTTGAATATGATCAAGAAATACGTGAATAACAAATGGTTTACTTTTACTGTCGAAATCGATACGATACATGGGCATCTCGACTTGCTCAGTTACGAAATAATTGCAATTTTTTTTCCTGCTTTTGACGATTATAATTACTAGACGATTGCTTATAACTAGCTGATTTAGCGTTATTTTTTGAATTATCCCCACTCGGGCATACCTCGTTGAGGTGGTTTTTTGAGCACGTCTCGCAGCGGGCATTCGTGAAATGGCATGGTGGTCTATGGCGATTTCCGCAGATTTCACACCTTGGTCGGTCGGTCTGCTGGTGTTTAAGCTTCCCACTGGTTCCTCTTGTCCCTTTCTTGCTTTGATTGAAGCTGACCGTGCGATAAACTGGCTCTGTCTTGACCACTGGAAGATCGTACTGATGTAGGGCTGCCTCGCGAGACGTCGCCAGCGTCATCGCCCTGTCCAGTGTTAGGGTCGACTGGTCCTCCTCAAATAACCTATCCTTGATAGGACCTTTGTGCAGGCCGAAAACAAACTGGTCCAATATTCGATCGTCCAAGTCTGAATACTGGCAAGCAGAACCATAAGATCGTAGACGCACCAACCATTCGTTTAAAGCCTCATTTTGCTCCTGAGCAGTATTTACGAACTCGTAGCGAGCCGAAAATACCGATTCTTGAGACAGGAAATACTTGTCGAATAGCTCAATGGGTTCTTTATAGTTTTCTCCTCTGGTGACTTGGGAACTGATAGGTTAGCTATCAGCCGGTACCCCTCTTCGTTGAGCGAATTCAGGAACAACGAACTTTTCCTCTCTTCATCCTCGATGCTATGAAGAAGCTGACCATACGTGGTTTAGCGATTTTCCACTGATTAACTTTCGGCGAGAACGAGTGAAGAGTGTCGATGAACCCGACGTGGCTCATGGCAGATACAGGTTGCGGGGCCGACATCGAGAAAAACAAACGATTGTTCCGAGGAGAAGACAGTTCACGCGTCCGATTTTGCGATAACTACGAACGAACACGATCGAAAACAATCCTCGTCGCCACTGTAACGTATCGGGACGATATAAATGAACACGGGTTCTTCAGAGAACAATAATTATATTTTAGGAAGCACAGCGATAGAAGCAATTTATCCGGAGAAGAGAATGAACATAACAGGTGATGCTGTAGAGAGAGGAGCCACAGCCTACCTCATCTACCAATAGTTGATTAGGTAGGCATCCAGTAATTAGCCTCATTACAGTCTCAGTCAGGCAATTATCAATAGAGTAAAGAATTTTGCAATAATTTTTATTCAGCGTTTCCAGCTAATTAGGGCAAAACATGAATATTTTTCATGAATTTGCATATAATTCCAATAATTCGCAAAACCAACTTTTAGGGTTCTTGCTGGTTGGGTATGGATGAGTCTCCCCGATTGCTATCAGTCTCTGAGCATGCGCAAACGTAAAATCCTTGAGACACACAACCTCCACAGTTCCCATGAAATTGGGTGTGGGCCATCAAACGAAAATTGGGGAAAAACACATGAATACTGTTTTTAGGAACCCTCTGATTCGGAAAAGCCAGAAATAATCATTTTTATCATAAGCATTTTTTTCTGAGGCACTTTGCCTAGACCGCATACCACAGAATACAACTAGGACAATGTTGGAACCCGAATATTAACACTACGCCTGTGCAGTCAGATATTGCCTCCTATATTTTCCAACTGAAAGCAAAACTCCCCTTCTCACCCTCCTAGGTGGGTTGAGGAAAGTAAAAAGCAAGTTCATTTATCCTGTTAAGTGTAGTAATTCCCTAAATACCACGTGATAGTGAAAAAGAACTCATATTATACAAAGAATCATTTTCTACGCTTCTTCGACGGGTATTAGACCAATGGACAATCCAAGATTAAAAATAAAATTAACTCTCATCGTTGTTCGAACACATGCTATAAAGAAAAACCACTCGAAATTAATACTACATCCGCTGAAGGATATTTCAACAGGATCATCAACGGTAGAGCAGAAAAATCTGTGGGAGGATCAGGATGGTTTACCGTGCTCGACCCAGCTACAACTTAATCCTCTGATCGGATCATGTGGAATTAGACCTGGCTCACACACTTAGCACGTCACGCAATGGGTTCATCAATCGGAGTATTCGATACAAAGATACTCTTTTCCAATAATAAAACGCTGCAAATTATAAGACAATGGTTTATTATTTTACTATAATAGATTACCCGTCTGCATAAAACTCGGCTTTTCTATTAATACTACCAACTAGCAATAACATCACTATTCGAGAGCTGTGGGTGCTTTCATTACGAAATTTGATCTTGGTTGCTAAGGAAGCCCGAGTGAGTGGCATGAAGTTCTGACCGACTAGCTCTATTCAAAGAATTTGATCAGCTGAAAATTGAACGGAGATTAGGCCTATTCCTTTCAGGGAAGAGCCTTTTGCGGTTCACACTCGTGTTTCTGATGTTATAAATTCATCCCTAGGGGACAGGGGCGGCATTTTCGGGCCACGGTTATTCATTTATCTGTACTGCCCTTAATATTATAGATAAATTCCTAGATCTTTACTGTATATTACTGATAGAATGGGATAAGTACCTGTGGCAAAAATTTTCTCACCGGGTAAAGTAGGAACTTGCAAACAGCTCATGAATACGGCGCTCAGATTAACCATTTTTCATACTTCAGGAACACATAGTGTCGTTGTCATTCATCTGGTCAGGTTAAACTCGGCACCATCATTCTCACAACATCCCAGCACACATTTGTAGCCAAGGATTTTACGAAATATTGATTTGTAACAAAACATTGTTGTTGTTGTTGAGCTTTGAACTCACCTGGATTATCGACTCTAGACATTGGTGTATTTCTGCTAGCACCAAATTTTATCCTAGGTGTTACAAACAAAAAAACATCATTTTGTTACGTGCTTCCAAACTTGAGAAAGATGTTCTCAAAGTTACAAAAACATAGTTTGTGGGGAAAACGCGTTTTCGTGAAGAGAGGCGCATTCACCTTCCCGCACCCAGATTTCATGAGTTCTACCGCCCACCGTACGTTCTTCAACACAAACTCACAACACTCACTGTGTTTATCCATCAGATATCTGCTAGAAACAGCCGAAGAAGAAGAATACAATATTAGTATCACCGGCGATTTCAATTTTTCACGTAGTATCAACATGATTTTTTGCTTTTAATGTATCGCGTCAAAAGAGTCGGTCACGCTAGCGGATCATACTAGATTCATACTTTGACACTGATTTTCAAATGTTTATATGCACTAAAATCATTAAAGTTGTATACCAAAATTTTCAGCAAGATCCCAAGTTTTTTTTAGTACTAATATCTCAAAATCAATTTTTGGATCGAGTTTTTCGCCCCTGTCCCCTTGTCCTCATAGAGAGCGAACGGTTGATCCTACAGAGCTCTGGGTGGTCTCTTTAATTCTAAAAATCCAATTCAATTTTAAATTGGTGGAAAAACGACACAATCTATATATTATCTGGAGTTTTTGACCTAGGACGATTTGAAATTACAACCTTAGAGATGACTGACACTAACCAAAAGCTTCGGTACACAACTAGACCCTAAATGGATCTCACATAGGTACCGAATTTCATCAAAATCGGTCCTTGGTAACCAAGAAAAATGCCGCGAGCGGTAGACCGATGGCAATTTTTTTATTACATTTTTGATTTTGTAGGTACCTTGAAACGTAAACCATCAAATTTTGAATAATGGGTTTGACATTTCTTTCTTTCTCGATTCTGAAGGTTCAATATTGAAAATAATAAACCATTTCGTTCACATGAATTTTATTTCACATCTTCGTTTCAACCTATTATAATGTTTCCTTGCATTACGTAACAAGAATTAAGTTCTTGAGCGTAGAAGTTTACCACGGATAGCGGAAGCATTGATTTCACACTTGAAGGTGGACAAATAACAATAAAATCCTTCATCATAACATTTTCATTGCTTCATCTCGCTATATGGTTTGTCTCATTCATTGTTAATATCTAAAAATTTCAAACATCGCTAATTTCATTATTTTTCCTTCAGAATTGTTAGGCCTCTATGAGCTTGGCTTATTGTATTTCTTATTCAATGTACGAGTATATTTTCAGTATCGTTTGTCTCAAAATGGTTTTTTCCCGGAAATTTTTGCTTTTGGTTTATTTTTTTTTTTTAGATAGATAGATATATATTTATTTCGCCATTTTGTACACTTTTACAATATATAAATGCATGAAGGGATGCAATTTGCTCAGATTCCCTACCCGACATTAGGCTTGGCCCGTGTGGTAGGGTAGGATCTTTGCAAAATCGCTCCATATCGGTAAATAAATTGATGTATACTTTACAATTACAGTAATAGTAAATAATAAACAATATATGATTGGACAGAATTAAGGACGCATTTTGATAAACTCCTACATATACTAACTTACTTTAATATTCTCTAACTTTGATAATCTCTAAAATTAAATAGTCTCCTATACATATATGCTGTTTAATAGCCTTTAGCATCTAAAGCCCCCTTCTGTAACTAGCCAACTTAACACTTGATTATTATTATTATTATTATTATTATATATTATTATTGATTATTATTATTATTTTCAATAATGAACCTTTGGAATCGACCAAGAAAAAAAAATTTTAACACCCCCTCAAAATTTGATGGTTTACGTTTCAAGGTACGTAGAATCCAAAATCGAATAAAAATTTGGCCGTCCGTCCGCCGTCCGCCGTACGCGGCACTTTTGCCACTTAGCATTGACCGATTTTGATGAAATTTGGTATGTAGGCTCCATTTGGGTCTAGTTGTGCCCCGAAGATTTTGGTTGAGGTAGGTCACTTCTAAGGGTTCCAAATCCAATTTTGAAATTTTGAAACGCCCCTAACTCAAAAAATTTTGATATAAAGGTATTGTTTTCCTTCAATTTAAGATTCTATAGAATTTTTAGAATTTTTTGAGACCACCACCCGGAGCTCTGTAGGACAAACCGTTTGCTCACTACGAGAATTTTAAGTTTGGACGTGCGATAAATCAGAAACACGAGTGTGAATCGCAAAAGAGGCCTAATCTCCGTTCAAATTAAAGCTGACCGAAATGCGATCGATGTTTTTTCTTCATGTTGGATGGTTGGTGGCTTTGCAGACGAGTGATCAATATAGAAAAATAAAAAATAATAAAACTATGTGTAATAATTTGCAGCGTTTTATATTGAGCTCATCATCCTCATCCCTAAAACACTGTATGAGTTGGAACCTAAAGGGGCAAAATATTGAAATAGGGAGCAATGAATATGGTAGACTCACGTGCAAGTATATGACGCGTTGAGAGTTAATAATGTATTGTAGCGTATAGGTTGGAAATAATCTTTCGAGTACCAATGGAAAGACGTAAAGACTTCCGTCGGTTTCTGCAACTGGGAGACATGTTGTGAGCCCAACATTTATTGCGTTGCAGGTGACGCAACGTCTTGCACAGAATGTGTCGTGATTCACGAGCGTGGAGGTGATTCATGAACCGGCCGAATTCGACTATTTCAAAAACGGAACGGATCGAACATGCCATTCGATGCAAATCCGAGGCGAGTGGATAAAACGAGTTTTTCCCCCGCCAAGGGATAACCAAACATTTACGCACCGACCCGAGAGAAGAAAAGGTTGAATAGATTAACTTCCGTTTATATTAACATAGCCTTCACATTAAGGCTGCAGGCCGGCCCAAGGTTTACTTTATAGGAAACACCCCAGACGACTCGGATTCGATCCAATTTTTTGCCAACCAAGTTTTTCCTGTGACTCATTCATTGTTGTTATTTCAATCATCGCCCGAGAGATTTCTCGCATTTCCCAGTACGTTATTAGCATTCCGGTTTCGCCCAAGCGGAGGGTACTCGGGGTTGTCTATATTCATGAAACCATGAATATTTTTTCGATTCCAAGGCTCAATGATGGGTTTCTAGTCGATCGTATCATTGTTCCCTCCACGGACTGTGCCTTTTAGATGTTATTCGTGTAACTATTGATTCATATTGAATTAGCTCACCTTTTCCCCAGAAAACAGTGCATTTGTATTCCATTTTCTCTTTTCAACAAAGATTTTCTGTAGCTGAAATACTACCATTCTAAAGTTGGTTAACAATAAACAACATTTGATTGTTAGCGGGCTTTTTTTTTCTCTTTAAATTGTTTATACAAATCTATAACCAAACGATATTGATTTTATGACCGGCGAATTCACCAAAAATTAGATCCCATGCAAGATGGGCTCGAAATGAGAGCAAAAGAACCATGGAAGACTGTGGATACGAGAAAATCCGGTGGAAAACAATATGAACCTATAATTTCTTAAGTATTAATATTTTATGCCTAAAGAAACAAGTGGTTGATGTACGAGTAAACAAAGAGAGACCCTATGTACAGTAATCATATTTTCAATTGAATTGAATTGGATCCTCTACTTGACGACTATCTCTTAAAGAGCGGTACCAGAGTGACACTTCGGCCCTAGATCCGTTAAATCGCTTAAAAAGGACGAGCAAGCGATCTACCCCGATATAAACCGAACAACCAGCCTTCAAATCCGGAATTGGTGCTTGATTTACTTGGGACAGCTTCTGCCAATCATCTTTGGCTGGGCTCCTCGGTTGAGAGTTTTTCAACGCATTCACGGAATAATTAACTGTGCTCCTTATTAAATATCTAAGATAGATTGGACGCAAAAATTTAAGGGGGGTTACTTTCTGGTACTACCATCAAAACCCTCTTTTCGAGGAGCAGAATATTGTGGTCATTCCGTATACAGGGATCCTGTTGGATTTCATAAAGGACATCGTCATTTCTGATATTAAAAATGAGACGACATAAATATAAATAACGACCAGCCTCATAATTTGCTTTGGGAGGGAAACAAAATGAACCGGACAGAAATAAATTTGAGTGGACTCTTTTCAGAGAAAAATAACGTTGACAAGTGAAAATGGAATCCTTCGCAGACCAGCTAGAAAATTGCACTGGATAGAAATACCCAGTAATGACCGTAAACGCCAACGAATCGTTTAAACTGAGAGGATATCACTCCCCGAGGAAAGAGTGGAATTCGCAATTTTATATGACAGTTATTGCGCGCCGTTTTTACCTGCCTGGTCGTTCTTGTGGTCGCTCTCTTTCATTCAATTTTTGCCCATTTGAGCAGAATCAATAGCGTGAATCGGGTAATTAAATGCGGGAGCCCTCCGAATCAATTGAGCAGAGCGGAGCACTTGGATATGAAAGCACTTCCACGCGAAAATGCTCAATGAGTGTTGCTTTCTCGATTTCTTGAGACAGCTTCGAATTTACATAGTTTGCATTGACTTGTTAGATAAACAAAGTGCCCGCCCAGTAAGATAATAATAATAATAAATTCATATTTATAAGATCTCATTTATTCGTATGGACAGCGTCGCGTACCTCCCTACACTATGGCGCATAGTGGTGCAAAAGTGGGTATTTTAGAACAAAAATACCATTCTCTATGTTTCGGGAAATTGTACGCCACTTTGCTTTTTGTTGCAAAGAACGTTGTGTGACAAATTATTTTACATTGAGCCCATTGACACTGCGCTGAATGAATGAATACAAAAATTGTATGAAATTTAATTTGAATCAAATGATACCGTTTTGACCGACCTCAATCAGGCGGAGCCGCGCCGAAGGAAGGAGGTATACAGTTCAGTGTGTCATGGGACGACGATTTTTTTGTTGTATGTTTGTACCACTAGCATTTTCTTATTCGGGCACCAATCTGCCTGATTCTTTTTGAAATATGTTCCACAAGTATCCATAGTGGTCCCGTTTCAATCGGATTTCATTTTGCTTTGTTAAAGTGTCGAAATTTGTGAAAATAGTTCAAAAAACGTGTTTTCGTCGACTTCGGGAAGATCGTTACGTATTCTCTCCCCCCCCCCCCCCCGTCCCTTCGCATATTCTTGGACGCCTGCCGCCCCTCAACAAATTCTTGGGGACCACCCTCTCATTCACTGGAGACCATCCTCCCTATTCAGAGCGAAACGCTTATTTCATCAAGATAAACTTGATTGTTAAGCAGAAATTTAATTTCAAAAAATTACATTGAACTCAATTTTGAAATTAACTTTAACATTTAAAATTTCAAAATTAATTAAAAACGAGTTTCCCGACTGATTGATGATGGACCGTTTGTGTACATTCAAATTAAAGGTTCGATTTTAAGCTTCACAAAAATGAGATGCTTTATGAGGGGGTTTCCGATAACCAGCAATTCCGGTAGACTACCAAGTGGGTCTAGCACATAGCCTTGTCGTCATCCAAAACATGTTGCAGCGGGCTAAACTATGAAGTTCTAGTCCGATTTCGATGAAATTTTCAGAGATTGTACGAGTTGGCGTGTAGATGGTCCCCTATGAAAATCATTGCCCCCCCGACTGATAGCCGCTGCGCATGTGCAAACGATAATTTCCTTGTAGCAGCCATCATTTCCACTTTTCCATCCGATTTCAAGAAATTCCCAGAGATCAACGAATTGGCATATAGATGGTCCCCTATGGAACGCATTACCAAGGAACTGATAACGGACGGCGTACGGCGACGGACGGAAAATTTGTATTCGATTTTCGGATTCTACGTACCTTGAAACGTAAACCAACAAATTTTGAGGGGGGGGGGGGGGTAAACATTTTGTTGTTGCTCGATTCCAAAGGTTCATTATTGAAAATAATAAACCAAAAAGACAGACTCCACGAAACCAAAATTGTTCAGGAAGGTGCAAGACGCAAATAGGAAGTCGAAAGTTTTGATTTTAGGGGACATTTTTCGTAATCGAAATCGAATGTTAAACTGGAGAAGTTATGTTAATAAAGGATTTTACGTTGACGCAGTGGCATTATCAAACAGAGAGTGATGAATTTCATAGGGGACCATCTACATGCCAACCCACACATTGGACAGGACTTCGTTCAGTTTTCCCTTTAGAGGGATTTGAGGACACACAGACCGTCTGACGGACACACACACTAGACATACACAGACACAAAACCAACATTGCTCAGAAAGACCTGAAACGTAAAACACGAGTGGAAATTTTTGATTTTGGATGACTTTTTTCAATTTTTGAGAAGTGAACATATGCTTCCCTACGTGATTTTTGAGGTTTTGTATTCTCCTGTGGCACCTCTGTGCGGCTTACCACCCCATATAATTCTTTTTATAATGATTGGTCCATAGTCCATTCCATGTCATTTCCATAGTCCATCCATTTCATATTCCAGTAGGTGTCGCATCACACCTAAACTGATCCAACTAACGTTCTGTCGCCCTCTGTTCATTTTCGAACATTTCCATCTCCTGGTACGTACACTTTTTCGGACATTCATAGTTTATTTACTTGATTACGAATATACATAATTGGACATAGGGTAGGTGGGGGGAAGATAAGCCAATGCGATATCTATAATTGTTAGGACCTCCCGTTTTAATGTTTTCTGGTTTGGTAGAACCTTGTTACGATCCCTGAAAATCCTCCACTACTGGGAAAGTACAATGGAAGTATTTGACATTTTTTTAGTACGCCTGATCACGAAAGTGAGGGAACTTCCCCCCACCTACCCTATACAACCTCCTCAAATTGATTATTGAAGTTACTTTAGATTTATTTTTATAAGGATCTCTAGGATTAATATGTATTACAGGATATAGAGGTACACACATAATGGCCCTTGTGAATAAAAAAGATGAAAGTAGTAAGTTGATTCAAACGATGCCAACGTTGATGTTCGTCAAATGGTTTTTGGTGAGAACTTGATATTTCTCTCTCTCTATTATTTCCATTGTAATTGACACGATGATGAAAAGTGAAGAGGAGGGAAACGTCATTGGACAAAGTCCTCCATTTAATTCTGGAGCGCACTATTTGATCGCGTAAAAGGGTTCCTCTGGGTATACCGCACTAACCACATTCGAGTATCTTCTAATGATCTCGTTGTTTGTCCGCTTCAGCCCTTTAAACGGTCATCAAGTTCACTCGTGGTCCGTATTACAAACCAAACAGCCAACAAGTAGTTGATTATAGAATCGAGCTATTTAAAGCGCGAGGAGGCTTTTTAACAGCGCACTCGAACGTGTGGGACTCCCTTGACACGTGTGCTTCCTTCACTCCAAGTTTGTTGTTCAGAGCAGGATTTCAAGATTTTTTAGTTCCAGTGAATCGTTTTCTTAATAAATCTCCTCGGAAAAGATCGAAATAAAAGGAAGGACTCAGAGAATATTCCAGGGAAAGTGGGAATCTGTAGAAATGTTCCTCAACTCAAAAGATCCCAGTAAATTGGGATTTTTTCCCAATTCTCTCGATACAAGGGGGGTGCGCCTTGATTTTTTTTAAGTTCATTTAAAGTAGACTACATCCTGAGAATTTTGGCACCAACCGCAATCTTCTAGCGTGAGTAGATCTGTTTCTATCATTTTTCAAAGTTTCGACCGTTTATGACGTCACACGCCCCTCTCGCCTGGGTGGGATCCCCCAGCCTACTGTGACGTCATAAACGGTCGAAACTTTAAAAATCAAAGAAAAAGATTTACACAGACTAGAAGGTCGCGGTTGGTACCAAAATTCTCAGAATGAGGTCTACCTTAGATTAAAAATACACATAAACAGTTTTTCCTACCCAGGCGCACACCCTATTTTTTTACTGAGAATGAGGAAAATTTAGTTAATTTTACCGTACGCCCTTTTTAGGGAGAATGCAAAAATCAATCGTCTTTGATTTATGTACAGTAGTTGATTTTGAGGAAAGAATTTGTATCAGTTTTGTTCATACTACTACAACGATAAGCTCCAATTGGGGCTCAAAAATATATCCATCCATGTTTACATCCCTCCCATTCCGACCTACATGGGTCACGGAGAACAATCATCAAGGAGAACCATCTTGAACAACAACAATCTTCAACAAAGTTGAAACTACTGGAAGGTTGAATTCCCCAAAATGGGATTTTAAATACAGTTTGGGGTCAATTCCCCAATTCAAATAGATTGAAACAAGATAGAAAACGCTGTCCATTGTTACACAAAGTTTATTTTTTGTATATAGATCACTCGTCTGCAAAGAACTCGGCTATGCCTCTGTCACCACCTGCCTACCACGTACCTACAGCGAACCCATTTTGGTCAGCTAAATTTGAACGGAGATAAGGCCTCTTTTGCGATTCACACTCGTGTTTAAGATTCATCGTAAGTCCAAACCTTAAGTTCTCCTAGGGAGCGAACGGTTTTATCCTACAGGGCTCCGCGTGGTCTCAAAAAATTCTAAAAATTCTATACTATCTTAAATTGAAGGAAAACAATACCTTTATATCTAAATGTTTTGAGTTAGAGCGTTTTCAAAAATTCAAACTTCATTTTTCAATCCTTAGAAGTGACCTACATCAACCAAAAGCTTCGGGGCACACTAGACCCCAAATGGAGCCCACATAAATCAAATTTCATCAAATCGGTCAATGCTACCTGAGAAAAGTGTCGCTACGGCGCACGGACGGCCAAATTTTTATTCGATTTGGTTTATTATTTTCAATAATGAATCTTTCGAATCGACCAAGAAAATTTTTTTTAACACCCCCGCACAATTTTGTTGGTTTACGTTTCAAGGTACGTAGAATTCAAAATCAAATAAAAATTTGGCCGTCCGTCCACCGTCCGCAGCACTTTCCCCCACTTAGCATTGACCGATTTGATGAAATTAAGTATGTAGGCTCCATTTGGGATTTAGTTGAGCCGAAGATTGAGGTTAGTGTAAGTAACTTCTAAGGGTCGAAAAATGAATTTTTAAATTTTTAAAACGCCCTAACTCAAAAAATTTTTATACATAAAGGTATGGTTTTTTCCATCAATTTAAGATAGAATTTTTTTGAGACCACGCGGAGCCCTGTAGGACAAACCGTTTGCTCCTACGAGAATGTAAGGGTTGGACGTACGATAAATCAGAAACACGAATGTGAATCGCAAGAGCCTAATCTCCGTTCAAATTTTAGCTGACCGAAATGTGATCGATGTTTTTCTTCATGTTGGATGGTGGTGGCTTTGCGGACGAGTGACCTATATAGAAAAATAATAAACCATTGTGTAATAATTTGCAGCGCTTTGGATTCTTTTTTGAGTGGGGGTTACACAAAAAATTTTCTTGGTGGATTCCACAGGTTTCATTATTGAAAATAATAAACCAAAAACAGAGAATGGAACGAAAATTTTGAGTGCTTGCCTTATAGAAGTAGTAAGTGAGTAAGTAAGTAAGTGTTTCCAGTTGTTTCGTAAAAATCAATATATATTGTTTGGGTCTGGACATGCTTTTTGGATACTATAAATTAAATGGATACGTCAATGCGAAGGGACTTGTATTTTTTTGTAAAGATACGCTTCATCACTTTTTGTTTTTCAATTTAATTTGAGGATTGAATTACTAACGAGCCAAAAATCTTTAAATATTACATCACCGATGTTGGAGATAATTCTGCTGTGAGGTAAGTACAATCCAGCGAGTATTTTGGCACTAATTGGTTCACTAAGTTGGTTCTTGGTTATCCAAGGGAAAAGATCTCGCGGTCTTCCGTGTAAAGCTTGAACTTTTCAGAGTTGGTTCCCAAGAATAGTCCTCGCAGTAGAACTATAAGACAAAGCGAATCAGATGAAGCCTGAAGGAGAGAATATCGCTTGCGAAAAAAAAGAGAAAATATATCTGGCAGCTAGTTTGCAAAGCCATTGCCGTTACAGTCTATGAAGCTAGATTACAGCCCACCTCTTACAAGACCCAGCTGTAGA